>OZ038477.1:105908495-106070995 GCA_964036315.1 Acanthosepion esculentum
TGGAGAATATTGATCATGTTCAATATATGTTGATGAATAAGAGGCGACTGGCTATAAATCAAATAGCCAATGCTATTAGCAGATCCATTGAGAAAGTTAAGAATATTCTACACAATGAAGTAGGCATGACAGAAGTTTCTGCTCGATGTATGACAGGTATTCTGACACCTGATCAAAAGCAGCTAGGGTTATCACATTAAGGGAAAATCTGACATTGTATGAGGCAGATCCAGTTACTTTCCTTGAACGTTTTCTAACCTGTGATGTGTGAGTAAGAGAGAAAGAGACAATTCATGAAGTGGAAACACAACTGATCACCTGACTAAAGAAGGCCATGGTCATTTAATCTATAAAAGAAGGTCATGGTCTCAGGGTTTTTTTTTTAATGAAAAATGCACTGTGTTTATTGAATATTATCGAAAGAGCCACACCATCTATGTACAGTAATATTCCAACACTCTAAAGCAGTTACGAAAGGCTATCAGGAAAATAGCCTAAGAAAACATGACTTGTTTCTTCAGAACAAGACTCCAGCACACAAATCTTTGATTATTATCGAATTCTGCGCGTGATTGTGGCTTTGAACTGGTTTATCTTTCTCGCTGTTCTCCTCAAGTGTCTCCGTCTGTTTATAATCTGTTCCCCAACATGAAAACAAAAACACTTGCTTGGGAACATGTATCTCTTTGTTGATGACGTCATAACTACTGTTGAGGTCTTTCTTTTTTACCAAAAGGGTGGACAGATTTATTTGAAAAATTAGATGTCAGTTTACTTGGAAAGAAACAATGCATTTTTTTAATAAGAGTTGGACTTAATGCATGCAAGATATCCCAAATCTATCATCACTCTTTCAATCTCAGCCTATGAACTTTTCATCTCAGTCTCGGAATACTGAATCATACAAGTACATGGAAAAACACTAACAGTCTTCACCTGTTACTTTAGAAGAATGGTTTCTAAATTGGTTCTCTTTATAAAATATCGTAATACACGGAAATATATATTTACATAGCATTTATAGAATGTCCATGAAACAAGAGAAACTTCTCATAAAAAACATTACTTTGAAAAATTATCACAGCGCTAGTTTCCCAAGGCACGTACGGCAAGTCGAAAACACAAAAGATACTAATAAAAAGAATGAGAAAATAAGTAGAAAAGCACCGGTTAAGAAGAGCAGCTTAAAAGAAAGTAACTTTTACCTTCAGGAATAAATATCGATAATGAACTTTTAAGAACAAAAAAAAAACTAAGCCAAAGAACAGAACTTATGTCTAAATACAAGCACCAAAATAAATTCTTACGAAGCTAAATAAAGCACATCAGGACAAGAGAACTAAATAAACTCCCGTAAGGTAAGTTACATAACACATATTTCAAAATATCAAAAATCTGTCATAGTAAGAAGTGAAAATAAGTCATAGCAAAATGTACAAGCAATGTAATAAAAAAGGAAATATATAAACGAATAAAGTATTCAACAGAAAATGAATAATTAAAATAAACTAATCAATATTTACATTATACGGACTATTGTC
The DNA here is from genome assembly GCA_964036315.1 of Acanthosepion esculentum. Classification (NCBI taxonomy): domain Eukaryota; kingdom Metazoa; phylum Mollusca; class Cephalopoda; order Sepiida; family Sepiidae; genus Acanthosepion; species Acanthosepion esculentum. The sequence continues at coordinate 105,910,037 of OZ038477.1, forward strand.
CTCATCTTTGTCGCCATATTTGTCACAGCGTTTTGTACCAACGCCTTTATCCACAGTGAATAAAGGCGTTGGTTAGATCCAGTGACAGACCCAAAAAGTGTGAGTTCAATATCCGGTTAAGGCAGTGGAGAACGTTCAGAGGGAAAATTAGCAGGAGATAACTGATAACTGACATCCATCAAACATGGCTCGTGGAACTAGAACAGTCTACCCCAGTGATCGAAATAAAGGGTTCGGTTCGAAATTCCAACCACCTGAAGAAGGCCGGAGCGTACAACGGCCTAAACGTTGTGACAAATATGGCGACAAAGATGAGGACAATACTCCGGCTAATGTAAATACTGTACATAATACCTCATCTCAGAAATATAGACAGAAACTAATCAACGTTCATGATTATAAATAGCACAGTTCATGAGCCTTAAAAACAGAGCTATGAATGGCCGGCTCCCTATTTCAATCATTTCACTTAATACTAGAGTTACTTATATATATATATAGCTTAATCAGGAACTAACTATTGGTTTGAAGATCTTATAAACGAATGAAAAGCGAAAAGTGACAGTCATTATTAACTACGGATTCCTATGTTCCCTTCCTATGTCTCATATATATAAATGTACATATATATATATAATTATATATATAATTGTATATATAGATAATTATATATATATATAGAGAGAGAGAGATAATTATATATATATATGTGTGTATATATATATAAGCTATGTTATATTTATGTTGCAAAGTGCTCAATATCTGTAATAGAGCGTATATAAATATGAAAGTAGACATTGAGTTTAACATAGAATTTATCTGAAAATTTATATAAAGAATTGATATTAATGGTTAGGCAATATATATATATATATATATATATATATATATATATATATATATATATATATATATATATATATATATATATATATATATATATATATATATATATATATATATATATATATATATATATATATATATATATATATGTCATCCACAGACAGACTGTTTCACTGTTTCTCAATGTGGCTAGACGTCCGGTTGCCTCTAGCTAGGATCGAAACCCGACTGAATTTGCGTCAGTCCGAACTTCTCCCACTAAGCCATCAGCGTGTTTATTTTTTTTAGATTCGGATAAACACACAGTGACTAAGAGTGACTCAATTCTGTCGAAGAGTCGTGCATATATATATATATGGCTTGATATGACACAAATTTGCAACGCTTAAATATAGACACAACTCAATGAACAGAGAAAAAGTAGGGCTTATGTAATGCGAATATAATTGAAGAAATGAATTTAAATATCAGCCCGGAAATTAATAAATTTATTTTGTTTTCAACCATACCTGCATCAATGAAAGATACCTAACACACATCACAATATATATATATATATATATATATATATATATATATATATATATATATATATATATATATATATATATATATATAATTATTATTATTATTATTATTATTATTATTATTATTATTATTATTACTTTATTGTTATTATTGCGTCGTTTAGAGTCTCTTAATTTGAAAAAATCAACAAAGAACTGCTTTTATTTTTCGAAGCGTTTCTTATTCATTGTGAGAAGCTTTTAGCTCAACATGCTTTATTTATTTATTTATTTATTATTATTATTATTAGTAGTAGTAGTAGTAGTAGTAGTCGTAGTAGTAGTAGTAGTAGTAGTAGTAGTAGTAGTAGTAGTAGTATTCAGTGCATATTATGCCTATTCTTCATTTTGGCTCCAGAAATGTATCATTGTGTGAAAAGTTGTACAACTTTTGTTTGTTATTCTTCAACCTACGCCTAGGCATATTTTCCCAGAAGGAAGATACTTACATTTATACTAAGACAATTATCCCGCTTCTAGTAAGCAACATCTCATCAAAGAATATGTCAAAAGGATTGCTTCAAAATCTCCGACAATAGATTTAGTATTTCTGTCCACTTTCACTGTCTACTGAAGCCGCAGTTCAAATCGGTCAGGTATTTTTCCTCTTTCTGTACAAAACAAGTATATATTTTGAAAGTGATATTTCCCGTCAGCGGGAAATTGCAGCCGCCAGATACTATATAGTTAATGCTGCCTAGCATCAACGCGAAGAAGGAAAAGCAATTGAGGTGTTTGTTGTTTACGATTAGTCTATGCGACCTTCACCCGTTTTAACTTTACCGTCTTTTCACGACGCACATTGAGACAAATCGTTTCCCTTCTCTGTAATGCAGACATCTCAAAAGATCTGTAGTGATGACGTATTAAGAATTAAATAAGATACGATTACTTGAAGCCGATTCGCCTCGCCATTTAAGTCGTATGACGCTAAACGTATTAACTTAATAGATTTGATTTTGACAGGGCAAGTGTTGAAGACGTTGGTAAACATGTAGACAATAAATAATAACTTGGCCTTCATTAACAGGATTATATCAGTCTATCAGTACTCAAGTCCCGTTCTGATTATAAATTAGACGATTGGACATATCCCCTGTACGACAAAAAAACAACCTATACGTTTAGCTATTTGAAATGATAGTGTATATCTCAGTATTTTCTATTCCTATTTCTCAAGATTTACTTCTCGTTGTGGGGTAATGATTGAGGTTTGTTTTAGTTTGCTTTGTTTTACGGCATGTCAACTCTTTAACGGTCATTTAAAGCCGGAATTTAATATTTCTTGGAAGAATTAGTAATTGCATATAGAATAAATTTCTGGTATGTTTTAGAATATTCTTTTATTGTTGCAAAAACGTATAGCTGGTAATATTTTTCTTTATATAAATGTATTTCTTGACATTTTTTGTTGCTTTGAAAATGTGTTGCTGATATTTTTACTATAATATTTTTTATACATTTATTGTGTTTTCACCACAGTTTAGAGTTAACTATTTATGTGACAAGATCGGCGCGCATAAATTGCGTCTTCAATAGCGGCTATAATTCTTTCTATCACTTTGCAGGGAAAACACGTTCGCGCTCTTTCGAATTCTGTGGTAAGTCATGTCTTTCGTCACAATTTACCCATCGCTTGGACCCTAACAGGTGCTATCACCCTAGGTCAGTGTGAACCTAGGAACAAAAGCCATTGAGAGGTGATTCCACGCTCTTCAAAACCTACCGACCAGATGTCTTACTGTCGGGTGTGGTTTATCTTCATACCCAGGACGAAATGATGAAGTAATCGGAAACCAGAGTTCGAATTCCGGTCGAGTTCACTACATTCAATTTCGAGTTAATAGTCTTCGGAATGTGTATGAATCAATCTATGCTCCCCTATGGGGAAACCCACAGGCTAGTCTTGGTCCTATAGCCTGGTAGGCAGCCAGTTTAGTAGAAGAAAACTGAATTCAAAACGGATGGCTCTATAAAAGTGTGAATACATGCGGCTCAGGGCCGCTTGTGAATCCAAATATCCACTGAATCTATTATTACCTTCCGAGACAGTATTAAAAGTAGCCGAATATTTAATAGGGCACGGGGGTATATAGTAACTTCTGATTACTGTTATAATTATTATTATTAGTATTAATAGTATTTTCTTCTGTTTTTAAAAGCATACTTTTGCGGTCATTTAACGATCAAGATCAGATAATAAGAAATACCCGAGGGACATGCCATTTCTTCACATTTCGATACCAACAAGGTTTTCCCAGAAGTCATCTGTCATCTCAAAGTGTACAGATTTCTGAAGGGTCACAGTTCGAATCACAGCCATTTTTTTACCCAATCATTTTTTAATATTTTTCTGTCACTGTTACAAGAACGCTCACAATAAAAGCATCAACTTGTATACATTCTTAATATCCCTCACCAAAACCCCAAGCGTGCTGTATCATGTTTCAAATATATCTACCTTTTCTTTCTTCTATTTTTTCTTAATATTCCTTACGTCCACTGAGGCCGCCCTATCAATGTTCAAACAATGATTTTCTTGCTTCCCGACAGTGATGACATTTGGCTGTCTTGCTTTCATTCTGTTATTCTCACGCCACGGCGAAATCCTAAAGCAATTGTACATTCTTTTTTTCCACTATTCCAATTGGTTTTCCGCTATTCCAATATTCTGCTCACTCCAGGTGTGTCTTGGCTTGCGGCCAGACCACGTTGAAATAGTGATTCTCATCCGTTCACCAAAATTAGAAAATGTTGAGACTGGTCAATAACTAGATGGGTGACCGCTCGGGAATAGCAGGTATTGTAAGCTTGGGCGTTCTGTTTCCTTAATGGATAAAGGCTCGCAATAAGAAATCGTACAGTCGATTTCTAAGTACAGTCTTGTTTGTTACATTCCCTTACACGCAAATAACCTTCGGAAAGGTCAGTAGACGTCTCTTGCGCACTCACAAGCATGGTTTAAATAGTAGGGCTCATAGCTGTAAATCACTATCTCCACCATGAATTTGTTAATTCGATATTCCTGTGCAACTAAGCCGTTCTTAAAGTTCAAATATACATTTCGACACTAAATGATCACCCAAAATTAGTCGAGTCGTAAAAAAAAATATATGGTCGAGACGCCAAATATCGTTTTTAGGTCATTTGATGGCGCTGAATTCGAAAATGACCTTAATTTTTCTTTGTTAGCTGCTGAGTTTGCTGTACAGAAATGCCTCAATTTAGAAAAAAAAGTTTTTTTTCATTTGTTTTTTTTATATATATTATATTGACCGATGGCAATATTTCTCAAAATAAAATAACAAAAAAAAAAAAATAAATTCGTATTTAAACCAACAAATACTGGTCTCCTTATTGAGAAAACCTATTTTTGCTATAACTGTTAGACACTAAGTCTTTAAGAATAACACGATTGAATATAGAAGACCAACAAGTATTTTCATCAAATTATTTGTTAAACTAACAGCAGAAGTAAAACCTTCGTGAACAGAAGAGCTATGGTAAAAAAATTCTCTTTATTGATTGTCTGTCATGTTCAATGGTATTTAAGACCTTTTCGACACTCCGACACCATCATATACATTGGAATAGGTGCTTCAATTAGGATGTCTTAGTTGGAGTTTCTTTCCAACTGTGAAAAAAACTCTCACTGTGTTTGGTTTCCATCCGTGGCAAAGGGATAGAAATAATGGGATAAATTTATGAATAAAAAAACTGGATATTTTAGGGTTTCAGATTTTTATATATCACCTTAATTATAAGGTTTATTAAAGTGTATTACTGATAAAGTTTATCAGTTAATTTGAATTGGAAACATTCTGCATTTCTTTTATAAAACATTTGACTCAAACACACTTTTTTCTCATAAAACTGACAAATTGCTAGGCATACCAGAAAACCATTTTTTTATCCTAATAAAATCTTTATTCACAAGAAGAGCAATTATAATTTTTAAATCCTATATATTCTTTCTATTTCCAGTCCAAGTTATTGTATATACTTACTTTCTCAAAAGCCGAAGTAGAGATGGTTTTGTCACTTGGTAATCTCACATCAATCAGTGTGCATATATTTTTTTCTTTTCTGTCTTTCATAATAATATCTGAGCGATTTGCTTTTATGCTTCATTCTGTGTTGATAGAGACATCCCATAATATTTATAGCATCTACTGACTCAACTACAGATTCAGGATGATGTTCACACCAGGCTTCAGCTGTTTTCATCCCGTAATGATGATACATACTCGAATGTAGATATTTACCTACCTTGTTATTATGGTTTTTTAAACACATTTCGTGAGAAAATTAGACGTCATGTGATAATGTAATCAATAGTTTCAATGTATTGCTTACAGAACGTATGTTTTGGTTCGTAATATTGTGCTTGATAAATGCGTGTAAAGAGTCGCTGGTGCTGTGCACCAAAAATGGACCCTTAAGTCGTAACCTTAAATCCCGAAATCTTTAGATATTGGTTTGTTGCAAATTTGTCTAGTTTTCATTCGGAGAAAGAAATGCCAATATATTATACCCGTATACCTCGATATAGTTTGTGTAAGACGTTATATAACAGATTTGGAAACAGAAAGTGACATCTATATCTGCAATTCTCAAAATGTGTGTGTGTATATGTAGTGTGTATGTGTGTGTGTATATGATCGGATGTTGCTTATGCGTTTCAAAAGATTTCATCCGATTTTGATGAAATTTTTTATTTGATATATAATTCTTCAGTACCAGTTTTGTGTCCAAATTCTTAGCGGCATTGGCTATCCACTACATCCTGTCCATTATACCCCTCAACATCTTTACTATTTGCTATCAATTCTTGGATATATATCTTTCATACAAATTCTATAAATAAATAGTTTAAATTATTACAATACTATTATTTATTATTATACATATAAATGTATATAATTATTTATATTAATTATTAATTATATATAATTATAAATACTAATAAGTTAAAATTATAATTAATTAGAATTAACATATCTGTGAAGAGAACATGAAAATGTAATCTATATCTATAATTCTCAAAATGTGTGTGTAATTATGTGTCTATGGTTGTGTGTGTGTGATCGGGTGTTCAGGCGTTTCCACAGCTTTTATCCGATCTCGATGATTTTTTTTTGTTTGATATATATTTATTCAGTGCCGGTTTTGAGTTCAAATTGGCTAGAAAAATTTACAACGTTGAAGGTAAAAAATATAAAAAAAAGATTCGTGCATCGTTTGCAACGAATGCCCAAAGTTTGTGCCGCAGTAATCAACGCTAAAGGAGGATATTTCATGTGAGCAAAGTTTACTGTTAATTTTATTCATTATGTCATATTAAAATTTCTAATGAAAAATCAGTTCTCGCTTTTCAACCATGTATAATAATATTTTCGTCTTTTTAAGTACAACATTACTACCCTTTTGAAAATTAAAAAAAATAGTAGGAATGGCGTCAAATATTTCAACTGTAGTATATATATATATATATATATATATATATATATATATATATATATATATAATTTTGAGATATACTGTATTATTTGGTAAAAGTGTGTGCTCAATAACAGGGGTAGAGCGCGTGGATATATATATATATATATATATATATATATATATATATATATATATATATATATATATATATATATATATATATATATATATATATGCACACGCGTATGTATGTCTCAATTCGTACAAAATTATGCGATTAAATACAAAGGATTATGCGATTAAATGCAAAAGTTTTCCTCTAAATAGAGAAGGATTATATATATATATATATATATATATATATATATATATATATATATATATATATATATATATATATATATATATGTATATATATATATATATATAGAGAGAGAGAGAGAAAGAGAATGAGAGAGAGAAAGAGTTACAGAAAGTGAATGATGAATGCTGTGGTATTGACTATATCTAGAGATTTCGTTTATTTGGGTGATGCTTCGCAGTTGTTGTGAATCTTTATACAAATTTTTAAAAATCAGTCTTAGTATACAGACCGTGTGTTTTGTGCTTTTGTCAAGAACATTCCAGCACCGATCGTTTATACGAATCATGAAGAAAAGTCGTCAACACTCTCTTGCATTGCATGTATTAAAATATCGTTTATTCAAATTACATCAACTGCTAAATAGTAAAAATCATTTGTGCAATAAAACGACCATCTTGCAATGGAAACAGGACCAAATATTTTTCTTCTCTCTGTCACTATATACAAATGTTATGGATTTCGCTAAGATCTTCCCGACTCCTGTGCAATCAGTGGTATATTATTACGGATAAAAATAGTATTATGATGGAGGGATGCTTGGGAAAATCTAGAGAAAAGAAAAGAAAAATGAGTGGAAAAGTGGAAGATTAGAAGACAAAAATGAAAGAAAAATGAGCTCAAACGAACAAATATTTTTGATGCCAATTACATATTTGTCGTTCTTGCTTTCCTGCGTGATAAAATATTTTCAATACACTTTTCTTTGTCGAGGTTTTAGAAGCAGGAACGAAAATAGGAAAAAATATAAGAATTGTTCCAGAAATAATTAAATATTAAAAATTAAAAAGAAAATGTAATCGTTTGTGGCGATCCGTTTTTAGTCTCCGACAGGTGTATAATCCGGAAGAAAAAAGGGAAAAATTCGATATCGTCTGAAAATGGCCGCAGGTAATTTTTCGCCTGAACATTAACTGGATCAGCCCATATCAACAACATATATGTACTTAGATGACTCCAATCTCGACCATTGTTAATTTCGATACTATTTTCTGTCACTGTTTGCTAAAGACGTTTTTTTTTTGGTTTCAGCCAATGTAAAATTTATCGAAGATAATCAGAAAAAACTCCACCAAAACAGTGAGTTAACAATAAACAGAATACAACTGATGTTCAGTTATCCGAAAAAACATCAAATTACTGAAACCTTTCAAATACTCATGGTTATTAAGAAAATAACCATTTTCAATAGATATTACTTCAGTTCTCAAACATTTTCATGGAATGAGTCATGGCTATTTGAAGGATGTGTTTTCTAAGTTTTGAATTGTTCCCATAGGGACGCTGTTGTTACGTCGTATCTCCGGCAACACTCAGTTGTTTGTTTACCGCCGGAATGGCGAGCCCTCAGCAAAACGCGTTAGCGAAAACAAAATACGGTTGTCACGGTGCAACCTGCGTTTCGAAGGCAATTCAACATTACTCCGCCCTCTCCTAAAAAAAAATCTACAGTGGTTTAAATAGATTCAAGAGAGTCGGCGTCTGTGTAAATGAAAAAGACAACCAAAAGATTCGGAGCAATAAATAGTGAGAATCTGTGCCGCGATTATGGGGAATAAACGGAGGTCGACAAATCGAGCAAGCCGTGACCTTGAGATCTCTCATGCCACTATGTGGCCTGGTTTAAGAAGACATCTACATTTGACACATTACAAACTGCGCCTCGTTCAGTTCCTTACCAAGACCCTGCTCTTTGTGCTTAGCCTGCGAGGCCCACAAACCTCACCGTCTGTGATTTTTTTTTCTTGTGTTGATCCGTAAACGATCGCGTCTATGTTCCACCGCTACACGCTAACCTCGATGAGCATAAACATCGAATAAATACAGCGATCAAATCAGGGGCTCGTGACATGCTGATCCGCGTCTAGGAAGAATTTATGTTGACCGTGCCTCAGGTGGTTGCCACATTTAACATTTGTAAGACGGGAGATAAATGTTGTGAGTAGAATACCTGTGATTTGGATGGAATTTGTTCTTGCGTTACCTTTAATATTGCGTAATGAACTCGGCTCTTTCTTTTTAATAACACTGTATATTCTTTCAAATACAATTCCTTTCAGGAGGTACACAAGAGTATGGTTCCCTCACTTCCTAAGCTATTCTTACTATAAGTAAATTTTAAACTTTCCTCTTTGTTCATTTTTGTCATTCATTTACACAAAGTCGATGTTTACTGGCTTTGCTTATATTTTATTTTTCCAAATAACTTATTTGGAAAAATAAAATAGAGGAAAAGGCAGTAACGTGAGTATTAACTTCTCTATTTGCCCCTTGGACATTTTGCGTCCTAGAACATTTATTGTTTTTTTTTTCCGATTGGAAATATGTTTCCTTCTGGTTCCTATTCTTTTTTTAAATCCTCACTCCTAACGTAGTTAATACACAAAGGCAATAATAAACATTAATACACACTTCAACCCTGATTGGAACAGACAGACAGTAGCAGTAGGACATAAGGCTCTGTTAAGCTCTGCCGAACTCTACAGATTTGGGAGTTCCGTATTCGTTACAAAATTGTCCAATGCCAGCCCGTTTTCATGCTACCTCAGCAGGTGATACGTTTCTTTTCCAATCCAGGACGTGGGCAGAAAACAAGAAGATATATGTGTCTCTTCTGACACTACATGCCGAATCTTTTCGAAATCTAAATATTCATCGTTCTAGAACCAAAAACAAACATTCCCAAAAGCTCAAATATTTGTATATCGTATATTGGTACTTAATAGAAGAAATCTTATGGTTGTCAGATTCTTGTATTATTCTTGTTCATTCTTCATGCTTTTCCATAATGTCCACTAATTAAAATATACTTGTTTTTCGTAGTCTTCTCAGCGTTTGTCCATTAAATTATATCTTTTTTGCTTCAAGTGTTTTCGTTGAAGATATTATCCCTTATTCACGGCAATACACGTGATTAGATATTACATGACAGTTCAGTATTGTTTCTTTTCGCAATAGAATTATATCTATCTGTAGCTCTAGTGAGGATTCAAGAGAGATGCGATCATTTCTTTCCCCAACTTCCTATCTCGTTTAGCTCTTAGAGATAATTGTCTTTTTACCATGCCTCCAATCATTTTACTTACCATTAGCATGGCTTATGCTCGTCTCCAGGAGTGTAACATTGTGACTTCTAGGATTTACGTTTTCTGTTGATATGATGTGGAAGAGTATACTGAATCAATTATTAGGAATGAAGCTTAGAACTTTGGTCGACTATGTCCTGATAGACAATTTTAGAGATTCTTCTAAGATTTAACGAAGAATCTGCAATGTCATTTATCCTGGTCTGTCATCCCGGCTTCAGTAATTTTCCCACCGCCGTTTCATGTGCCTTTTCTTCAAATACATTCATGGTAATTGCTTTGATCATTTTTCCACGAATGAACTTAGTCGCAGTAGTAGATTGGTGGTACGGTCTCATATTTTACAGTTGAAATGTGTATATATATATGCGTACGTTCTATGTTAACATTTTATTTTTTGCTGTCGCACATGTGGAACTATCTTCCTGCTTCTTGCTTCCCAATCAACTTCAAAAATATAACTGCAATGTAAATCGTTATCTAATGTCGTCTTATGTATTGTTCCTTTATTATCCTCTCTCTTTGTTTTCTCATATTCTCTAGTACTCAGTAACCCCTTGTGTCCTAACTGTTTTATTGCCATACTTGGGATGAAATGATTTAAAATAGAAAAGAATCACTAGTTTCTCACCAATGTACAAAATCTCCTTAGGTAGATTATTCACTGTTTTCCTCTGTCACTCTTGTCTTCATTATATCCTACGAATATCAAATTTTCTAACCCTTCTTTCCTTATTGTGCGTCCCAGAAATTACTGATATCGCTTTCTGATGATACTAATACGTTTGCGATCGGTTTCGTTTCGCTGTACGTGTTTCTACATACATTTTCATCCACACACAAATAAACACGTAGAGAAAAACGGATAAATACGTAAAGAAACACGTATAATTGTGCAGGTTTACAATTTTTGTTGTTTTTCGAGATGAATAAGAAAATATAATTAGTAAGGGAAATAACTTTAAATATTGATGGAATCAATAGTGATGCTGCTAATTTATTCTAATAAAAATCATCTCTATCATATTTATATTTAAGATGATGAAAGATGGATTCAAAAACAAGGGAGATATTGTTAATGAGACTAATGGTGTATGAACTATATGATGGATTCAAAATAAATTATCTTAAGAATTGATGGTGAAAATTTTAAACTTCTGTGTTAATTCAGTATGTTGTTATATTTAACATTACCTGTCTTCATAATTATAAAAACAATTATCAGCAAAAAAACCTGACGGTCCATTTTAACTACACCGGTAAAATAAGTTTAAAATGACGTGTGTTTTTTTTATTTGACAGGGATTGGTAAAATTCGAAAATAAATCTATAACTCCAACGAATCCGAGCTTAAACCATCAGATAAAAATAAAAATTAAAAAAATATATATAGAGAAGAGAAAACTTTAAAAGTCAGACCGCAACTAAATATTATACAGAAGATTCAACAACCTAGAGTATAAATTTTCAATTAGAAAATAGCTTAGAATACGACAAGATTCTGAATTTTAAACATCAACGTGACGTAATGTTTAACGATATGACGCGATCCTTAGACGGTTTAACGAACGAATATGAAATAATATCTTAATGATCTGTTGTATAAGCGAATCGGAATTGGTAATAAATTTTCCAGAATGATGTTTTGGTTTAATTCTTTCCGAGAAATGACCCTTTGTAAGTATAACAGGCAAACTTTAGTTTTTTTATCTTTGCAATTTTTCAACCTTGCATGTCAAATAGCTGAGTGACATCTGTTAATTTTTTCAAGCTTATTGGATAAGGGACTCATGTGTCTTTATACAAATAGTATTGGATGAGTGAGGCAAAGTATCTTTATGGAGGTGTAATGGATAAGTGACGTCAGGTAACAGTTTCCGGTAAGGGACATCAGGTATAATTATGCAAAAGTATTGGATGAGTGATGTAAAGTATCTTTATGAAAGTGTATTGGATAAGGGACTCCAGGTGTATTTATACAAATAGTATTGGGTAACTGACGTCAGATATATTTTCCAGGTGTATTGGATAAATAACATCAGCTCTATATTACAGGCTTGCTGGATAAGTGACGAGTTATAAATTTACAAAGGTGTATTGGATGAATATCACCTCTGTATCTTTTACAGGTGTACGATGTAAGGGAAGTAAGGTATCTATTGCAGGAGGACTGTGTTTTACAGGTGAACTGGGTAAGTAATGTACGTTGTCTATATACAGTTGTATTGGATAAATAACGCCAGGTCTCTTTTCCAGATGTATAGGATATTTTACATCAGGTATCTTTTACAGTATTAGACCGCACAGGAAAATAATTTTATCAAATATCCATTTATATGAGGCACTATTCGTCCTTGCTTGATCGGCGACACTCTCTCGGGCCAACATGTTAGAAATTACGCCGGATAAAATATGATGTGTTAATAAATAAAAAATCTATTTCTTTTTTTTTTAGAAATTTTTTTGTTTGTGGTCGGATACGAAATTGAGTAGATATGAGGTTCCGAGAATCTGGGAAGGATTTGCCTTTATATAGCACTATTCGACCTCGCATGATCTTCGACGCCTGTCGTAACCGAATCATTCTAAAGCACGTCGACTCTAACGACGCTTTCTTCTGAAAAGGGTTAGGGGCACGTTTGAATCCTACTGGATATTTTTTCATTAATAGGATAAGTCGAATATTCAGGCCGTTAGAGTAAAATAGATTTTATAATAAATAAACTACTCAAATATTGGTATTCGTTAAAAATAACGTTTACTTTGAATAAAAAGTCTATGCCTTCGTGTTCGGATTTGCTTAAATGAACGTACGTACATTTATGCCTGTACCTACATATGCAAACATGCTATTTCGGACGCATAATAATGTTGAAAATACCACTTGTCCATTTCTCAAAATACTTCGCTTATCTCACCTGAATTTTTACACATCCGTAAGAGATTGTTCTTGTCTATAATAATTTTTCTTTAACTTTTGGTAAAGTATTTCCAACCTCCAGTTTAGCAGAATATGTGGTAACATGTTTTATATACATTTTATTTATAGCAAAATTTATAGGTGCAAATATATTTTACATAGATTGTAGAGAACCTCCGGGCATAGCATTTTTTAAGAACACGCATTAATACGTCTACGAGTGGAATTGAAATTGTGGTCGAAAGAATTTATAATCATTTTTATAATCATAATGTCCTTAATAATGTAATAATTTAGTCATGTCAGGAGAGACAAAGCTATGTAAACTTGGTTCTATAAATTTCGTTGGTAAATAGTCTAAAAGATCGATAAAGATTGGAAAGAAGAAGGTCAAAACGGATGTACCTCTAGCAGCAACTTTACCCGAGGTGATAATTATACTGACACTTCCAGAAATATATAGTTGACATAAAACTTAAAATCACAAAATTAATGAATTGTATGTCATTAATAAAAAAAAGAATGAAATTATTTCGAAAAGGTGGAACGCTGGCAAATTCCACTTGAAAAAAGGGATAATGAACTCTAGACCTTCATCTGCCTGCAAGGAAAACAAAGACCCAATTTTCAAAATTGCATTGCTTGAATGCGTCTGCTGACGTGTAAATAATAAACAAAACAGTTACAAATATACACAGACAGACATATATAATAACACACAAATATATATATATATATATATATATATATATATATATATACCATCAGATTCATTTCGGTAACTGAATATCTCTCTCTATTCATCTCTTCAGACGGAGATCTTTTAGTTTCACTATATATATATATATATATATATATATATATATATATATATATATATATATATATATATATATATATATATATATATATATTTATATATATTACCAATTTGTGAATAGTAGAGATGACTCCAAGGAGGATATTTAATCCAGAAGAGCTCAATGTAAACACTGAACATTATAATAATAAATATAATCAAGAAGAAAAACTTAAAGATTCATTTCGGTTATAATTTATTTCTTAACCGCAAGCAGAATGTCACTAGTGTTCAAGACGTTACAGAAAAAGAAATTAAGAGAAAGGTTTGGGTATAGGGTGATTTGTGCTGCTTTAATCACAAAGAATGTCATCAGGTATCTGTCGATTAATGTAACGTTCAATGAATTTTAACTTGAACGCTTTATGCAACCTATTCTTTTTGAATCCTCTTCACTTACAGAACAATTTTGTCTATTTATTTCTCTCACAAGGCATGGGTCAACCCATTGTATGTTTTCCTAGTCAGTTTTCAAAAGGACCTCCCAGTCCTATACATCATAAAGTCCCTAGAAAGATTCGTATCTGGGATTTGTCGTCCAAAATCTAACAATGGTCTGACAATTCGGTGACGCACCCACACCATCCTTGTTATCATATTTACTGAGACTACAAATGAAAATTTTACAATGCAATGACAGCAAACGTACTTGGTATCGAGAATCCACGTTACTTGATAATGATTTTATTTACTATGAACTTTTGTGTAGGAGAGTTTTTTAACTCAATCGTATAGATATGCAATCAGAATCTTAATAAGGTCATGTGTATAATGAAATCTCTTTTCTAGTAAACCATTTGTCATACTATAAAGCATGTTCCACCGAAAACAGGGTGACAACTGGAAATTATGGCGATGCTTTTAGATAAAATATCGCATGATTCTATGAGGAATTCTATTTAAAAACTTTTCGATTCAAAAATACATTTATCACTTGTCAAAATGTAAAATCGAGCGAGACCATTTCGCTCTACTCGGATTAAAATAGAAATAAACTCAAATATAAGAAAAGAAATGCTGTTATGACAGTTGCCATATAAGTCATCTACAGTATGGAATCATTGTACCTGTTAAGGCGACGACGTGAACGGAATAAATGTTATCATGATAAATAGTACAACTGCTTGTTAATTTTTGAGAAATGTTGACTTCCCTGCGTTTTCCTATAGATTTAGGATTTATTTCAGATCCACACTGCTTTATATTAATTGTTCAATAGGTATATAGACAAGCGATGCAAAAACAACTGAAGTAATATGAAAGGAATTCTAATTCAATTTAATATTAATATGCAACTGCTTCAATGTCAACATCTGCGTATCCTAAGGATGGTAATCGATTAATTTTGACATTGTTTATCCTTAGTTCTATCAATGATTCGAGCTGGAGATTTGTATTGTTTCAAATCGAAATTAATCCTCATATTATTCATTTAATTGCTATTGTAAATAACGCAACTGGAATACGTTGAAAGGAATTCTAGTCCAAATCGAATAACAATTTTTCATGTTATAAATTCCCCGCTATTTAGAACGTGGGTAGATATGTTTCTCAAAATACATCCTTTATCTAAAATCTCTGTTTTCCCTAAATTATTGGGCAAGATATAGGAGTGGTTTCTTTTTGTCTTTTTAAATGCCGGATTCTTATAGAGTATCTACTAAAAAACTTTGACTTATGAATCAAAGCTAGGGAAAGAGATAATCACCGATCTCGAAAAATTGTTCGTGTTTTGTGTGCAATCTGTCGAAGAAAGTTGACCAAAATTAATTAGCAAAAATCTGCTACTTTAAGTATTAGAATCTATGCTAATGTTCTTTCCTACTCTGAAAGGCAGGGCCAATGAGAAAAATCGCTCGGTGAATAAAAGCCGTTGTTTTTGGCTTACAAAGGTATAATTTTTTCTGAACTTGATAGACGAATGTGCGTCTCTGCTGGTGAGAAGTGAAGGTTGGATTTGGGACCCGATTTTGTCATTTCTACGTTGCCTGTTGGACTGTTACACTGGACTATCGTATGAACTGTTATTTGGCTACTAGCGTTGCGGACAAGAAACAGAAGAAACATAATGCAGGCGTTTATTGATACTATAAGTTTACAGTGTTTTTTTTTATTTGTCTTTACAACAAAGATTAATTCCTTGTTCAGGGGCAATAATGATAGATGAACATAATAAACGCGATATGTGAATGATTAATGGCCTCCCAGCTCTGCTTGTTCTGTTCTGTTCAAAGAAAAAAACATGGTAGACCTATAATCACTCGGGCGATAATTCCATAGCAAACGGCAAGTCTCCATTGTTTGTGCAGGATGTTCTAGTAGTCAGTTGAATACAGGTTCCCTTCCCTATTTTGCGAAAGAAGAGGCACATTAATCGCCTTTCAGCGACTTCTACGGTCATGATCCGTGGCTAAAGTTTTATCATAAAGTTTACCTTGATAACAAGCTTTGACTCATTATTTTACCCGTCCTTGCTGCAGTGAAGATCAACTTCCGGTATGACGATTCTATTTTCAAAGAATATTTGATAAGGAAATACATGATTCTTGAGGCAAGTGAGAACTTTTTTTGTACATCTTTCCTGCTTCCTGACCATTAGGGTCTTCGTAAAGTAAGGCGTTGTCATCCTGATGTATGATTAATACCCCGGTCGGCATGGTCATGGCGCTGGAAATGAAGTTACGATTATGTTTCTTGTTGATTCATACGCTTACTGGCTTCCGCTGTCTGCGGTTGTCAATATTTAGGGTCGTCTTTACATTGCAGGCATTTGGGAAAGCACACAAAACCTATGTTGGAAATGCATTTTGGATCGATTTTTTGCACAAAGCATCTCCTGACACATTGTGAATTTTCTCATTGTGTGAAGTAAATTTCAATGTTATTCATGGATATTAGATGGATATTAATATATATCCATTCTTTTTTACTGCAGTTAGCTTCAGTGCAATAATATAATTCTTAGTGAGAAATTTATGTTTAACTTTCTACAGCTAATATTTTGGGGTAATTATTTTTTTTTTATTTTGAAATTCTTCAATTTCTTCAACAGTAATCTGTCATACTCAATAGAATACGACTCAAATATATGAAAATACAAATACATCCCACATATATATATATATATATATATATATATATATATATATATATATATAATTATTTATTCGAAAATTATAACATCTTATAAAATCACTACAAAATAGCCATTATGTTTCAACACTTCTGGTGTCTTATCAAGTGATGGTGTTGAATATATATATATATATATATATATATATATATATATATATATATATATATATATATATATATATATTATATATAATTCCTAATCAATAACTGTGGTGAAAAAGTGGTAGATTGTTGTCTTTGCTAAGCGTATATGTGCGTATATGTGCGTAAATGAATATAGATACTGACCATTTGATGCTTGCTATTTATTTACTTGTGTTCCTCTTTTGGAGACAATTAATATTTGTTGTGATTATCTTTATTGCAGCTCTTTGTCTCCACCAGACATTTTTCAGATAGTGTTCTTTGAACTGATGAAATTTCCCACCTCATATGTTGAATTTAGCTTTGATAGTATTATACCAACATAATCATGGTGTTGCCATGAACTTTGGAACCTGTACTGCCAAATATATATATATGTCGTTTTTCACGAGGAGAGATTGCTTTGTAATACACTTTGTCCTATATTATATTGTCAGTATGTGGACGATACTTTTTGTTTAGTTAATGACGAAGCTGAAGTGGATCAGTTTCTTTCCTCTCTCAATAGTCTTCGTCCAGCTTTGAGGTTTACGGTCGAGAAAGAAAAAGTCAAATTCTTAGATTGCTTTTTGGATGTACTGGTGCATCCTTCTTCAACCTGGTTTTTGACCTCAGCTTATAGGAAGTCTACTTTTGACGGTTTGTACGCGCGTAGGGATTCCTTTTTTTTTCAAAGAGGCGGAATATAAAACTCATCAAAACATTGACGCATACGGCGTTGATGATTTGTCCTGAGGTTTTTTCTTGATAGTGAAATCAATTTTGTCACAAAGACTCAATATAGCAATGAGTATCCTCCTAATATTGTTCATTCTGTCATTCGTGAGATGATCGTTAATTTCAAAAAGATACGCCATCTACGGAAGAAAGGTGCCCTTCATATTTGCGACTTCCTAGGATTCTGGATGTGAAAACCTCTCCAGGCAAATTTCGTCTAGCGTCTATAATTGTTATTTTTCAGCTGAGGTTCGTGTTCATTATCAGGCCGATCACCTCATCTATACGTAACGATGTTCTCCCCGCTCATGAAGCTAATACTGTTTCGTATAAATATAATCGTGGTTGCGGAGTCAGTTACATAGGAAGGACTATCCAGCGACTAGATGTGAGGATGAAACAACACGTGCCTGTTGAGGTGAGGAATCACACCTTGGTTTCAATTGAACTAATCCCAAATACCTATGGATTTTCAGTCTGTGAGCACCTTTTAAAGAACTGAGTGTGCTACTGAATTCAGTATTAACTGCTTTACTGTATTATCCAGTCACACTCTTTATTCCATCTTAATGTACTAGAGTCATCGTATATAAATTCTCGCAAAACGTCTCTCTGTAAACAGCGTGATTGTTTGCTGAGGGTTGCTATTATTAGACTCTAGTCTCCCACGACTGTCTTCCTTCTCTATCCGGTCATCAATCATTTGCTAATTGGATTTATTTTTACCCGATTAAAAACTTTGAAGGGCGGGAGCGAAGCCGGTAAGTTTTCCTCTTTCATTATTTTTTTCGTCCGTATTTAATTATGCCACATACTATTCAACTTAAAGCTTTTACAGCAATATTTATTTTTGTACCACTAAGAATGTGTCTAACTATATATATATATATATATATATATATATATATATATATATATATATGTCCCGACTACTTTTGGCAACATTCGAAAGTACTCGAAAATATTACCGATTGCATGTAAAACAACTAATTCGTAAATTTGTAAACGTTAATAAAAATTGGTTAAACCTTGCCCATACATGGTTGAATTAATACTTTCTGCCTAAATGCATATTATTCGATGTATATAAGCAATGACATGGGCAGATTGTCGCCATTTTATATGTCTAATTGCGTACATGCGCAATTGTTTTTGTCGACTCCACTGTATAGTATGATCAGTTGGGCACTCTGTCAGAAAAAAGATCATCATGACGCTTTTCATTTTGTCACAAATTCAGAAAGAGCATGCTGTAGTGCTTAACGTTCACACCGGAATCTCCAGTAGGAAGATTCAGAGTGTTTCTGTGTCAAACTGAGGATAGTTCAGTGGATACAGAAAGTGCTGGATGAGTCTAATCGTGATTACGAAGGTGTTTGCAGTGATCACTAGTGATGCCGATGTTATGCCTCCATTTTTATACGCACAGGGCATCACATTCAACACGCAGGCCTGCATCAAGTGCCTTGAGGAGGTAGTGTTGCTCTAGTTCAAGATGATGACTGCTGAAAGATCCTATGTTTGACAACATGATTTTGCCACATGCCACACTATTAAGAGAACGCAATCATGACTGTCTGACAATTTATGCGACCAATTCTCCCCTTACATCTGACCAACTAACTCCACAGACTTCAACCGCTTTGATTATTATGTGTAGGGTGCCTTTTTGCGAGAGACCAAAACAAGTCCTTGTAATACCAACGATGAACTGAAAGCAAGCATTATGGCGGCATCACCAACATAAAGGGGCCTGTCTGAAAGAGATGCAGGAGATTCAGAAAATGTTTTGGGCTTGTGGTACAGGACAATGTATACATTTACTCTGTGGTATTTCAAAATATGTTTCTGTAATTTTCGTAAATATATCTGTTAAATTGATTTGTCAGTATTATTTTCATTTTTGCGTAATTTAAACGACAATCGCATTATTAATATATCGCTTTCTTTTTAAGTCATGTTTAAAATTCTGACTTAGTCTATTCAAGCATAATACACAACATTTCCTCTAAAATGTACTGTCTCATTATATAATGTTTGTCGACAACGTCAAATAATGATATTGGTGTTATATTATTAGAGTTATATAATATTTCTCGCTATTAACCAACAATATCCTTCAAACTGCCATGGATATCAGCTGAGAGACAGGCAAGCAAAATCGCCTCTGATATGAAAGTACACACAACGTAAAGATTCATTGAGTTATTGATTCCATTGACATTCATCAAAGCTTGCTGAAGTTTTACGGGAAACAAAGGTAGGATATTAATGCATTTATGCGTTGTTGGGATAGGTGTTTCTGTTGCGCCGTCACTGATATGTGTGCAAATGTTAGTAGGCTCTTAGTCCATGGTAGCTACTATGTGAAGAGCTGGTATTTTTAGTTGGAAACATTCGTTAATTTCAGTGGCAACGGCAGTCATTAAATAATGTTTACAATCATATTTCTTTTTAAATTATTTTATCCCAAGCAGGGCGGGAATGCCACTAGCACGCAGTGGTTACAGAGAGTGAAAGTAAGAGAGTAGTGAGGATTGAGGACAGGATAAAGACTAAACGGGAAGAAGATGATGATTGACGTTGCATTTAGTTTTTCGAAGATTGCAGTTATCAGGGAAGCAAGTAAAATGAAGGCGGGAAATGCAAGAGATTAAATTGTAGGGTCTGATGTAGCGTTTAGATTCAACTATTTCAACAGTAAAAAGTCAATCTAATATCATGCTTAAATCCATGTAATCTGGGCACCATGGAAAAATAGTTCGTCAAAGCAGTTAAGACAAAGAGGGAAAAGACAGAGGAAAAGCACATCACGTCAGTGAGAATCTGAGTGAAGTCAAGATGCCAAATCAGGTTCGATTATATTGCAAATGCTTCTTTGGATTTTGTCAAGGACCTCGAGAGGAACATCAAGGGCACCAGTCCAGATAGAGCAACTGTATTCAATGCACGGAGGAACAGTAGATTTGTAGATGCGTAAGATGTTCTCTGACGAAGAAAACCTTCTGGCACGACACAATGAACCAACTTTCCTAGCAGTAGATGAAGCTATCGATTCAATGTATTTATTCCATTTCAAGTCGGACAAAAAAAAAGCCCCAATGAGACGGTCTCCTGGATTCGAGCATCAGCCATGTTGATGGCCGGCTGTGAAGTTTCTCTGTGGTGTTTAAATGAGAGCAGTTTCGTTTTGGAGATATTAAAATCTACAAGCCATATTCTGCCGCAGAGTGGACGTCCTTTTCAGGAGCAGCGGCCAGATTATCTTTGTCATCTCTGACGGATTTGCTATTGAGACAGCAGTGCGTGTTAGTGTCATCTGCATAAATGCCTACACGGAAAATGATGACACCAGGAAATCATTGATGAAAATCATAAACACGTCGGACCAAGGAGAGAGCTTTGGGGTACACCCGCGTTAGGGTGAAAGGATCTGGAAACGAGCCCGTTCAAAAGGATATTCATTTCACGATTTGATACAAACTATTGGATTAAATCAAACAATCTCTAGTGATACTGTATCTCCGGAGGTTACGTAGAGATATCTATAGCTACCGCTCGAGATTCGTCGTTATTATTAAGAGCTTGATATATATATTCGTTGATGGTCGTCAGCACATCAGCGGTAGAGCTAGCAAAAAATAAGTTTGTAAGAGCGTGGATCGTAAGAGGCAAGGTGTTAATTCCTTCAGAATTGACAGAAGCCTCGAATATTTCACCGAAAAGCAATAGGAGACTAATAGGGCGATAGTTAGATGGAACAAAATATTCTCCACAGTTCTTTATAAAGGAACTACAGAGGTGGACTTCCAACGCGCTGGGAAGCAGGAAGAAGTGAGGCAATTGTTGTATAGTTCGGAGAGAACTGGAGACAGCTCGTGAGCACACTTCTTTAGGACTATGTCTGATGTCCCGTGGCCTTATGGGAGTGTAATTTAGAAATTCTATATGGGACCAGTGACGTGGTTATGCGCATATCACCAAACAGCACCACTGTTTTAGCAGGGAAATCAGGTGTGATTACTCCAAATGAGAAGTGTATTGAGAGTGAAGAGAATTTCTGAGCAAAAGCATTGAACATTATCTGATCTAGATTTCAGGTCTTCGAATTGATTGGATAGAGGAGGGAATGATGATTTACCGTTGTTATATACTCTCTTGCAGAGCCGCCAATAATCTTTAGAACCGAACTTGCGAGATGTTTCATTCTATCAGCACACTGGAACTTCGCTACTTTGAGGGCACGCTTGAACTCATTACAGGCAAAGGCATAGAGTTATGTGTTGTAATCATACGTTTCGTTCTGGTATAACCGGAAGAAGTTATTACCGTGGCCTATACGGCCGAGTATGCAGGTGCGAATCAAGGAGATAAAAACGCAATTTTATTTTTTATTCCTTTGCTCGAATGAAATAATTGATGCCGGCTTTCACATATTAGGAATCCACAGCCGCGCATTTTTTAACAGGATTATTGAAAACTTACGGAATGATCAAATTTGCCAAGAGGGCAGATTTGCGTAATACGACACGAGTCAGCGATAGAAGCGAAAAAGAGATCAAGAAGAGAATCGAGCCCAGCAAGTTTACTGAGGAAACGCGTGAGGAACTCAAACACGTGCATAAGAGTTTGAGTGATTGAAAAGGGAAGGATTTAAATACCAGCAAGATCAGTGAAAGATTCTTATTGCTGGCGTTGTGCGCATTAAATCACTGAAGACAAATGTGCAAGATGATAGGGAGAAGACCTTGTCTCTAATATCAGAAATACTATCTCGTACGTAAAAGGCATGAGAAGAATAGGAACGTTAGAGGAAGCAGAGATAGCTGAATGAGCTTAGTAGAGAGAGACGGAGACACATATAAGTATGGTCTGGAAATTCAAGAAAGATTACCCTATCCAGCGGGAAATGTTAGTGAACATAGACTCCTGGTCCATGCATGTGGACACTAGAGTCCTTCTGAATGCGAGGAAGGCAGCCATGAATCGAGAAATCAGAAGAGGACAATGAAGCGTTGAGATTATTTTCGCTGAGAGATAGGATATCCGAAGACTCTTCAGAGACTTCAATGCAGATGTTGGTCCAAATACCACCAATGTTAGGGAAAGAAATGTAGAGGGTTTTACGTGTGTTTTATTGAATTGCTTTAGTTTTATATATTTGGTTGGTTATATTCATGGTGTTTTATTTTGGTAAGGAAAGGCTGAGTATAGTAGTAGTAGTAGTAGTCGGTGGTCTCATGTAACATGTGCGGGAAAGGAAATGCCGCCGACTACAACATAGCGTTGCTTCGGGGTTGCACGGACACCCTTCCACGAGCAATATGGCACTGCAAGACCGCCGATATTTATCAACTTTTGATCAGAGCAGTCTCTCAAGTCGCTACGCTGGAGTTCGGGTTCCTAAGTACCAGTCGGGGATAGCAAACAAAAAACTGACAAATCTGTATCCTCAGTATGAAGAGACGTTACCACTATCCACGTATATCACGAAAAAACCATGGCAGCGCCACTATTAAGATCTGAGTAAAGGAAATTAACCGGGAACCTCTTCCTAAATACGAAACAAGTGGGGCACGTCTACTCCTCTTCAGGAGATTGGGCGGGAGAAAGGACCGGTCGATAGGAAATTTTATCTACTCTTATTTTTAAAAAAAGGTTACTAATTTAACTAATTCGAGATGTCCATTAGAAATCCAATAAGGAATTAAGCTAGGCTGAGACCTACCTCTGAATGAACTTTAAAAGATAAACATTTCTGCGTTTGATAGTTAAGTTATATCAAGGAATGTACCTTCAGATACCTTTTTTTGACAGTTGTTCAGCGGCCCAAATATTTTTTGACCACGCCATGTTTAAATGACATTCTATCATATTAAGAGGGAGGAGAGTTAATAGATATTAGTAGGGGGGACTGTTTCTAGAATCACGAGTAAATGGCCAGTAGCAGCAGGGTAAAAAAGAAAATAAAAAAAAATGCGATGTTCGTTAAATATTATGATTAATTTGAATCAAATGATGAACAATTCAAACGCGAAATTTAATTCAAATTTAAACACAAATAACACGGAAAACATCAATTAGATAAACAGGAAGTATTCATAAGGAAAGATTAGATGGGTTTGTTACTTCTGTGAATAGGGAAAAATAGAGAAATAGACCAAATGACAAATTTAAACGAGAATTTAAAATAGAAGACACCTAAATCTGAAAGAATTCTAAAACAAAACAAACAAACAAAAAAACAGTCCTGCCTTTGACTTCCATTTAATTTACCATCAGATAATAAATATGAGAGTCGATATGCGGCCCAGAGAACTATGTCAGTAGATTTCGAAGACTTGCATTGACGTTGGTTGTTACCCAAAATCATCCACCGAGAGACGTATTATTCACCAATCATTATGTGTAAATATTTTTCAACTGTTTCCGTTCAGTCATTAGCATCGCGCATATGAGTTTTATATGTGAAAATATGCTCTGATTGTTGAATTTTCTCAATATATGTGCCGACCTTAATAATACTTTGCAGAATAAATTTTTACTTAATTATCTTGTACAACTGAGGCGATCAAGACTCTCCACAATTTTCTGTCCTGTGTTGCTCTAAGTAATTGTTGTCTTTTTGCCATCCCTCCTAACCGCTGTTATACAAACCATTTTCACAAACTCGTTAGGTAGGTTATGCACTGCTTTCCTCTTTCTCTCGTGCTTTTAGTATATCTTGTCAGTGTCAAATTTTCTAGGCCCTCTTTCCTAATTGCTTTTTGTTTCAATTCTCTCTGAAAATCAGTACTCACATGTTCTCTCTATGGTATTCGGCCGTCTTGGGTATGACGATAAACTACATCCACTTCATGGCTAAGACGATACACTATGTCCAACAGCAAGACCTGTGTTCATCAGGTTTGAAGATCGTGGAGCCACTTCGTTATTGCTGGTGTTCCAAGGTTCACTCTGATTCGGGATGGTAGCACCTGTTAGGGTCTCAGCTATGGGTACATAGTTAACACCCAAACTGGGGTCAAAACATTATGAAAGTGTAAAAATGGGTTTTAATACCAGAAATACTGTGTAGAAAATTATTACCAGTAATACAGTTTTGAAAAAAAACCATATTAACAGCAATAAAAATCTTGTCGGCATTAAATAACCGATTTAGGTTGATACGCCGTAAAACAAACAAAACCAAAACCATAGTATTCGCAGCATCATTCAGATGTTGGATTTATGGAGAAGGACAGGCTTTTTTTAATATTCACAATTTTCTTTTCCAAAGTCTGATAAAAGGACACGTAGCACATTTTTGCTAGCACATTTTTGCTAGCACATTTTCGCTAGCACATTTTTGCTAGCACATTTTTGCTAGCACGTTTTCTTCATATACAGCAAAACCTATATATTCTGGTCCGTCCGCTTTCTCCAAAGACATTTCTTATGTGTTTTTATGTTCTATCCTAACATAAATACAGAACGTTATCAGCGTGAAATAATGAAAAGTCTAGCTGACATCAGATGCTAGTTGAATCTGTTTCCTTTCCCTTCAAGTTAATGCATTTTAATTTTTTTAAAGATTTCTGTCTTTTATTTCATATTATTAAGACAGTAAATTTATCACTATTTTCCTAGGTAATTTGTTATCTTATAATTCTCTAACAAAATAAATCAAGTTTCTCTTTTATCCAAGTAAATCTATATATATTATTGCTCCTATTTCTCTCTCAATCTTTCTCTCTCGCTCTCTATCTCTGTCTGTCTGTCTGTCTATCTCTGTCTCTGTGTCTCTGTCTGTCTGTCTGTCTGTCTGTCTGTCTCTCTCTCTCTCTCTCTCTCTCTCTATATATATATATATATATATATATATATATATATATATATATACAAGTATAGGATTGATGTATACGGAATAAAGTTATAAAAATAATTATATAACATTCGAAAAAAATAGATTATCAAAAACATCAGAACGATTAACAAAATCATTACTATTATAATACATGCATCATATCAAAATAAAAATAGTGTTCATAATTCACAAGCACTTGATATGTAGACATTTTACTTGCAATAACAGCTTGTCATCTTTTGCTACATGAGCGAATTAATGTATTGCATTCATTAACGTATATTTTCTACCATTCTCATTTCAATTTAGTACGTAGTTATTTGACGTTTGCTGGATTCTTTTCCTTACGTCTTTCATTTGGTAATTTCCAAACATTCTCAATAGGATTCATGTCTGGGCATTGAGCAGGCCACTCCATAACGGTAACATCTTCCTCAGAAAGAATTGTCTTAACAGAATTCTCTGTTTGACACACCGCGTTATCTTGCATAAATGCAGCTGGTGGATTAATTGAAGTTCTCAAATTAGGTACAATATGTTTCTTCAATATTCTCTTTGTATACACTTGCGTTAATTTTACCGTGTAGCCTAACAAGAAGTCCTGTACCGGCGGTTGAAATCATGCCAAACACCATCACAGTTCCTCTTCAAAATTTAATGCTGCTTTAATGCACTGAGGCGAATATCGTTCCTTAGGACTGCGTCGAAAGAACCTTCTCCCGTCAAAAGCGAACAGGTTAAACGTTGACTCATCGCTGAAATGAACACACTCACATTGTTCTTCAGGCCATAAACCGTGTTCAGTGGCAAATTTCAATCGCCTCATTTTGTTCTTTTTTAGAAATGTAAAGCTTCGTAGAGGCTACTCAACTGTTTAAATTTATTTCATTAAGTCTTCGGGCAATAGTGTGCCTTGATATTTTAATGCCAAGATTAGTTCTAGATCTTTTAGAGTTTGCGGTTTCTGTCGCAAATCGATCCTTTTTTGATTCATTACCAATTCATCTGTCTCCCCTTGCAGTAGTTTTCCTAGGCCTGCCAGGTGGTTTCTTGGCTTCACATGACTCAGTTTTCCCAAGTGTTCTTAAAATATTATGAATAACACTTTTAGATTTTTCCACAGTCTTTGAAATATTCCCAATCGAGAGTTTATCGTCATTATGCAACTTGACTATCAGTTTTCTAAATTCCAATGACGTTATATATTTTTCCGCCATTTTTACAATGCAAAAGACAGTAAAGAGCCGGTGTAATTTAGTAAAATAACCTATTTTATATTTTTACTCTAACAAATTTTCTATGATACCAAATAATTATTAAATTTTATGGATTTATTTAATCGTTTTGATGTTTTTGATCATCTATTTTTTTCGAATGTTATATAATTATTCTTATAACTTATAATATCAAAATAAGTTTATTGAGCTTTATATTTTAGATTTATATAATTTACCTCTATAATCTTATTTTTCCTTGATAAAATGTTTTATGAAGCTTTAAAATAAAATGTTATTTCACGTTTAGACTTTTTCTTAAAATCGTTCTGATCTTTATTCTCGCTACTATATATATATATATATATATATATATATATATATATATATATATATATATATATATATATATGTGTGTGTGTGTGTGTGTGTGTGTGTGGGTGTGTGTGTGTGTGTTTGTGTGTGTGTGCATAAAGAAAGAACAGTCAGATTTATAATCCACAGATCTTTAGCATTTATTTTTTAAAAACAGTGATCGATAAGCAGCAAAGAATAATATTATAATTATTATTTAAAAATATGTCTTCATCGCGACACAGAAATTATCATGTTTCGAAACCTAAAACTTAAATTAAACTTAGAATTTCAATATTTGTTTCATTTTCATGCGATTTTGAATAAGTGTGGAAAAAAGCTAAGTAGTATTATATAGTTTAATTTAATAGGGGAATGAGATTACATAACTGTTAAGGGGTTGTCGGTTATTTTGACGAATGAGGATACAACTATAATTTAATTAGGCAAAGTAAATATTGGTTAAGGGTTACGTGATTCTTATTTTTTCATATTTTATAAAATACATCAGGAGTTTCTTAACGAGGGTTTGAAATATGATTATGTCATATTTTTACTTATTTCTATTTCTATTTATCAAGATCTAAAATACTATATTTTTTATATATATATTAAATTATATACGGTGTTGTAAAATTAAAATTTTAGAATTAATTAGGCATTTTTCTACTATCTTATTTTTGATCAAATGAAAATAAATGAAAATGCCAGTTGTATTGTAGTGTATCTTAAATCTGACAGTGATTACATGTAGTCATATAAGGAAGCAAGTATCAACAGACAGAATTTATAAACCGACGCCTAACAATAATATGATATTTATTTTGCCACCTTAAATTATATTTGTACCGGGATTCATCAAAAAACCAACACCCACTTAAAAATTTTGTAATCTCATTCCCCCCACCCACTTGATAATAATATTTAGCTTATAAAAAGAGTAAATCTTTTTTTCGAAAGTTATTCACCATCGCTTGAAAATTAAATAAAAAATTTAAATTCTAAATTTAACTTTAGATTTAAATTTTTGTTTCGAAACATGGCAATTTCTCTGTCGCGATGAATACATATTTTTAAATAATAATTAATATATATATATATATATATATATATATATATATATATATATATATATATATATATATATATATATATATATATAATGTTCCTCCTCCGCCTTCGGAGGTGTCCTTCACTTCGAATCACCATTGTGTAGATGACAAATGAGTCATAACTACCTGTTGCAGTTGTGACATGGGATGCTGGGGGCTGAACCAGGATGGGACCAAGAGGGCCGCAGCACCATAACGATGGGGTTCACAGCTCGGTAACTGCAACAGAATTACCGGGGTCAGAGCGTCGAAGTGTACACAACCTTTGTTGGACCTAACTACGGCATTTTATACTAATATATATATATATATATATATATATATATATATATATATATATATATATATATATATATATATATATATAAACTATTAATGTTATAGGTTGAGAATAATATACGCTGCGTTATCAGACTCATATTTTGTCAAGTTTTAAAAAGCGATACATATTTATCTTTTGTTAATATTATTAGTTAAACTAAACTTGGTTTGCCTTCATAAGCAAGATTCCAGATGTGCGTGAATGGATAACTTTGTATCGTAGCATGTTCGTTTTCAGTCCTGTGAAAAATCGTCACCAAGCAATGCCTTTCCTCGTCTACGAAGTCGAGACATTATTCGCGATTTCATGACCTACTTATCTCCTAGACACCTGTGTGTTTATATTATCGCTAAGAAGAAATGTCTCCTATTCTCGATGGAGCAATAAAATAAATTATTATATCGGGCCTTGATGCAGCGAAATAGATTGATTAGTAAATCAAATAATTATTGCCGCATCTCGACTAGACATATTGAAAAATATTTTAACGCTGTTTGTATTTTTTGCAATCATCTATTCCCTTATCGGCATACATATGATTTTATTTCTATTATTATTATTTTCTTTTTTTCTGAAGTAGGAATATAAAGAGATACATTAAATATGAAAGTGAAATGTAAATATTACAAATAAATCGAAGAAATTCAGACACTTAAACAATGTTCAAATTAAAAAATGAAGCAATATAAATAATTAGACGAGGGTGAATAAATGGACAAACGAAATTCGATCCAAATATAAATTTATATAGACATATGGGAAAAGAAATTAAGACATTACAAAGAAGTGAAGAAATTTAAATTAAATGTGTAATATTTAAGAGAACTGTCTCAGAAAATGAAATATTAAAAAGCTCTCTTCAATTTTGAAAGACATAAAATACTTTTAAGGACATGATATAGGTAGAAAGATAAAATCCAAGATTTTGAATGAAAATAAAGAAATTGAAAGAAATATTTACATTTGAAAGAAAAATGAGCGAATTTAAATTAAATTGTTGATTTAAAATACCTGGTGAAAGATTTCGAATGAACAATTTTAAAAAGTTCGCAAATTTGAAAAATAGATATATTTAAGATAAATGGATAGATACAAAACTTGTTAATGTATAAACATTGAAATAATTTTAAAAGATCCAATTTAAAAGAATAGACATAATCTGAAATAAATGATCAAATTAAAACCAAATTTCAAATGAGGAGGAATTGGAAAAAATTAAAAAATAAACACATAAAACGTTAAATAAAATTATAATTATTGAAATAGAAATATTTGAAGTGAAGGCGGACATATATTTTTACAAAATAAGGGATGTTTCATTAAGATGGATCAAAGTCATCAGTAAATAAATCAGTGTTATTGGTGAAAATGTATTTATTTCTATATTGGATAATATTATTCAAGACATGTCAATTAAGTGTGAAAAATAATATCGCTCAAATATCCATCAAGCTTCTTTTTTGTTGACTTGTTGCCATAGACCTTACTTTTGAGATGACACCAAAGTAAGAAATCTAAATGCGTCAAGACACACGGTCATCGTGTCCAACGGACTTCGTTGTTTCGAGAGATAATGCGACCTGGAAACATCTTACTGCATTTCTGTTTGACCGTCGATTTTCGTAATAGGCTTCAATAAATTTACTATGTGGATTGATTGTTAATCTTTCCATGGTGGAAATTGCCAAAGACTTAATTTGTTAAATCTCAAATAAAAAAATCAGTAGACTTATTGGAACAACCTTTATAACTGAAATGTTCGAATTTGAGAGAATTTAATTTAAAAGAAATGGGGATTTTTTTTTTAAATTACACCTTTAAATGAAATGTTTTCACATAAAGGTAGTC
Source organism: Acanthosepion esculentum (assembly GCA_964036315.1). Classification (NCBI taxonomy): domain Eukaryota; kingdom Metazoa; phylum Mollusca; class Cephalopoda; order Sepiida; family Sepiidae; genus Acanthosepion; species Acanthosepion esculentum. Next base: position 105,940,809 of record OZ038477.1, read on the forward strand.
ATTAATTTAAACATTTTATGAGAAACGTACACATTTAACATTTTGCATAATTGAATAAACTTAAAAAAAATTGCAGACGTAAAACAAATGTTAAGAGGAAAATGAAATGATAAAATATATAGCAAAATATCAAATTAACAATCAACAAATTACAATGAAATGAGAAAACTTTAAAGAAATGCAAAATTTTGAAAGAAAACTATATTCTCAAAATAAATGCTGCAAATTAAAAATATAGATTTAACTTGAAAAGAAATATGAAAATAATTGAATATTTCAACATTTTCAAAGAGAGTATCAATTCTTACATAAATCGGCAATTGTTTTAAAAATGAGAATATTATAAAATAAACAATGGATTAATTTAAAAGAAATGAATAAATATAAATGGAATGGAAAAAATGTACAGTGTTACCCGGATATAAGAGAGTTGTCGGGACCGGAGAAGAAGTATCTTATATCCGGGTTTCTCTTATATCCGGGTTTGGTCTATTTTGTTTTATTAACACAGGCTCTAATTTGGGACCAGAGAAAATATCTCTTATATCCGGGTTTCTCTTATATCAGGATTTCTCTTATATCCGGGTCTCTTATATCCGGGTTACACTGTATAAAAGAAAAGAGATACGAAAGTCAAAGAGAGATTACCCATTTATTAGAGTTCAAATTTCCGCTCAGGCCACATATCTGTGAGACATGCATAAAACTAATCGACGTCTCACACAGCCAGATGCCTTCCTCAATATTTCCTGGCTGATGTGACAAGATGCTATCCTTTCCTGACACACATAGGCTTTAAGAAAGACTAATGTTAATTACAGAGAAGCTCGGCATATCTGATAAGATTCGCCGTCTTTAAAATGTCATGATACGCAATCGATCATCTAGAAAGTGGAACGAACGCGATAATTAGATATAAATGCTGATGCTCTCATTTAATAACGAATGGCGTTCATATAACAAATATTCTAATATATTAGACTTTTCTCCCTTTTAACATTTTTCATATACTCTCATTTTAGGAGTAACACTCGAATAATTCCTACGCAATCAATGCCCAAATATTAGTTAAATAGCTTTTAATCATTTCACTCCAAGCAAGGCGATAAAGCCATTCATACCCAGGGGTGGTATTGAGAAAGAAAGTGTTATATAGGAATAAAGTGTCGCTGCCGCCACTGATGTTTGAACGCAGATCACCACAGAGCAAACACAGGCGATCCGATTTTGAATAAGTAGATCACGTGATCGTAAATTAATTGTATATATGGGAATTATTGTGGCGTCTAAGTAAGCACTATCCGAATTACATCGGAAGTGTGCTTGTCAAACTCTCTGCCTCCGGGCAGAGAGGATCCAGAGACGAGGCTATGTTTAAGGGCAGAGTCTCGTCTCGGGAGACAGCTACCCGAACCCGTTTTTACTGGGTCTACGGGAAAATGTTGGCCGAGTCTACAGGCTTGGATACCGTACAATAAACTCGGCTTTGTGCCGCATCCGAAAGCGTGGGGCAGTTTGTGAATATCACATTATACGGATTACTATTCTGATCATTATTCAGTAGTTACTTTGCCAGCGAGTATTATCGATCAAGTACTATTCGTGCGAGTGATATTCGAAGACGTCTGACGCCAGTTTTGTTCAACAGCGTTATTATATTTGTAAAGGCGAATACAAAATATCTACAACATCATTACGAAAGTGACAATGAGCATTCGCTGACATTACAAAAGTGGCAACGAGTGTTCGCTGACATCACAAAATAAAGAATCTGGAAGAAACCATTATTAAGGTGAGAGGGCAGTTAGATATATTGTGAAAATCGACTGTAAAACAAAAGACCGGAAGTGAGTTCCACAAACAGGAAGAGCGAGGGGAAAACTGTTAGCATAAGATTTATTGTCCCATCTACCAATTTCAACTATAAAATGAAGATATTTACATGCCAATCTAGTTCTGTAGATTTTCTGTTTCCAGGAAAATATTTATATAAAAAGTAGAGTTACATTACGGCAGTAGAAAAGTAATTGATGCCTAGGTGTCATATATTGTAGATTCTTCTTTGGATTTTGTCAAAACCATCTAGATACATAGCAGCAGCACCAGACCTGATATGGTAGCAATATCCAATGCATGTCGGAATGGTAGACTTATAAATGAGATATATAGATTCTGTAGAGAACAATTATCTAGAACGACACAGTGAATCAAATTATCTACAAACAAACCTAAGAAATTATTAAATATAACCGTTTCAATATTTTACAGTGGAAAAAATATCCTGTGAAAGTGGAATGAAGTCCTCATGGTGCATATTAGTGGATGATAAAAAAAGGTTCAATATTACAAATAAATGAAAGCAATTTCGTTTTAGAGGCGTTAAAATTACCGAACCATATTTTAACCCAGTTAGCCACAGTCCGAAGGCAAACAACAACTAATAAATTTCACAAAACATTGCCGTTATCATTCAGAATACATGATTATACCATTTCACTTTCAAAATATGAATCTTCTTCTTCGCAGGGGAATTTCATTTGTTTGTCCTTTCCCAGAGTGCAGTGGAACGATGAACCATTACCCAACGCCATGGGCTAATGTGTTGGTACGCGCGGATGTGACAAGCTTGGCGATCATTTCAAGGGTATTTGCATAATCGAATGTAACAAATACCACCGTAATTCAAATACTTATTTTTGATTTCTCATCCCGAACCGGTATCCTTTACACCGTCTGCACATCCAAGCTTAAAGCACTTGGTATTCACAACGACGTTCGACATTACTGAACTTCGATGATAGGACGATAGCTGATGCTTCAACCTGATATTTCCGCTTTATTGCATTATCATAATTCAGTATTCGACTGTGTAAACGATGACATTTATATTTCACATTATTCTAAAGGTTAATAAGTACAAATAACTGTGAATCGGAATTCGTTTATTCATGGTTATTGCACATAAAATTTACTTCATCCTTAATTAAATAATAATAATTAATGAGCTAAACGTTAAAAATGCCTCTACAATGACATATTGACCAATATATATATATATATATATATATATATATATATATATATATATATATATATATATATATATATATACATAATTAGGGACACAAAAATTAATGTAACCACGCTAGCCAGGTTTCGATCGTTAGGTCTCCTCAGGATATCACCGGAAGTTAGGGGGAGCGAAAGAGGAAGAGAAAAATATAATTTCAGCCAAGGTGTCTGCACTTAGATAACACCTCCGATCTTTCATTTAGCAGTTAGTCCTTCTTTGGGTATGTAGCAATCGTCAATGTTTCCTTTTGGCATAGATTACTGCAGTTTCCTCGGATTTTTTTCAGCCTTACTTTTTTGATATTTTCCCACTTTATGTGTTGAACACTACCATTGACTTCTACCATTAAGTTAATGGTATAATCCCACACTAAAACTCACTTGATTATTATATGTGGGGCGCAGTTGACCGAGATACAAACAAAACTCCTTGTAACACCAAAGATGAACTGAAGGCAAGGATTACGGTAGGAGTCACCAACTTAAACAAGGAGACTGTGCAGGAGATTTCAAATTAGTCTGGAGGCCGTAGTTGAAGCCGAAGTCGATTTAAATTGAATAAACTTACTCTTTAGTATTTCAAGAAATTCTCGTAATTCTCTCTTTGGTAATTTCGGTAGTTCTATCTGTTAAAATAAGATGGCAGTGTTACTTTCATGTTTCCGAAATTTAGACAAAAATTTATCCATCGCACTATATATATATATATATATATATATATATATATATATATATATATATATATATATATATTTCAACAACTGACAACTTACTGCTGTTAAGATTGTATTTACTTTTTCTTCTGCTTGTATTATTGTTTTCTTTTCTGAAAAGAAACTGTGTATAACTGTACAAATGTTTCTATGTAAAGGATGCGCTTTCGAGCAGAAGAAAAATTGAATAAAAAGCCTAATCGAAGTAACTTGCCAAATGTCTTTAATGAAAGACTGCTAGCTGTCCAAATACAAAATTATAAATATATATGTGTGTGTCTGTTTGTGTGAGATCTGTGTATGCGCGCGCGTGTATGCGCGCGCGTGTATGCGCGCGCGTGCATGTGTCACGTATTAATAGATTTAATCGCTGAGACAAAAGGTGCCAATGATAAGATGAACTAAAACGTTTTAAAACAAGAATGCATATACAACGCTCGGCAGAAATATCCATAGTCTAACTCTAACAGAGTTACGTTTGAGCTGTGAAAACTTGCCTGTATTAATTTCAACGCGTGTTATTAATAACTGGGTTGTTTTCTTTCAGGTAAATTGATCTGTGGCTATGCAAAGAAAACTTGTGCTATGGCAACTTACTGACACAGTTACAAAAGGTTATCGAGACCAAAATCACAGGAAAAGTGACCAAAGGCGTTTTGTTCCATCAGAACAATACACCAGCACACAAGTCTTTGGTTTAAAAGACTTTTGTACGTGAATTATTTTGACCTCCTGTATCACCCTCTCTCTTCTTCTGATTAGGCCCTATCTGAATACCATGTGTTCCCCAACACTAAAAATCCCTTGGCTGAGAACCAGTATCGAATTGATGATGACGTCATATCTACTGTTGACGCCATTTTGATCAACAAGATGAAATCTCCTTCACTAATTGTATCAAACACTACAACACCGACGGAAGAAATGTGTGGGCATTAATGTGGATTATGTTGAAAAATAAATCTCACTTGGTAATATTCCATGAGAGTATCTTGGTCAGCCTATTAACTTTTCAACCAATACTAGTAAATGTGTATAAGTAATAAAACATATTTTGGATTGGTTTAGAGAAAATACTTAAATATATGGATTGCAATTTTTAAAAAAATGACTTCGGTATATAGGTCTTACATTGTATGTAGGCATAAATCGATAGGATCAACATAATTAAAAGGATATATTTTCCATTTTGTAGAGAAATATTACTACAAGTGGCTCACTAATGAAACCGCTAATTCATTATCACCCTTTTATCTTTCAGGAATAACTAACCTTGAATAACCTTGAATATATTTCTTAATATTCATGACCTTGAATAAAGCTACTGCCTATTGGTTACGACGATTACAACTCGTATTAAACATTCAGCCAAACATTTCGAACTTCTACAATGATTGTTCAGTTTATGCATGAATTATAAATATTTTTCTGACTTTATCGAATTTTTACTGGGTACCCTGAAGAACAAATTCGACTGTCACAATGATTAGCATGTGGTGTATAAAATACAGCTGTTTCCATAATCTAATCTCATAGTACGCTTGCTGATGTAATATTTTTTCCATTTTCAAACTAATAAAATGTTTAGAAGCATTATTAGCTGTCTTTGACATGACACTGCATGTGTTAAAAAATTATGTTTTTTCATTTAACAGCATATAATTCACAATGCAAAGTAACATATCTAACTAATTCCAACTTTAAAAAGAAGTCTTCATATTCAATAACGCCACCGAGGACTGATTAAATCGTGTCATTAGTATAAAAGAAATTGACATGCTTCTCTCCGGAAATGATTACGTCGATGCAGATCACGTCTTCAGATTAAAGATTCTTTGTTGCATTTTTTCCTATTCGAAATATGTTTTCTTTAAGACTTTACAATGACTCTCTGCATTTATCATGACACCATCCTCAGAATTGAAGTAATATATAATTTACATACATAAAAAATTAAAGTAAGTATGACTCGCCCTCCTCCTGTAATTTTTTAAATTGTTCGTTTTACTATTTCGATGAAGATCGAGGGTCTAAACCTGCCGTTAGGTGCGTACGCTTTACCTTCATTGATAATGTTCTTTTTAGAAAATATTTATGGTACTTCAACAAATTTGCAGGTTTCTTATTTTGATATTTTATTAAAGTTGGTAGTTGTACTTTGGTAGGCAAGGTTTACACCAATGTTATTAATAGTGTTCATATGTTCAAATTCGCAACGGAATTTATTTCAAATATTTTCATATTACTAAACACATTTTTCTTGCTTCTTGACACTTTTCCTTTTCTTGTCTCGTAATCTCTTTTTGTGGCATTCGTAAAGTTTTCATTTTGTGTAGGTTGTAATTTTGAATTTTTTGAGAACTTTCATCAAGTCATTGCGGGATATTTTGAGGAACTTACTGGATGGTGAGTATGATTGGCAGTAGTGTTAAAAGTTATTCATTCACCCGACTTAACAGTCACGTACGTGCATTGCGCCGGTGAAATATATAAAGCAACATAAATTAATGCAAATAAATAAACCATTCTCGCCGAAATAACCGTTACAATGGAATACACACAATGTACCACCCACCCATATATATGAAAATTAGCTAAAAACCCAACACATGTGGCCTATGATTGCGTTTAGCATGAAACAGTCTGTCGCCTATGAGTGTTGATTATAATGTTAACTTTCATATTTGCATACGCTTTATCCTTGATATTGAGCACTTTATTCCATCAATATAGCAGAGCTTCAAACCATATATATATATATATATATATATATATATATATATATATATGTATGTGTGTGTGTGTGTGTGTGTGTGTGTATGTGTATGTGAGTGTGTGCCTGTGTGTGTATCTGCGTGTATGTGTGTTAAATAATTAACGTATTTATCTATTTATTTTGTTTTTTTTTTCCTTCAAGTCCGAATTAATTTCTTGGTTGATGTAGAATACTGATTAGAAAAATTCCAAAATTTTCTTTCGAATAATTTTTATTTTTCCAATGTATATTTTGCTGATCTCTAAAGAAGCGTGATACATGTTAGATTGAGATGCGCTTCCTACTTTATTTTTCATTTCATCATTATCAATATCTGAATTAATATGAAACATATATATATATATATATATATATATACATGTACATATATATATATATATATATATATATATATATATATATATATATATATATATATATATATATTATAAATTAATAGATTTAAAATATGGTTTTACCGCTACACAGTGATGACCATGTTTCAGAAATGGAAGCTAAAGCCCCTGAATTTAATTATTAAACCAAAGACATTAGTTCCATTTCCTCATCAAGCGAATTTTGGAGTAACTTACTTTTTAAAATTTACGGTTGTTAACGGCACAGGAAAGATTCATAGTTTGAGGGTTTCCAAGGTTACCGATAAATCCATTCATCTAGACAAGGGGTGGTAGAGGGTTCAATTTTTAATTTTCGTTGTCTCAGTTAATAGTTACATTTGAAAGCGGGGTTATGTTTAGGGATGGGTAGGGATGTATCTTTTAACAAATTCTGACATCCGCTAAATTCATGTCATCTGGGTTTATTTCTAACGGCAAAAATTCTTATGGTATTATTTCTATTTGTATATTTAAAGATTTTGAGGGACTGTTTAGGTTAGAATATGTTTTATCCACCTTTCTAAAAAGTTATTTTTAATATTTGATATACTATACTCCTAGTTAAAAACCAAGTAAATGTATTAGGATTACTTACAGTATTTAAAATTATTTATTCTTATCGAGTATAAGTAAATATTATTTTATTTTATTTTATTTTATGTAAACTTTATGACAATGACGGCAAAGGTGGTTAAATTATTTCACTAATTCAATAAACTTAGTATTATAAATGTATATATGTATGTATAAAGGACATTTAATGTTCAATATTATATTCTAACTTATTAATTTCACATGACTTTCGGTGTTCACTTGGATTCTTTCCAGTGTTTGAATTGCTTTGAGAGAGGTGTTATGGTTAGAGTACGTTTTATTTAATTACAATTTTAAAAGATATTTAGGTTAGAATCTGTTTTATTTAATTTCAATTTTAAAACATTTTTAAAAATTCTACTTTCAAATTTAACTTTTTAATTTTAATCGGCTATATTTCTTTATAAACCAAGTAAATGTAATATAATTATCTACATTATTTAAAATTATTTATACCCATCAAATATGAGTATGTATAATAATCAGGTAATTTTTTTTTTTTTTTTTTTTTTTTTATAGATTATTTAAAGATTATTTAAAGAAAACTTTTGGCAATGACGACAAAAAATAGCTATTTCATTTCTCTGATTCAGTAAATTTTTATTTTTTATAAACTTAGTAATATATAGTTTCTCATGTATGCATAAAGGACATGGGTCATTTAATGACCTACATATTCTAGCTCTTCTTATTAACTTCCATTTCACTGTAGGTGTTTTATTGGATTCTTTTAGGTGCCAAAAGTACTTCGAAAGAGATGTTTGACTTTTATACTTATTTATCCTAAACGAGGATTGATGTTGGTAGAACCTCTTTTTGAACTCATGGCTAGTACAACCTATATAAATTTTTATGTTTTCTGAGACAACGAAAATTAAAAATTGAACCCTCTACCACCCCTTGTCTAGATGAATGGATTTATCGGTAACCTTGGAAACCCTCAAACTATGAATCTTTCCTGTGCCGTTAACAACCGTAAATTTTAAAAAGTAAGTTACTCCAAAATTCGCTTGATGAGGAAATGGAACTAATGTCTTTGGTTTAATAATTAAATTCAGGGGCTTTAGCTTCCATTTCTGAAACATGGTCATCACTGTGTAGCGGTAAAACCATATTTTAAATCTATTAATTTATAATATTAATGCTCTGTAAATTTAAATTTACATAGAGCACTATTGTGTAAAAATAAAAATATCTATAAGAACACCGGATTTTATATCTTACTGTTCTTTCCTTTTTATTTATATATACATATATATATATATATATATGGATAAAACAACTGAAAAGTTGCAAATTCAAAGAAAAAAATTGAATGTTTTTTTGTGAAAGTATTTATTTATATGTTTTATATATCAAGAAAGTATACGTGGCTTCTCATTATGCTATATATATATATATATATATATATATATATATATATATATATATATATATATATATATATGTGTGTGTGTGTGTGTGTGTGTGTGTCTGTGTGTGTGTATAGGGTATGTATGTGTGTTTAATCCATAAATCCTGTAAAAATATGAAACAATAGATATATTCAGGAAATTTAAGAAACATAACATTGTTATTCTTTTCTGTAAAGTTTGCCTCCGCCTCACACTTATTTTGAAATCTGCTTATGTTCGAGAAATTGAAGTTGATTACACTTCGAAATTATATTATCAATGTCATAAAATGTTTATCGCTTCCTGCAGATTTTATATCCAAATATTTCCTAATCCTACACTAACCTGTTAATTGATCTATCCTGCTACATCACCTTCTAAATTGTTCCATGATTCGCTAACATCTTCAATTTCCTTCTGTCTTCCATGTTCTATCAGAAATCTCCGAAAAAAGTGGCTATTTCTCATGCATGAAAGTAAACATGGCAGACGAAACACGGCTTCTTCCTCGTGACGACAGCGGCCAGTTGAATTAGATTGAAATTCTGTCACACTTTCTACGGGAAACCACCATTTGATCCAGTGTCCTTCGCTCTTCGGCTACACATATCATCAAATACACAAAGGATAATTTCTCTTTTTATAAGGAAACCGCATTTCCTAATTCAGATATTAATTAATAAAAGTAATAAAATATGATATTAAAAATAAATACTTTCATTCTTTAGTAATATATATTCCTCGCAATACATTGGGTAAACATGGAAAAATAAAAAAAAACTATGAACACAAAAATAGACCTTATATATTACAATTTATTAAATGAACTAGTCATACACAGAAATAAATTTGACCACAATTTTGATCTAAAAATGCCACACTTATTAAAAGAGAATGTAATTTACTCCGAAAGGAATATTCTCCAGATTGCACTATTGAGTCTTATAAAAATATAACTTTAAACCTCTGTTTCATTCCAATCTCACCTTTCCTGAATGAATTGCTGATTGACCAATTTTATTGAAGAATTATACAAATATATATATGTGTTTTAAGTAATGTTGTCGATATAGGACACTGCATATCTGGATTCGGGTGTGTCTTAGCTTGACTAAGGTAATGTATCTTGTAAACTAATATATGACACACGCTACAATATTTTGCTTAATTGAATTGTCAATAGCTATATGCTTCATGAAGACTGTCTAACAATTAAACGACCATGATCATCGTTGACATATTAACGTAATTCACTTTCGACCAGGAGACGGGATATTGAATACCGAAACCAGAAATTGACACAGCAAACAAGATTTCCCAGCTATGGTGTTTCTTTGTGGAAGTAATTGGCACCAAGAAGGGCAGTTCACATTCACGTATCGTCTTCGGCCACGTCGATTTTTCGCGCCACTCGCATGTCAATTGAATGATAGCAAAATATATCTAATAGCGGATTAAGCGTCTGCAATCATGGCTATGCCGATGACCGGTTAGGCCTGCATGTGACAGGCACATCCATATTCTTTGAAGACGGTCGCTGACATATTTGTGTCGATATAATAAAACATTATATGCATCATCTTTCTCCAACTACTATCATAGAATTTTCAATGTGGACTGTTTAGTATACATAATCTTTTTGTATACTTCTAAAAGAAATATTGATTCTTCCGCTTATTTTTCGTTCAGTAAGCAGGATGGTCAGCAATTTGTCAGAATAAGTAATAGGCGCGAAATCCTGAGAGTACATGATTACTTTTTTCTAAGTTTTCGATATAAGACAGAAAGCCGCAACGAAGTCTAAAGCGTCAACATTCATTCCTCACCCAGAGTCCTTAGAGAAGCTATCTCGCATATGGCAGAATACTAATTCGACGAATCGGCATGCGTTCGCCTTTAGACCATCGTACCGCTATCTCATAGAATCGATGATAACATGTCTGCCCATCTCGCATAATAAATCGAAAAAGAACATGAAAACCGTATTTTGTATAAACAGTCTATGAAGCCCTGTTGGGATAAGTTGGGTTGAAGCCTGTAGCAATACGGAAAGCAAAACTGTCCATTGCTTTGATCTCTAGAGAATTGTAGCTCCAGTTTCTTGTTTTTATCTGACAGGTTTGAGGTGTCAGGCAGTAAGAGATTTTATTCCCTATAGCCCCGTCCTAAAACAATTGATTGAGATAGTGGTACTTTCTTTCAGCTGGGACTAGCCACGCTATTCTTCTCCGTGTCTTTTGTTTATATAGTCTATGAATCCCTGTTAGGATAAGGAGAGTAGAACCCTGTATCAATACGGAAAGCAAAACTGTCCATTGATTTGATCGCTAGAGAATTGTAGCTCTAGTTTCTTGTTTTTATCTGACAGGTTTGAGGTGTCGGGCATTAAGAGATGTTATCTCTTATAACTCCGTTGTAAAAAGTAATTGTTTGAGATGATGTTGCCTTTGTTGCAGCTGGGACTAGTCTGAATATTCTTCTCTGTGTCTTTATACAGTCTATGAAGCCCTGTTGGGATAAGGAGGGTTGAAGAAAGTATCAATACGGAAAGCAAAACTGCCCATTGCTTTGGTTTCTAGTGAATTGTAGCCTCAATTTCTTGTTTTTTATCTGACAGGTTTGAGATGTCGGGCATTAAGAGATGTTATTCCCTATGACTCCGTCCTAAAAACAATTGATTGAGATAGTGGTGCCTTTCTTTCGGCTGGGATTAGCCTGGATATTCTTCTCCGTGTATTTTGTTTATATAGTCTATGAAGCTGTGTTGTGGTAAGAACTGTTCAAGCCTGTATCGACGCGGAACGTAAAACTGTTTATTGCTTTGATCACTAGTGAATTGTAGCCTCATTTTCTTGTTTTTATCTGAAATATTTGATGTGATCGGCATTAAGAGATGTTATTTCCTATAACTCCGTTGTAAAAAGTAATTGTTTGAGATGGTGTTGCCTTTCTTTCAGCTGGGACTTCTCTGGGTATTATTCTCCGATTTCTTTAATAAAGAAAGGATTTACGCCAACTCGATAATTTTTCATATTATTTATAAACCAAAGGTATGATTATGCGTTAAAATTTCAGTTGTTCAGCAATTTTTTAAATCTTCTCTCAGAATCGACCATTCTGCGGTCAAAGACACTTAACTACTACACATACACGCATGAAATGTAGTCCAGCAGGTTGCCAAAACCGTGTTTAAGTATTTACACGCATTAAATTAATACGACAACACAGATTAGAAATATATTTTTTCATGTTTAAGTAGCCAGCGAATGTGTTTACGAAATTATTACATTTATATTTATTGACGGTATAATCGAATCTAGAGAAGTTAAATATCAAGATGACTTTAAGGCGAGATAGATCAGTTTCCACTGTGAAGCCACTTCATTATTCTGGCGGGGGAGCGATTTGGATTTATTTCACAATATTTATTTAATATAAATATATTGATGATGTTCAAAGTTGAGATGTGAGAAAACTTAAACTCCTCAGCATAATGATATTATTGGCAAAAAAAATCTAGTAAACTTCTTTCAAAGTTCTAGCAAACTTCTCTAGAGCAAAATATGGGATAAAATCTAAATTGTCTAGACTATATACAAAAACATCTAAGGAATATTCACTTAGTGATTAATTTTCCTAACAGGCAAATATATACAGAAAAACCAGTTAATTCTAAATTTAGAAAATGTTTCCAAATGTTTAATGATAAAGAAAACATTATTTCTTGGTAAATATATATAGTTATTTTTGTAAAATGTTTGCATACATTACTTGGTCAGTATTTTTCAGTCAATTCTAAAATGTTTAATTCTGCCGCATTTTATCCATTTTTTATCATAACACTCCGTGATAAGTGAAATTTATTGATTCTTTTATCGTTGCAATGTACAGTAGAGTGTAATATTATTAAATACCTGCGTATGTGATGGGTTAGAAATGAAAAATGATTGCACGATGAAACGGTTTTATGGGGTAAAAAAGTATCTTATTTCTGGAGATTGTTTTCATTATTATTAGGCAGACTTAAAAAACACCTCTACGTAGCAGAATCCGAATTCCAGTTGTGATAATGAATGTTCTTTCCAATTAAGTAAACATGTAGAAATACTTTTTAAATAAATCTTGTATGCTCCCGATAAGAAATAATGAAACATTCAAGTTTTACTTTAAAGTATAATATTCGATTACATAGAACATTATCCGAACACAGAAAAAGATGTTAGTCAGAATATAAGATACGTATATATATATATATATATATATATATATATATATATATATATATATATATATATATATATATATATATATATATATATATATACTAGCAGCATGGACGGGCGTTGCCCGTGCTTGATTCAAAAATTGTACGACTCATACAGCAATCGCTATCACTTAAAATATTTTTGTTCTTCCTTACCTTTACAGGAGTGCCCTTTGCCGTGATGATGTTGCTGCATGCCTTACTTCTTGCCTGCGAATTTTTTCTAAGCTCTATACTAAACATTAAATCTGTTACGAAAAAAGAACTGAACAAAATGAACTCAAAACGATCAACTTTAAAAAAGGACACGTAACTGGAAAAACCGAATGAAAAAAGAATGTTAACAACAAATAATTTTCACACCCAACCCAGTTCTGCGGAATCAGAATCAACGTTGAGTTTAAGCAAGCGAATGAGCCAATTGGAGTAAAGTGCCATGCAGATTTAAATTTTTCCCACTTGTGACGAATGCAGCTATCGATTCTTCTGCATGCTAGCATGCTAGTTAACATTTGTGTCAGTCAGCTGTTGGCTCTCACGCTGGCCAATAGAATCTTCCTGCCTATTCGTGGCAGCCAGCTATAGACTTTCACTCTGGCCAGTAGAAAATGGCCGCAAACTACATGAAAACTTCCGTAGAGGCATGAAAAAATCGATTATTTCCACTATCGATGGGAGTTGGGAAATGCAAATTTTGGTGCAAATCCGTCGAAAATTGCGTCTGTGCATTCGTTACAGACACACATCCTGCCATGTTTTGTTTATTTATTTTAAGTAAATTCCTTTCATATTGTCGAATAAGCTTTATAGAATTATCACAGAAACACGAAAGAAAATTACTATGCTGATACATGTTTTTACTGTTAATCATGTCTAAGCTTTCGGCTTACAGAAGCCATCATCAGAGATTTGCAGTAATTTACAATCAATTAAGTAAAAAACTATAAAACAAAGATGATATTTTTTGTTTTAGAACATGTATCAACATAGTGATTTTCTTTCGTGTTTCAGTGAAAATGCTAAAAAGCTTGTTCGACAATGTGAAATGAATTTACTTTAAATAAATATACAAATTTTGTCTATATCATTTAATTAAACATGCATTAATTAATATATATGTGTGTTTGTGTGTGTGTGTGTGTGTGTGCCTGTGTTAACGTTTGTGTATATATATAAAGGGAAATTATACGAATCTCCAGTTTGAATCATACATATGTTTTCACGAAACAAAATTAGAACGGAGGGTCTGTAATGCTATCTGTCCTCAGCTGACATTCGTGACCGCCGTGGCATGGCTTCCCTCAGTCTTTTTAATAAATATTTTCATGGCAATGGGTTCTCCTTATTGGTACCACGATTACATAAATTGAAGCCTGCCACAAGAATGACAACCGAGCTCTATCGTTTTAATGTTTAAATATCTAGATGTAACCATACGTTTTATACCAATAAGCTCTTTTCGTGCCCTTCTCACTGTGGAACACTCGTCTCGCTCCTTTCTCTCCTGTAAACTACGATCTTCATAATTTAAATGCAATGTCAATCGCTCTCTTCTGTTTCCATGTACTCCGTTCTTTTATGGTCATTCAATGTCAATAACTTCTGTTGTCTTAGTAGCATTATCGCCTTGCTTGGGGAGAAAATATTAGCAAAAACTGATAATAGGAAACGATGCAACATTACAAATACTACTGTTCACGTGTACGTAATATTATATTATTATTATACTTTTGTTTTTATAAGAAATATTTTTCAACGATAATACAAGTTTTTATTTATTAATTTAATTTTTAATATTAATATCGAGAGGGGTGATGATAATGGGAACCTGACATATCCAGTGAATATGAAGCAGTTCCTAATTAATGATCTGTACCTGATCATGTAGTATACGAGTTGTATATAACTGTGCTTTGTTTTAAAGAAATAGTTTCTTTTTGTCCCCCAGAACTAGATGCAGATGGGGATAAACATTGAAGTACTCCTCTTCCAGGCAATTTTATTAGGAAAATTTAAACGCCAGCCTACACTCGTCCCTTTTAGATATTTTTTTCAAGACTCATGATAAATTGGTGTGCATATCGCCCCGTTGATTTGATCTGTCCTGACACATAAAAGATTTTGAAGAGTATAATCGTATAGCGCTAAATTTGTATACACTAGTTCTTTACATGTCGAACTTTAAAATGGCATCCTCGACAAAATCTGTTACGTGACACGTGAAAATATCTTTATTATATATGTAATAACTAATCAGAAAGGAATAATACATTTTAAATAATCAAACTAATGCACGTTCTTGTGTAGAGTATCAGTTATCGATGATGGCCTTCGGACTGGTGTGTCGAGTACAAATTTAAACGAGGCCAATCTCACATATACGAAATATATGAAACATAAATCCATCTTCGCTCGAACGTCTGCGAGTTAATAGCAGTGTAAATATTTATCTTCTTTCATGTACTGTTTCCATTGAGGACGTAAACGTTCATGGCCCTCCACATCTTTCTGTCCCTCATCATTCTGTCTTAACTTTTTTTTATTATTTCTCCAAAATCCTTCCACCATGAATTTACACAATCTCATCAAGTATGTTACACGCTGCTTTTCTCTCTTCTTTTCTTCAGTCTGTCCTGTGAGTATCAGATTTTCCAAGCCACCCTTCCTCATTAACTTCAGCAGAGATTTCAACTGTCTCTTCCTGAATTTAAGTATAAGTTCCATTTTTGTTTCCATTTTCTCAAAAACTTCATAATTTTTCATATGTTCAGTCAATGGTATCCTCAGTTTTTTTCCTTTAAAACCACATTTCTCTTGCTTCAAATCTCCTCTTCATTTTTAAGGAAATTTTCCATAATTCGCTGTCATGTAAAAGAACAGATATCACATAACATTGAAATGCGCATTTTGTTGTTTTTAACGAAGTTTTTTATGTCATTTGATACTGTTTAGCTTATGGAATGCGTCTTTGGCCATTCCAATACGTTATCGGACGTCAGTGTCGCACTTACCGTCCTCTGTTAGAATACTTCCCAGATGTTTAATTTTGGGTACTTATTTGATTTTAGTATCCCCGATTTGTAAGTTGAATTTTTGGGTAACCCTTTTGCTGTTAACCATATATTCTGTCTTCTGGTAGTATACACTTTGTCCTTTCTTCTCGATTTCCTTCGCTACTGTCTGTAAGATCTTTTATAGTTTTCTCTCCATGTCTGCTATCAGCACTCTGTCCTCTGCATTTCTTATGTTGTTAAGTTTGTGGCCGTCATAATGAACCCTTTTAGAATTAACTTGCTGTATTAGTTGAATAAATCCTATGTATCATTTGTATATCCGCCGAACACATATTCTGTCCGTATAGAGGTGAATTAATACCAGTATAGATTCTTGAGTATTCTCATATCCTTCCCGAGCTGAACGCAACATTTAATGGAAGTTTTGATTGAAAGCTGACAGCAGTGCAGTTAGGGCGCTCTAAGCATGTGTTACAATAAGTTCTAGATTTGATTTGACTTTCTGTTTAACTACTAATCTATATCTAAAACATTATGGGTTTTTTAAAGCCGAAATTTAATTTTCTTGATAGCTTAAAATTAATAAAAATGTTATTCTGCTTTCACAATTGAATACCTGGTAGATGATACTCTTCTTTTGTGCATAGCAATGTTAATATGGACATGATTACTAGAAGCAGTGATAGGTAATCTTTATTTGGCAGATTTGTTGAAGTTATATTTTGGAATACAATTTAAGAAATTCTCGGATATTATTTGGCTTAATGCCATAAAAGTTCTTTCCTGTTGGTTTTTTTGGTAGTATTTTAAACGGATTTGAGTGAAGTCGCTACAAATTGTTAGCATGTGCTTATTGTTAGTCATTTTTTATATAAAAATGTATCGCTGGTATTATCACTATAAAAGTTTTTATACGCATTTTTTGTTGGATTCACGGTTTACCCATAGCTGGGACCCTAACGGATGCTACCATACCGGGTCACAGTTGACTTGGGAACAACACTAATTAAGAGAAGATTCCACGTCTTTAAAACGACCTAATCAGAAGACTTGCTGCCAGATATACTTTATCGTCATACCAAGGACTACAATCGCTTTAGTTGAAGAACAACTCTGAATATAGAACTTATCGTCCGTTGGACTAGCAACTCTACTCCGTAAAAACCTAGTACAACTGCGGCGCCTAGCCTGGTGTGGTGTTGGGTATATACTCAAAAGGAATTTCTATAGAGGTTATTTACATACACACAGCCAGTCTTGATAAAGAGGGACAAATAAATAAAGTTTTAATAATGATTAAACTTCCCCTGTTCTTTTTTGTGTGCATTGGTTTATTGTCTTTCGATATTAAACTGTATTTACATCGATTCACTCACGTTTCCTTGAATTACGATGTTTTGTAAATTTCTTCTCAGGTGAATAGGGAATTGACTATTGTTAATCAGTCTTTTGGGACATATTTGCCTGTAACTGATTCTGTGATCGGAAACTTAACACTGCCTTCCAACGAATATGTGTATTTACTGCTGAATTATTAATTTAATTTTACCACAACTAGCGATTTTTATTTCGAAAGTCTCTCGTTTGGATTTTCCAAGCGCAAACTTATAGTGAAATTAAACGCTATCCTATACAGTAACAAATATTTACTATGATTTTCATGCTTACTTTTTTTGCCTGTATATAATTATACTGTCTTCTTATACGCAGAATACAAGTAGAAAGCCTATAAACTTGTTATACTGCACAAAGTGTATATTGTATATTAAATATAATCTTATTATAATACTGCTTGTCTCTTCCTTCATTAGTTTGCACGACCGCTACGCTCAGCCAATACGGAATATATAATGGACTATTCCGTTTTGATTGCGTGGCAAAATGAGGAAATTCACTTCTTGGTTTCGCTGAGAAATAGCAAGAAAGATAAATAGAAAGAAAGAAAGAGATAAAAGGAAAAAGAACGAAAGTAAGAAGGGAAGATAGCAGTGTTTAATGTCTCCTGCTCATACCTCATACATAATGGGCTATTCTGTTTTGATATACCGTAGACAAAATGGAAAAGACACCACTCGGTTTCAGGAAAACTTCAGGGTAGTGTAATGGTTAGTAGGCTTGCCTGGCTAGATCAGTTACGATTGAGTAGTGTGTTCAATCTTACACCATTTTTTTTTCAGGCTTGTGCCATAACTAAGCTACGCTTAGTAAATTCCTACTTGGTTTCGCTGAGAAAAAAGAAAGAGAGAAAAAAGATGGACGTCTCCTGCTATACCTCATATGTAAAGGACTATTCCGTTCTTATCGCGTGGAAAAGACATTACTTAGTTTCTGTGAGAAAAGGAATGAAGGATCTCAGTGTTTAAAATGATGTTTCCGTAAAATGGAAAACGGTTGCAAATTTCAAATATTTTCATTTGTATTCACTTTTTCAAATAACGACCGGTATTCATATTTATGATAGTGCAATATTTTGTTAAAGTTGTTTAGCTCAAATATTTAACGATGCCATAGGGGGATTCTAGGTTATTTTCCTTTTAGAAATCGCTATGGGCTTATTGAATCACTAATTGATAAAGTAAGATTCATCATGTTACATTCTTTCTACACTCAGATATTCTTATGATTCAGGCCACACTAATCTCAACCAGTAGCCGTTTGTGAACGATCCGAATACACAAAACGGAGCTACAATTCCGTCAACTGCATAATGTTCCGCACACATCTTCCGTTTTTGCTTACACACTCAAAAATAAAGCAACACAATCCGCCTAAAGAAACAAAAATAAAAATAAAAAACTGGAGTTGATTTGAGCCTAAGAAAGGACATAAAAGCCTATCGAAGCGACTGTCCCGGCAGTTGGACGGCATCTTCACCGGATTCACAGACTACGTCGGAAAGCGACCCCCCATCTCCAAGAGACACCTTTCCAAAGAACAGAAATTGAGAATTCATCTACCCTCTCCTCCCGTACGCCTCAGTGGAGACCTTTTTACAACTCCAACTCCAATTGTAACTTAGCTTTTTATTTCAAGACAGCGATTTATCATATTCTTGTATTATATCTTAATACAATTCGTTATTTCTTTAATACTTTGTTGTTTCTTATTTGTTCTGTCATCAGAAGGTTATTATAACAATCAGAATATTTAAATAGGAAAACCGTGAACTCTTTACGGGTTAAAATAAGTCTATTACGATTGTATTAACTTCTGTCAACGTCTCTGTGATATTCTTCAATCTTTTGTCAGTATTCTGAAACAATAAGTCAGAAACTTTAGAAGCATTAAATATGTGAAAGCAACGAAACTCCTGCTGACGTGAAGAATGCAATTCCAGTCGTCACAGTACCATTCATTTCGAGCTTGTACTTTTTAAAAACACGAATCCATCTTCACTCATCTTTATGGTAAATAGCTGGGCAGACGAGGCTATCATTCCCTGTGTGGCCTACGGTATAGAAGAAGGAACATTTTAAATTAAAATATGCGTTGCTACTTCTGGGTATCGGAAAGAAGAAATTTTAGCTTCTTCGAACCTAGGAAAAGAAACCAGGGGAGATGGAACATTTTTCCCTTTTAAAAACAAACATTATCAGGAGGAGTAATGTTATATCAGAATGAAAGTATTGGTAAAAAGTTACTTTTATATTTTCGTCCGGATAGAAGTAAGACTATGATCATTTTTTTTTGTTTTTGCTTTTGTTTTTTACATTTATTTCTCTGACTTAACTCGATAATCTGGTTTTCTAACTGTTGAGTCTTGACGCATTGTTGAATCTCGACTAATGCAAGGAATAATAATGCAACACAAAATGTACTTAGAACAAGAATGTATTATAACAAGAAAGTGTACACAATATTTACATATAGTATTTCTGTATATTTCTGGGAAGACGTTCCTGGAGAATGTGTTGACTAAGTCGCAGTCGGGCAGAGTCTCTAGCTGGATCTCTGTATTCGCTCCCTCGTCTTCCGGTACCAACCATTATTTATATAGTCGGTAATCACCTATGCAGATTAGGTGGATCCTACCACAACACTAACATTCTCTTCCTTTTTGTCAATTAATATAAAAAAACATGCCTGAAACATTTTAGCTTCAGGTTTTCGAATACGCTGCTCCCCTCAAAATATTCACGATATAATTTAACTATCGGTAATAATTATTTATTCTCTTACATTTTCCTTTAGCAATTTCTATGAAAAACGGCAATACGAGGATGCCATAACGAAATGTTCACGCAAAAATCTTCAAACATATTCAAAAGGATTCATTGCCACGATTTCTCAATATTCTTACAATTTGTGGTCCGACTCATCCACGCTATAGATACATTATCATAGACAATCAATCACCATTTTTTCTTTCTGTTGATATTTCCTTAATAGCTCGATTTCACCGTGCGTGAACAGGACCATAGGATGTATTTATCTTCAGTCATAGGGTAATAAAACTGTCTCCCTGAGAAGGTAATCTATGAGGCAGGTTGCAGGAATAGGTTTATCCAACAGTACCTACTGTAAAAAGAGCAGAAGTGACTGAATCGAAATATTGTTTTATCTTGACTCAGTATCGAAAATAAAGAAAAGGTATGTAATGAGTGAAGATTTCATGTCCACGGAAATATTTTTAGAGTTACAAACTTCTTGTTTATAAAGATTTTTTTACTGGGTTTATTACGCTTATAAACGTTGCGGCAGAAATACCTCTCACATACACATCCAACATAATTGTAAGATATTTGTGGCAATGATGTATATGCTAAAAGTATTTCTGCCGCAACATGTATTAGTAAAATCTGACAATCAAGGCAAACTTATATATATATATATATATATATATATATATATATATATATATATTGTTGGCTTAGTATTGCAAGAGGATATCTTGTTGGTCTTTTGTATTAGCATTTGGCCCATAATTTGGCATATAACATAACCAATTCGGAATGGTGGGATATATTTATAAACCAATCCCATTTTATTACAAGAACAATGTTCACAAATCGTTAGGAGATTTATTTTCTGTATTTCCGTTTAATACCTCCTATATACAGTGTGCGACGGGTAATTTGTCGTCATATAATATTTTAATTTCGCGTATGCAGGTTGTGTGCTCTGATTTGTCAACTACACAGTATAATAGGGTCAGTTAAGATCGTCTGTGAGAAAAGGATCACCATGACGTAATTCACTCACACATAAATTTGGAAAAAGACATACTGTACTGGTTGGCATTCGCGCCAGAAGGTCAAATACCGACATTTCAGAGTGTCTATGTGTCAATGTGAGGAGAGTGCAGAGGATTTGGAAAGAGTTTGATGAGGATAATGGTGATTACAACGGTATGGTAGCTCAGAATAATCACTCTTATCGTTCTGTTGAGAAAGGAACGACGGAATTTGTTGGTTATGTTCTCAGACTCAACTCGGGGACCTACATAAAATGCCTTGTGGAGGAAGTGCTGCCCTAGACCAAGAGTGAGTCTGCTGGAAGACCCAAATTTCTGCATCATGCCACACAGACAGGAGATCCCATTTAAGGCTGCCAGACAATTTATTCGGTCAAATCACCGCTTAGATAATTTGTAAGACAAAATAAAAGGATTACACCTAGCTCATTTGAATTTAAAAATGTTCTGGATCAAAAATAGAATCCAAAGGAAGGTTTAAAATATGAAGTTATGCAACAAAAATTACGAGGGAAATATAAGTGAAAAATACAGAAATGTGAGGCAAGCTGAAAATTGTTTGTTAATCATTTTACCCCCACAAAGGGTAATAAAACCACTAAAACACAAGGTGTTTCTGAGAGTGAACGAATAGGACAAAAACTTTGAGGAGAGGAATACAAAAGAACAGGATTAATGGAGAGGAAAAGAAAAGAACAGAATTAAAGGAGACAAATGATGATTGATATTGTTTAGGATGTTAATATTTACAAGTCATAGATATTTGAGACTATGACTGAAGATAACTGATGTTTTTCTTATTAAATATAAAGTCTTTTGTATTCTGACTAAATCTAGTGCTGACATCAATATTTAAACAATGTTTATTATATGAACTTTTTTTTCTTGTAGGCTGAAACAAATGGCGATTTTATTGCATAGATTTTTTATTTAGTATTTTAAGATATGTTTGTGTAGGTTTGGTAAATATGTATTTTAAAAGATGTCACTGTTATTTTAATTTTCGACCAATTTCGACGACAATTTATTTATCACACTCAGTTTGATGCGTCTCCCTGTGAATGATATTGTGGTTTGATTAATGTCACTATTTTAGACTGTTTGTTTGAACGGCGACATCATATTTATTTGATTATACATTTATCCTGATAAATAAAACGCCAAATAGATCCAATGATTAGAGCCCTCAATAATCGAATGAAAGGGAATAATCCCATCATTCAACAACGAATTCCTTGCACTTGGTGACGTATTGAGCGGAAGAAACCGAAAAAGAATTCCGTATACGGTCGAGTATAGGGCGAGTTATGCCTATTAAGTAACGCACAAAATTAGGGCTTGCAACGAAATACGAGGTTGCACTGCAGATGAAGTCGGATTATATACAAGTATTAGGTCATCCCATAAGTTATGTCCGGATTTTAACTTTTTGTTAAAATGAACGAAATCTAAAGAGTATTTTATGATGTCTAAAAGAGCTGAACATTATTTTATGTTTAGATGCATTTAGACTGATCAAATATTATTTCAGTGAACAATAAAATTAACTTTTGTTTGATTAAAACCCTGCTAACATGGAAGTACCCAAGAATCATTTGAGGCACATAATGCTTTATGAGTTCAAGAAAGGAAACTCGGCAGCCAAAGCGGCTAGAAACATTCACTCAGTTTATGGAGATGAATGTGTGAATGAAAGAACTTGCAGAAGATGGTTTGCAAAATTCAGAGGTGGAGATTTCACCCTTGAAGATGAAGATCGAACCGGACGTCCAGTTGAGTTTGATGAAAAGATTCTTGAAGCAGTCCTTGAGGAAAATCCTGCTTTATCAGTATTGGAATTGGCAGTGGTTCTCGGTTCAAACTATACAACTGTTCATCGTCATCTTCAACAACTTGGAAAAGTTCCTAAACTTGGAAAATGGGTGCCTCGTGAATTGTCTGAAAACAACCTCAAATCACGAGTTGATATTTGCTCTTCTCTCCATTCTCGCCAACTTGTTTCACCTTTTTTGCATAGGCTTGTGACTGGCGACGAAAAATGGATCATTTATCGAAATGTCAAGCGTCGTATACAGTGGCTTGGTAAAGGGGAAGGACCCCAGCCACAACCGAGAAGGGAATTTATGGGAAAAAGGTTCCTCTTTCAATCTGGTGGAATTGCCAAGGAATAATCCACTTTGAAATCGTACCACCTAATGCAACAATTAATGTTCAAATATACTGTCAGCAATTAGAGTGTTTGAACCAAGCTTTGAGGAAAAGAATACCTGCTCTAGTGAATCGAAAACGGGTGATGTTTCATCAGGACAATGCACGACCACACACAGCAAGAATCACGTCACAAAAGATCGAAGAACTTGGTTGGGAGAAAATTCCTCATCCACCTTATTCTCCCGACCTTGCTCATTCAGACTACCATTTGTTTTGTAGCTTACAGAATCATTTGGAAGAAACAGCTTTTGTAACACAGGAGGAGGTTAAAACTGACATTTGTGAGTTCTTCGAATCAAATCCAAAAGAATTTTACAGTAATGGAATTAATATGCTTGTTAGTAGATGGAAGGAAGTTATAGATAATCAGGGAAAATACATTGTTGATTGAATCTGTAATTAAATGTAACATTTGTTCACTTGTTTTCTTTATTCAAAATTTGGATAGAACTTATAGGATCACCTGATATAACTTATTTCTGTGCTATGTCACCACACGTTCTTGTCCGTTATTGCTCCTTATATATTTTGTCATTTCGTTATTTCTACTAAACTCTGTCCACCATCCATTACCTTAACCCATCAGGTATGCTATGCGCTGTTATCCGCTGTTCGTCTTGCCTCAATCTGTCCTGTCCTGATTCTCAAATGACCCTTCCTCAATATGTGTCCCTGAATTTTCACCTGCTGTTTCCTAATTTTAATTATGAGTATCGTTTTTGTTTTCATTGTCTCTAAAACTTCGTCGTTACTCACATGTTCGGTGCATGGCAACCGCCACATACTTGTGTAGAACTAATCTCTACTGCTTGAAGTCTGTTCTTAATATTTGATGAGATTATCCAGCATTCACTACCATATAGAAGGCCTGATATCACGGAACGGTTCAGTACACGTTCCTTTGTTTTTCTGTATCGAACGTTTAAGAAATGAATATTAAACATATTAAAATCAGAAATATAATGAATCTGCTCCTTATCACATGTTCTTTAGTAGAAGATTTTTTCTCTATGTAAGACGTATATTATAAGCGTTTACAAGCCAAGAGTAGACAATTCAGCTTTGATTTAGAACTTGTTCTTTTTTTTAAATATCTGAGCTATTTCATAGATATCATATGAAAGAAGAGATATCATTGAGTCTTTCAAATTTGGAAAAAAATCACCACTGAAGAGCCAACAACGATTAACTCATCGGTAACTCCACAAAAAGTTCGGTTAATTAGCAAATAACATGCTGTTTACATGAATGCTAGTTCAGAAATTGTGCTAATACCAGTATTAAGCTTTTTACTTTCGTCAGAGTCTTAACATAAAGCAATCTCCAATTAAATGTTACTTGCTTTTGAAAGTAGGTCTTCTATTTTAGGAAGAGGGTTATGTTAAACCAGTTAAAGGAAGCAATTAAGTGACGGGAGAATGCTCAGTGTAGGGCAATTTAGAAAAGATACATTAGATCACATAACAATGCAGGTTTTCTTTTAAAACTAACGCAATAGTAACACAATCTTCTAACAAACACTTCATACTGCAAAAGCAACTTATTTTAAAAAGTTGAGGTTTAAATCAAATATATGATTGTTATTTATTCTCTTGCTTAAGCCGTGTTTTAGGAGCAAACTTTTAAAAACTATTCCTTCTCTAATAGCAGCATTGTTAAAAATAAAATGAACCAAATCGAAGACCATTAAATCGATATGTTTTGCTAATGGCTACATAAATTAGAAAATTAATGTTGGAAAAAATTCTATAGTGATCCAGGTATAACATATTTTTAATGCTGTTATTGTTTCATATCAGTAAATCTGTTTTTATACTATTGTTCATCAAATACCAGTGCCGAGAGCAACTCGACGTAGAGGGTTACTGATAGACTTTCGTAGTAGAGAAGAGAGGAGTGCACATTATGAGAATATGTATAATAGATAAAGGTTGATTCTAGACTTGAAGATGTTAAAAACATGAATTAGATTAATATAATTACTGTTAGATGACAAATATCAGTTAACTAAAATTATATTAAGTAATAACCACGAGTATGCTTCTGATACGTCTCCCCTTACATAAAGGGCTAATATGAAGTAACTTAAGGTTAAATAAAAACGGTATATAAATCAACTTCTTTTTAAACTAGGTAATCAATATCTGTCTATATTTATGTGATGAGTTATTATGTACATTATTTACATTATTGATATTGAACTCACAACTATTTGGGTCCTTAAGAACACATGGCACAGTGGATAAAAACGTTAGTTAGATCCAGTGACAGGACCCAAAGGTTCAGTACCTGGTTAAGGCAGTGAAGAACATCGAGAGGTGAATTAACGGGAGATAACTGAAAACTGACATCCATTAGACATGGCATTTGGAACTAGAAGACTCTAACCCAACGAGCGAAATAAAGCGCTCAGTTCGACATTCAACCACCCGAAGAAGGCCGGAACGTACAACGGCTGAAACGTTGTGATATGGCAACTAAGATGAGGACAATATTCTGAATAATGTAAATAGTAGGCAAACAATACTAAGAAGATTATTAAATATAACACTTGATACTTACACTATTTATATTATTTGGACTGTTGTTCACATTTTTACTGTCACTCTCACGATGTTTCGGCCGATGTACGTTCCGGTGTTCTTCAGGTGAGATTTTTGGGAATTTTTAATCGAACCTTTTATTTAGTTCATGGGTCTAGATAACAATTCCACGTTCCATGCCTTCGAATATTTCAGTTTTTGTTAATTCGCCGTGATAACTGTCGAATTATTTGTTATCACCGCTGATAGTAGGGAGTGAACTCACAACTATTTGGGTCATGTCATTTTTTGGATCAATCAGCGATTACTTTTATCCACTGGGTCATATATTTTTAGGGACAAATAAAATGTTAGCTTCGAAATATTACCTGAAGAAAGCGGAGCGTACAATGGCCGAAACATCGGGAACGTTTCAGTAAAGATGAGGACAGCAGTAAAGAGTTGCAATATATCATCTCAGAAGTATAGAAAAATGAGGTAAAATAAAGATCTCACTCTAATGAATATAATGAAAGGATTACGTATTCAAAGGGCACAATACCAGAAAAGCAGGAGTCATATGAAAGTTGGTAAGAGATTGGAAAAATATTACCAAATAAAATCAAGCATTATACAAAATGTCTTCTTACAGTAATGATGATTATTTTAGAAATGCAAATGCTGACTTAGTAAATATCATATAAGTCACAGAAAATAAACGACTAGAAATTCAAAAAGTAGAACGACCAGAATCAAAAAAAGTAGATCTATTTAAATATCGGGAGAAGTGTGACACCGGAAACCGAAAGGAAGCCATCTTGAGATAGCGAAAGATGACTTCCAAAAGATAATTAAGTTATTACGAAACAAAAAGAAATTAGTTAGAAACGAAGAAAAAAGGTTGAAGCATTACGTAAACCAGCCCTCTTATATGGATGTGACTGCGGGAAAATCTCCTCACCGATGAAAAAGAAACTTGAAGCAAAAGAAATGTGGTTCTACAGAAGGATCCTAAAATTATCATATGCTTAACTCTGAAGCAATGACGAAGTTTTAGAGAAATTGCTGGAATTATTTACAGAGATAAAGAAATAGGAAATTACATTAAAAAAACGCGTGGTTAATTGTTCTCAATAATGGTAATCTATGTCTCAGAAAATGCTCTCACTTGAGTCTCTGCCTTTGGGAAGAGTGTGCTCAGGGGCGTCTCCGTTAAAGGACAGATTTGCAACTGAGGGAAATTTTACTGAGAAGTAACCAGCCCTGGGGAACAAATGCCCGAGGCCGCGCCATCTCATTGCATAAGAGAGAGGGATCGATGCTTGCACCGAGGTCAGCGCAACCGACATTTGAGCGAGCAATTTTTGTTCCTAGCCCGGCTTTAAGCGCTCTGGTCCCCACCTTAAAAACTGGGCATGTGTCAGAACTCGCCTTAGTTGGGAGACAGAGAAAATACCTAGTCTATGTCCTGAATTATTCTAACATCCTTTCAACATAGACATACTTATATCTTTACAAAATAGGGTATACATTTAGCAATTCAAGTAGATCCGTGTGCCGTAATTTGTCAAATGCTTTTGCGTAATCTATAAAACATAAACGCGCGTCCTTCGGTATTGCTTCCTCTGGAAGTTTAATCAAGAATATCGGATTTCTTGTTTAAGTGTCTTCTACAAAGCCGTACTGTTTTCGTCCTCTTCCGGCTTAATTCTGCTTTGAGCTCTATTCATCAGGTTTTGCCTCATTTGTTTGATTATATGGCTCATTAAACTCCTTATCCGATGGAGCTCTCATTCATTTGCATCTGACTAGAATGAACATTGATACATATCCAACATAAAATGAATACCACCCCCGTTAAAAGTTACATCTTCATGTAACTAATATTATTTAGGTCAATACATTATTCATATAGAATCCAAATATTTACAAATTATATAAACCTATATTATGTTATCACTTCATACAATTAATACGTAAAATTACTTTGTAGTACAAAATTCAGTTATTTTAAAGTTTCAAATATTCAACAACACAAATGCAATAAGTTATGCACATCATGTCTGAGCAACCAATGAGAACAGCAACGAATTTTAAATGCGATACATGTATAAAAACAAACGCAGATACGCGCCTAACTTCAACATAAGCAATAAAAAGCAACATGTAATTTAAAAATTGAAACACATTCCACTTCATTTCCCTACCAAAAAGTTTCGATGAAGCTGAATTAAATAGCGAAACAGATTAAATTTAGAACGGTTTTTCCGTTTCTTTTTTATTTAACTCTACGTTCACGTATCTTGTATGCAATGAGTGTGCCTAATTTACATGAATATTAATACATATGAATATACGCTACTATTCAAAAGATAGAGAAATTACAAAAGACCTTTCAATCAAAATTATTATGTACATTTGACGTTAGTATTTAGGAGCTGATAAAATTGTGTGTCACAGTATTATGAGTTTTCCTTTTATGTGCCGTGTCCTTTGAGAACGTAGAATATCATGGCTCTCCTCTTCTATCCCTTGAAGCTCTCAATAGGTTTCGTGCCTCTGCCAATTCCCACATACCACTTGCTTAAGCCTGCCCGGTATGCCATGCGTTGCTTTCCTTTGTCTCTTTTTTCTCTCTGTTCTACCTGTGAGTATCAGATACTCCTGGCCATCCTTTCTCATTACGTGTCCCAGAAATTTCATCTGCCTCTTACTGATGTTAAGTATAAGCTTCTTCCTTGTTTGCATCCTTTCCAAGACATCATCGTTGCTCACACGCTCGGTCCATGATATCCTTAGCATCCATCTGTAGAACCACATCTCCGCTCCCCCGTGGCTCTTCTTTATGTTTTAGGAGACCGTCCGACATTCGCTGCCGTATAGGAGGACAGATTTCCCGTCGGTATTAAGTGTACGGAAGCTTGTTGTTTTTTATACTCAAATTCATGAAAAATATCTATTTGGTATCTACTGTCTTCTGATGTTATATACAAGAAATCATGCACAGACATACACTGAAAAAGCATACGAACATGCTTGTACGTATACAGATAAAGAATGAAATATATTTTTAATAAAGAATTTTCTTCCTCTGAATACATATTTGACTGTGTTTCTCCTCTTGTGTCGTTGGGTCTGTTTATGTTCTGCTTTATTTTTCATATCATATATAAATTCATAAGTCACCAGACAGGCTTACATAATATAACAGATGCCAATTAATTAATATATATATTGTATTGTTTAAATATATATGGTTTAAGTTCACAGGCAAACCCACGCGATGACTGGCGGTGTATTAATTAAGATTAACATTTCTCTTCCGCATCTCTTCAATCAATTTGAGTTGGTAACATATTCTACAGATAAATCTGAATGTTTCGCACGTAAAATATTTTTAAATTCTCCTCTTGATTCATCCGGAGCAAACTAGTCTAGCTTTCCAGTCACAAATGTGTCACTGTTAAATGATATGCATATAAACACATATAGTTTTTTTTGCTATCATCTATAATCGAGTATTATGCATGAACTAAACTACTTTTGTTATAAAAATCAGCGAACTACTCTAAAATACATTAATCGAGGGATTCACCTCACTCTCAATCTTTACACACACACACACTCACACACACACATACATATACATATATATATATATATGTATGTGTGTGTATGTGTGTGTTTGTATATAGATATATATATGTATATAAAATGTATGCATAGAAATATATATATATACACCTATATATATATATATATATATATATATATATATATATATATGCACATATATATATATATGCAATTTATTATATATATTATTTATGTATTATATATGCGCGGTACTTATTGGAAAGCGCTCAATATCAGAGATAGAGCCAACATATTTAGTTGTATTGATGTGAGTTTGTTACCGTGGGTTTCACGCTTTTGAGATCGTCTGATACATCTGACGATAGCAAAAACGTGAAAACCAGGTCCACAAAGTCACATCAATCATACTATATATATATATATATATATATATATATATATATATATATATATATATATATATATATATATATATATATATATATATATATATCTTGAAAGAAAATTATATTAACCAAACTGCTCGTCAATAAAAATTACAGACGCCGAATATTATTTATGAATTTACATACTATTATATACCGTACCTATGGACAATAATGGGTATGTCTCGAATCTCATAAATACTTTGGGCACTACTGTAAGTGTGTGTAATGTGGTGTCTACTCTGGTGGGTATTTATTTTGTTATAAAGGTTTTCATTTCATTTTCAAACACTGTTTTTGTTTATCATCATTCAGTAACCCTTTGTGTGTGTATGTGTGTGTGTGTGTGTGTGTGTGTGTGTGTGTGTGTGTGTGTGTGTGTGTGTGTGTGTGTGTGTGTGTGTATTCAAACAGGTTTGGTTGAATAATTTAAAAATAATATGTCTGTTTATTTTTGTTTTAATCTATTCGAGTCCACGAAACAATTTCTTTGTATCTTAGATAAGTTATTAAGAAAAATAACAAAAACTTTCTTTCAAATAATTTTTATTTTCACAAACGCTCTCAATCTTATCTGAGACCACCTTCAGTGGCCTAAATAGTCTGTTTAAGTGTATACGGATTTGTAATCATTCAAAACATGTTTACTGTACGTTTTACTTTATCATTCTAAAATAAAAAGTCATAGTATGTTTATAATTATTCAACAAAACCTGTGAGAATGAAAATATATTGCCTAAATCCAGATATATATATATATATATATATATATATATATATATATATATATGTGTGTGTGTGTGTGTGTGTGTGTGTGTGTGTATATGTATACATATATATATATATTTAATTGAATATATATATATATTCAATTAAATAAAAGAATGATTAATGATAATGGAAGATAGTTCAGTCTAAAGCAATCGGATCCACGTATCATTTGGACGATTTTAGACACACTTCGTTCAGTTAAGATAATAATAAAAATAAAAAAAACTAATAATAATTTCAATTCTTATTAATGTCACTTTTATAAAAGAGAGATTGCTCCATGAATATATATATATATATATATATATATATATGTATATATATATATATATATATGTATATATATATATATATATATATATATATATATATATATATATATATATATATATATGCTGTCACATGATAAAAATCTTCGCCCTGCACGTGATAACATCATCGCGTCTTTTGAATTTAAAAGGATTTTAACGTTTATTTAGTTTGTAAAAAAGTAGCAACATGATTAAGCTACAAGATTATTGGCAAATGTTTGTTTAAAAAAAAGAAAATTGACTAAAAATATTCACCCTGAAGATGAACAATGATGTTCGAAAGCGCTAGATCATCGTATGGACAATACATATTTCGAAACTATTTTCAAATATAAAGTCTCATTAGAGAATATGAGAAAATTCAAAAGAAAATATGGAAGACTATGTTGTCTTTAACATTCAATACTACATGTTTAAAAGAATAGTTGCTGCCAAATTACACACACATATATATATATATATATATATATATATATATATATATATATATATATATATATATATATATATTCTAATTCTAGAATTACGGGTTGGTGCGTTCCATGTCATGTTAACTGTTTATCCCATAGAATTTATTTAAAATATACTTATTATGAGAGTTAATAATTTTGCATATAGTGTCGGTGCAGGAATAGCTAATTTTTATCGTTTTCTTATTGAAGATCTTACTTAGCATGTTGTTTTTGAGATAATGTTTCATTATTAACTTTGGTTGTTTTAGTATTAGATAATATTATTATACACCTGGATTATATACCAACAAATCTCTTAAGTATATATATATATATATATGTATATATAAATAAAAAGGAAAGAACAGTAAGATATAAAATCCGGTGTTCTTATAGATATTTTTATTTTTACACAATAGTGCTCTATGTAAATTTAAATTTACAGAGCATTAATATTATAAATTAATAGATTTAAAATATGGTTTTACCGCTACACAGTGATAACCATGTTTCAGAAATGGAAGCTAAAGCTAAAGCTTTAGCTTCCATTTCTGAAACATAACCATGTTTCAGAAATGGAAGCTAAAGCTAAAGCTTTAGCTTCCATTTCTGAAACATGGTTATCACTGTGTAGCGGTAAAACCATATTTTAAATCTATTAATTTATAATATATATATATATATATATATATATAACAGCAGCTCTTCTAATAAGATATAAAATATATGGTGTACTAACGCTTATTTTTTATAGCTCCTGAAATTCCCATATAATTGTGTTGTTTCCGTTCCACAAACCTACCTGTAGTTTTTGGATCTAAGGCGAATTTACTAGTTTGGTTCCAAACTTAAAATGTTCCCTACTATACACATGATTCTAAAAAAAAACCCCGCTGTTTTTCCCTTATTCTTTTGCTTTCATTATGACGAGTAACAATTAATTCTCCAAACCTCCTTTCTTCGTTAGTCTCTTCCAAAATGTTTCAGATTTTCTATTTATGAGTATCTAACCATCGAGCTTTGTGCATGGATCACTGTCCATATCGTAATAACATACATTGTTTTCATACTCACATTATGTCTCAACTGCAAGAGTAAAAGCGAAGCCATAAGAATTAATTCGACAATGACGTATATAATAAGTACTATCATATAAATACTGACATATTTCATTTTCCAACAGTATTTATTTTCAATGGACTCATGATAATTGTTTTCATAATAATGCCTTTGTTAACATCGGAGTTACTCATGTTTAGTGTTTCACACATATGTTTAGAAAATATAAAGAAAGATTTAAATTCTACTGAGAATAAACTTTTGCTATGTAAATAAATAAAGTTTGAAAACTGTATGTGTAAACAATATATATGAATAAAGAATAAATAAAAACATAATACATATATTTCAAACACTTAAGTCCAGACTTATACAAAACTCTAAAATAAAGGTCAATACATTACGAGCTAAAATGTTATGTTAAAGAATATATTTATTGCAATGTTTTTTTAGAAATTCTGTTTTGAAAGGAATGTCGTTTTCTTGATATAAGCGTTTCCTCTCAAATGTTATGTTTCCAGAATTTAATTTTCCTTTTTTCATATTTTAAATTCATGAAAAGGAAACGTTTTTATTGCAGAAAAATCAATATCTACTTTTTCAGAAGAAAATTAAATTAAAACTATATAAATTGGTACATCACATCGTGAATATCATGTATGGAACAGCGAGCGACTTTTGTAATTGAAGAAAAATATTTTAGTAATATAGTTTATAAATCTACGATATGAAATGTAATCTGTGCTGACAGTTTGCGACCTCATACAAATTGTACTTCTAAACCAATAATTAGAAATATTAGAATTCTTAACCATAAAAGTACATGCACATTAATAAATCTTCCCATAATTTAGGTATAGATTTAATATACTTGACAATAAATGACAAAACGGAACACAAGCTTACGTGTTAAGAATTATTACTTGTCAAAAAAAAAAGATAACTAGTGAAATCGCGTTATTTGAAAATTAACCTGAAAGAAAGACGCATCTAGACACAATATCAAATAGTATGTAATTCTTCGTTTCTTCAATCAGTTTTAGATGTTAGCGTCTTTTACTAATAAAGCAGAATATTTTGCACGTAAACTCTCTTTCAATTCCACTATTGACGTGTCTGCAGAATCTTTAACACGTCTTCTACAGAGCCCTGAGTTATTTCTGTGTTATATCATCTCCAAACCAGATCCAACATGTGCTCCTGAACGGGCTGGTGTTCTCCCTAATCTGTACAAGAAATGCCCTATATTTCTTGCTTTTCTTGTTGGAAATAACTTTGTGTAGGTTTTGTCTTTAAGAACTTGTGCGAACGTCAAACCCTTCTAAATATTGGCCCATTGAATGTCAACCTCTTTTTGGTAAAGTACAATGGTGCTAATCAACTCCGAATGGGTTAATTATCTCACCCCGCGAAGTCTTCTTACAGACAAGAAATATGGCGTTCACTTCTCTAGCACAACTTCCGGAATATTAAAGGTTATTGATGAATGTGTCTGTCAAGTTTTAGATGAGAATTGTAAAGATGGAGCTGTTGTTTTGGTTATCGTGAAGTCAATTGACAGCGATCGGCATGCTTGTCTTACTAACAATTTTACAGTTATGAAAATCCTGGCCGTAATTTTGAACTGAACGGCTACTCTTCTACACATATTTTCATCAATTACGGTGTCCCTCAGGATCTATCCGTTGTCATACGCTGTTCGTAACTTTTGTCATTGACCTTGCTGAGATCAAAATGAATTATTCCTGTCTTAATGCTAAGTCTGATAGGTTTGCAGATGATTTTTGATACCTGGGGCGGGGGGAATGGATTGTTAATTTTAACGTCCCAAAAAATGTCAGATCCCTCGTAATCGTCTTAGAGAACCCGTCTTACCTGTCATCAGCATCGTTGATGATAACATGGTGGAGAGTGATCATTTCACCTTTTCGGATTAACGTTTCAAGATGATATGAAGTGGAAATATTGAATTAATTGCTACGTTTGCTACGCTGGTCACACTGTGTCGAGCAAGAAAATTTTTCTCGGCATAATCTGTCTTACACATATATAAATATACCATTCGTTCATACTTCGAATATTGCTTTCAGATCTGGTTTGGTGCTTCCGAAATGGATTTAGAGATTTTTGATAATCCCTAAAGGAAAATCAGCATATTATCGCTCCTGACCTGGCAGGTCGGCTCCCGTTTTCATACCCATAGCAGTAACGTAAATTCCTTGTGCTCTTTCTATAGATATCTTCATGGTAATTGTTCTGATAACATTCCTACTTTGGATCCTGAAATTTATGAATTAATAATCACTAATAGAACGGCATGTATGTCTCATAATTTTATAGTTGAAATTGATTGATATAACAGTAAGTTCTATGCTAACATTTTCATCCCTCGCAGCTCCGTGTTGTGGATCTCTCTTCCGCCTTCTCGCTTTCCAATTAATTTTATTCAAACATTTAAAGCAATATCAATTGTTAGTTTATTTCTTGTTAATTCATGTTGTTCTCGTGTTCTCACTGCTTTTTTCTCGTAGTCCTTAACACTCAGTACCCCTTTAGGTTCTAGTGCTGTGATTTTTTTCCTGAGGCAAATCCTCACAAATCTTTCTTAATATATAAACAACACTACTTAAATAAAAAGGCTACAATTAGAAAATCCAGTAAAGGATTTCATGGAATAATGTTTGTAGTTGAACATTTATTAGCCTTTCCTCAAGGCTTAATATTTGTCATAATCGAAAAATAAAAACATTCATTAAAGAAAAAAAATTAATTCATCTGTTACTGAAATCCGGTTCAACTTTGTTTGATGAAAGAATTAAGAATGAAGTATTGTATCATATTTTAAATGGAAATTGTGTGTATTTAGGTAGGGGTATATCTATGGTATTAGCAACAGTAATGTTAGCTATTTTCCTACAAGGAAACATTTCGCATTCTTTGAAATAATAGCCAGTTCCGATGCAAATCAAGGGAGTTAGTTTGTCCAAACACATGTCTCTCTTGTGTTCGTAGAGACGGTTCACGTAATGTCTCCTCCAGATAAAAATTTTTGCGTTTCAAACGATTTATTTGATAAATATCGCCATTAGAAATTCGTGTTGGATTCATTTGTTTTTAATTGTACCTCCAATTGTGTTGGAGGTGGTAGATCCTAGTATTAGGGATGACAAATTTATTTTTGTGTTTAGGAGAAATAAAGTTAGAAGGAAGCATTATGAATTTTGTGTAATCTTTGCTACAAGTATTATAGGTGGCATCTGTTGTTTTCATTTTTAAAAAGATTTTGTTGCTTTGTGGATTTTATAAGCTCATTTTTAGCGTTGACGATAAAATGATATTGTTAGTGGATAAGTTTGAATGTATTCACAATATCTCTCTCTTCGTTTTGTTATTCTGGGCTACATAACCTTATGTCTCTGAGGTAGAGACATATGACTAGTCAATAACTTTACATAGTTTATACCATCTCTAATCTAGATTCCTACAAAACGCATGGACATAATAGTATCCCTGTAATATTCATTAAGATGTGTGCTCCAGATCTGGCTCTTGTTCTCTCTAAACTGTATAATACCCTACTTGCTGGAGGTTATCATCTGTTTTTCTAGTTTTTAAAAAAAATCGTGACCCATCCGACTCTAACAACTATCGGCATATTAAACTTCTACCTCTTTGGGGGATCCCTAATGCTGAATTGATTCATCATCGTAGGCCCTTTGCTCAGACAAGCAATATAGCTTTCGTTTCTCTAGGTCAACTGTTGATATACTGACGATATTTTCGGAAAGTGTTTATCATGATCTAGATAAAAACGGTGAAACCCGGGATCTTTCATTGGAAATCTCACAAGTCTTTTACAGGATCTGGCATTAGGTTCATCACCAAGCTGAAAAGTTACAGTGTCTCCGGACACATTTATTAAACTGATCCAGTTTTTCCCTATCAAATTGTGAAATCATAGTCATCCGGATTTCGTACTAACGCAGGTGTTCCCCACGGCTCCATCTTTGGTCTCACTCTATTTTTAGTTTCCTTAATGACATTCCTCATCTTTTTGTTTTATCTGCGATGACGAAACAATAATTTATTCCTGCCTCTAGGGTATTATAGGTCTGACAAGATCAAAATGGCAGACAAGTCCGTAACAAAAGATAGCTTTTTTTTAAATTTTAACGCATCCAAAACTAAATTTCTCTCCAGTAATGATCTGAAAGACCACTTGCTACATTTTGTCAGCATGGCTAATACTCTCTTCGAGGAAAGTAGAATCATTTCGCCTTTTTGGACGCACGTTCGCTGCTTATACGAAGTGGAAGTGGAAGATTATACGAAGTGGAAATACTATGTTGAATCTATTGTTACTTTAGTTGCTAAGAAATTCAGTTCACCATGTCGGCCGAGATATTTTTCCTCTACAGAAACTTTCTTACATATCTACCTTGCTTAGCATATTGTTGTTATATATCGGACAGCGCCCTTACTATTTACCTTGAACTCTTTCATAAAATCCAAAGAAACTGCAATATCGTTGGTCCTGACTTCTTGGCTCAGTTCCAGTCAGTTTCTCACTGGCTTTAGGTTGCCTCTCTATGCATGTTCTATAAATACTTCCATGAAAATTGTTCGAATGAGCACTTCGCTGTGGTACCTAAAGTTTTTCAATTCAAGCGCAACATTAGACTGGCATTGAGATGTCATCAATTTACAGTTGAGCTGGGTAGATGCGGCTGTAAATTCTATGCTAACAGTTTATTCTCTTGCACTTCTTGTTTTAGGAACCCACTTCCGGGCCAATGCTTTCCACCCAACTTTAACCAGCAAATATTTAAATACAATTTCAATCGCTATCTACTGTTATGTTCTTGTTCATCATTAATGCTTCTGCTCCTAATTCTTCCACAGACTGTAACATTTTGTTTTATAGTAAGTTTAATGCCTTGCTTGAGGGGATTCCGACTAAACAAACACACACACACACACATATATATATATACTGTGACCCAGTTAGGGCTAGAAATAAAAACACAAAAGAGCAATTGAGTCAAACAAATATATTAACAGAAACCGTAATACAAATATATACAAACGAGAATGTTAAAGCAAGAATGTTCGGGCCGAGTCTCAGAGCTGACTGGTGAGAACTTCCCTCTCCAAAGGCAATATCTACTCCTATTTATAGTTGGGAGAGTCCATGCGTGCGTGTGTAAATTACCATATCAATATATATATATATATATATATATATATATATATATATATATATATATATATAAACATATATGTGTGTGTGTGTTATAGATTGAGATAGATATATTATCAGCGTCAACAATACAAATAAATTAATATTGCTTATGAATTATTAATTTACTTGCCCACTTGTAGAATCACTTCGTAATTATAACAATTCTCACTTTTATTGGTTACACAGCCATTAAATTCTCAAGATGATTAACTTTATCCCATAATAGTTCAGTTAAATTTTGTATCAACAAGCAACAGCCAAATCTGATCAAGATTTTCCTCAAATCCATAGCAACAACATCAAAATATAAAAAATGATAAGATGAAGAACAACCAGGAAACGTTTATACATCTAATACGTTTCACTTTTATTCCAACTATATATCACGATTCCCTGATTTTTTTGTGTCCCCGAGGCATCACATGTACTTCAGCGACACTAGTAGTCGTGTGTCTAAGGTACTTTTAAATTCATAGTTTTTCTTCTCCTAAAAACACCAAGGCTATAGAACCTAGAATATACTGCTATTTAGTCAAATATTGCGGGAAGAGATGGTTACATCCCTTTCCCAAATGAATTATCATGTAAGTGAATGTAATGAAATCGACTGGAATTCGAACTCGGCTCACTCCGAGCCGCGATTCATTACTGCATCCTGCCTCCATAAATGCTAACACGCTACAAAATACCATAAGCAATAAGCACAGTAATCGAAAAACCTAAAATTAATAATAAAAAACATTAGAAACAAATGTAATCATTATATTACATAGCAACAAATAAGTAATTATTAAAAGTAATCTACTGACGCGGGAATATGAGATACTTTAAATGAAAAGATCAAACAGATACAGAACAAAACTAGCACATTTTCGTAAAGGCTGCTGAAAGCCCCCCCAAAATTTCGACATGATACGAAGAAAAATACTATCAGTGTTGGCACAGATTTCGAAAGCCAATGTTGATAATTTGTTTCATGCTTAAACGGAATCTACATGCCATGTAACTTTCATAGTAGTTCGTCTGTTTATAATCAATAGCCGTTGAAATGAACTTTCCCGTCTATTCAATTGCCATTAAACTAACACAATGACTCTGAAATAAGTGACCTTTTTATCCATAATGCCGCAATGGCAAACATCCCGCAAATTCTCGAAATTTGCAAACGCAATAATCAATAGTGGCAAACCGTCTGTCCTCAACATTACAAATTGACCTGGGGTTATCTGATCCTCGGCGAATAACGTTAAGCTCTTTGCTATGAACTTTGTAATTCTATGTTATACGACAAATACCATCCCTTATCTGACTTCCCTCATCTCACGGAGCACAATCTTTGCTGCGATATCTCTATATCAGCTGGGGATGTTTCCAAACTTGTAAAATGCTTCGATACCAAGAATGCTACTTGCCCCGATAAAATCGCTGGCCTGGCTCTCAAGAACCTTAACCTAGAACAGTCTCCACCCTTGGCAAAGCGGTTTAATCTTAAGAAAAATGTATCACGATCATACGGAATATGTCTATTGTAAACTAGAAAGGGTTGCTGAATAAGGAATAACGAAAACGAAGGTTGGAAATTAAATAGTAATCTTTATAACATCAACAAAATACAATACTCGCTAGCGGCGTGAAGTAGGTAAGCCACAGCTTGTGGTTTACCTAAACAGCTTAGACAGCTTATTACCCCCACTTACAATAGTCCAACCTATTTATGAAGAGTGGGACATACATATTAGTTTTCATGGCTACAGTATATAACAATGTCTTGTGTGTGTTCTGTGTAGAAGAATACAGGT
Organism: Acanthosepion esculentum; assembly: GCA_964036315.1. Taxonomy (NCBI): domain Eukaryota; kingdom Metazoa; phylum Mollusca; class Cephalopoda; order Sepiida; family Sepiidae; genus Acanthosepion; species Acanthosepion esculentum. The sequence goes on from OZ038477.1 coordinate 105,980,596, forward strand.
GAACCCTCGTTCTCGCCACAATGTCGCCACATCAGCCATGTAAGTGTCATTAACTATCAGGTATGTTTATGAAGGTCGTCGATAATGGTCATTAATCTGAGGCATACGAGTTCAAAGATGGCGCCCGCTCAAAAATTTTCTACTCGGCGCTACCATTTTCTACTTTATATTACCCATTTGCCCAAGAGTACTCTCAGAATTTTAGTAAATATATCTGTAGGTGATAGCACCCTATATAATTGCAATTCCAAATGCCTTCATGACAAGTGCCTGGAAGTTGATCTCTCCTCTGAAAAGATTTCACTGCCCAATGGGGAAAGGACTGGTAGGTATCATTCAATACATACACAATTAGACGAGTATCATTTCGTCACCACTGAGAAAACCATGAATCTACACCAATCCTGATCGTTGGTCATTCCCTTGATGAGACTTATTGCTTCAACCACCTTCATCATCTTAAGTTAATACCAAACCTCAAATGTGAAGGTATATTCGGTGCCATCGCAAAAGAACTTCACATTTAGAGCACGCCATGCCATGTTCATGGTGGCAAATCATCCCCATTTTTGCAAATCTCTATCATTATATTTCATTCATTGCATAAAGTCTTACCGCAAAATATTGCGGTACAAAAATCTAACTGATTTCCTCGTAATTCGCAGTAATTACTTCCTATTTCGAATAATTTCGCTCCAGAAGCCTCTATCTTGACTGTACCTTGGTCCTGTTATTAAAGAACAGTAAATAAAACTAACCCTCCTCATCTGAAGATTTCTTTCAAGACTGAAACCGACTGCAGCTATTTAAGTTGATCTCCCTGTCCATATATATATATATATATATATATATATATATATATATATATATATATATATATATATATATATATATATATATATAAAAGTCTTTGTTAATTTTTGGTCTCTTAATTCAAAAATTAACTTGATCTAAGGGGGGTAACAATTTAAACTAGTGATTTTCTTTTAGAAAAAAATACAATTTAATTTTTTATGACAATGATGTAATATTTGTGATTTTAAAAATTTACAATATAGGTATTTTAAAACCTTACTGTTATAGACATTTTAAAAGATTGTTTTTATAACTATTATTAGTCATATTTAATGTTGGTTGCATTTTTCTTATATAGACAGTTTAACGAATTTCAAGTTTTTTTTTTATTTCCAAGGTAGATTATACTTTTTTTTAAAAGCTTATCACCCCAAGCAAGGCTGGAAGCCACTAGCACGCAAGGGGTTACAGGAGGTTTGGAGGAAGAGCAGGTAGGAGTGGTAATTGAGAGGATGTAAAAAAAGATAGTGGATCGATCAAGGCAAGGGGGTTACAGAAGATTTGGAGCGAGAGCAGATAGTAATGAAAGGTGAAAGGATGTGGAGAAGGGAAGTGGATAGATCAAGGCAGCTGGAGATGTCGATTGACGTTACACTATAGTTGGAGCTTGTATTTGTCAGGGAAACAGGAATAAGGAAGGGAGTTCCACAGGCGAGATGTGCGAGACATGAAGCTATTGGAGTAGAAGAGAAGTCTACATCTAACAATTTCAACGGTGAAGGGGTGGAAACGGGATGCCAGCCTCGTGGGACGTTTAAATTCATGAGGCCTAGGAACCAGCGAAAGCAGCTCCTCAGAGCAATCACCGTGAAAGTATTTGTAAAAAAGACAGAGCGAGGCAACGTCGCGTCTGTGAAGGAGCGACGGCAGACGAGATGACAGATCAGGGCCAATTACATTGCATATCCGTCTCTGGATCTTATCAAGAACCCTGAGGCAAACAGCAGGGGCTCCAGACCATATATGGCAGCAATACTCCATGCAAGGGCGAATGGTCGATTTATAGATTTGGAGGATCGATTCCGGGGAGAAAAATTTCCAGGCTCGGCACAAGGAGCCAACTTTCATTGCGGTGGATGATGCAATTGACTCGATGTATTTGTTCCATCTCAGATCAGCGGACAGCGTGAGACCGAGCAGCCGCAGAGAGGAGCTCTCTAGAAGTTGGTCTTCAGTCATTCTAATGGGATGCAGGGATGGATCCTTGTGGTGGTTAATAGAGAGCAGTTTTGTTTTATAGGCGTTAAAGTTAACCATCCATTTCTTGCCCCAGTTCACAACCGATTGGAGGTCCTTTTCTTTTCGAACTGGCAGGTTAATTTTATTGTTATTTAATATTTTTATAAATGGTGAATTTGGACATGGATGTTCCTTTAAATGTTGTGTAATAGAACTTGAATCCGACATTATTAAGTTCTTGCCGTGAAACCAACACGTATATTTACTTTTTTGTCAGAGAAACAATCTCCCAAAGGAATTTGAAATTGTTATACAATGTTGGTCTTTTGAAAAAAATTGGTGAGGAAGAGGTGTCATTGTGGATGATTAAGTTGTTTGGATTAAATTTATTATAATGTATAATACGTTTTATTTTTTTTACTTGCATCAGTGGGTGGTATATTAGTTTGTGGGACGCATTTATCTTGTTTGTAGTTAGATGACATTTGATTGCGGTGTAGTAGATTGACATGTTTAGGGCTATTTAAGGAATTATGTTCTTTTAGTTTAAGCCATTTTTACTTTCTTTGTTCGTATAACATTTTTAATTCAGTGTAGATAATTATTTTCGTTTCGAAATGTTAACTTTTGCACGATTCATACGATTTTTATAATCGCCGTTTTGTACTCTTCAGGACAATGACTTTTGGAGGGTAGAGAGCATGAGATTATGCCAAATGATTTTTTTTAATATGGGGAGGTAGTAAATGAATTATTATTAATGTATGTCAATACATCAAGAAAATGAATATTGTTGTTATTTCTAAGTTCATCTATGAGCTTAAGAATGGAGATTTTTGGAATTTTTATTACATCTATGATTTAACTAATTAATATCATCTACATATCTCAGGTAGATGAAAGGGTTTTAGTGGTATTAAATATCTTATTTGAATATATATATATATATATATATATATATATATATATATATATATATATATATATATATATATATATATATATATGGGCGGGTGTGTATACTGGAGAAAGTGTGTTTGCGGGAGTGCGCGCGTGAAGTAGGCATGCTTGTGTGAACAAGTGTGTGATTTGGTCGTCTGTGCCTTTTTTTTAGCGAGAGATCTTCCGTTTCCTCTTCACACCTCTCAAATTCACGACATTGCCGTGTCCATTATCAGCAATCGTATGTGGCCTGCGCAATTTCCTATATGCCGCACACTCTGTTGATAAGTCAGACACATAAAAGTCTTACTAATCTTAGTCATTTACTTGGTCGAGTATCGAACATATTGGCAAAGATTTTTTGATACTTGAAATGACCAAGTCAACGCTGATGATTATAATGGCGAAAACTCAGCCAGCCATGACATCTTTCTTCTATTCCTATTAAACCGCTAATGTTTTATACGTTCTCTTCCCAACTCGATGTTACCTTCTCTCTCGATCTTTCTCGCCCTCTTTCTGCTTAGTTCTGCAGGACTCCATCGCCGTTTCTCTTTTGAATTTCCGTTCATTCGTCTGTTTACTTCATTTCTTCCATCAAAGATTCTCCTCCATTTTTAATTGGGTTATATACTTCGCCTATTCTTAAATACACACATACATACGCACACAGACACACACACACGCACACACACACACATATATATATATATATTTGTATATATATATATATAAATATATGTATATATATAAATATAAACGTATATATAAATATGTATATATATAAATAAGTATATATAAATAGAAATATACATATATATATATATATATAGATACACGTTGCTATGTGTATGTGTGTGCATATATATATATATATATATATATATATATATATATATATATATAAAGTGAACATTAAAGTCAACACTCACTGTCTCAGGGAAAAATCTCCGACGGATGCCAAATCGTTTGGGTTTAGATTCTGGCTTGAGGCATTCAGATATCTAGCCATACTGATGAGATGTGAGACATCGAAACAGTGTGTGGATCACATATATATATATCTATATATATATGTATATATATATATATATATATATATATATATATATATATATATTTATATTTATATTTATATATATATATATTCATATGTATATATATATATATATATATATATAAAGTGACAACAAGAAAACTGTAATAGTTACCGACGTGTTTCGTCCAATGTGGATTTCTCAAGTTAAAAAACGAAATGAATTGAGAAAGTCCACATTGGACGAAACGTGTCGACAACTATTACAGTTTTCCTATTGACATTTATATTTATAAATATTGTCTTTTCTACAGGTTAAATTTGAGAGATTTTCACACATATATATATATATATATATATATATATATATATATATATATTGACATTCACTGACAGACTGTTTTACTGTATCACAGCTCATAATTGTGATTAGACGTCCTCTTGTCTCTAGCTGGGATTGAAACTCGGCTGAGTTGTGGCAGGGCAGAGATGAAGGTTAATTTACGCGTATTTATTTTTAGATAAACACAGTGTGAGTGAGATAACTGGATTCGCATTACCGAAGATTAATGCATCACACACACACAGGCACACAGACACACACACACACACACATAAATATATATATATATATATATATATATATATATATATATATATGTATATGTATGTATATATATATATATATATATATATATATATATATATATATATATATATATATATATATATATTACCACTGAGGTTCCATTCTAGTACCAACTAACATGCAACGTGTTGGCGTTTCGATGGGTTCATTTCTTGGACTAATATTTATAATTTCTACATGGCTAACCTTCAAAATAAGATATTTAACACCAATAAAAAAGAGCGCCACCCAACTAAGATATATAGATGATATTCCCATCTTAGTTAAAAACATAGATGGAATACACGAACTAAAAGAAAATATTCCATTCATAACTTCACATATGAACTTGGCAATAACAATAAAATTGCTTTTCTTGTTCTATTAATACATACTCATAATAATTCATTTACTACCTCCCTATATAAAAAAAAAACTAAAATAAAAAATTGCACTCAAAACTATGACAGCGAATATCCGGACTATTACAAAATAGCTGTTATAAAAATTTAACATATCGTGCAAAAGATAACTCTTCGACCAAAAGCATTTTAGAAAATTGTAGAGTTTTTGTGATGTCAACGAACACTCATTTCGACTTTTGTGATACCAACGAATAGTCATTGTCACTTTTGTAATGCTCGTTGTTTAATAGAGACTTGTAATAGCAGATACAACTATAGTATGCCGTTAGACGCCTTCGAATAATACCGGACTAATCGTACTTGCTCGATAATACTCGCTCGAATAGTAATCCGTATAATGATCTGAATAGAGGAACCGTATAGTGAATAGAATATAGAATAACGGTCCGTATAGTAATAGAGGAAAAACTAGAAATAGCGATCCGAATAGTAATAGCGGATAGACGCTCAATCTAGACGTCACGCGATTTCCCACATGTGCGGTTCCTCTCTGGTCACGTGATCCACCTAATTCAGCAATGGGATCGCCTGTTTTTGCTCACTGGCGATCTATGTTCGACAGTGACACTTTATTCCTATATAACAAGAATTGAATTTTTTTTAAAAATCACTAAACGCTCTCATTAATAATGACTTTCCTAATTACATTGTTGATGAACAAATTAGATGAGCCTTTAGAAAATAAAATAACATAAATCAGAGTATAACCTTCCGTCAAATAATCCTAAATACATCGGCACTCTCTACTGTAATCAAATGCATTCTAACTGTAAACCAAATGAAAAAATCGTAAAACCCTATAGGTGCTTATGTATTCCCACTGATCCTAGTTAAATAATAAAACAAATGAAATATTATGCTAAATTTAACACAGCTACCTTGGTCATATGCAATAACTCATCTTCGTCAGCTGGTACTTTGTGCCAGTATAAATGTTCCTCGGGGGATTGGTTCTCTGACAGAAAGCTAGTCACACTTGGTGGCTTCACGACAACAGTATTATCAAGATGTCTTACACTCCATTAGTTGGATACAATTTTTATCGCACAACATTTAAAGACACATTTCTCCCCACCTTCACAATATCGCAATGTGATTGACGAAAACAACAATAAATTACACCAGGGAAGTAGTTTCTCGAGGCCATATTTTCCACAATTTCAGGTAATTTCGTGTAAAAAATTGCAAGACGAAAATCAGTGTGATATTTGTCGAAAGATATTTCCTTAAAAAAAGTGTGAAGATATTAACAGTTAAGATTATTTTTGAACGTGCAAAAATGCAACACTAGATTTTTGAATATTGTAGTAATGAGTTAATAAAAATTTATATTATTGTAAGTGTTTTTTTTTCGTTGACGTGACATGGACTATTGGTTCAATAATTAGAGCAATGTTTTAGAAGATTTCAGAAACTTTTACTCCAGCTCAAAGATATTTTCCAATTAATATATATATATATATATATATATATATATATATATATATATATATATATATATATATATATATATATATATAAAACAACTGAAAAGTTGCAATTTAAAAAAATGAATATATATATATATATATAAATATAAGAGTGAACATAAGTCAACACTTAGAGGCGACAGTCTGTTTCATACTAGATGCAATCGTCAGGCAACTTACATATATATATATATGTGTGTGTGTGTGTGTGTGTGTTTGTTTGTTTGTGTGTGTGTGTGTAAGTAATGGAATGGGAAAATGTAAATCACCTAATTAATATGTTTTCTTGCTACACACCGGTTACTGTCCGATCCTCGGAGTTAAGCAAATTTGGGTAACCAGGTGCTGTAACCTGGGATATGCAAGGGTTAATCAGACAGCCAAGTTAAAATTCCCGTTGGGTTCGTTACATTCTGTTACAGTCGAATACTCTTGGGGAATGAATGAATCCACTTTTCTTCCCTCCCAGCTATGGGCTTATTTGGAAGAGATTTATTTCTAAATTATTATCTCCAGAATTCTTACAGTACTTCTGACTTTAAATAATCTGTAAAGGTTTGATAATCTTTAGAAATCGAAACATTTAAGCTATAAAAGGAGGCTGAGTATTAAATTTAAATTTTAGCCAAATTTATTCATCTTTTTGGGGTTTCTTGTTTATTTTCTTTGTCTGTCGCTTGTGTTTCTTTAATCAATAAAATACATGATACTTAAAAATAATAATAAGAGGAACAAAAATACAAGTGATACCAATAGAATGATATCAAATAAATTAAATATCAAGACGCACAAGTTGTCCAAATATTTTAAAAGTTAAATTTAAATGTAAGCGTCGTTTCCGCCTTAAATTTTGTGATGTATTACTACAATTGGAATTCGTTACTTACCTTCTCAGCCCCACTATAATTTGGCAGTACTAATTCTAGCAATAAAACCACCATTATTCTGAAAAAGTTCCTCCTAGCGACGAAATGTGCCTTCATATTACGTTTTTTCCTTATGCACTATATATATATATATATATATATATATATATATATATATATATATATATATATATATATATATATATATATATTAGGATAAATCAAATTATAATCATCTGATTCAATTTGCGTTTCAACTTTAACGTCAGGACCAAGATCGGTACAAGCTTTCTTAATTTCAGTCTTAATTCCTTAATCAGAAAAATTCTTCAACAAGAACAACGTTGAGGTTAGTTACAGCTGTACTGAAAACCGTGAAAAACATTTAACTCAACATCATCGTGTAACACTTAACAAATACTTAAGCAACACTAATAGCAATGGTATTCATCATGATCAAAAATGTAATTGTCGCAAAGGTACCCTCTGTCCCACGTACGGTAAATGTATGTATAAAGGAATAATCTATAAGCACAATGACCAGATCAAATTTCATTTTCGTTCTGGCGCTAATAGTTGGAAAAAACTTTCTATCATTATAAGATGATATTTAGGAAATAAATGTGCAAAATCTACAGAACTCTCTAAGGTATACTGAAACATCAAAATAGATGTATATATACCTCAAGTAAATTGGTAATTCGTAGCCCAAAACAAGCTATTTTCCGTCAGTTGGGGGTGTGTGAAGAAACTGCGTTATTCCCATGTGCCATTTGTGATGCTTTTGAATGATTAGATAATGTGTGCCTGATTAGCTGTAAAACCAGCGAAACTTAATTATGTATTTGTATATGTATATTTTTAATATACGTATATGTGTGTGTGTTTTTTGTGTGTGTTTGTATGTGTGCAGCACCACATAGTACAGTAATACTTGAACACAAACCTCTGACCAGTTATACATTCACATCCGCTATATCTCTGATATAGAATACTTTTATCATTAAATCTTAAATGTAAATTGATTACTATATACACACTCACACACACACACATATATATATATATATATATATATATTTGAAGATATTTTTATAGGTACAAAATTTTATTGTGGCGATAAAGGTATTCAGCTTAATATTACTAGACATATTAAAACGCGCGAAGCAACCGGTTTCGCTCCCGCTCATCAGGCTTGCAACGGGAGATTTTAATTTAAAAAACAGAAAATGTACACTAAAAAAAATTGCCGCAAACCTTCCTTGTGTAAACAACGTGAGTGTTTGTTGGGGCTCGCTGTCATTTGCCTCTAGCTCCTTTTGCTCATTTTTTTTTTCCCCTACAAAATTTTTTTTAGTGTACATTTTCTGTTTTTTAAATTAAAATCTCCCGTTGCAAGCCTGATGAGCGGGAGCGAAACCGGTTGCTTCGCGCGTTTTAATATGTCTAGTAATATTAAGCTGAATACCTTTATCGCCATAATATATATATATATATATATATATATATATATATATATATATATATATATATATATATATATATATATATATATATATATATATATATATATATAGATATAGATATAGATATAGATTTGTGTATTTTATCTTCCTCTCTTAATGTCTATCACACATACTGACCCGTATGTATATGTGCAAATGTATTATGATCTATTTTATATTCATATTTGTAAAAATATAATTGAATTGCTACTAGCCAATCTCTACTAGTAAATCTTTGTGCACATACTTATTTACGAAGTGAATATATACATATTTATTTAGCATATGCATGTCAGATTATCTTTTTTTTAGGAGAAGTACAATTACTACTTTGTTGGTGTGTGATTGCATCATGCAAAGCTATGGCTTTGAATCATGATATTATTAAATGATTATTAGCATATTTATTGGTTTGTAAAATTAATTGAAGATATATAGACTTTTTTCTTTGGTAACGTTAAGAAATATTCTGAAAAGCGTAATTAGGTATTGCGAATTTATTAAGTAATGTGACTAGTACATTAGAAAATGCTACAATATTGACTAGGCTTCATTCAAAGATGAAAACTAAATTCAAAATATTGGCAACGACCGATATTTATATCACTATCGATAACGGCCGGAAAATAAATTGGTTCTACTAATGTCACAAAAAGACATTTGAAAAAAAATAAATGGGTACTAATAAAGTAAATGAATTCTTCAGGATGGACATATTTGAAGAAGCCGGTTTCGGGAAATTGAAAATGATGAAAAAACTTTAAGAATATTGATCGAAGATATCAAAATAACCAAACAAAGACATTTCAACAATTCTCATAAAAATAAACGTATGTTTAGTAAATAAATAAGCGATATATATTTATATATATTCACTAATGAATGTAAAGCTACATTGGTTGTGTTGTTGCAGGCAGGATCATTAAAATAGCCAAAAATGCAGGTAGCGAGGATTCTTCCAATTATTGTATAGAGTAAAATTATAAGTCCTAATATAGAGTTAAGATAATTATAAAAAGTATTAAATAATATCAACAAGAAGATGATTTTTGATTTGCGCAATTTATAGAAAAGAATAATAACATGAAAAAAAAACAGACATTTAATTTTACATCACGTTTTGCAAAGCTGACTATTGTGAATAAAAGAGATATGACATCAAATTAATGAGATGAAATATTGCATATACCAAAATCATCCAACAGATATCTTGTGATTCGTTACCAATATAAACGTATAGGGTGTGATGGATAAATTGTCGTCATATTTTTAATTTTGCGGATAAGCGCTTTTTTTTTGTTGTTTTTTTTTTTGCTTTTGATTTTGTTGACTGCACACTGCGGTAGGTCCAGTTTCTGTGAGAGAAAAAAACACCATAAAGCTATTCACCCCGCCAGAAGTTTAGAGACTACACGCATTACTGCATGGCATTCGAGCTTGAATCTGTAATATGATCATCTAAGATTTTACAGTCTAATGATAGTGCAGAGGACTGGGAAAGAGTTAGATGATATATCCAGTCAACACAAGTTTGGAGTGATCACAAGTGAGGGCGAAGTTACCGCTCCATTCAAAATCTTAAAGGAACTTAACATAACATACAAGTCTACATCAAGTGCTTTGAGGTGGTAGTGCTGGCCTGTGTCAAGTGTGTGGCTGCTGGAAGACCTATGTCAGGAAACATGATTCTGTAACGTGCCACACAAGAAAGGGAACACAATCATGGCTTTGAAAAAATTCTGCGACCACACCACACTATACATCTGTCCATCTTAATCCTCAGATTGCAACTCCATTGATTATTATGTGTGGGACGCAGTTAAGCGACAAGCCAACAAAACTCTTTGTAAAACCAAAGATGAACTGAAGGCAAGGATTATGTCAGAATTCACCAAGTTACAAATGAGACGGTCCAAAATAGTTGCAGGAGATTCCAAAGCCGACCGGAAGCCAGGGTTGAAGACAATGACAATTTGATGGGAGAAAATTTCTCTTCACTTTTTACGAATATTTTTATGTAAATGTGGTAAATATATCTGTTAAAATGAGATGTCAGTTTTATTTTTATTGTTGTGTATGTTAGACGACAATATATCTATCGCATTCACTATATGATTATTTATTACTGGATAAAGCCAATGTGGGTCTTGTACTATATTTCGTAAAGAGGACCTAGATTTAAAATAAATTACTAATAAATATCATGATATATATAAATATCATATACATAAAATTATATACCAGAAAGTGTAATTAAGTTCCGCTCAACACAATTGCAGTATGAACCACAAAGAGCTCAGTGGGTTTAAACAAAGACACGATTTCATGAGCAGGTGTCTGCAACAGAGATTTTGCTAACCTGCCTACAGTCGGATGTACACGGAAATGAAGTTTAACCGGCCATTATATATATATATACATACATACATATATATATATTTATATATATATATATATATATATATGTATATATATATACATACATACATATATATATATATATATATATATATATATATATATATATATATATATATATATATATATATATATAATGATGTTAGTCAGAATATAAGCTACGTATATATATATATATATATATATATATATATATATATATATATATATATATATATATATATGTATATATATATATATATATATATATATATATATATATATATATATATATATATATATATATATATATATTAGCAGCATGGCCCGGTGTTGCCCGTGCTTGATTCAAAGATCGTACGACTCATACAGCAATCGCTATCACTTGACTTAAAATATTTTTGCTCTTCCTTGCCGTGCTGATGTTGCTACATGCCTTACTTCTTGCCCATCTCACACTGCGATTTTTTTCTAAGCTCTATACTAAACATTAAATCTGTTAAGAAAAAAGAACTAAACAAAATGAACACAAAACGATCAGCTTTAAAAAAGGATTCGTAACTGGAAAAAACGAATGAAAAAAGAATGTTAACCCTAAATACTTTTTCACACCCAACCAAGTTCTGCGTAATCAGAATTAGCGTTGATTTTAAGCAAGCGAATGAGCCAATTGGAGTAAAGTGCCATGCGGATTTAAATTTTTACCACTTGTGACGAATGCAGATAATCATTTTTTTGGCATGCTATCATGCTAGTGAACATTCGTGTCAGTCAGCTGTTGGCTTTCAGCTGGCCAATAGAATCTTCCTGCCTATTCGTGTCAGCCAGCTATAGGCTCTCACTCTGGGCAAAAGAAAATGGCCGTAAACTACATTAAAACTGCTGTAGATGGCCTTCCCACTAACTTGGAGCATGTGCATGTAAATATTGGTGCAAACCGTTCGAAAATTGTGGCCGTGCATTCGTCACACACACACACACACACACACACACACACACACACACTCACACATCCTGCCGTTTATATATATATATATATATATATATATATATATATATATATATATATAAGATTAATGTGAGTAACATTTCTCACTTACTGACTGATGTTACTTTCCTTCTGCATACCTATTGCAGAGTTTCATAGATGAGCATTTTCGTTCAATCTTCAGTGGCTATTTATTGCTTCTATTTTGCTTTTTATACATATTTAGCACTGGTATTAATTCTCTTTTGTATTTTCTGTGTTTGTGTGTGCATTGTTCGCGCGCTCGTGTGTGCCCTTCTACACGGACGTGCGTGCTGATCATTTTTTTAATTTTTTATTTTAATTTTATTTTTTTTGTTTTCTTTTAACCTGCAGCAGATTTAGTCTTTTTTGGTTACAGCTCTATACATGTAAGCTATTTTTATTCATTTTCGTTTACGCGAAATTATTTTTTTGACCTAGGGAAGTTGTATTTCGTAAATTTACGTTCATATATATATATATATATATATATATATATATATATATATATATATATATATATATATATATACATAATTGATTGTAAATATTTTTACGCATAAATATATATATATATATATATATATATATATATATATATATATATATAGAGAGAGAGAGAGAGAGAGAGAGAGAGAGATGGAGATAATATATATATACATGTATGAATAATATATAAATAATATATATAGATAATATATATATATATATATATATATATATATATATATATTCTCGACTCTCATGTCGAATTCGACGTATGAGTGTCAAGTAGTTCAGTTCCTAGGAAACCGACAGCACATGAGATTTGATTAAAGTTGTGAAGGTTTCGTGCAGGACCATCCAGATATTTTGAAGGGCCGAATACAGAGACCTGGTGCACTAAGTACCATAAGTTCCCAAAACGACCCTCCTCATGTTTTGAAATCAACGTTGTCCTTCTCCTAGACCAGTTGTCATCCAGGCTATGCAATTCAGTCTGTCCTACTATTTACCCATAGCTGGAGGTAGAAGAAAAGTTGTATATATATATATATATATATATATATATATATATATATATAGAGAGAGAGAGAGAGAGAGAGAGAGAGAAACAGACAGACAGACAGACAGACAGAGACAGAGAGACAGACAGAGAAAGAGAGAACGAGAGAGAGAAAGAGGGATAAATAATATCAAATACGTTTTAAAACAAATAATTTTTATTTTGCAATCTCGTCCTGATGATCAGATGTTCACATGCTGAAATAAATTTATTATCAGATTTTTCTAGATGTGATATGATATTATATATATATATATATATATATATATATATATATATATATATATATATATATATATATATATGTGTGTGTGTGTGTGTGTGTGTGTGTGTGTGTGTGTGTGTGTGTGTGTGTGTCTGTAATAGCAATGATGTTAATGTCTAAATGGTAAATATTTATACGTACACATGCTCACACTTACATACATACGCCTATGAACATGTTTTGTATGTTCACTGGGCTGCCATTTCGCTTCTTGACTCGGTTGGCAATATAATTATTATTTGTAGGAGTTTAGACCTGCAATTAAATTTATTTATTGTTCGTAGAATTTATTTGCATGACTGTAATTATACGCTTGTAATTATTATACATTTGTTTATTATTATTAGTAGTAGTAGTAGTAGTAGTAGTAGTAGTATTAGTATACGTTTGTGTATACACACACGTACATATATATTGGCGCGCGTATATAGGCATACGTAGAGAGACAATTCACGATTACATGTATACATAAGTCTGTTTTTTGGTAGCAATAGATTACGGCGAAGTTTTTTCAATTTTTATTTATCATATTTACACACACACACAGATTAGTCGTTTATTTGCTTGACTTGTAATATATAGTGCTATTAATTATTGTTCATTTTTTGGGTGTTTCTGAGTTTGTCTGTGTATGCATATCCACATGTGCATGTACATACACACGCATAGCAGCGTACTTTAATATGTGTTCGTTAATGCTTTAATAGTAATTTAAGTTTATATTATATTTGTTTCATTTTTTATTAAAGTATGTATTATATATATATATATATATATATATATATATATATATATATATATATATATATATATATATATATATATATATATATATTAAGGTTATATTTCTTTTATTTATATTTATTTCTTTATTTTTAGTTAATGCTTAATTGGTAAAATAAGTATTTATTTATATGCCTACACTGATAGATAGATAGATAGATAGATAGATAGATAGATAGATAGATTGAAGAATAATAGAATAACAACATTTTTTTAGTAATTTTTCGAAGTTATATTAACATCTAGTATCTTAATATGTTTTTACTTTCAGTAGAATAATGCACTCATAAATATTATACGTGTTCTTAACTCGGATTGTGTAACATTTTCGGAATGGTTAATATTTTATGTAAACATTACTCATGAAATATTTCAAATGGACGCCGCATGACTAACCGAAAACACATTATTAACAAATATAGAAATGCCGGCTCATGGATTTAATATGAAAAAAATTCCCAGGATATAATAGAAGACATTTTCATTTTGAAAATAAATCTCAAAATATAATATTATTTCTATTTAGAGATTTTTATTGCACATTTTAGTGGGTTTCTTTCGTGGTAAGGTCAAATATCATGACACATATAATTTATATAACGACTTTATAACTTTCAGGAACGGTTATATTTTCAAAGAGGTTGAATATATACAAACGCGATGAAAAGATGAAGATATTGATGATGTGTTTAATAGCAGTTTCTTCTTTTCTCTGGAAAATTCATCGAAGTGTAATAATCGTGGAGATAGACTCGGTCATAATTAGTAATATGATCGGTTTTTCATGGGTGCCTTATACTTATAACCTAGAACTAACGCTACACTACAATTATTAAATACAATTTAACACTCGGTCAAATTCTTTGATCTTAAATATTGTTACCGTGTAGATGATTTTGTTACAAGATAACCTTTCATAATTTATTGTACTGATATTTGACTAAACCATAATAGATCCATAACTGAGGGAAGTGGCTTTGAAAAAGCACAAAAGATGGAAATAGAAAAAACAACGTAAAAGTAAATAGAAATGATTTACACTAATTACATTGTTCAGACTGTTGTCCTCATCTCCATTGCATTATCCACGACGTTTCAGCAGTTGTACCCTCCAGCCTTCTTCTTCTTCTTCTTCTTCTTCTTCTTCTTCTTCTTCTTCTTCTTCTTCTTCTGCTTCTTCTGCTTCTTCTTCTTCTTCTTCTTCTGCTTCTTCTGCTTCTTCTTCTTCTTCTTCTTCTTCTTCTTCTGCTTCTTCTTCTTCTTCTGCTGCTGCTTCTTCTTCTTCTTCTGCTTCTTCTTCTTCTTCTTCTGCTTCTTCTTCCTCTTCTTCTTCTTCTTCTTCTTCTTCTTCTGCTTCTTCTTCTTTGGAATATTGAACGGAGCCGTTTAATTTCTCCAGGAGTAGGTTATTCTAAATCCCCGTCCCATACCCACGTCCCATGCCCACGACCCATACCCACGTCCCATGCCCACGACCCATACCCACGTCCCATTTTTGGGGGATATCTCAGTTTTAGTTAATTCTATTAATAACTCTGCTGAGACAGGTATTGAATTCACCGCTTTGGGTCAAGTTACTTTTGGATTATTCAACCATTTTTTATCCACTGCGTACCTGGGGACAATAAAGATTAGGACAAAAGGTCGAACAATGTACATAGCTACAATATATAATCTCACAAATATAGGCAGCTGCTTACCAGAAATTTTATTAATGTGTTTAGACTATTTTCAAGATTAATAAAAATTCTACTAGTTACGTTAAAATGACGGTATTTTCCGTTACTTAGAAGCTACTCTGAGAATCTCCCCTTAACTATTTAAGATAATTATCTACTTATTCCTTAGGAACTTTGAAGAAACTCGATTACTTGACAAAATCCTATGTTGCTTATGAAATATAAGGATTTGTATGTTTATGTCTCAATGTTATTAGTGTTTCACGCAAGATGCTAATTCTTAAAGAAAGATCTGAAACCAGATGTGAGAAAGTATGAGAAATCGAGACATGTTTTGAATATGGGAATAGTAGTTATGCGATGTAAACAGAAGAAAAAGAGGGCTTCGACTTGAAAAAAGATAAGAAATATATAAGAAGATTAAACAAGGATTTATAGAAGGCGAAAGAAAGAAAAACCAAGACAGGAAATGTGGATATTAAACAATCGATGATGTAATGGAATCGAAGTGAAACTTGTCGGAACGTAAAAAGAGTGTAGGTCTGAACTAGCAGGAGAAAGGATATTTATAAAGATAAAGAAAAGGGCTGGCGAAGAATTAATGAGAAAATATAGATTTTAAGACTACGGTAAACGCGTCGATGCAAGAGAAGGTAGGAAGTGTGAAGAATGACATTTCCATAAAAAAGGCAGACATTCTTGGTTGCAAAGTGTATGATGCAGACACGGTGTTCGAAATGAGTTTGAAGAGAAAAAAGAAGACAAATCAACAGCAGGAAATCGAACAGAATTCGGAGATAAAAAGGGGATGAAAAAATAAAACAAATTAGAAATATAGAATGGAAATCAGTAAAAGTTGTAAAAGACGAATTGGAAATGATTACTAAAAAGAATGACCAGTTTGAGAAACGATAAAAAGCGAGAGTGTAGGAGAATAACAGAATTAAATATAAGAATGATAAAGGAATGGAAATTAAAGAGAAAAATAGGAATAAAGAAGTATGAAAAAGAGCAACAGGAGAAATGGGTGTAAGGGATTTATAAAAGAAAAAATAAGTGAATATGAAATGCAAATGTGGAAGGTAAGTATGTAAACTGATGATGGAGATTTTGAAAAAGTTATGTAAATAAAAATGACACGAAAATAAGTGAAACGAAACGAAATGAGAATGAGATAGTATAGGTCAAAAAAGAGGGAATTTAAACAAGAGAAGAATCAAATAAATAACATAAAATACAACTAAGAAACGACGCAAAAAGAAAAACAAGAATGCGAACATGCAAATGGATAACAAAAAATTGGTTGTGCTATGCGAACAGAGAACGCGTTCAGCGAATATACAAAAATAGGAGGCTTAAGGCAAGGATGCGTCTTCTCATCCGACCTGTTCAACCTATACAGCGAGGTACTTCTGAGAGAATTGAAAACCCAACCAGGAATTTGGCATTGGCGGTCTTAACAACATAATATACGCAGAAGACACTGTACTGATAGCAGACACGGAAATGAAATTAGAAAATCTCCTACAGAATGTTGCGATGGAGAGTGAGAAGAAAAGACTAAACATTAACTACAAGAAGACAGAATGCATGGACATCAGTATAAAGATGAGGCCGATATGGGAATTCTAGGTTATGAACTATAGAATCAAGCAGACACGAAAATGGAAATATCTGGGAAGCGTTCTGAGAGAGGACGTTAAATGCTGCACTGAGATCCGTAGACATATTGGAATGGCCAAGGACGCATTTCAAAAGCTGGGCAGATTGTTGCGAGTCTGTAGGATTTCTTTGGTAACGAAGAAAAGAATACTAAGCTGTTACGTAACATCTGTTCTTCTTTACGGTAGCGAATGTTGGACGATTTCGTCAAAGATAAATAAGAGACCCGAGGTGACGGAGATGTGGTTCTGCAGAAGGATGCTACGGATATCATGGACTGAGCGTTTGAGCAACGATGAGTTTCTTAGAGAGGAGGCAAACAAGGAGGAGGCTTATAGTTAACACCAGGAAAAGGTATTTGAAGTTTCTGGGACACATAATGAGGAAGGAGGGCCTGGAGAATCTGTTATTAACGGGGTCGAATAGAGGGAAAGAGAGGCAAAGGAAAGCAAGACATGCCTAGCAAGCTTAAGGAATTGGATGAAAAATGTTGTCTGGGGGAGGTGGCAGAAGGAAAGAACTTGTTGAGAGATGACAGGGATAGAGGGAGGTGGAGAGCCATGATCTCCTACGTCGTGAAAGGACACGGCACATAGAATGAAAATAATTAATGTTGCTATGTTTTAGACAGTAGAGTTTCTTTATATAAATATGGTTAGCTCTTCATGGGTTAAACTGAAAACTTGTGGGTTTTTTTGTGGCAAGTTTGCAATCCACACTGCTATGTTAATGTGTTTTTCTATTTATCCTGGTAGCTAAATAGGCAAATATGTACATTGTTTTATTAATATCTGATAATTTGCCTTGGCTTCTCACTACATTTTCATCTATCTATCTATCTATCTATCTATCTATCTATCTATCTATCTATCTATCTATCTATCTATTTATAATGGAAATATCGCCGCCATTTATCTACATTTAACCCTTGAAGAATAGACGTAGTACGGAGAAAATAAATAAAAAAACGGATATTATTTTATATTTTAGTTTATTAAAACTTTAATAAAAGTGAAACGTGTTAATTTGTTAAATTATTTGTTACTTATATTTATCATTCTGGCAGATTCCGTTTCATATTTTCTCACTCTCTCTCTCTCTCACTATGTATGTATGAATATATACATATATATATATATATATATATATATATATATATATATATGTTTGATCTCTGCAGTCGCTCTCACACACATACATGTGTGCGTGTGTATGCGTATATATATATATATATATATATATATATATATATATATATATATATATATATATATATTAGGTTATCCCATAAGTTCCGTCCGAATTTTAACTTTTTGTTAAAATGAACGAATTTTAAAGACTATTTTATAATGTCTAATGGAGCTGAACTTTATTTTTATGTTTAGATGCATTTAATCTGATAAAGTTGTATTTCAGAGAACAATAAAATTAAATTTTGTTTGATTAAAACCCTGCTAACATGGAAGTACCCAAGAATCATTTGAGGCACATGATACTTTATGAGTTCAAGAAATGAAACTCGGCAGCCGAAGCGGCTAGAAACATTCATTCACTTTATGGAGAGGAATATGTGAATGAAAGAACTTGCAGAAGATAGTTTGCAAAATTCAGAGGTGGAGATTTCACCCTTGAAGTTGAAGATCGAACCGGACGTCCAGTTGAGTTTGATGAAAAGCTTCTTGAAGCAGCCCTTGAAGAAAATCCTGCTTTATCAGTTGAGGTATTGACAGTGGTTCTCAGTTCAAACCATACAGCTGTTCATCGTTATCTTCAACAACTTGGAAAAGTTCCTAAACTTGGAAAATGGGTGCTTCATGAATTGTCTGAAAACAACCTCAAATCCCCTGTTGACATCTGCTCTTCTCTCCATTCTCACCAAGTTGTTACAACATTTTTGGATAGACTTGTGAATGGCGAAGATAAATGGATGTTTTATCGAAATGTTAAGCGTAGTAGACAGTGGCTTAGTAAAGGGGAAGGACCCCAGCCACAACCGAGAATGGACCCACATAGGCAAACGGTCTTCTTTCAATCTGGTGAGATTACCAAGGAATAATCCACTTTGAATTATTACCACCTAATACAATAATTAATGCTCAATTATACTGTCAACAATTAGAGCATTTGAACCTAGCTTTGAGGAAAAAAAGACCTGCTCTAGTGAATCGAAAACGGGTGATGTCAAGACAATGCGCGACCACACACAGCATGAATCACGTCACAAAAGATCGAAGAACTTGGTTGGGAGAAAATTCCTCATCCACCTTATTCTCCCGACCTTACCCCTTCAGACTACCATTTGTTTCGTAGCTTACAGAATCTTTTGGAAGAAACAGCTTTTGTAACACAGGAAGATGTTAAAACTGATATTTGCGAGTTCTTTGAATCAAAGCCAAAATAATTTTGCAGTAATGGAATTAGTAAGCTTGTTAATAGATGGAAGGAAGTCATAGATAAATAGGGAAAATACATTGTTGATTGAATCTGTAATTAAATGTAACATTTGGTCACCTGTTTTCTTTATTCAAAATTCGGACAGAACTTATAGGATGACCTGATATAACTTATTTCTGTGCTATGAAACATGCATGAAACATACACTCGTGTCTGTTTCATTCATGAATACAATCTTCCGGTCATGAAGATTACGCTGTCCTGAAAATTGCGTTCAAGCATGAAACAAATTGTCACCGCCTGGTGCGAATCTCAATGTTCACTTTTATATTTACTCATGTTATATCCCTGACCTTGAGCAGTTTTGCCCATAACAAATAAAATATATTGTTTAAAATACTGACAATATCTAATTCTTGAAAAAATACTGGCACATCCGAAAATACTTTGTACAGTTTATCCCTAATTTTGTCTCAGATGTAAAATACCTTAAAATGCCATAAAATATTAAACAGATATAGATAGTTGAATCTAACAATTCTCTACACATACAAACATAAAAACACTCATAAACATGTACATATTAAAAAATATACCTTTGTGTGTGTGTGCGTGTGCAATATATATATATATATATATATATATATATATATATATATATATATATATATAAAGATATATATATATATATATATATATATATATGTGTGTATATATATATATATATAAAAGACAGCTATATCACTATTGGTCTGCAATTGCGAAAAATGGTTTCATATGTTTTACTACTTTTACGTCTGTTTTGTACTCTTATACTTTGGTTTGGCAATTATCGGTTTAGACCATAGGATGGGTGGTTTTTTCTTCAATTGACCCTTCGTTTCTTCAGTAGAAACCGACAACTCCATCGTCCAGTCTCTGGAAGCAACAATGACCAGTTGTAGCTACGTTAGCAACCCAGCAGAACCGTCTGTTTAGTTGAATAGCTTTAACCCTTCTATGAAATTTTACGAATGATGTGACGGTAATACTGATGAAATGATCTTGCTGGTTCAGATAAAGTCTGTATACAAGCCAGTGATAGTCTCTATATATAAAGTTAAGTGACAGCATCGATTTGTATATTCATGATTTTCGGTATTGTTAAACCCAGGAATTTGACCACTATAGTGTTTAAGTCATGTCTTACAGCATAGGTTATAATACTATTTCAATGAGATTATCTTTTAAGTATTGTAACAATCCGTATGAATTTAATTGTTTTTTTGTTAGATTGATAGGAAAAATGAAATCCGAAGTAAATTAATATATTGAAAATTTATTGTATATTTTATTAATATTTACTCGTGAATTGGATGTTTTTATAAGGAAAGAAATAGTACTGAAAAAAAAGTATTCATTGTGTAAATCATGATCTTTCATCATTAGTATACGAAGATATTGATCATGTCCTGTGAAAAGTCCCTTATCTAAACAATACTGATTGATCCCGCTTTCAGAATACGACTATTAGGATGTTTCATATTTCGTGTTATGATGGTGCCATTGGTGTAAACTTTCTTGGAATAATTTTTTTAAGAATACCTTCAAGTAGCATAGTCATGCTTTCTTGAATATTAAGTTTAAGATCAAATTTTATACTGCCATGGCTTTTCTATTATTATTGGAAATAGACAAATATATGAGTGGCTAAATTCGGTGATCCATGTGATTGATATATGTCTGTAAATGATTTCTTACCATTGATCTCACGGAATCCTAAATCATAATAGGCAGGGATATTATTATGATTTGTCAGTCCCAAGTTTTTGATTCTGCCTTCGAACCGATAATGGAAACCCAAATAAATACTTCTAATTAGAAATGACCATTGACAGTTTGATTATCAGTTAATAATAAATGAAGAAGTAAAGAGACAAATATGATATTGTAAAGTTTTTTCTTAGAAAACTGATGAATGCAACGGTTTTTCGACCAATAAAAAAACAGAATCATGATGACGACATTGTGCTAATGTCGAAAGTACTCGGAATAAAATGAATATCTATCAACATTTTTCTTTCTAACTTTAATACGGATACTAAGAAACTTGTACGTAATTACGAGGGAATCCTATTAAAAGTAAGTAGACAAAACTTGTCTAAATTATTTAACGAGACGTGTCTTAATGAAAACATACTGCACAAATATACGTATTGATGTGGAGAAATCAAATAAGTATATATTAGCAACTGTATATACGCGCATTAGCATGCATACCCAGATAAGCGGATAAATATTTACTCAATTTAATATGTGTAAACAAAATAGTGCTCAATGTGGATAGACAGTGCTAAGATGTATATATCAATAAGTATACATATACCTACGTTCGAATTTCAACTTAAAGTTCCTTTCTTCTACCAACACGAATTATTATTTTGAATATAACAAATATATATATATATATATATATATATATATATATACTTTGTCTCATGGAAGGAAAGTTAAATTAAACGCAGATTCAAAGAGCAAATTTAATGTGAATTTAATACAATATTAGGGGGTAAATACAGAATGTATAGTTTAGCCAGTGGGATGTTACTGTAAAGAAAGTGAAGCGTGAACGTTTAAAAGAGGAACGCCGGGTAACTCTTTAAGTAATAAAAGATGTTAAAATCGTTAAAGACGGTCAAGCAATATGTAACCTAAAAGATGGGAAGTTCATGTGATATTTGGATTATATTTTTATCCAGAATAAAAATATTTTAAGAGAGATTACTTTCTATGATTACAAGCTAACATTAGTTCATTTCCTCTGTTAAGCAAATTTATGTTATTAAAATTTTTGAGGAAGAATCTTTTTCCAGAGATTACATCAGTCACTGCAGCCATAAAAGGGGTTCAGCTTTGGCGACGAAATTTCAATTTTCTACTGGGGCATAATCATCTGTTTTAATATCCTCGTAAAATTCTGAGATTACCGTAGCATTTTCATATTGCTAAATGTTAAGAATCATTTCATGATTATAAAATCTTGATTTCCAATTGTTGGTTGTGGAACCGAAATAAACTTATATCTCGCTATTATATTTAATGTTAGCGGCGTAGATGACGCCTTTATACATGCATTTATGGCTCATCGGACACTTAATGCTATTTCGACAATTATATGCACACATAAACACACATACACGCACAAACACACACACACACACACACGCATATATATATACATATAGTTGGAAAAGAGAAACAGGGCTTATGCGTCAATGCTACAGATAATAAGGTTGTGACGGTTTGAGGGTTGGGAGGCCTTCACTATAGAGATTGAACAGAGGTAGATCAAACAACTACAAAAAACACTGACTCAAAGAATTTATAGATTGGAAAAATAGATCCTGGCGCGACCCTAACATTCTCTCTTGTCGAGCACTGTAAAAAAGACGTCTAATCGGTGTCTCCTGCAAAGATGGAAGCAGATGCGAACACTACTGGAGAGCTCATTATCTGTATTAATTTTTTAAATAAGTGAATATGCTGACAGACGTAATAAACAATTTTAAAAATAAAGTACACACACACATACACGCACATACACACATACACACACACGCATATATATATATATATATATATATATATATATATATATATATATATATATATATTTACGATATTATTACTATGAAATTTAGATGTGTATGTATATATATATATATATATATATATATATATATATATATATATATATATATATATATGGGTCTGTGTATATAGAAGTTTTATTTTTGTATCAACCATTTTCAAGGATTAACACTCCATTGAACTGACATTCTTTCATATATTATTCTTTATTTTGTAGATTTCTTTTAACATTTCCTTTCGTCTTCATCCCGGAACCACATTCTTCATCAAATTACAAACTCCCAGAAAATTTTATTACCTTCACAAATTCGAATTTCAAAAAACAATGTTTTACTATGAAACGACAGACCAATGTCTTTATTTTTGTTGCTGTTATCACTACGTTTCATCAGTTGATCCTTAGAAACTAATTCTGGTGACCTTCAATCCGGTATATCATGAGAGGTTTCGGACTGGAACTCTGATTTAATATAATGGCCTTAGCTGGCTCCCGTTACACCCCTCCTGCCTATTAGTGATCAGGCATCATTGAGTTCATTTGCTGGGTGAGTCAATTCAGATTCGCTGGAAACAGAAATATAAAGGAAGTGTAAAATATGGATCGAGGCGAAGTATCTCTAAATATTGGAACTAGAACCATCTACCCATGGATTAAATAAAAAGTTCAATTTTAAAAATCTTAAAATTTACCCGGACCGATATAAGTCTGCATGTAAACAACGTTAATGATGATAACTCGTCATCCCCAAAATTAAGGGAAACAATTCAACAAATACTGATTTTGGGATGTGACTCAGGTCGGGAATTTTTCAGCTCTCACTCTTAATGACCCGTAAAAGCACAGAAAAATGATTACCGAATAATTTGCTTAGTAATTCTACAAAAAATCACAAAACCACACAATGACAATTAAGATGAAAGCTTTTCATACGAAAGAAAATGTAGTCCGTTACAATGATTGGTAGGAAATTGGATTCCTTCCAAACTACTTTCGAGCAGAACTAATTCAATGGAGACAAAAACAAGAATTTAAACCAGAGTATATATAGAATATGAAACTTTCAGATATTGCTGCCGATAAGATTTCTGAAATAAATAAACCTGGGCAAAAGCCGCTTCTTAATTTCCTTTAAATGATTAAACTGTTAATTAAAAGTCGATATCATTTATAGCGATATTGTATTTATAAATAGTTATTCATCATGTGAAAGAATGCTTTATCTGAGAAACTATATAATTAAAAGAGTAGGTAAAGAAATCATATAAGTTTTGATGTTATGTGGAAAGTGCGTTTGGCGATTTCCCAGACTTTTAAAGCTAATCAAAAATTTGCTATTTTTTTTGCATTTTTATCTGTTAAAATTCTCTTAACAGCAATAGGGGGTGCCTGCAAGGAACTGACTTTTTTCTTTTATAGTATGTTTTCTTTGTTCGAAAAGATGGCGCAGGCGATTATGATTCTTTAAATATTCTTCTGTGAATTTCCAATGCCAAGCCATTTTGTGAAATATAGTGGAGTGCTTTCCCGTTGTCCCCTCGACTGTTCAGAATATAAAGATTTACTTCCTTTATACTGGTTGCCACACAGGAATATTTACATATGAATATTATATAAAACTTCAGGGACAAGGGCAAATATTTTGAGAGGGGTGCTAGCTGGTCTTCATCTGCCATAAGGGTTATCCTACAAAGATTCAATCACTGATCTAGTCATTCGATAATATTCCATTCAGCAAAACAACACATTCTCACTTACATTATTCATTCAAATCTTATTATTCCGAACTGAAAACCGAATCTGCATTGCACAAGAAGAACCCAATTCCGCCACATTCGGACAAATCAAAGCAGATAAAATAAGAAAGGAATTTAGACAATACAATTTTATATTAGTCCCTTTTTTTCTTTTATATATAATTGCCCACGTCCTGGAAAGTCATGAACGTTCATTGCTCACCACGAGTTACTTAACTTTGTATGTTTAATTCATTACGATCCCTTGCATTCCACGTTCTGTCATCGATTTACATATTTTCAGTGATGTTCCTAGCTTTCCCCCCTCTGTTTCTGTTGATGTCTTTATGCTCTATTAGTGTCAGATTCTCCAAAACCATTTCCACGAGATGCGTCCCAGATATGTCAAATCTTTATTATTCTTGGCAAATGTGCCTATTTTTCCCTAAATGTTCATACGTTCCTTATATGACATTCTAATTATTTTTCAGGGGATCCTTATCTACGTTGAAACATCTGTCATTAGCATCTATGTTTTCAGCCAAAGAGTATGATTGATATTGCATATAATTTGAACACTTCGATTCTAAATAAAGTCCCAAGTTGTATGTTTCTTTTAAACAAATCGCCCCAAGCAAGGCGGGAGGGCCACTAGCACACAAGGAATTAAAGGGAGTGAGAGTAAGAGTAAAGAGGAGTGTTTGAAAAATGGATAAAGATAAGAGGAGGGATGAAGATCAAAGTATCAGAATATGTAGATTGATATTACATTGGAATAAGTGAAGTTTATAGCTATCAGTGATAGGAAGGGAGTTCCCACTGACGAAATAATCAAGATAAGAAGCTTTCGGAGTAGAAGTGATGGCTACATTTAGTCGTTTCGGCATTGAAGTGGTGAGACCGAGATGCCAATCTAGTAGCACGCTTAAATCCAAGCAGTTTAGGAACCAATGAAAGTAGCTCGGCGGAGTAGTAACCATGAAAATACTTGTAGAAATGACAGAAGGAAACCATAGCACGTCTGTGAGATAGCGACTGCAGAAGGGATACCAGATCAGGAACAACCACGTTGCATATCCGTCTCTGGATCTTGTCTAGAACCGCGAAATGATCAACGGAAGCACCAGACCATATATGGCAGCAGTATTCCATGAAAGGACCGAATTGTTGATTTGTAGATATGAAGGATGGATTCAGTCGAGAAAAACCTTCTGGCACGACACAGTGAACCAACTTTCCTTGCGGTAGATGAAGTTATAGAGTGAATGTAGTTGTTCCGCTTAAGATCAGTGGACAGCGCGAGACCAAGCAGGTGCAGAGAGGCGCTCTCGTAGAGTTGGGCATCAGTCATCCTGATGGGAGGTAGGGAGTGTTCTCTATAGTAGGTAACTGCGAGCAGTTTTGTTTTAGAGGCATTTCACTTTATAAGCCATTCCCTACCAATGTCAACCACAGATTGGAGGTCCATTTCGAGGCATATTGCCGAGTTAGTTTTATCAACGATGCCGGATGTAATATGAAGGCAAGAGTAAATAGTAGTATCTTCAGCGTAGCTTTCTTATTAAAGTTTCTATTTCTGAGTTGCATATATCCGTTGTTTATATGCGTCTTCGGAATAACGCATCGACCATTCCTTCAATATCTGTACTTGCTTTATTCATACCTCGAAATAATAGATCGCACACTATGCTGTTCTTCGAAATATTAACCAAACAATTCTTTCTTCTCGCTTTCATTTACTGCCTTGTTACTTTCCCTGCCTACCAGCAAAATGATATCATTAACATATTTTATATTGTTGACGTTGTTCCCAGCAAATATAAATCCGAACGGAACATGTAGTTCTCTTAAGATAGCCTGGCTATAGTCATTAAATAAAAATGTCGAGAAGAGGTATCATTGTCTTATGGTGCTTTCAGTTTTTACCTACATTCCAAATTAATTTTCTATCCATCTGCGGGAACAATGATCCCGCTAAATTCAATTTTCTGTTCGGAAGTTTTGATCAGTGCACTCTTGGATTAATACCCCAGTTCTGCTGTAACAACACTAAGCTTAATAAACGAAAGATTGGAAACTAGTAAAGCAACTGCAGTGAGTACGATCCTAAGAACTCATGTGACATAGCCTTGTGCTTGTCTATGCAAAGCTTATTAAATAAATATTTAGTACCTACCGTAGCGCAAAGGTTAGTGAGCACATCTCGCAAGTTCATTTGTCTAATGAGTTCGATGCTTAATTGATATAAGATTCAGCTTTCTTCAAGATTAAATTGTTTATCATAGCGATTGTTAACAAGGTTGTCTCGTAGACACTTCGCTAATGTAGTCAGTTTGATTATCACGGAGTGCTCCCTTAATGTGACCTCGGGCAGGACGAAGCAGAACTTTTAGTGAGAAACTTTCTCGTAGATAGATTAACGCCGAAGCTGTTGATAAAATATCTGAGTAGAGTTTAAGTGTTTAGTTCGAGGAAATAGAAGGAACCTTAGTAGAGCTCAAGGTAACGTGTGTCCATTTATTCTTTAATACAGTCGCGAAATCTATGCATTCATCTTTAACGTGTTCGTAAATATATTATTACGGTTATTTTATGAAGCCCTCTTGAGGTCAATAAGCGTTCAACGAAGCAACTACTGTGTACTTTGAAACAATATTATTTTAGTAGAAATTTAGACCTACCAAGATATCCTGAAAAAGAAGTGATGTCTGGTGAGAATCATGGCTTCTAAACAAAATCCAAGTCAAATATCCAATTAAAAAATAAAAGTCGACGATTTAAACGCCTGCAGCAGAATACGCATCTCCGTCGTCTGAATAATTTATCGAATGATTCAGGCTTTCTGGAGTGATTGTATTGTATCACCACCGCTGGAATGGTTAGCAACCAATGCAATACAACTCAGTTTGCTCTGTCGGTGGCAGAATAAATCGATTCGTACTATTCCCAAGAGTATCTGCCCGAAAGTTAACGTAACGAACTAGGTAGAAATTGGAACTAGGCACTTCTATTTCTCATTTCTAGCCGCAAGTCAAGACACCATACGCACATCCAGTTAGGAAATGTTTTAAACCATATACTTCTAGCTCCGTTGCTACTTAAAACATAGTTTTAATATTTCAGATATACCCTATGATTTTGTAGCTTCGTAAATATGTTAAATTACTAACGTTTTTGTTTGTTTTTGTTTTTTGCTCATATCTTCAACTAATTGATTATTAACAATCCAGTACATAACTATGCCATAGCGATTAAACGCCATTATATCTTGATATCTACGGTTTTTTTACATAATGTTCCTAAGCAAATGTTCCAACGTGATACACTAAATGAGAAAGGGTACATAGGTTCGATTCCTGTCGGGAATCACATTATCTTTATTAGGACTTCGTGATATCTGGATATGAAGATATTAAAGTCAGCATTAAAAATAGAGGAATAACTGCTTCAAATAGAGTAACTTCCCAAATATATTTTATTTGAAAAAATAAACACGCACACACACACACACACACACACACACACACACACATATATATATATATATATATAGAGAGAGAGAGAGAGAGAGAGAGAGATATCTGAAGTGCTTTACCGTTTAGCTACAGAGAACAGTCTGGTTTGCAAAGTTCAAATTACTGTTTTTAAACACAATCTTTAATAATTTTTCTCGATCGATCATATCTGCTCCAGAAATGTATCATAACGTGAACAATGACAAAATATAATAAAATGGATTAAGCCCGATAATTATTTCATATATTTACTGTTTATACGTTATTTTTATAGATACAATTTTTTAAGTTAATGCACTGTTTTAAATTAAACTGTAGTAGTGCAGTTGTGAATCTCTTGCGACGTGTGCGGCTTGTGGAAACGTCTCTTCATACTGAGGGGGCCGGGTTGGCAGTCTTCTGGTTTGTGTTCCCGACTGGTTATTAGGAGCCCGAACTCTTGCGTGGCGTCTTGAGAGGCTTCTATGATGGACGGTTGCATAATATAGGTATTCCTACAGCGCCGTGTCGTGCATGGAAGGAGCTTCCTGTACCTACCTCCAGTGGGCAACACTGATACCATATTATGTTGCAGTATGCGACAGTTGCTTTCTGCTCATTTCAAATGACTGTCTGCTACTATTATATTAGGCCTTTTCCTTACCAACATTACTGAACATGACCATAAAAAAACAAAAATAGAAAGCTAAGCCATCTCAAAAAATCCCTAAAACCCTTTAAAATGTCATCCTACAACATCCTTGGTATTAGTAGCATCTTCTGCATTGCGGAATCGTTCCTCTTCGAATAGTTTCCTGATATACAAGTTCTCTGCGAGAATAACCTCAACTCGTCAACCCCTTCCACTGATTTCTCGATTAACGGCTATGTTCCTCTTCTTAGAAAGAACCCCCAAATCCACATGCATGGCATGGGTGTTTATGTTCGCGTTAATCTCACGCTGTCTAGAGAACTCAGGTTGGAATATTCAAACCATCCTTATATGTGTCTCCGTCTATCTCTCCTAAATTCAGTAAACTATCGCTTCGTTATCTACTGTTCCTCTTCTTCTCACGACTGTTGTGTACTCGGTAGCATTTCCGATAATACAGACAAGGTCAAGTCTCTACATACGTTTGCAAACATATTCGAATTCTGTGGCTTTAACGCCCACCATACCATGTGGCTTAAACACTCTGTAACTGACTTGCAGCCATCGGGTCCCTTAACTTTTCAATCTTTCAATCCCACCACGCAAGTGGTTGATTTTCCAACACGTTTCGCCAGTAACACTGACGGTAACTCTTCCCTTTTCGATCTGTATTTCATTCATACTTGATCATTTTCGCGCTACGCAACTCTGCTATCTTGGCAAAACTGATCACCCCATAGTGTCGATTAACATCTGCCTCAAGTCCCCCTTCAGCCAACAACCTCCTACTAACAGAATAACTTTCTGCTATCAATGCGCAGACTGGGACTCCTCTGTGATTTCCTTCGCGACGTCCATTGGAATGTAATTTTTGATCATCACATTCAAAAATGTGCGTCTGGGGTTTCCTCCTGGGTAAAAGCCGGCATCGAGGCTTTCATCTCAGCAAGAAAATAGTTAAATCGCATTCATTTCTTGGTTCTCCTCTCCTTGCACGGTCGCTATAGCCCATAGGTATCACTGTTTTTTGTCTGTACCGGAGCAACATGCCTGATTGCAACAATTGTCTCTTCGTCTCTGTTCGGAATGGGTGCAAGATTGTCCTCAATGAAGGTAAGTTAATATTTGCTAATAGAATGAAACAACGTATTATATCTCGCAAGTTTGGATCTAAAGATTATTGGTAACTCTACAAGAGTCTTAACTTCCACAGCTTATAATGCGGAATACATTGCTCGGAAATTCTCATCCGACTGGACACTAGACTCGTCCGGAATAGCCAAAACTGATTTTCCCCCTAGAACTCTTTTGAGTGAGATGAACATAACCCAATAGATGGTATTGTACATCATCTCTAAATTAGAATTTCATAAAGCAATCGGATGCTGACGTGATCCCAGCTGTAGTGACTAAATAAATGTTCTCCTGAGCTTGGTCTATTACTCTCAAACCTATATAACCACTGAATCCTGCTTTCCAGCCTGTTGGAAGTCATCATCTGTTGTCCCTGTCTTTAAGAACGATTTATGACGCTTCTGACCCATCTAACTACCGTCCTATTAGTCACCTCCTCAACTGCATGAATTTAAGCGTTATACTAAGTTGGCATCACGGTCCCATACTTTCATTCCCGAAACGGTTAAATGTAACCGCCTCTACTACATTAATAGTTTCTTTTCTCGCACTTCCAGACAGTGGAACACAGTTTTAAAGATAAGTTAAAATAGTAACTGTAAAATTTTAAATATTTAATATAATATAATTATTTTTATTTTCATTTTTATTCATTAATTTTATTTAATATAGTTTTTCTTAATATGAACTTTCTATAAACGATTTATTGTCAATCTTATTATATGATATTTGCAAGCATATTTTGGTAATTTTTAGTGGTAACAAAGTATTTTATATAATTAAAAATTATTAAAAATTTCGTTTTATAAAACTCCTTTTATTGGTTTCCTTTAGTTCCACTTCGTCTTTCTTATAACCTCAATTTAGGGTTTTATGGCTAATATCGGGGTTGAATTTGTGTAGCTTCTTTCCTTTTAAGACAGATTACTTCAGTCTTCCCCTTATCACCACCCTTGCAGTCTGTCTTGTCTGCTCTGTTATGCGTTGGCTCAGTAAAAGGTCTCAACAGCTGTATCTGTTAAATACTAAATTTTATATCTCTAAGTCCGACACTGAATACAGTCCATTATCTGAGTTGAATAAGGTTGAGGAATTCGGCTTTAGTTGAAATAGTCTATACACTTCAGTTAATTTTTGATTCCACGCTTATGTAATTTATGTGCTCTGTTATAAAAGATACACTGAGCTCTGTTTGTGGATTAGTTTTAATATTTTATATTATTAGGATCCCCTTGGATTTTATACCAACGGCTATATTACCTGACCTAAATATATATATATATATATATATATATATATATATATATATATATATATATATATATATATATATATAGGCGTGTAAGTTAAATGGAAATGAAATAGAAATTTATTTTACATATTTTGGTGTTTTTTTCCTGGTTTCGAATAATTAATTTCTGTTTGTGGATTAGTTTTAATATTTTATATTATTAGGATCCCCTTGGATTTTATACCAACGGCTATATTACCTGACCTATATATATATATATATATATATATATATATATATATATATATATATATATATATATATATATATATATATATATATATATATATAGGCGTGTAAGTTAAATGGAAATGAAATAGAAATTTATTTTACATATGTTGGTGTTTTTTTCCTGGTTTCGAATAATTAATTTCATGCAGTTATCTTGTTTTATGTTACCAATATATTCGAAATATTGTTTGTTGTTTTCAATGAAAGAAGGTAAAAAAAGGAACTAATCGCTCTAAGTTAATCTTTTCCACAGAAAGAATGATCGAGAAATATCTAATGTTTAGCAATTAGATATAATGCCTTTTCTAATCAGTCATAAAAGCATATTTATACAAATAGTAAATCAATCAACTTTTATTAGATGCACTGAAATTACATAAACGTGGAAAGAGTAATATAATTGTAGATATATAAGCACTGCAAAATATAATAATGGCTTAGGATTGATCATACGCTACTAAAAATCAAAAACCTTCAACAAATTTCATTTACACCTTTTCAACACAAAGAATTCTTTGCAAATGTCCAATGTTTTATACACAATTTAATGTCTACTAAACGACAGTGAATAATAATAATTCTGAAAGAGTCATATAGAAAACAATTGCCTGAACTGCTCGTCATGAAACATTAGGCAAACTTGCAGAATTTTAAAAAAAAATATATAATTATGAACACAATAGATATATTTCTTTCAGGCTATAGATCACTTATCCGAAGTATACATTATAAGTTAGGACACAAATATTTATCAAATCTGTTAGTTAATCATAGAAATACATTCAACCAAAATTTTGATCTGAAGAATGCCACATTTATTAAAAGAGAAAGTAACTTACTTAGAACGAAATTTCATGCAATTGACGTTATCGAATTTAATCAAAGTATAAATCTGCCCCCCGGAATTTTTTTAAAGATATCTATTTCTGAAATAATTACTACTATCCCAAGACTATACACTTATTAGAAAATTAAAAGTAAACAGTTCAATAAATAACCTCATGTTTTGTATAATATATAAAAGATGGATTAATGCCAAACTAAAATAGTTTTCATACTATTTTACATTAAAAATGTTGACAACCCTAACTATCTTTCCTTTATTGAATAGTGAATGTGTAATTCGCGTCCTCCGTAGCTTGCCTAACCTTTCGACGAACCTGATGAATACTTATGGGTTTTCATCGATATATGAATTTTGAAAAATCAATAACATTTTGGATCTTTTATGTAAATACTTTTTAGAACATAAAATTTTTTCATATTCGTTGTTAAAGCTCCTCAGCTAACAAAACGCGTAAGCTAAGTTTTACATTTGTCTTCATTCGTATACACACAAACACCCTCCATATACACACACATATATATATATATATATATATATATATATATATATATATATATATATATATATATATATATATATATATATGTAATCTATTTGAAATTAAGAGATAAATATGTTATATAATCATTACAAAAATAGCTATTTTGTTCTCAGCAATTCTGGTGTCTTATCAAGTGATAGTTTTGGATGTAGAACATTCTACATTCAATACCATCACTTGATAAGTCACCAGAAGCATTTATGCAATAATTGTCGAATAAATTATTTTTGTTCCACTGTGTATTGCGCATTTTTTAAGAATAGTATTTCTAGTTATTGGAATTTATTCCGTATACACCAATACTATACTTGGTATATATATATATATATATTTCCATAGCACTGGTTTGATAAAATAAAATTAAAATATTTCAATTATTTTTACATTTAAAAATGCCACTAAACAAACAAGGAAAAATATCCATCTTATCTTCTAAATTTATTTTGCAATATTCATAGTTGAAATGATGCGCCCAGCGTTTGTCAGGATTCCCGACACGCATCACAAAGTATGAGGTGCAGGCCGCATACATTTTAGCAGATGATGCTACATATTAATTTTCCTTCTTGATTTGGTAATACCAGTACAGACATAGTAAATATTGAAGCCAAGACGCAAAGGCTACAGGCTGTTTCATGCTGGACTCAATCGTCAGTCCGCCTGAACACTTTATCCCATAAATATACCACTCCTTAAACCTATATTTCTTCATATATATATATATATATATATATATATATATATATATATTTATATATATATATATATATATATTTATATGTTCGAGTATACTAAAAGTTTTTCGTCTCAATCCATGCTCATAACTTATTTTTTAATCGACTTAATTTCACGATAAGCCCTACTGTACATATATTATGGATTACTCCGTCGTTTTCAACTCATCATGATCAAAACAAAGCTTTACTTATCTTTTCCTCAGCAATTAAGTGTTTGTGTCTCCTGTGAGACAATAATCCTGCCTTTTTTTACAAGCAACAACACAATCTTCTAGCCAAAATTTCAATTTAAATTACCGTTACATTACTTATCCTTGTCTTCATGTGGCTCCGAATTACATTTTGTGCATGCTATTCTTCAAATACTACTGCTATGAACATATTATCGAACATTTATTGCTTTCTAATCTGTTTGATATAATCTTTCAATTTGTCTTTTTAAATAAAAAAGATCTAATTTCTTTGCAGATTTCTGTTAGCTAATACGTTTATATATCTGTATGTTTGTCGGCATTTACCTTATTAACACAATATTTCATAAGAATCGCTCTTTGAGTTATTCAGCAAAATAAAGAACAGGTTAACCTCATTTGGTGTCAGCCTTACTAAGTCGTCCAAGAAGAGCAATGGTGTGAAGGAAATTATCATTCAGGCCATAACTAATGGTATCAAAATTAATTCTCTTCCTACTATATTCAAATTCCATTCAATAACCATTAAGAGAAAGGTGGATATGTTTATAATAGAGGGAACATTAGAGAGGAAATCTCTATCAGGAGGTCACAGCATCAAGAATGATCATCCTTTGAACTTGAAGCTACTGTACGAAGTAGAGTCAAATAGTGTTATAAAATCCTCAGAGAATTCCATTAAGATATCTTTAATAATTTCTAGGATAAAACTGATCAAAAAATAATCTAACAATTGAATTATTTTGCCGTTACATATATATATATATATATATATATATATATATATATATATATATATATATATAGATATATATATTAAAACTCTAAATCTACCTCATTCGGAAAATAGGTATTTTGATCCACAGATTTTCTTGTGGACCTTAGCAATATATATATATATATATATATATATATATATATATATATATATATATATATACTAGCAGCATGGGTTGGTGTTGCCCCTTCTTGATTAAAAAATCGTACGTTTAGGTAGTTTCCTCTTACTTTTCAACGAATATGTGTAAACTGATTTGCAGTACAAACGGTAGTTACGCTCACGAAGCCTTTCATGTGACAAAACATACTACCTCCGTTGAGATTGACTGGAAAGCCTCAAAGAGTCCTCTACCTCGGTTTCCTCCTCCCGCTTTCTCTTTACCGCAGAGGCTCTTTTAGAACGCCTGCTAAGGTTGCCTCGCCATGGTAATTTGGCACGCTTAGCAAAGCTGCCGGGTCGGTCATCGCCACGGCATTCAGAAGAGTGCAAAGCAGAGGTTGAAGTAGACGCCAGGCGCTTCTCCCCCAAAGACGCCCACTCAGTGGAATCCTGCTCCCGTTTCCCCTTAGCCGGTGAAGCTTTTTTAGAGCTCCTGCTAAGGTTGCCTCGCCTGTGTGTTTTTGCAGCCCTTGCAGAGCTGCCGGATTGGTCATCGCCATGGCACGCAGAAGAGTGCAAAGCAGAGGTTGAATTAGACGCTATATGATCATCTGTAACCGGAGTTATCATGTGCTTCTCCGTAGTCGCCTGTTCTGCATGTGTAACGTTAACAGTGTTAGGAGTCTTCAGTTGCTGACGTGCAGATGTTCGTCGTGTAGGAGCCATTTGAAGGGTTGTAGAAATGCTGTGTAAGAATGCGAGTAGATGTTGAAGCCGAAGCGGAAGCGGTGCAACCTCGTTGTATACGAAAACTAAAAATGCTGTGGAGCGGTATGGAAATAGCTTCTCCTAGCTATGGGTCGTGCTTTCTGGCAGCACGAAAACGTCGCTGTAGGAAGAGGTTAGGCAACGAAAATGTTGAAGCGTTGAAGGTTAAAAATTAGTGAAACACTGAGGTGTACACTTCAACTTACAGTAAAAACTGTAACGTGGAGGTAAAATATGTTGGGCAAACGATTGAATAAATAAGTAACTTGCGACAGCAGTTAATTGTCTAATAGCAGAACTGAACTACGAAAAGGTAGAAATAGGTATGGAACGTTAAGATGGACTGGACTGCGCAGTAGTGGCAGCAAGCGAAGATAAATTGGGTAATGCAAACGTTTAAGCAAATGGGTAACTTGCGGTAGCAGGAAGCTGTCAATTAATCCAAGTACAGATGCGTTAATGGCGATCAAATCAAGACGTGAGTGCGGCTGCAGCCGCGCTGAAGGTATTTAAAGGGATCGTGACTTGTCATTGATTGGTGTAGCCTGGACAATGGCCATGACTTAGACCAATGAATGAGCACACGCAAAATGGAAGATGCTAGCGCGCATTCACGCACGCGAGCATGATTTGGCAACCGCAAGGGTTAGCCGTAAACGGGGTCAAGCTGCTTGCTGCATATCAGCGTGGCTATAACGCACGTGATGCCGGCGATGAGAATACAAGGAGCTGCAATGAAGCGTTTGCTCGTTTGTTTGTGCGACAAACAAAAGCCGCTAACCGTGTGCCGACATTAGATTTGAAATGGATTGGGAGGAAGCCCTGCTGTTTTAGCGCAAAAACTCATCGTCAGGTCTGGGATGCGGCCTGGGCTAGGGGAAACCGTTTAAAGAATTGGAAAATGGACTCCTGATGGCGGAACCATTTTCACTCAGCACGTATGCGGGTTTTTTTTTCAGTAAAGACGCGAATAAAGGAAGTGCTTATTTTGGTAAGATGCGACGATTAAAGCAAAAGTGTTGACAAAGTCGAATATGTCATTTGTGGCTCAAAGTCAGAGCTGGTAGCAGGGATAAAAAAGCCGAATTTCAATGGCCCTGCACCCATTCCAGAATTTGAGGTCAAATGTTTTCTTCCACTCCACTGCAGGCACTGACCTGTTTCTTCCCGCGCAGAGCGTGACCTTAAATTTATCTGCATTTAGGAAATACCCAAACGGAAAAAACATTTTTAATGGTTGACCGATTGTCGATTTGCACTCTGTTTGTGTGTGGGGGTGCGCTCAGAGTTGAAAATTTACAAGGTGATTCCCAATGGCCTTCTCATAAATCCGGTCGGTTTTCGCTAAAAGCAGACATGCGGTTCAAGCGCAATCTGGGCGTATCGATTTTGGGGTTTTATCGATTTTCCGCGGTCCTGAAATTCTGGACAACACTTCTAATGCTAGACTCTAAGAGGGTGTCACATTTGGTTGAAATGCGATCATTCCTTCTGTAAGCAGATTTTTTCGATTAACGATTTTTTCGGAACACTTCTAATGGTAGACTCTAAGAGGGTTTACCTAATAAGCTACGTGGCCCATAAATTAGCGAAGGTATCGAAAAAAGGAAAAAATTATTTACAGTTTAATTGCGATGAGCTTAAATTCAACACACAGATATAGCTCTAATAGATACATACACAGTAACACACATATATATATATATATATATATATATATATTTGAAGGTTGCGCTCATATTTAGAAGTGACTGTCGTCGCTTTGTATTGATATCAATCATGATGTATATATTTCACATACATTCTATCCCTGATCTATCTATCTATCTATCTATCTATCTCTATCTATCTATCTAACTATCTTCTCTCTCTCTCTCTCTCTCTCTCTCTATATATATATATATATATATATATATATATATATATATATATATATATATATATATATATATGAACACATAAAAACTTTTTCTGTCTTATGGTCTTCGAAAATGATGAGGTCATTTTTTTCGATCTCCTGTCTTATCCTCAAAACTCCTGAATAATTTTCTTTACATACGCGTCGTTTATTAAGCTACCCCACCTCATCCTATCTTTCTATCTATCTATCTATCTATCTATCTATCTATCTATCTATCTATCTATCTATCTACTTCTTTTTTTTATGTCTTTCTTTCTCTCTTTCTCCCTCACTCTATCTATCTCTGTCTGTCTGTCTGTCTGTCAGTCTATCTCTCTTCCTATCTATCTATCTCTGTCTCTGTCTCTGTCTCTGTCTATCTCTCTCTATCTATCTATCTATCTCTCTCTCTCTCTATATATATATATATGTATATATATATATATATATATATATATATATATATACAAAATGCATTTGAAGATTCCATTATCTGTTATAGAAAAATATATAGATCATATTAAATATAAATAATGGATATATTTGTTTTAGTACAGTAACTTTATATACTCCATCTCTTTTAATTAATACAGGAATTGAATTCATTAATGGAATTGCGCGAGGAGAATTTAATCACAACAGAATTCCGACAATTACTCAGCCAGACGATACGCCTGAAGGCGAATATAATATTGAATATTTAAACAATACCTTAATATTTCTTTTAATTCTTTGTATAAGGAATCGAAAGACAAATGTTATATGTTGAATGGCGTAAGGGAATCAATTATATATTTAGACCTTCAAATATTAAATAATGTTTCTTTTTATAACGTCAGAATCTACAACACGCACGCATACAAAAGAGTCACTCTCTTACAATAAATTTATCGCTCTTTACGAACACATACAAAGACATGTATGTATATATATGGGTGTGTGTGTGTGCGTGTGTGTGTGTACCGAGTGTATCAGCAAAATCGTTTAAATCGTGTAACAGCAAAATTGTACAATAGTTACATTAAGCTTTGAACAATTGTATCTCAGAAGTGATTATGTTTATCTTTCTAGTATTCCCTGAGTTTTTTATTGCGCTCTACTTTGAAAATAAGAATGTATTTAGATCTAAGTTGAAATGATGATCCCTCTTACTGTTGTGACCTCCTAATTCAGTTCTCCTCTGTAGTGTTCCCTCTTTTTTAAAAACTTATTCATCGTTCCCTTGATGATTCTGGAATGGACTTTGGAGAGGGAAGACAGTTTATGAATGTTTGCAACATTACTGAAGGCCTACATGATCCTTTTCATCTGACCATTGCTCATTTGGGAAGACATAGTGGGGTTGACACAAAATGAGTTTAACCTGTTCTTTTTGTACCTGAATAAAGGAAAGGATTTTTCGAGGATTCTCACGACAAATAGTGTCAAGATGTCTACATGTCATTTCTGAGGAACTGTAAACGAGAAACTCAATTAGTTTCATGTATTTTAGATATTAAACGTCTTGTGAGATGGACAATTTTCACATGCTGTTACACGACTTGGACAATTTTGCTGTTATACCCTACATACATACATACATACAAATATATATATATATATATATATATATATATATATATATATATATATATATATATATATATATATATATAGAGAGAGAGAGAGAGAGAGAGAGAGAGAGAGATAGAGAGAGAGAGAAAGAGAGTTATAGGAATGTTTTCTTTCCAAACTCCGTCAGAACATTTTAGTTGTGTTCCTTTTTTATTTGACTGAGTGTTGGCTTTTACATTTTCATGAATAATGCTTCGATTCTTTTTAGACTTACGGATGTGTATGAGGCTTTTCTCTTTGTATTTTTAACCATGATGTTGCGGATAGTGTTTGGTAGGTCCGTTTTTGTTAGGCACTTTATAGTATATCGCATATCATTATTTGCGTTTCCTTAATGTGTGTGTGAATGCGTGATTAATATTGGTTCGCTGTAACTTGAATCTTGTATGTGAGTTACTTTAGCTCACGATGAGGTTAGTAAGTTTTTTTTTATTGTAGATAATTAATTTAATTTTCTTGTTTCTTATTAAATGGAGTTTTATATTTATTTATAATGATTATGAAAATAGATTCATCTTGTTTATACCAAGCATTTGATATTCATAGAGAATAATCACCTGCGTGAACCAAATTACAGAGAACGACTTGACAGAAACACCTGACATCGATATATATATATATATATATATATATATATATATATATATGTATATATATATATATATATATGTACATATATATATATGTACATATATATATATATATATACATATATATATATATGTATATATATATATACATTTATATATATATATATATATATATATATATATATATATATATATATATATATATATATATATATATGTGGCAAAATGGAAAATAATCGTGTGATGTAGGAATAAGGTGACGTTAAGTTTAATGCAAGTGAAAGAAAGAGAGCGCTGAATTTAAAAAAATTTATTAATTTCTCTTCAAATATGTGTTTTTAGCATAAAGTCTATTTGATTTCCTTTATTTTTGTTTCTGATTTTGTAACTTAGGAAAATAAATATTCAATTCTTTGGACGTAAATTTACTAGGGTTGATACATGGATTAAATTTCATATTAGTAAAATTTTATCTTTTAATTAAAGTACATATATTTAAATAAAAATTATGGCCAAATTCATTAGGGTGAGCAACTAATGCACTGAGTGTATCATTTTGTAAGAGATCCATTTCGTGTTCATATAATCTTTTATTTAAATTCCTTTAGGTTTATCCTATGTAAACCGCGTATCAAATATAGCACATGATAAATGTAAATTCCTTCTTCAAATTTGAAATTATTACTATTTTATTTTGTATTATTTATTTTATTGTTTTAGAAATAATTGTACCAAATTGTATGTTGGGATTAGATACATTTATTCAACTGTAGCTGTGAAAGAGTTAGTGGTTATCCGTGTCCGTTTTTTTTCACCACTTATCACGTATATTTTCAAAAAATCATTTGATATATAAAATTTACTTATCGTTTTTCAATCTCTATCTCTCTCTCTCTTTATATATATATATATATATATATATATATATATATATATATATATATATATATATATATATATGAAATTTCTTTAAAACTCAATATACAGGGTCTATCTGTTTTAAAATAGAATTTCCTTTTTTTGTCACTACATGGAAATCATAATTGTATATAATCTATTCAAAGTCCTTTTTTCTGTTTTCCTTCGAAAAACATCAACTTAAATTTATCGCTTCTCGGCGTTTTGGCCAGGTTGATGTTGTGGTATTTGTGTTCTCGTCAATTAAGATTGGAATGAGCCAGGGATCAAAATGTTGCATCTATTCACCTCAGTTTAGATGGGAGAAGACTTCAGTTACCAAGTATACCAACTGTGCGGTAGCACCTTTCTAATTATAATAAGGAAGGTGGCGGCAGTGTAATATCGACGCCAGCCTGACAGTGGTCACGGAGACTGGGCAATGTTTGTCCCAGGTACATTTGTACACATATGGGCTCACCACAAATTTACGACTTTGTATTACCTCATGCTTCAAGTGGGTTAAATTATATCAATTTAAATTAAATCTTCAAATGCCATACTTCTTCCACGACAAGGACGTAATTATTTATGATAAAATTGTATCACATTCTTCCACATACATACCTTTATTTTGGCAACTATGTCTTCATTTTCTCGCATTTCGAGCCTTTTTTACGCTCTCCCAGTTTGTCGCTTTCCTGACACCCACACTCTCCAAAAATTTAAATGCAGCACCAATTCCCATCTTCTGGCGTCTCGATTATTGTTATTTTATTGTCCTTTGTCCTAACTAATTTTTTTCATTTTCTTGCACTCACTGTAGCTCTTGCGTCCCAGTGCCATTGTCGCTTTGATCGGTCAAAAATAATTAAAAAAATTAAAAGAACTCAAAATTATATTTTTAAACGTTAAAATCGGCTGTTACTCTATTCTTTTTTCAAATATTACAGATAGTTCACTTTGATAAACCTCCGATATAGAGGACCCAGGTAGCATTAGGTCAGGTGCCATTGGAGGTCATTCAGCGGTATGCCTTCTTGCAATCTATAAACAAAGTCCAATCGACCATTTTCCTCATAATCCTAGCATAGGGAGAGAATCTGGTTATATAACAACCACATTTTCGCAATGAAATAATTTAATTTCCTCAGTTCAATCCCATGTTTGCCATTATCGTCAATTACCGACAGGTTCAAGCGTACCAAACTGAGGAAGTTACACTGCTTCGCAGAGAATCTCTGTTTATTGCTACTTCTAAAACAGAATTCTGGGGTATGGTCTTAATTCTTCATTTTTTGTCTTCAGTTTTTATTACAATTTAAACTAGGTATGTCCAATTTAGGCCTTTTTAGCGTTCTTTTTTTAGTTGTTTTTTTTTCAGTTAAAAGACACATTAATTTGGAAATTCTTGTAAAAATTAAGTACTTGTTGGATTTTAATGAAAACTTCAGAACTTATTCAGAAATGAATGAACATATTTTAGAAATGTTTGTCTTTTTGAAATCATGGTATAAATATTTCTTTTCATATCTGTTACCGCCCTCGAACTTAATTTTATGAAAACTCAAAAAAAATTTATTTGCAACCTGAATTTTTTTTTAATTAAAGGCAACAAAACTCTGAAAAATCTAAATCATCAATTTTTTTGTTAAAAAAATGTCCAAAATTGTCCAAACTGTTACCTCAATTGTAAAAATATTAAATCCAATAAAACTAAGACAATATTTAATTAAGAAAGTTTTTAATGGCTTTTCTGAATAATATATACGAAGGTAATTATTATTTGAAAGAAAAAAAAAAATTATAAAAATGAATTTTTACTTTAATATTTTTTTGTTTCAATTTTAAATACACAATATGACAAAATGTTGTTATATATTTATAAATTAAGTTCTTTCTGCAACCTTATGGAAATGATATATTGTGTTCTCTACTTTTTGAAGATCATAAATTTGTAAGCTTATTAAAATCTGACAACCATTGATATTTTTAAAATAATTTTTAATATTCCAAAATTGTATTTAAAATCGTCTCCAACGAAAGTATGGATGCACACCTTGAAATAATGTCACGTGAGTAGTTTCTCTTGATAGAAGCAAGTTGTTTTTTACTTCAGAAAAAAATTGCTTTCAAAATTGTTCAGTAACAACACAACAACGCTTGTCAAGTTTTCTGAATATTGTCGTATTATTTTCAATTTTTTTCTTTTTCTTTTCAAATATAATCGAATAGTGGGATAAACGAAAATATCGACTATTTACAATTACAAAAAAAAACGCCCTTGGAAGTCCACCCAAATTTTCAGGTTTGAAATCGAATGCATA
Source organism: Acanthosepion esculentum (assembly GCA_964036315.1). Lineage (NCBI taxonomy): Eukaryota > Metazoa > Mollusca > Cephalopoda > Sepiida > Sepiidae > Acanthosepion > Acanthosepion esculentum. The sequence goes on from OZ038477.1 coordinate 106,024,193, forward strand.
AATTCATTGTACATGACTTTGGAATTATTATCCACACGACAAATTATCGATTAAAACGATTTTTGGAGTTTAAATTTTCTGGAGTTAGCTCGCTACTACTAAATACTTGTTGAGTCAAAACCAACATAGCATGTTAATTTTATTAATAAATAAAATAAAACTCATTACTGCCATATCACAATTATTAATAAATAGAAAAAAATCTGCCTTAATAAAAAGAAATAAAATCTCATTTCATTAAGTTAACCTGTTTCAATTAATGGTGTTTCATGTAATTTTTATATTCTCAGAAAAATATTTCATGAATGAAATAATAAAGCTCAATTTAAAAAAATGTATTTTTTTACTGTTTTATTTTTACTTGTAAAAGTTGATTTTCTTTCATAATTTAAATGTTATTTTCAGTGCAGAATTCTTCCTCAAAGGTAAGGTAAAAAAAAAATTTGAAAGTGAATTTTTTTTAAAAATCTACTAACCAGATTCACTTAAAATTATAACGAATTATATCACTTCTGCGCTACCGTCCGATAAATTCCCCTGCCGTAAGTTGTCAATATATTGACGTACATCAATTAACGGCTGTCAACGCGCACGAAAATAGACCACCTTCGTTGGAAATATCTCTCTTAAAAAGATTTCTGCTAAAAATGTAAGTAATGTTTCTTTCAAATTACATTAAGTATACTTTAATCATTCTAAATTTCCTAAGAGAACAAAAGAAAAAGGTGTAATTGATTTTTCATGATTTTTTAACTAACAAACTATGATCTTTCCGACAGAAATGTCGATAATTTTTTAATAAAATTTTTAACATTTATAGGAAGGATTAAAAAATCTGAAAAAATATTCAGAAAATACTTTGGTCTTTCCTCTTTAATAACAACATAAATATTTAAACGTTAAAAATTGTTTTATCAATTTGGGGACCTTTTTTCGTCAAGTTATACCACGTTTTAGCGAAATATTGGACATACCTAATTTAAACTTATCATTCTAAGTCCTAAGAATTTCTTAGTGGAAATCATCAGTTTTCCATTTGTAAAATACGCCTCCTCTATAAGGTTCATTGTATGTGTGGCGGCGTTGAAAATTATTTATATCAGGCTATAAATAAATTATCTTGCACACAAAAAATTAGTCTTGTCAAGAAATGGATTCGAATTTAAACATTCAAGAAAATAAATTTAAAGAATGAGAAGATAAAGATGTAGTTTCAAGAAGAAATATTTACTTTAAGAAATAGGCCGACATCTTGCAAGTTTCAATTTGAATTATGTCTCAAAAGAAATGGCTACATCTGTGTGGAAACAATGTTCAAATTGTTCGCTAGAAAAATGAACCATACAAACGGTGTGAGTGTTTGTGTATGTGTCGGTAGTTTGAAAAATCAATGTACTCTAACTGGCGGATGTGTACATTCACTGAGAATACTCACATACACACTCACACACAGAGACACACATGCACACACATATATATATATGTATATATGAGCGTGTATGTCTGTGAGAGAGAGACATAGAGATACAGAGAGATAGAGTGTTGTATCTAACTGCGGTGGGCTGAGAGTAGAGGAACTTTTCTCTTATTAAACTGGAGAACCTCTGTCTTTTTATAAGAATTTAGAATGGCCAAACTGATTTCTGATAATCGACTTAAAGAGGTTCAAATGGATCAACCCTTCTTTCTTTTTATGTGCCATGTACTTTCAGGACGTAGGCGATCATGGCTCTCCACCTCCCTCCATACCTTTTATCTCTCAACAAGTTCCTTTCTTCTGCCACCTCCGCCAGACCACGTTCTGTCATCCACTTGCTTAAGTCCGCCATGTATATCACGCGTTGTTTTCCCTTGTCTGTCTTTCTCTATACCCGACTCGTGAATATCAGATGCTCCAGGCCATCCTTCCTCATTATGTGTCCCAGAAACCTCATCTGCCTCTTTCTGATATTAAGTATAAGCCTCCTCCTTGTTTGCAACCTCTCTAAGATCTCATCGTTGGTCACACGCTCGGTCCATGATATCCATAGCATCTTTCTGTAGAGTCATATCTCTGTCGCCTCGAGTCTGTTGTTCATCTTTGAGGAAATCGTCCAACATTAGCTGCCGTAAAGAAAGAGAGATATCACGTAACAGTTCAGTATTCTTTTCTTTGTTACCAAAGATATCCTCCTGTCTCGCAATACTCTGACAATCTTTTAGAATATCTCCTTGGCTATCACAATACGCGTACGGATTTCATTGTCGCACAAACCGTCCTCTTACAAGCTCCTTTCCGAGGTATTTAAACTTCCGCGTCGACTTGATTCAAGTCTCCCCCCCACAGCATTTAGGGCTCATCCTCTTACAGACAACCATGCACTTCGTCTTCTTGTAGGTTATAGTTAGACCCTTCTTCTCACTCTCGGCCGCTACCTTTTGTAGGAGATTTTGTAATTTTATTTTCCGTGTCTGCTATAAGTTCTGTGTCAATTGCGTACCATATGTTGTTAAGGATTGTGGCCGTCAATGCTAAATCCCGGTATGGCATAACATTCTCTCAGGATTACCTCTCTGTATAGGTTAAAAAGGTCGGGCGAGAAGACGCATCCTTGCCATACGCCTCTTTCTATTTTTGTATATTCACTGAACTCGTTCCCTATACGCTTTCATGCTGTTTGCTGCCAGTATAGGTTCTTGATAATTATTTCCCGAATATATCGAGGTTACTGAGCAGTTTCATCAGACCCTTGTGGTTTATATTGTCGAGGGCCTTTGCGTAGTCTATGAAACATAGATACACGTCCTTTTGCATCTGTATCGCTCTTTTGTTCCCTTGTCTTTAACGAACCCGCACTATTCTTCACCTATCTCTGGACTGATTCTGCTGCGCGCTCTGTTCGTTATAAGACGGATGTTGAGTTTTGTCATGTGGCTCCTTAGGCTTATTATTCGGTGGAGTTCACATTCGTTTGCGTCTGTTGTCTTAGGCATAGCTAAGGAGATAGATCTGCTGAGGTCTTCCGGTATATCCCCGCTGTTGTAGATTTCATTTGTTATTTCGGTGATCTTGTCTATGCCAAAGACATCTAATACTATCAGCATTTTCGTTATAATTCCGTCTAGCCCAACTGCCTTGTTTCTGTTTTGTTTAGCCAGTGCGGCTTTTACTTCGGTTCTCAGAATTCCAGGTCCCTCGGTAGCTCTGTGTATGTCCGGTTGTTCGCTTACGTTATAGGAAGAGATCTCCAATGTACTCGCTCCAGCCTTGAAGGTTTTTTTCCTTCCCTAATATGAGCGTTCCTTCGATTGATTGTAGGCAGCCTCTTGACGATCATGTCTTTTGTCCTGTTAGTTTTCATTTGTTTGTGCATGTCTCTTTGTTTGGTAGTACTCATTCTTTCTATTTCTGCACATTTTTCGTTTACCCTTTCTTCTTTAGCCTGCCTGCATTTGGTCCTTATTTCCTTGTGTAATTTTCTGTATTACTTTTCATATCTTGGCCGAGTTTTCCGGCTTCTTTCCATTATGTCGAGAAACTCATCAGTCATCAATTCGTTTCTTCTTCTTCCTGCTGTCTCCTTTGGGATGATATATTTTGCTGATATCACTGAAGCATCTATTAGGGCGTCTTATTTTGAATTTCCATTGTGTGCCTCGTATTTTCTTTACACATTGTCTCGGGAGTTTGTTGTATTGCAGTTGGGACGCTGCGTTACGCCTTTTCAATTTCCGCAGTTTCACTCTTAGTTTACTTATAAGAGCGCGATGATCGTTTTCGGAGTTGGCGCTTGGGAGGTTTTTGCAGTGAATCATTGCATTCCTGAATCATTTGTCGATGGTTATATAATCAATTAGGCTTTTAATTTCTTCTCATGTACTCCTCCATGTCCATAGTCGTTTCAGGTGTTCTATGAGTTATATTATGCTGACGTAATTTTTTTACGTAATGCTATGCCTTTCAACCACAGATATTAACCACTTCATTTTATACTTTCATGGTAATGGTATATATTTCTTAGATAATAGATGATAGAATTTATTTCTGGTAATTTTACTATGAGATAATACATTTATTTTTACTTTAGTGCTGTATGGATTGTCATTTTGAAATGAACATATACTATCACTGATCCTATTTTTACGAAAATATATTTCTGTCCTTCTTAGGGATTAACTAAACAAAAAACAAAATACTATTTCCTATAGTTGGGACGCGAACAGGTGATACCACCTCGGGTCAGAGTGAACCAGTGATTAACAGCAATTAAAATGTTGTTCTTTACCCCCTCGAAATAACCAATCTCTTGATATAAGCCCTACTTCCGGATGTAGTTTATAGTCATACCAGAACTATATCCTGTATAAAGAATATATTAGCTCATTGTATGAACAGAACAAGTGCTACCAAAAAGTAGCTATTAAACTTATATTAAACAAAAATTATTTTGGTAAAACCGGATAAAATCAGAAAAAATATCGAAAGGTTTCCTTAAGCAGCCATGTCGTGTAATAATACTGACCCAAAAGAGGAGATTCGCCAAAGAAAAACCAATGTAGTCAACTGAAGTTAATGCTAATGCAGTAACAAAAGTCTCTGTTTTGAATGCTTGATTACATAATCAAATGTTACATGTACAAGATTTATAGACCGACGATTGAGTAGGGAACCCCTCCCGTAATCTAGATACAAACATGTTGGTTTAAAATTACCCAGGCAAAAGAGAGAATTATTCTAAGATTTCGAACAACATAAAGTGGTTACTTGCAATGTACATAAACAAAAGTGGGTCTGATAATTATCGACAACTTTGGCGACTTTATGTTGGAGTTTACAAGGAAAGATGTTTGGTCGTAGCGATTAAGTATGAGGGTGAAAATCTTTGTGTTTTGATTTGTTCTAATAAAATTACTGTGCTGGATTTTATTAATTAAATTAAGAATGCTTAAGAGTACGTCAAAATATTTTAAAAAATATATTTGATTCATTTACACACTTTGGCGAATAACTATGTTGTTGTATGATAATGATAAAAACATTCAGCAAAAACAACAGCGTTTCTTTACGCGACAAACGGTAGAGGTTTTCGGCTTGCTTTGTTTTCACCAGAGTTAAATTTCATTGTATACTTGTTTAAACTACTTAAACGGAAGCTAATAAAGCGATAGACATTCACCAAGATAAACTTGAATTCCAACTCGCTGTATGTGTGAAAAAGTATACCAGTGAGCCTGTTTGCGAAAATAGTGAGATTAAATTCACAAAGGTTTCCAAGCAGTCGTAAAGAAAAATGCGGCAATCCCGAATATCGATTTTTAATTTCTAATTTTGGCGGAGAGTACACATGTTTTTATATAGCTTCATATTTTCATTTCTTTTAACTTTCAATGACGTAGAATTTGGTAATATAGGCATAAATAAATGATGATGATGATGATGATGATGATGATGATGAAGATGATGATAATAATAATAATAATAATAATAATAATAATAATAATAATAATAATAAAGAAGCAGAATGTGCTTTCTTATTGATATGGCATTCCTTGCAGATTGTAATGCATCTTTGAAAACCTTCAAAAACCATAAAAAATACAAGGATCTTGAAGTGGAAATATCAAAAATATAGCACATGAGGATATCAATGATTCCAGTTCTAGCTGATGCCCTCTGTTCGATTGGAAATGGTTCTTCTGTACACAATGAGTGATCCCTGTGGGCTCATGCCTTAAAGAAAAATAAAAAGAATGTACTCACAGGTATACCTCGCACTTTATGAAGCGATGTATCTATGTAAAACCTGTGTCCTCCTAGATTGTCTTTCTTTATTTAATATATTCTATAATAGTCCACAGTAAAAATGTCAGAATGACATTTCTGAACTTGGATTTCTGGTTGGGACGCGAAAGAAGCTAAACACACGGCAGAAATCAAAGAAAACAAAGCTACAAATGATTAGTTGCTACTAAATTATACATATCATCCTCAAAACCATCTAAACGAAACGTCCTAAATATGTATAGATAATTCTCCTAGATTACCCTTATTACTTATGACTAATTACCATGTCACGCCGTAGGTGACATGGTAATTAGACACTTAAATTATTTGTTTGCAAGACGATACCACAGAAGTAATAAAAATAATAATTCCTTTATTGTTTAATAATTATGGTACATAACCTCAACAGAACTTGTGGAAATTTCCATCACAAACGACGGTAGTTTCAAGGAACAACTTAAGGTACACATTCTAACAAAAATATTCGGATTCCACCGAAAATTCAACCCATAAAACACACGAAGATAATTACGTATGTAAACTAATAACGTTCCACTCCTGTGAAGAGTAAGACTTATACTAATCTATTTGATTAATTATTCATCTATCACCAAGCGAAAAGTTTTAATATGAGCAGATATCCCCATCATGTTACGATTCATCTGCCTGCCATTCACTCTGGTTTGCTTACATTCGTTTTGTCGCATTGATTATGAGTAGAATCGTTTTTTTCTCAAGACAAGTGACGTTTCTAGAAAGACTTATATTTCTTCATATATTTAATATGTGTATGCAATCTTTAAGCATAAACAGGAAAAATACAGATATAATGTCGAAATATTCTTAAATACAGGACCTTTTCTTTAATTTTCTTAAATCGAGCTCTATTTTAAGTTGTTTTAATAATGATAAACATAATATCCATTTCTGATTGTATAATATTCTTCTTACTTTTTGCCGTCGAAAATCAGTTTGAAAAGTTATTTGCAATATGCAATAAATTCAATTTCTTTTGTAGTGGACAATTCTTTTTCTATCGTTGTATTCGTATTTCAACGCTGTACAGTTTCCTAATAATTAATATTTAATGATAAGCGTTTCGGCTGTGTAATATTTAACTATAAATAGTAAAATCCTGATATGAAATAACGTTTTAAAAAATTAGCGGGTATGGTCTTATTAATGAGCTATTCCGTATCATTACATCAAATTGCAGAATTTCATATAGTAATCTATTCTGTCAATCCTGAGAAACAACTGACATTATATAGAAACAAGTATTTATATATTTCGTTGAAAATTAAGCATAAGAGTTTAGGCACCGTGAAAAAGACAGGTGATAACGGAAGCATTTTAAGCCAATACGTGTATGCAAACGAAGTTTGTACAATTGTTGTGAAAGAATGCTATAGACCGTGTATTAAAGAAAGGTAGGCTTTCAGCTGATGCGCAACTCTGCAATTAAATACTTCCCTTCGGTGGATAGGTGAAGAAGGCCGATAACGAGAGATAAAATATCTAAAGATAAGATTGATGCTTTGTCGGTCAGTGGGAGGAGGAAACATATAGGGAGAAGAAACATGTAATTAACTATTGTGCTATAGAATAAAAAGACACTCTCCCTCTTGACAAACACGAAAAATATCCAGCCAGTCAGTACTTTTACCAAAGATAACAGAAGCAAAAGTTAACATCACCACACCGACACTGACTCCCACACTCCCACACACAGACACACACACAAACACGCACATATCTCTCTATATATATACATATATTTATATATATATATATATTGTTACATATTTATTCCACATGGTGAAACGAAAAATTAATTAAATATAAAAAAGTAATAAATAAATGTTATATATCTATATATATATATATATATATATTAATTTTTCGTTTCGTAAATATATATATATATATATATATATATATATATATATATATATATGTAACATTTATTTATTACTTTTGTATATTTAATTAATTTTTCGTTTCACCATGTGGAATAAATATGTAACAAGATATATATATATATATATATATATATATATATATATATATATATATATATATATATATATATATATATATATATATATATATATATATATTGTTTTTGTTTCGCTTCACCCTGTACAAGGCTGGATGTCAGACCATGTAGAGGGTTACGTTAAGATGTAATTTATATGGATAGGCGGGGAAAATAACGATTAACTCTAGACTTGAATTGGTTAACATTGTAATAATCTGGAAACACTCTCTTAAGAATCGTGACCACAGGTAAGTGGTTCAAGGAAAGAAGCTGTCCGACTCGAACTTATTTACCCCGATTGAATATGGGGAAAAGGTTGATGGTTTGCTATAATGCATGTGTCATGGTGGGTCCTAGCCGTGAAGATTAGAAACGGCTGGACCAAGGAATGAAGTTCGTCTGAGCACTTTCCGTGTGGATGTTTGGACGGTGAAAAGTAATTTGTCATCAACAAGCACTCGGAGACGCTTTTAAATTCTATCGATCCTGGAAAGTGAGGACTAGACAGTTACCTCCCAAATATGACAACAGTAATCCATTTTAGACCTTATCTGCCTCTTGTAAAGGTAGAGGATAGCATGAGGAGTCAGGTAATATCTTAGTGTAGCGGTGCAGCAAGACGACGATTTTAATAGCATCATTAACGATGAATCATATGTATGAATTCCACTTGAGGTCAGGTGTGAGTTTGAGTCTCAATAGTCTCTCAAGGCAGAGTGTGCCTCTGAGGGGACACCCATTCATTGGGACTGGCTGTTGTTCCGTGTTCGATCAGCGTTGATGGATTGGAACTAGTTTCATTTCGAGGGACTAAATGTAATCAGACAGTTTTCCGCCACTCGTAATTTAGTGCAAAGTCAGATGAGAGATAAGCTACCAATCTCCATCAAGAGTTTTAGATGTGAACCTATATAGAATCCTATCATCGTACACGAAGTTTACAAATCCTCTGAATATACCCTTATGCAGATGGTTTATGTAAATCAAAAAGAGTGTTGATCTGAGAAGGCAGCCAAGTGGGACGCTTGCATTAACAGCCCGAGCTTCGCAGGAAAGGCCATTAATAGATACGTTCAGGGATCTACCTGTTGAGGAGAATTTGAGAATTGGCAAAAACCGTTCCAGTGTTTCCACACCTGGATATCCTGTGTCGCAAAGCTTTGTGTCCCACTTTTTCAAAATCCTTCCAATTCTATTGTATAATTATACATAAGCACATACACACACACACTATCTCTCTCTCTCTCTCTCACACACACACACACACACACACGCACACACACATATATGTAAATGATTAACAGGAATATATTTAAAAAAATATATATCTTCAATAAAAATGTTGTTTTCATTCAATAACCGACTGAGGCTGATATGCCATAAACCAAACCAAACCAAAACCATATATATATATATATATATATATATATATATATATATATATATATATATATATATATATATATATATATAATGAGTGTGTCTGTATACGTAATAATCTGAGATAAATATTTGTATTACATCAATCAGAACAATTGAATGACAGAAATTCTGGAAGACGCGTTTTTCATCGGAAAATCGAAGAAATGATCTGAAATCAAAATGAAATACATACAAAACTGATATTCCGAAAAAGGGTGTAAAAGTTTGTTTCCTTAACATGAAATTGCTTTTAAATATTGGCAACAAGCAAGTTACAGTGGTGATTTTTCTATTTTTAAGAGAATAAAAGCAAATACAACATAAGGAATTTTTGCATCTTTTCTGGTTACGGTCGGTTAAAGTTAAGAAATTTAAATTTTAGTGAGGCTTAGAGAAATCCCCGAAAACTGACCTGCTACGGGGTTAAAATGTTTTTATTGCCGTGCGTGTCGCTCAGTGTAGATACATTTATCTCAGTGTGTCAGTAACTATTTATTTCAGTCTGCTTCTGCCTGTTTTTCCTACGCACTTCATTTCCATCCTTGTTAGTCACCATTTTATTACGTAACTTTCTTTATAGGACATGCTCTCGTGACCGACACATTTATCTCATTCAATGTCTTATTATTTTTAATGTAACATATTATTATTATTATTATTATTATTATTATTATTATTATTATTATTATTATTATTATTATTATTATTATTATATGTGACACGCCCCTTCAGATCATGGGCTTTAACGTCTCTGCAAACTTTTCCATCCCTTGTGAGCCTTAGGAATAGTTTTCCATTTGCTAAATTTCACAGACCTTTTCCACAATCCGTTCACACGATCACATCAGGTAGGTAGGTCTCTAACCTTTCTCTAGCTCTTTCCCTTATTACATCCCGTGAGGTTTTAGTTTTCTGGGCCATCATTCCTCGTCATATGTCCAAGAAATTTCAGCTGTCACACCCTGTGTATTATTGTGTTCTTAGTGTTGCCAATTTTTATGACTTCCTGTTGCTTACTCCCTCCGTCCATAGAATTACTAGAATCCGTATATAGCGCCATATATTCATTACCTCCAGGTTTCTCTTCATTTCTGAAATGATTGCACAGCATTCTTTACCTTTATTCCTATGTAGTTTTCTTTCCGCGTCAGCCACCAACATTATGTTATCCGCACATCATATATTGTTATGATTAGGACCACGCCCGATCTTTTATGATAGCCTCATTGTAAATATGGATATCACAGCCGTCCAGCAATATTTTTTTGTTTCTAAAGAATTTATTCTGTTCCAAACAACGGTGAACAGTTGAACTGTATCTTTCGTTCGTTCAATCATTGCTTAAATTTCGCTGGCGCATTTTCCATGTACTCTCCATATGTTGAAATTTCCAATTCGCAACCCTTGGGCTATTTCTCTTACTAATGACCAGACATTCTGTCTTACTACATTTGATGATTAGTCATTTTTCCTCGCTTTCTTTTATTACACTGTCTAGGTTTCCTGTAGTTTTCTTTCCGCGTCAGCCACCAACATTATGTTATCCGCACATCAAATATTGGTATGATTAGGACCACCCCCGATCTTTTATGATAGCCTCATTGTAGATGTTGAAGAAATCTGGGGAGAAGAATGTTATTAATTTACGTTCATATTTTTTTACGTTGAATACATTATGAATCCGGATGTAGTAGGGCATATCAAGTTTTCATATTTTTTTTTATTGTTGAGGGATCTCCCCTTTTTACACAAATGGACTCACCCAGGGTATACATATATTACTGCCAGTGAATACCCGAACAGTCAAGTCGGACAGTAGTAGTAGTAGTAGTGGAACGTTGAGTAGGTCGAGCAGAATTCCGTAGCGGCAAGAGACCTAGTAAAAAGCACGTAGACTCAGTAAGAAGTCATACAGCGATACGTCGATACCAAAGACTTTATATATATTTGTCTACTAATCCCGCATTCCTGGAACTACTAACCTGTATTACCAGTTTGTATTATTACGTTAATACATTTATTTTCCTATATGCATTCTTGGCGTTTGTTATTATTTGATACCGGATTTCATCCCGGAATCCACAACATTTATAAAATCCACTTTGAACCGGGTGTGAAGGCTGGGGTTTCATGTGATATTCATCTACAGCAAACCTTAGATTCATAGCTTTAATAATATTTGAGCATTTATTTTTACAGATTATCTGGAAAAATGTACAGAATTACCTAATTTCTGCAGCTTAATTTTATTATTTCAAGAATAAATGCACATAAAGTTGATATTCTTTTGTATTGGAGGCATTGAATGGAAAATATATACAAACTAGGATTCTAATTCTGAATCACCATAAGAAAAATGTACAATTTTTACTGCATTCGATGAATGAAAACTGCAAAGATTCTAAAGGATTACAACATGACTAATCAATGAATACAATCTTACACCATTTGTCAGGTCACAATTAATAAAATAAAAAAGAAAACAGATAAAAGTATATATAACACCCTATTACACTTGGTCACATATTATAAAACTAATTTAAAAAAAATATTCTACAATGAAATTCCCACTAAAGCTACTACGCTGTATAAAATCCTACAACAAAATTGTTCATTATAATATCCCTTTGAAGTAATTGTATGTCATATTTGATGGCATCATTTTTTTTCATAATAATGCGCTTGTGTAATGCTTCTTTTCCATGTACAACTTCTGGATTTTCAATAGTTAATTTAATTGCTCTTTCCAAACCTTGAAAATGTGTACCTATATTCGGCATCTCCAATGTCGTTCAATTCCTTGAAGTTCAGTATTTGAAAAGCAAAATCATCAGAAAGCACATTTTGAGTGAGCTTTTTCCAGTGTGTTGCTTCAGAGTTGACGAATGTGATTTTTTTTAATCTCTTCATTAGTTCGCGACTTCTGAAACAAAAAAAGATATTGTTATTGCAAAAGTTACCCTTACTCGGTCAATGTTTTTCCAATGGTCTTGTAAATCTACAAGCTAAGTATGAATGACTGCTTCATTATCTAAACTTTCTTATAAACTCTGCAAACACCACCTATTCATCTGATTTCGACACTGAGAAAATATTTTCCGTAAGCAAGACGAATTTTTTAAAGTATCATTCTGTTGCTTTATTCTCTAGATTTTAGTAATAGAATTTATCATCCTTTTTAATTTCAAAGCAACTAAGTGCATATAATTCAATTAAAAAAATTACAACGTTGCGCTATAATCTGTGATCACCGGAATCATATTCCAACGGTCTAATTCTGAACCTAATCTTAATTTTAAATCTCATTTCCTCAACACTATTTAAGGTTCTGGAAGTAACATATTTTATCTCCTGTTTTACAATGTCAAGCTTCAACATTCAAATTGAGTGCAATACCAGGTTTCCAAAAAATTAGCATCCTATGCAAGCGTATTTCTCTCAGTAAAACTTCTCGATTCTTCTAACATTCTTTCCAAGTAGATCAAGTTTTCCTATCAGTTCCGATAGATCATTGTGTCGTAATTTTGCTTAATCTATAAGATATGAAAACACCTGCTTTTGAGTGTGCGTTTCTCGCTTCGATATCATTCTAATCATGAATATCGCATTCCTTGTTCAGGTATTCTTGAAAAATCTACGCTGTTCTTGTCTTATTTCTTCTTTTTCGGGGTTTATTCATCAGGATTTGCATCATTGGTTTGATTATGTAGTGCATTAATCTTTGTCCTCTAGAATTATTAGCGCCATCCTTGCTCGTTAATAATTCTTTATATCTATAATATATAATTTGTTCCCAAAATAAACTTTAATATGTTCCTAACTTTCCTAAATGTTTCAGAGTCTTCGAACTTATTCTTCCAATATTTAAACTTTATACAACCGAAACGATATTATACTTTCCTGTCTATGATTTCTTTAAAAGCACAATAGCAGCTCATAAAATGTAGAATTCCAGCAAGAATGCACAATTTGAAATATCTGAACATAATTCTAATTCAAAACGTATTGAAATGACAAACAGCTGGACAAAGTTTCTAACAACTTCCATTGTTGGCAAATCAACTTTAAACCATAAACATAGTCAATAATTTGCATCTGCACATTGTGTAGATTCACATTGTTTTTAACCCCGCATCCAACCTGTCCGTCTGAGAATCGTCTTCCGATTACTTGCTTTTAAAATAAATTCTTTTCAAATACTACATTCATATTCAAATAGTGCTTAGGTCGTTGACTCTTTGTCTGTTCTGTTTTAAACAGACTGTGTAAGGATTCAATATTTGACGAGGAAATTAGATTATTTTAACATATCACATCGCCATTCTGCTTTGACTTTTGTTATAATTTTACGGTCCGAATTCAAGCAAACTTTGGAGAGAGTTGGCAAAAAGAAATAAAATATGTAATTAAATATATTTCTTCTGCTCTACGAAATGTTCTATGAACGACAGTTAAAGTTTTTAAATAAGCAGGATATTTATTCAATGGTCCACCAAAAAATTGGATAGAGAATCGCGCACCTCGGTCGATATTGACACTAATGTGCATTCATTGAAACTGTTTTGATGCAAAATACGCTTACGCATTGTTTTACTATAAATATAAATGAAATGTGTGCTAAGTGTTTACTCACACACCTAGATATGGGCGAATTATCAAGACAGGCTAGACTCTGAAGCCGTGTTTGTTAACCACCGTAATAGAAAAATTAATATGGATTTTTAAAAAAGTATATGACTCAGCAGGAGACATACGTGAACGGTAACTACGGTCCCTACAGCTTCTGCTGCTGTTGCTGCTACTGATACCAAATCTCAGAGCTTGAAGGCGTTGAGCCAACGAGAGTCACCTTCCTGTTCCGGCACCCAACTTCATGGCAGAGCATCAGCGCCAGATTAATCTGTGGGACATCTTGAGAGACCACGCCTTTTCCAGCTGTCACATGACGTGCCGAGAGTTCATCGACATTTATCCGATGGTGGGTTGAACTAGTAGATGACTCTGCTAGGGTGGTCAATATGTCATCGCAGGTCGTAAACCGAGCCAGGGAATACGTTCTGAATGATGACGCGAACAACGTTCGGAAGGCCGCTCCACAGCATTGTTTCAGTATGAACCAGTTTTCCTCTGTTGATGTTGAAGAAACGCAAATGAATCTGAGTAAATGGTCTTGCTCGGAAACAAGAGGCCATGCTGTAAATGAGAGAGTACATTTATTTACAATGTGTTTTCAAGTCGAAGTCGAAACAACAGTGGTGATGGTTAATATTTTCTGAGAAATAGTAATATATCATTAAAGATAACAGATAGTATTTTAATCATTTCACTACAAGCAAGACAATAAAGCTACTAAAATGCAAGATCTTACTGTATGTTAAAGAATATGAAAAAGAAAAGAAAACACTATTAATAGTGAGAACTGTAAAAGAACAAGAATTAATCAGACAGTAGACAATGACTGATATTGCATTTTAATTTGAGAAGATCAAAAAACTAGAAACTGGAAGGGGTTACACAAGCAAGAAGTGCGAGAGAAGAAACTTTTAGTATAGAACTTACGGTTACATCTAGCCATTTTACCTGTATAGTAATGAGTCCTTGCCGTACTAAACTAGTACTTCTCTTAACATGGTAAATTCTAGGTACCATAGTGTAAAATTCATCAGAACAATTACCATGAAAGTATTTACTGTAAAGGCACAGGAAGCTACATTGCGGCGGCGGGAAATTCACTGAAACCTAGATGCCACGTATTGACCAATAACATTGCATTTTCATTGGATTTTATAAAGCATCTCTAAATATATAGAAGGGTTCCCAGATTAGATGTATCATCAGTACTCATAGCATGGATGAATGGTTGACTAAATATGTAAGATAGATTCTGTCGAGAAAGATTTCTAGAACAACACACGGAACCGATTTCTGGCAAAAAATACTAATGAGAACAACGCTAAAAAACATACATACACGAGACTACTGGATGCAGAGCTCACTGTTAGTTAATAAAGCATTTTCATTTTTCATTTTACGGCCGTTGTATCGCACTGGATCGCATCGACTCTCTTCATGACAAACCCTCAAAATGTCGAAATGTTTCGATCACTCACTTAAAATCAAAGGAAACTTTTCACCAGGTGGAAGGTTTGCTTGTAATAATAAATGATAAAATTTGCTCATTTTTTTAATCGGCTAAAGCTTGTTCTACCAATGATTACGGAGACGATCTGGGAAAATCGAAGGCAGTTCAGTAGCCATTGTAGCAAGGATAATCTGCAAAGACATATGCTATGGAATACAAATTATGGGGACATTAATGAATCATCGTAGTACAGATAATTCTCTCAAGACTGCCTCACTGTTAAAGTTGAATAAGTCTGCAGAGAAGACAAATCGTTGTCGTACTCCACCTGTATTCAATGAATTCCTTTTCTCTGCATATGCAGATGTTTTGCTCCCAGTATACTTCCTGGATAATTCCAATATCCGTCCCAATTAAACCCGTCTTACCTAAGATTTACAACAGTTCGTTTTAATACACATTTTTGAAAGGATTTTTTTATAATCTATATATAATCTCTTATTCTTTCACGAATATTTGTTTCATCTGTTAGGCTGATTCATTCTATTTCTGTTCAATTTTCGTTGAGCTCTGATACATTGGCTCAATTTATCTGTGTAATGCCCTATATTATGTGTCATACATTGTCATTATTCATTGTTTCCTTTTTATCCGGTTGAGAAGCTCATCTACCATCCATTCATGTTGTCTTTTCTAGTTTTCTTTTGGATCATCACATTTGCTGATACCATTTTGATTATCATAATATATTCACCCATAGAACATTATAGAAATATCAATCACTCCTCAAGGATTTAAACCCGTGAACGCCTTAAATAAACAAGTATTTCTGGTTTAAAAAATTACATTTTTCAATAAAGTAAATTACAGTTGTTTCAAATCACATTAATTTTAATTTTAATCTGTTAAAATTCATGAAATAAAATTCCCGAAAACAGAATAACATTGCAATGAATGACGATTAAAAAAGTCAATAATCAGCTATTTTAGCCGAAGAAACAACATATAATATTCTAGTTGATTTAAATTAGTTTTAAATTAGTTTCTGAAATACAGAAACATATTTTGTTTATTGGAGGTATTAAATGTAATCTATTAGCTTGAAATTAAAACTAAAATAAAAGTTTTAACATAGACTTGAGATGTTTTAATTCATTTTAAATTAATTTCTCGCCGCGTTCATTAAGAGTTTATAGTCTGATTTTGCCAACCATTTCGTAATTCATCCCTTGATTGACATTCAAGCTTCCCGTGACAATTGTAATTTCCTGCGAGTTGCACTGAGCCTAAAAGCTCTTCTAGTGGTCAATATATCTTTTCCATTTCTTTTTCCTCGTTTAAGCTCTCGTTGGATATCTCGAGTTACACACTGGGAAGGCTTATTCGAACAACTGCCATGTAAATGTTTATAGAACAAAACAGTGGGAAGGCACTTCACATAGGTCAGAATGAGACGGAATAACGAGAGGTTAGGTCAATACCGATTTTGTCGAGAATCTCGAGGTCTATACTACAAACTGAACCTTGCCGTTCTTAGTTGAACTCCGGAAACGAAAACCATATTGTTTATCAAAAAAAGGCAAGTAAGACGCTTAACTAATCCAGAGATGAGTAGAGCTTTTTCCAAAAAGAAATACAAAATTAATAAAAAGGTAGTTTACAAAATATCTTAAAGTCAGGAACTTTCTAAGACCTCCGCCGGTCATAAATAACCATGGATTTGATCCCATCCATCTGCACCTCTGGTTCATCGCCGACTGTTGCTGAACAGGTCGATGACCGAAGAGCAGTCTCTGTCGCACAAGTTACACCTGTAAATTGTCTGTGTGTTATCTAAACTGCAGTGTACTTTTCTGTGGTCCGCTTGGCGTCTGCTGCGTTGTTCAATTCTCCTCTTCTGATATTAGTTGTCAAATCTGGGAGTATCTACACCCAGAACGGCTAGAAGCAAGGTCCTCCCAGTACTTACTGTTGATATCAAGGGCCTTCATGTCCCTCTTACAAACATCTCTGTGGCGCAACTGAGGGGAACCGGTGTCTCTTTTGCCATTTGCATGCTTTCATTAGAATATATCTTTGGGAATTCGACCATCCCCCAAAAGACGAACATGACCCAGCTATCGGAGCCTGCGCTGTCTCAGCAGTACGAAGATGGTTGTTAGGGTGGCGCGGAACAAAACTTCAGTGTTGTGCACTCTTGGCTTCCACGATATGCCCAGGATGCGGCAAATACACTCCAAGTGAAAATTGTTCAGTCTCTTCTCCTGCTTGACATCTCGTCCATGTGTGCTTATGACGGAGGCATTGTAGACTGCCATCTTTGTCTTGACAGAGAGCTTGGTGTTCGTTCACACTCGAGTTGTGGGGCGAGCAAATGTGACTGCTTTTTTCCCAATACTCTTGCCTATTTTTGTGTTCAGTGTGAGGTTGCTGCTAATCATAGACCCGATCTACGTGAACTGGTTCACCACATCCAGCTCGTTGTCGTCACCGGGGATGCTTGGTGGCACATATGCATCCTGACCTAGCAAATTTATCTTTTGAAGCTTGATAGCCAACCTGAATTTCCCGCAGGCCTCAGAGAAGCGATTCGTTAGTCTAGAGCTCCTCTAGTGTGTGGAATGCGGTTACAGCATTATCCGCAAACAGCATGTCTTAGATCAAGGTCTCCCATACTTCTGTTTTGGACTTGAGGCATGAGAGATTAAACAGGAACTACAGCAGAGAAAAGCAAGAAACATTTATATGTTATAGACTTGGGAGAAAACACTTTCCGAGCAAAGAATTCTGATTTATAAGAAGCAAATACTTCAAAGTAATTGCGGTGATCACATAGATAGAAAGAGTATTTCCTCGCCGACCTAAAAAACATCGTGGTCTGCAGAATAGAATTTCCACCATATCCATTTTCGTTTGCATTGCTTCTGCTACAGCTTCAAGTGAACTGTTTCTCATGTTTGTCTCGTAGGTGTTTTGTAGGGGATTTCAACCTTGTTTGAGGGATATAATATCTAATATGGTGCTGGGCATGATTTCATCTCCGTAATTACGACTGAGTATAAATGATCAACTAATACTCAACTTAAGAATAATTATCCAAAATTAAAATGCCTGTACTATTATGGGTAGTATTCTAAATTTCTAAATACCTGTCTCTGTTAATTGCCAGGCAAGATCCTAATAATCCTTCTAATGTCTCAAATTTCAAACCAAAATCTAAAGCGAAGCCGTGTACCGAGTTAATTCGGGTTTATTCCCTTCGCCAAATTGAAGATAATTGACCTCATATGTGCAACTGGTCTTGCAAATATGAGAACGAGTAGTGATTGATATTTAAGCAACCACTATATACATGATTTGGGCAGACTTTCACACATTACATCGGTTTATGCCCACGTCTCAGATTCGGGGAGATGTGTCAAGTTGGCTGAAAATAACAAACGAAATATTGCAGTGAACAAAACACTAGTTCATGAAGATTTAATTTCGTGTCCCCATCTTCCAGAAAAAAAGCCATTAATATAATATCTATAAGTTCTGACTGGGGATCAAACGGCAGCAAGTCATATCAGTACTCAAAAGGTGTCTGAATTTTTGCTAATGCTGTTTCTTCTCTGACATATTTTAATATATTATTTGCATGATTTTTAGGGAATTTATTTCACTTTTGTATATTTCAAATGTGTTTCACACAGGGATTACCTCGTGACATTTTACTACAGTTCACACATTACAAGGCACAAGAACTACTCAAGCTAGAGGGTTACTAACTACGTTTTTTTTTGTAAAGGCGTACGGCGGAGCCAGAGTGCGTAATATGAGTGTATGTCGGGTAGATATTGATACTAGACTTGAATAGATTATATTTGCAGTTACCAGAGCAGCATCTACCGGGGAAGAATATGTTAGAAATGGAATACGAAAAAAAATGAGGATAAATCAACTCGGTGTACGCGTGTGGAAGTTGTAAATGTCTGGATTAACAGGATGAAGTATCCACGGGTGCAAACGAATCTCAAATGAGGTACAAACGTGTAAAGGTACGATGCACAAATTCTTGGTTTCTTACTGTGTAGAGATTTCATGTTACCCAAACTGTAAATTTGCAATCCACTAAACTGATATATATATATATATATATATATATATATATATATATATATATATATATATATATATATATATATATAATTTGATATTGGTGATATGGGGACCTATCTTTATGGCCAAAATAGACTCGACTTATGATTATATTTTGTCTCGCAAGAGGACTGTAGATAGTTAACGAGTTGACTACAATTGACGAGTTAACAAACGGTCGAACTAACTGCCTCTGAGCAGAGAGGAACCCGGAAGAGGCTCCGCCGAAGGGCAGAGACTCGTTCGGATATGTTGACCAACCCGATCCCGTTTATACGGGATCTACAGTCATTTTTTGGCCGAGCCTACAGGCTCGGTAATACCAACTTTAAACCCGGCCTTGTGCCACATCTCACCCTCGTGGTGGTGGTAGGGGGCAGTAAGTACTGTTGACGAGTTGACTACGGTTGACGAGTTGAACGACGGTTAAACTCTCTGCATCTGAGCAGAGAGGAACAGCGGACGAGGCTCCGCCGGAGGTCAGAGTCTCGTTCGTGTAGATAGACCAACCCGATCCCGTTTATACGGGATCTACGGGCATTTTTTGGCAGAGCCTACGATCTCAGAAACCCCACTTTTAACCCGGCCTTGTGCCAGATCTATCCATCGTGGGGCGGACAGTATAAACTGTTGACAAGTTCACTACACTTGACAAGTTGACAGACGGTCGAACTCTTTGCATCTGAGCAGAGAAGAACCCGGAAGTGGCTTCGCCGAAGGTCAGAGTCTCGTTGGGGGAGGTTGACCAACCCGATCCCGTTCATAAGGGATCTAGGGGCATTTTTTGGCAGAGCCTACGCGCTCGGAATACCCCACTTTTAACCCGGTCGTGTGCCACATCTATCCCTCGTGGGGGGGGACAATAAATACTGTTGACTACAGTTGATGAGTTGACAGACGGTCAAACTCTCTGCTTCTGAGCAGAGAGGAACCCGGACGAGGCTCCGCCGAAGGGCAGAGCCTCGTTCAGGGAGCTTGACCAACCCGATTATGTTTTTACAGTTTCTACGGGCATTTTTTTGGCCGAGCCTACGGGCTCGGGATTACCCACCTTAGACTCGGCCTTGTGCCACATCTTTCCCTCGTGGGGGACAGTAAATGTCTTTGATATCTTTGATTACTGTACTTAGCCGTCAGTTCTGTATTCGTTCTTTTTGTAAATAATACGTTTTCACTGAATTACTTAGTTCGAGTTTTCTTTCAGACCTATTCCGGTTCCACAACACACACACACACACACACACACACACACATATATATATATATATATATATATATATATATATATATACACATATATATATATATATATATATATATATATATATATATATATATATATATATATATATAAGTGAACATTGAAGTCAATACTCAGAGGCGACAGGCAATTTCATGCTAGACGCAATCGTCAGGTCACTTTTATCGCTGTATCTCTGATATTGAGCACCTTATCCCATAAATAGAGGATTCCTTAAAATTACACACACACACACACACACACACACACACACATATATATATATATATATATATATATATATATATATATATATATATATATATATATATATATATATATATATAAAGTAATCCTAAGGAGCCCTGCTTTACCCTGAAGATCCGTTTAAGTGAAACCTAGGTAGGTTTACCTTGCTCCTTATGATTACTTTAGGTTCGTTCTATTTCGTGTATTGGGCACTTTACGTTGTTGTCTTTTACGCTTTTACTCGTTTAGTTTTTTTTATTCTTCGGACTTGGAGCTTAAACACTTGATGATTGTTTTCGCTTTGTTTTAATGTTCTTATTTTTTTTCTTTTTTATTTCCCATTTTTTCCCCGATTCTGATTTGTTCTACTACAAGTTATGCTATTCGAGATTTTTTCCAACCGAATACCACCATTGTTTTAATGACCTCATGTCGTTGTTACCTCAGCCACATATATTTAATGGCAGCATTAGTTTATCAGCTTTTTTATCTATTTACATTTTAAATTGATACTTC
This sequence comes from Acanthosepion esculentum, assembly GCA_964036315.1. Taxonomy (NCBI): domain Eukaryota; kingdom Metazoa; phylum Mollusca; class Cephalopoda; order Sepiida; family Sepiidae; genus Acanthosepion; species Acanthosepion esculentum. Next base: position 106,045,647 of record OZ038477.1, read on the forward strand.
TAACCGTAAGTTCTATGCTAAAAGATTTTACTCACCGTCAGCTCAACAACGATCGTCAAAATTTGAAATGCAATATTAATCTTCTCTTCTTAATTCCTGTTGTTTTATTGTTCTCTCCCATTAATATATTTTACTGTTCACATATTCTTCCTAATTCAATAAGCCCTTGCATCTTAGTGGCGTTATTGCTTGGTTTGGAGCGAATTGATTAAAGACAAATTTCCGTCATATACAGAAATTGATTTCACATTCGACATAAATTGATTCCTCTGCAATTTTCCTAAAATAATACTTTTTCTCGCTCACAAATCATAATAGATTTATTGAGTAGAAGAAATGAAACATTTAATATTTAATGAAAATGATAAATTATTATGCATACAGCCTAGAAAACGTTCTGAATAAACATATGAAATAATTAAAAGTCAGCTTAATTTAAAGTTATAATATCCGCAGCTAATAATGTTTATGAAATAAAACAAGTAAAACAACTAAAATTTAGCTGAAATAAAAATGCTTAAAATTCGTAATTTTATTGCACCAAACACGGAAAAGATCTAAGATTTAAGCAAAAGGATAAATTCAAATGCTTACAACTCATAACTTTATTTAATAAAACGTTGGAAGTATCTGAGATATAGCGAAAATGAAGTCTGATAGCTTCAACATAGAATATGCTTATTGAATCTAACAAGCAAAGGATCTAAAATGTCGCTACAATGAAAACATTATACGCTCGCAAAACACGATACATTTACTGAATTAAAGGAGTAAGTAAACCGCTTGAGATTAAGCTACAATGATGAATTCTTATGTCTAAAACTAAAGATACGTTTATCCTTTTAACGAATGAAACATCTAACATTAAGTTGAATTATTCGCTAAAAATACATTATCTATAAGCTGAATAAAACGTGTGAAACGTCTAAGATTTATCTAAATTGTAATTGTTTACGCATATAACTAATGATACACTTTTTTAATAAACATCTTTCTTCTTCTTCTATGTAGCCTGTCTCTTCAGAACGATCATTGCTCTCCACTTCATTTTCTCCTTTGTAGCATTTTTTGTTTTTACTATAGCTCCTAATCCTTGTCCTATAAACACTTTGGACCAGATCGCTGCTTTCTCTATGATTTTTCTAAAATTATAAATTCTCTTGCTTATAACAGGCTTATTGTTCTCAATCCATAGAACCTATTAAGTGCCAAAAAGTTAAAATATATTTAAAATAAATAAACTTCTGTTAAAGATATACAAATCGTTCAATATATATATATACGAATGCCGGACTAATCCTATCCGATGATGCATGTCTACTAGTTGGGTTAGCTAATCCCTGTTGAAGATTCCTGCTCATGCCCATTTCTGTTTGTTCGACACCGACAGAGGCTTTCATGTGTTTAATACTGCAACTGAGCGGAGCATACATTTTCTGAGAGAGAGCGCGTCATCTAGCGTGTTCAACCGTCAGAAAGACCATGCTTTAGTTATGGTTTATGATATCGTGCTAGTACAACCGTCGACATCTCTCAAAGGGTTCCGTCTACCTAATTTCCCCCTCAAGACATGGGTAAACCTGTGGTGTTGTTTTTATGCGCTTCCCGCACGCTGGGATCGCATCCTACAGATCGATACCTTCAGTTCACTTTCTGGACAAATCAACCATGTTGAGTTTCCAACCCGGTTCTCGTGGTCAAGAAGCGAACATTCTAACCACCCCCTGGCCACATATTCAAACAGTCTCAATATATTTAAGATGCTTATAGTTCCGTTAATTATATTAAAACCAATCAATATCGATATCACGTGACATACACTAAGAGTTGCACAATAGAAAAATAAATATTAAAATAAGTGTATTTTTAATATTTTTAGATTGATATTTTATCGACATAAATATAGGGTATAGGTTGAAACAGCATTCAAGCGACCCCCGGTCTAAAAGAAAAACTATTTTGAGAGGTTCATCTGAAAAGTTTTCCTTCAAGCTATTCCTTGCAGTAATTTAAAAATCTATTTTATCACCCATCGCGCGATGGTAATTTGCCTTCGGGTTTTGTGAAGAGGAAAACTTAAACTGATACAACTGACTAGATATGGATATTATATGCTTGTAATTTAGATTAAGAATAAGACCCGTAAAAATTACCGTATTATTTACGCACAGAGTATTGATTTCAGATAGAGTAAATGTATTACGTCACTGAAAAAATAATCTCCTACTTTAGAACAAAAGTTTACTCCAGAATGAATGCAACAGTTTTAAAATCTCTCAAAATAGAAATTGTGAATATATATATATATATATATATATATATATATATATATATATATATATATATATATATATATATGAATTTATATACATATATATATAAATATATATATATATATATATATAAATATATATATATATATATATATATATATATATATATATATATATATATATATATATATATATATATGAATGTATTTCTGGTATCGAATTTAAAGTTTGAATATATGTTTACGATAAAAGTCTAATGGTTTGGACGCCAATAAATTTTTAAAAATGTGATAGTTAGCGAGAGATCTAGAGAATATGGTATATAGGGCAATAAAAGTACGAACATTATCATAAACCAGAAATGAATCTGAACAATTAACCAATACCGATCGCATTTAACTAAATGAGCATTTTATCCAGTTGCTGGCAGTAGACCTCGCCGATGATGCTCTCGTTAGATTCCAGAAAGCTGTTATCGATAAGGCCGAAACTGACGGACTACCAGACAATTACTATAATCTTTTGTTGCAATTTCGGTTGGGCGAAAACATTGGGTACTTCGTCATGGTCACGCCATTGAGCTGTTTTTTTTACCGTTGTCGTAAAGTATCCATTTCTCATCACAGATCCCTGTTCGATCACGAATTGAATCGTTCGAATTTCGCAGATGCAGCATTGAACACACTTCAGAACGTCGAACGCTTTGTCTTTCATTTGGAACACATTTCTTCACCTTTGCCAATTTTCTCCAGATGTTGACCTGTTACTGAAATGCTGACATCTGATACATTTCTATGACACTTTGAGGCGTATTTTCATCGACTTTGGCAAGGTGGCGCAATGGATAGCGGCTTGGATTGGGGAATCGGTACAGCCGAGCTCGAATTCTAGTCATTTCCATTACATTCACTTACGAGCAAATGCCTTCTCCATCAAGCTATGGGGAAATAACAGGACAGTCCGTGTTCTTTTGCCTTGGATGGCACCTGCTCTCCCGCAAAAAGAAATGGCAACCTACTGCGGGAAAAAATCCTACCTCGTCAGTCATGTATCGAAAGATACATGATCGCCTAAGCGTGCATCATGCATGGCACATAAATGAATGTTTTCAAATATTGATTGAGAGTTGCAGATGTACATGCTCTACCAAATTGATCTTCAAGTCTCTTATACTCTCTGCGGAATTGCACAAATCAGTGCCGTAGTTGATTTCGGCAAAAGATTGAGATACATTATAACTCATGCAAATAAAGTAAACACATCCCTTCTTTTGTCATGCTCAAGATGAAAGTGTGTATAATGTTTTAAGTTACATTCTAGAAGAAATTGATATATAGTTGTCAAAAAGGACATTTTGAAAATTGGAAATGTGTAATATATTTTGAAGAATCCATTATAATAATGTTAGAAGACTAAATATTTATTAGAGAATCGGAAATTATTTTTCGAAGAACCTGATAGTTTTTCGCTTTCTTGATTATCAGGTTATCAATCCAACGACTTCTGACTTTCAATATAGTATATTTACGCAGTGAGAGTCTGCTTAATGGGGAAACTTTTCAAAACCCACATTCGTTATCAAGCGGAACCTCTACACCCATCAGCAGCAGCAGCAGCAGCATCATTACCATGCGCGCTTCGGGTGGTAGCTTCAGAGCCCAAATGAGTGCATGACTAGTTCGAACCACCTATTTGTGTGCAATGCCAGAAAGGGTTTCATTTACGCCTTGCGTCCGGTAAGTGTATATACTGGAGCCCATCCAGGTCAAACCATAGCTGAATTCCTCTAACTTGAACGCTGTTCTTGGTTATAGACATTAAGCATTATTTCTCTTAGGGAAAGCTTACGCTGTGTTCGTCTATTCAGTTATGGAAACCTACCAATCGATAAAATGACACCATAGCAGTGGATGCATGCATAGCTATGAAATCCTGTCAAAACGGCTGTTGACGTACAAGAAGGTTCTTCCGCTATTTGAAGGCCTTGTTTTTAGTCCTGCTATGGGGATATTACAATCACCAACAGAAAAGTATTGGGTGGGAACTGTTTTGGTGGCCGATGACCAGATTATTAGGCAGGTAGTACAGTATCATAGTACAATCGCACTGGTAGCGAGACCTGATATTTACATCAGTTATTTGACAAATATTTCCTTTGTTTCATTTTAGACGTTTTCGTATTCTATCTTGAATGAACTCATTTGTATTAAATTTTATTTCCAGGATCTTTTAAGATGTCTATTTTAGCGGACAGGTTGTTTCAAATTTGTCTTAACAATCATGTGTATTTATTTTTTTTTATTTCCGTATTACTTTGCTGCTTACAACTGCATGACTGATAATCTTAAATCTCTCTCCGTGCAAGAGAATTTTACGGTCATTTTGCCGCTATGCTCGTTGTTCGACTGCAATCGTTCTGGACAGATATTAATTACATTTTCATCTTCACATATCCACTCTAAATCCATCTACAAAATCTCCGAGGCAGAGATTTACTTCCCTGTTTGATTTGTTCTCACTGTGTTTTCTGTGTCAAAAGTTCTTTGTTTAAATTCCATCTTGGTTATCGTAATTACTTTTATTCAGTTTTTTGGCTGCCGTAATTATTCTTCCTATGCCGACAATAATTTGACAATGTCTTCAGTTTTAATATCGTTGGAAATCCGATTCTTTGTGTTATTGATTGGATATTTGTTGAATGTTCACACCATTAGTAATTAGCCGTATTAATCTGTACTTCCGTGTTTTCTGAAAATTGTCTGCTTCTGTCATTTTCATCGTCCATTTTATATTACTTTTTTTCCCTTTTATCATCATTCAACATTTCTAAGACGCGAACTCCTTTCCAACATACTGGATGAAGATTCTGACAATTTGTATTACTCTTCCCCGCGATACTCAGCAGCCTTAAACAACGCAACAGAGATTTACGTGTTCATCTTAATTTGACTGGTTTGGGGGGGTTAATGAAGGTTATTTTGTTAATGAAATGAGGAAAGATAATTCATAAGGATTAAATTTGTTCGAATCACAGAATACAACAATTTGTGTTCCATTATTATTATTATTATTATTATTATTATTATTATTATTATTATTATTATTATTATTATTATTGTTGCGGATTCCGGGAATGGAATCCTGCACAAATAAATAAACAACGCCAGTAACTGAGATAGAAATATAAGTGTATTAAACGTAAGAATACAGACTTGAAGTGAAGATTAGTAGTCCAGGAATGCGGGTTAGTAGAAAGTATATGTACAAGTCTCTGTAAGTAAAGCCGTAATTATCACTCTCTTTGGACTCTCGTATGACTCTCTGTGAACACCCTATGTACAGGCTCCGTTTCTCTCACACTGACTCAACGTATCTCAACCAACTCAACGTATCTCAGCCTTGACTCAACGTATCTCAACTTGCAGGTATTCTCTCTGTCAGCATAAGTATACTTTGGACGAGTCCATCTTGTATAAAAGGGGTCTTCCCACAACAACCCTCTCCCTAGCTTCTTTTTGTGGGGAGTTAATATTTTTTTCGCTTATGGTCTATTATTAGTGGTTCCGTGAATTTTCTTTTCCGGCTTTTTCTTCTGATCTCCGTGGATACTCGTGGTTGTTGGATTTCGAAGGCTTCAAAAATCGCTTCCATCTCGTCTTCATTTTCGGAAGGTGAGGAGTTTGGTTCCACTACGCGTCTTTTTTGTATCTGATTTATGTATCTCCTGTGAGTGAATTTTTCACCTTGGCTCGTGTATAGAACATTTCCCAGTCTGTTTATTATCGTACCTGGTTCCCAGCATGCCATATTATTCTTGAACGTTCTGAAATAGACCCGTTCGCCTGGTTAGAATGATCTTTTAGGCACTATCGGTGTATGCCGGTTTTTATTTTTTCTGGGTAATAGTTTATCAAAAACAGACCGTATTTTGCGGGCAAACATCACTTCAGCTGGCGAAAGGCCAGATGGTGTGTTTCCGTTCGGGGTGATTCTGTAGACATGAAGGAACTGTTGTATGGCTCTTTCTGTTGTTATGTCCTCTGCTTTTTTCAAGGCTCTCTTAAGCGTGTCCACAAACCTTTCGGCTTGCCAGTTAGATCCTGGATGGTATGGTGCTATTTTAATATGTTTGACTTGATAAGTCGCACAGAATTCTAGAAAATCGCTCAAGGTGAATTGGGTACCATTATCCGCTACAAGGCAATCTACCACGCCGAAACTTGCGAATAACTCGTGTAGACAATTCATTGTGTTTTCCGTCGTAGGGTTTTTGTATCTGAAAACTTCTGGCCATTTGCTAAAGCTATCTACCGTTATCAAGTAGTAATATCAATCTATGAGTCCTGCATAGTACGCATGGATTCTAGACCAAGGTCTGTCCACCTTAGGCCATGTTTTTTGTATAATAGGTGGTGCCTTTGCTGCCGCAGCACAGCCTCTACATTTTCCTACCATTTGAGTAAAGTCGTTATCCATATTAGGCCAGTACACGAAACTTCTCATTAACGCTTTCATCCGATTTTTTCCTGGTTGTCCTAGATGAAAGTCCTTCAAAATTCGTCTTTGTAAAGATTTGGGTATAACCACTCGTTCATTATAAAGTAATACGTGATCACAAATTGAAAAATATTCCGCTAGATTTCTTTCTTTTAATTCTATTTTTGTATTTGTACTTTGCATGAATTCATCCATTTCAGCTTCCCTTCTGATTTCTAACAAGATAATCCCCTTACTGTATTGTTTAGAACTTTACTAATTTCGCCTTCGGCTAGCAAGGCCGCTATTACAGAGTCTTCCAGAGGTTCGCATTTCGCAGGTACCAATCTAGATAATCCGCATGAGAAAATTTCTTCGACGGTAGGAACTCCAGTTTGATATTATAATTCAATAATATAGTTCCCCATCTCAGAAGTCTGTTGGCTGTGTAAATTGGTAGTCCTTTTTTCGATTCGATTATAGTGAGAAGAGTGTTATTGTCAGTTTCAAGAGTAAACTCTCTTCCAATGTCTGTGGAAGCGAGTTATGTCGAAAATCATGCCTAAAGCTTCTTTCTCAATTTGCGAATAATTCCTCTCTGATGGTAGCAACGATCTAGATGCGTGAGCTATAGGTTTCCTTATGCCATCCTGCATCTCTTGTAATATACAAGCTCCCACACCGTGTGAGCTTGCGTCACTAGCAATGATAATGTTCAGTTTAGGATCAAAATGCGTCAGTGCTAGATCAGACGTTAATTTCTTTATGATCTCCTTAAAAGCTTTCTGAAAATCTTTCGTCCAGTTCCATTTGTTATCTTTTTTCAATAATTCATTGAGGGGAACCCTCAATTTTTGCATGTTTTCAATGAAGTCACCGTAATAGTTTGCTAGACCAAGAAAGCTTGCAACGACATCTTTCGGTTCAGGCATATTTTATTATTGCAGATACCCTGGATGTGGTTTTCTCCCACTTTCATAGATTATATGGCCTAGATACTTGTTTTCTTTTAGAAAAAAAATCGCATTTTTCTGCTTCAGTTCAAAACAAATATCTTGAATTCTTTTAAAATCTACTTTAATGTGCGGTGCGTGTTCTTCTACCTTATCGCTTTTGATTAAAATGTCGTCTAATTAAGCAGTAGCAAAGTTCTGTCCCATGAGCATGGTATCCATAGTCTGTTGGAAGATTGACGGTGCTACTTTTATCCCAAATGGCAATCTGCTAAATTTGTAAAATCTTTTTTGAGTATTGATACATAAAATTTCTGTATTTTCTTCTTCTACTGGAATCTGAATATAAGCCTCATTTTAATCAATTTTAGAAAATACCTTACCACCGTAAAGCTTGGTAAATATTTCCCCCGGGCTTGGCAATGAGTAGTGATAATAATTGACAGCCTTGTTTAACCCAGTCGAGAAATCTGCGCAAACACGGGGTTCTCCGGTTTCTTTCTTTACGTAGACCACTGGTGCCGCCCATTCACTGAATTCGATTTGTGAAAGGATTCCAGTTTCTACCAATCTATCTAACTCCTTGTCAGTTTTTTCTATGGTTGCGAAAGCACGTTTCGCTTTTTCTTGAATACTGGCTGAACATTTTCCTTTAGTTCAATTTTTGCTGCAACCTTATTACATCGTCCCAAACCGCACGAGAATACTTCGGGAAATTGACTATGTAGTTCTTTTAATTTTGTAGCTTCTGACGGCTCGCATTCTATTTTATTACAAAATGTGCTAATTGGTAAATCCCATACGTCAAACTTTTGCATCCAGTCTGTGCCCACCAAATTTTCTTTGTCGTTCATTACAAATATCTTCATTTTTTCGTTTTTCCATGGAATTTTACGTTTTGAATTACTTCTCCTTCAAAATTGATACCCTTCCCCGTAACAGACTTGGCGATTTTCTGTGTATGCATCATGGTCGGTCTATTTAGCTTCCTCCATGTTTGTAAATTAATTATAGTTAGATCCGATCCTGAGTCTAACTGTAAATTTACCTTCTTATTTAAAATCTCGAGTCCCATGTATTTTCTTGTGTTTAGTTTGTCTTCGTAGTCCATTCTAGTAGTTCTTACCCACCTAGTTTCTGCATTGATATGCCTTATGTTCCATTTTTCCACAAGGTAAACAGTTCTTGTATTTAAATCGACAGTCTTTTCCAGTGGAATCCACCGCATCTGTAACATGCAGATCGATGGAAGGGAGGCTTATATTTGCTTTGACCTCTGTCATTAATCGCTTTATACCTTTTAAAAATTTTCTTTATCATAAAATGTTTGTCTTCTTGGGCGGGGACGTAACTTTTTGTTCAACTTACGTATGTGTGCTCCTCCCGATTCCTCGATATCCTCAGAGTCATTTTTTATGCTAAAGCATTTTTGGCAGTCTTCTGACAATTTTTGTAGCGTTAATCCAGGCTCGTTTTGAAGCTACGTGAGAATTCTTTTTCGCATTAAACTGTCCTTGGCTGAGACTAATCCCTGTACGAAAATAAAACAATTAAAATTGTCCTGAGTAAATTCTGCTAATTTAAAATTATCGGAATATTTGTTCACAATTGCGGCGAACGTGGAGTAGTCATCATTTTCGCTTTTTATGAGGTTGAGACATTTCCACCTTTTGTGAGAAAGTGAAGCCTTTAAACTGAAGAGCTCCGTAAGGCATGTAACTGCCTCGTCAAACGTCAAATTTGTCTTTTTCTTTAGTATATAGTCCACACATTTTGTGTAATCTTCTGTTCCCAATTTCCTGAGTAATAAACGGAGCTTCTTAGCTTCCATCCAATTTTGGCAATCAATGTTGAAAATGTCTTCATGACGTCTGTAATAGTCCCCGAAATATTTATCATTTTCTAGAGAGTATTTAAATGTTTCTATTGTGTTCCAAACTGCGTCTTGAGAAAAAGTCGCCTCTTTTTCGATATTCTTTTGTTGTGCGTTAACCGTTACTTTTAATATTAATTCCTAGAGTTGCATTTGTCTTTCTTCACTTCTTCTTATGAACTCAAGCATTGCTTTTTAAAAATCTTCCATTTTTCTTTCTATCTCTTATGTATGTTCTTATATGTTCGTCGTTAATTTGTAGTTCTCAGTGTGAATTCCTTCGAGTCTTGTCGCTAAGTTGTTGTGCTCGACGTCACTCTCAAATTTCCGTCGCCAGTTATTGTGTTGGCAAGCGAATTTTTTTTTCGAACGTTTTCGTAGTCTTCGTCGTCAAGTTGTTGTGTTGACGAGAGAAAAATTTTTTTCGTGTCGGTCCGAAATCGTCGCAGTCAAATTGTTGTGGATTCCAGGAATGGAATCCTTCACAAATAAATAAACAACGCCAGGAATTGAGATAGAAAAATAAGTGTATTAAACGTAACAATACAGACTTGAAGTGAATATTAGTAGTCCAGGAATGCGGGTTCGTAGAAAGTATATGTGAAACCGTAATTATCTTTCTCTCTCTGGATTCTCGTATAATTCTCTGTGAACAGCCTGTGGCTGTCTCCGTATCCCTCACCATGACTCAAAATATCTCAACCTCCAGGTATTTTCTCTGTCAGTATAAGTATATTGTGGACGATTCCATCTTGTGAAGAAATGGTCTGCACCACAACAATAAATATATACATATATATAAATATATACATATATATATATATATATAAATATATATATAGAGAGAGATTTATACAAATATATATGTAATATTATATATATATATATATATATATATATATATATATATATATATATATATATATATGTATGTATGTATGTATGTAAGATCATTGAGCTGTTTTTCAATTAGATAAAAATAGTTAATAATTAATAATTATGTTTTTCTTCACCGTAGCACGACATAGAGTTTTATTCTAAACGCATTTCTAAAGATTCTACAGGAGGTTAGAAAAGCATGTGTATATTTCAGTATATAATATATGGATCTGTCATATTGCATAGAGTACTATTTTATTAATACCAGCACTCAATTAATATATATATATATATATATATATATATATATATATATATATATATATATATATATGTAAAAATATATATATAATTCAAGTAATTTATTGAGTCTAAAACATCAACAGAATGCAGAAAGCACTGGACGGCCGTTTCGTCCTATATTTGGGACTCATCAGCAGTGCGCATCCACTACCGAGAATTGAAACCCTGACAGCTTGTCAAGCAAACACCATACCAACTGTTCCCACGGGCCTCGAAGAGGTAGCAAATCAAATTCAATATAGCGCTGCTCGCTCACATATTCCGTGGTGGAACTCAACTGAGATTCTTTCTAACTATAGGACAGTGCCCCCGGAGCCACGGCTACTATCACTAATCCGCTTAACCTTGAGCATTAGAAGCCAGTTCAAGGCCCGTTGGAACTGTTGGTATGGTGTTTGCTTGACAACCTAACTGTCATGGTTTCAATTCTCTGTAGTGGATACGTACTGCTGGTGAGTCCGAAATATAAGACGAAACGGCCGTCCAGCGCTTTCTGCATTCTGTTGAGGTTTCAGACTCAATGAATTACTTCAATTATAATAATCAAATCCTCCTAATAATTTCTATGATATGTAGGCGAGTTCCGTTTACTCCAGTCCTTTGTTTTATGCAGCAGATATTAATAATGCACAGACGCTTCGTCTAAATGTGGGGCTATTTGAAAGTGTCATTTGTCAATGATCCGACGGGTACTTGCGTGTGCAGAAGGAAACGGGCGGCATTATGAAAATTTGTCATGAGTTGCTGTGTTGAAGTAAAACGATAGCCTTTTGGACATATGTTAATATGGACATTTTACATTTTCTTTTGTGTCAGCAAAACGCCCCGAAAGTATGTAGAATCGTGTGGGAGGTTGTATCTTGGATTTTACATTTAATAGTTTATAGCGTATATTTTAAACTTAATAATTAAAAAAAGAATAATTTTCAGACATATCTTTAAGTGAATTTGTTCTTGTTTTGGTGCGAGGAAGCCTCCCACAATGTTCGTAAAAGTATTTTTGAAAAACAATCCATATATATATATATATATATATATATATATATATATATATATATATATATATATATTCTGTTCGATAAAAGTGAATCAGCGGATGTTTTTACTAAATGTTCTCTTCTCCGATGAAACAAAATTTGATATAAATTCAAAGGATAAGCGATTTAAAATCCGAAGAAGAAGCTTTGAATGCTCTTTGAATTTAGCATTAAGTACTGTCAAGCATCCTTTAGGTATAATGTTCTGGGGGTGCTTTTAAAAACCTATTGGAAAGACACTCAGGAGCGAGGAGTACAAGTGAATTTTAGAGTTTTGTCTGCTCCCTTCTGCTGAAAGGTTGAAAATCGACACCACCAAGCTCAATTTTATGCAGGATAATGCTCCCTGTCACAAATCAAAATTGATGAAGGAATACTTTGATGAGAAGCAGGTGAGTGTTATGACATGGCCGCCCCTATCTCTTGACCTCAACCCCATATAAAACTTATGAAGCATTATAAAGTACAGGCTCTCGAGAACGCAGTTGAGCGACAAAGAGAATTTGATTGTGAATTTCATATCCGAATGGAATTCAATGCTTGGAGACGAGATTTGCCAGAACCTGATCAAGTCAATCGCAAAAAGGGTTGAAAAGGTTATTCAAAATAAAAAAGGACCCATAGATTATTAAAAATTTCGAACTATATAACTTATTATAAATAAATTATACATCTATTATTCTTTATTTAAAGGTGTTCGGTTATGTTTCTATTGATTACTAGTTGCAGGAAATAAGTGAGTCACTTTTTTTGCAGAGGTTTTTTCATTAATCTTATTTATATCCAAAATTATAATTATCAATAGAATAACTTAGGGTGAGTAAACTTTTGCTAGGTAGTCGGGAAGGGGCCTTTACATTAGTAAGATTTGACCCCAAGAACAATAGGCGAAAATTTTGTTAAGTAAAAAATTCAGGTGAGTCACTTTCATCGAACAGCTCTGTATATATTTATGTATAATGAGACTGAATGTTTCGCTGTATCACACCTAATCAGTACATCTACTTATCGACTGCCTCAAGCCAGGATCGAAACCCAACTGATCCGGTATCCGGGGACTTTCACCTAAGCTACCGGCTCTCGGCAGAGAGGAAGGTGAACTTTGACGTATTTGTTTTGAATAAATATGGCAGTGAATCAGAGTGGTCGACTCATAAAAGAACTTAGCATTATCACCAGTAACAGTCACTGTTTACAAATTCGCGCTTTCTCTAAAGTTCTCGATCGAAAAATTATATATATGTATATGAAGAAATATAGTCTTAAAATGAATATATTTATGGGATTAAGTGCTCAATATCAGAGATAGAGCGTGTGTAAATATAAAAGTGAACATAGAAGTCAACACTTGGAGGCAACACTCTGTTTCATGCTAGATGCAATCGTCTGGCCACGTGGCCTAACGATTGCATCTAGCATGAAAAAGAGTGTCGCCTCCAAGTGTTGACTTCTATGTTCACTTTTATATATATATATATATATATATATATATATATATATATATATGTATATATATATATATATGTATATATATATATATATATATGTGTGTGTGTGTGTATATATATATATATATATATATATATATATATATATATATATATATAATGTTTTATTTAATTCCATAGTCAAGTGTATAAAATTTATGAATAAATCGTCCTTTATAAATTCATTTAGTTATGTTTTGTCTTCGGAATATGGTTCTTCGATCTACATGATATTTATTACATTCCTTAGCATCAACCGTTGTACCTTTATTCGATTCCTGTTCAATCTTAATTTTTTCATAGTCACCACCTCTGCTAAGTCACCTCCTCTTCACGAACTATTTGTAAATTTCAAGTCTGTAATCGCTATAAGCAAACATTACTTTTGTTTTATTTTTGTCAATTTTTTATCTAATTTTGAAACCTTGCCGATTTCAATCATTCATCATTTCTTCTGCATGAGATGTTGTCGATTTGAGGAATATGACGTCGGCAAATCATATCAGGTTAAAATGTTCCCATTTAAATATAATCCCAATATATATTTACATTTATTAATATATGTTATATTTCTGGTGATATATCCAAAAAATAAAGAATTTACACAAGATCACATACATCATTCCTTTCCAAGTGTTTATTGTAGTAATAAATTTGATCAATGTATTGGCGTGATGTTATCGTATAGTTTTGCAATAATTATATATATATATATATATATATATATATATATATATATATATCGGTAATACAAGGCTCACAGTTATAAAAAAATGCTGATTATTATATTGATACGAAGGCTTTCATATGAAAGGCGAGTGTTGATACTTGGCTTTTATTGTAGATAAACTTTATCTATAATGACTGTCAATAGGTTTATACACATACACCCAAAAACACACCATGTAAAATGTACATCTATCTGTCTAGTTAGATAACACGCTTCAGACTTTGAAATTTTCAATATAAAGAGATACTCATAAGTGAATTTAATATCGGTCACTGGTAGTCTGTCTAAACTTTATATATATATATATATATATATATATATATATATATATATATATATATATATATATATATATAAGAATATGTATGTGTGTGTGCGCGCGCCTGTGTGTACAAATATATAGGAAAATAGGAAACAACCATTAGGTTAATAATAAGAGTTTCTTTATTTTTACAAAACCGTGCTCAATACGCAGGCAGAGCCTATATTATAATATATATATATATATATATATATATATATATATATATATATATATATATATATATATATATATAAAAGTGAACATAGAAGTCAACACTTAGAGGCGACAATCTGTTTCATGCCAGATGCAATTGTCAGGCCTGACGATTGCATCTAGCATGATACAGACTGTCGCCTCTAAGTGTTAACTTTTATGTTCACTTTTATATTTACACACGCTCTGTCTCTGATATTGAACACTTTATCCCATAAATATAGCACACTTTAAGACTATATTTCTTTATATATATATATATATATATATATATATATATATATATATATATATATATATATATATATATAATTGTGTGTGTGTGTATATATATATATATATATATATATATATATTTATATATGTGAATTCGTGCGTGTGTGTATGGGTTGAGTTCAATCTACAGTAGGAATGCAAAACACTTTCCGTCCCCTTTTCTAGGCAGTACACAAATGCATAATGGCATTTTTCAGAGACAATAAAGTGTGCCGGTTTGCAGTTTCATATGACGCAATCTAGACCTGTCTTGTGTTCAAGTCAGAACGCTAGGCTGGCTTGTCCGATCTTGCTTTTGTGTGGTAACGCCTATTCTTATTATTGCCAATATCTCTCTTTGTATCTTCTTTCAGAGATCATATTTTTGCAAATCTAGCGTTATTCGCACTTGTTAAATCCACTAAAACAACCAATTTGTCGGAATAATTATTAGATATATAAAAATACACACATACACACACACACACACACACATATATATATATATATATATATATATATATATATATATATAATTATTTTTTAAATAATATGATTCCTTCCCTACATAAGATTTTGATGTTTCAAAAACGAGAGCCAAAACCCTCAATATAATTATTAAAATTAAATTGAATTAAGGTATCAAGCCCTGTTTCATCCTCAAGCGAAAATTTAGGAATAACCAGTCTTGAAATTTACGCATATTTATAAGGATGTTCGTTCGCAAAATAAATTACTATGGAAACGGCTGGGGCGGTCATTTTGGTTAGGTCGTCTAACAGTTAATTCTTATCCACATATCAATCTCCTTCGAAAAGGTCTAGCCGAGGTAGGGTGGGGTATCTATTTCAAAGCGGATGATGGCATTCATGTACGCACATCGTTTTGTCAGTTACAGCAAATTATAGCGTTTGGCACCACGTCTGTCGTGAAGTGTCTAGAGAATTTTCTTTCGTTTTTATTTATTTATATATTTATTTATTTATTTATTTATTTATTATTTATCCAAATGTCAGTTTCATATATAAACAGGTCGCACTGAACTACAATTTGTTTTTTGACGACTTCATAAGCTTCACCAAATTCTCGCATTAAATAATTAGCATAAAAAGAATTCATAGGTTAACAAAAACCCAAACATTAAATAGAAAAACCCTTTATGAATACATTGATACCTTAATTCAATTTAACTTTAATAATTATATTGAGGGTTTCGGCTCTCGGTTTTGAAACATGATAACTGTTATGTAGCGAAGGAATCATATTTTTTAAAAAAATAATTATAATTTAAGCTTTACTTCTGTACGGAGCAGTGTTTTTAAAAAATAAAAATAATACTAAAGAACTCCGGATTATGTAGCTAACGTGCTCTTTCCTATTTTTCTACATACCTGCACATATATATATATATATATATATATATATATATATATATATATATATATATATATATATATACATATATATATATATATATTCGTATATGTGTTTTGTGGGTGGGTCTCTATTCGAGGGAGTGTGTGAATACACACAATTAGATTCATATATTTTTCCATGTTTTATGTTATACAAAAGATAATGCAGCATGCTTAATCTTTTTCGTGATATTACCATGCGTATGTATGCTAATCGGAAAACATGTCTATAACATCAAACACTGGTAAACAAGAGATTTCTAATTATGTTGTTGATAAACAAATAACATCAGTCGAATAGGAACTCAATCGTAATCACATAGAAAGTTATAAAAAAAACGATAACAGAATAAACCTATTGCGTTGCAACAAAATGCACCTAAAATTTGAACAAGATGAAACATCCATGGAAAGCGTTGTACGATAGGACATACATACCTACAGTTGAATGTGTTAGAAAATTATATTATTCGTGTATATATATATATATATATATATATATATATATATATAAAGAATCATCTTTCACGTATACAGAGTCCGACCAATATAACAAGCATCGTCAGGCGATCGGCAGCTGTAATGTGAAAATGGGAGTCTTTATACCTTCAAAAAATGGAAAAATATGGACGGTGATCGCGCGCCATTCACTTGGATTGGTATAAGTACACAACCAGTCAAGCATAAATAAAAACAGTGAACACAACTCTTCGCTATATATATATATATATATATATATATATATATATATATATATATATATATATATATATATATATATATATATATATATATATATATATATTTATACAAACATGAATACACCTTTCATTAAATACAACATACAAAGTACTGCGATTATACATTTTATTTAACTTTTCTTGTGTTCGAACAAGTTTTTTTTCTTTTCGGAACACAGAGTCTGTAGAAACTGTCCAAATTTTCGGTAATTTCGAGCGCTTTCGTCTCTACTTTATCCATTTTATTTTTGTTTTTGAACTGGGTGCATATGTTTTACAGATGTTTCTAAGTATAGTAATGTTTTATTTTCCGGACACAGTTAGCACAATGTTAATAATATTGTGTTGGCTTTTTCTTTCTTTATCCGCTCAGAATTATAGAATATTTGAACAGTTTTTACACATTCCGAGTCCAGAAAAGAAAACCGCTTATTGGAATTTAAAGAAAAATTAAATAAAAATCTTAATCGCAGTACGTTATCTATCGTCTTTAATGACACCTTCATATCTGAAGTATTACTCCAAACTTCTTACACACACACACACACACACACACACACACACATATATATATATATATATATATATATATATATATATATATGCACACACGAGTTTAGCAGCTTACAACAAAATTTAATCATATACAATGCTAATCATGAAACTAAAACTTTTTCTTCTAACGTTTGTATTATTACTCTTCTTTTTTATTATCCAAGATGTTTACGGTCATTTTTCTCCACTACGCCCTCTCCTTTTAAGCTCTTAATAATGTTTTCCTATCTCTATATATCTTCTTCTGCTATCATTTCCTCCAAGTTCTTTTGTATGTTGTGCGCTGTATTCTTCAATCTCTCTTAACTACAATATGTCCTCTCAGTGTGCAATTTCCGAAACCCTATTTTCTCATTATGTTCCCAGTGAATTTCTATTTTTCTCTTCCAGATATTAAGTATAAATCTCCTTTTTGTTTACATTTTCCCTTAAGCGATTTCTTTGCTCAAATTGTTCAGTTCATGGTATTCTCATCATCCTTCTGTAGAACAACATTTTTCTTGCTTGATTTTTCTTATTTCTCTGTCCGGAGATTACCCACCATTCACTGACATATAGGAGGACTGATATTACATAAAAGTTCAGTTCTATTTACTTTTCTTCTAAAAAACATTTCCTCTTTCTTAATATTTACTTAGATTTTGGAAAGACAACTTTTTCTGTCGTAATGCACGTTTGAATTTCGTTGTTGTACTTTTCGTGGACTTTTTAAACGCTACCCAGATATTTAAATTTTTGTACTCGCTTGAATTTGATATCTCCTATATGCACATTGCTTTATGCGTAGCAGGATTTTTCGCAAGACAAAATGATCATTTTAGGACTTTTAAACCTTTGAAATCTTCAAATGACATTTGCATCGCCAATCCTGACAAGTGTTCCGGTGTAGTTATTATAAACAATCAAGATTACTTTGACAAGATAGCAATTATTTTAAATGATTCCTCTAATTTCAAAAAGATTGTTCCTAGTAGCACACGTAATAACACTAGTAAGGTGGGGCCGATAACTCAGATATTTGCTTCCAGTATATTAAATTAATCTAAGTTCTAAAGATATGTATAATAGGGTTAGAACCGATGGTTCACAAGGGCTAAGAATGTATGGATTACCTAAATTGTCTTAGACTGATATACAACTCAGACCTATTTTATCAGTGACATTATCTGTAGAGCACGTGTTGCAAAATGGCTAGCTGAATTCTTCCAATCGAACTTTTTTGCAACCATAATATTTCTGATTATTTTACATTTTCAGATTCCGTTGGAAATTTAGTAATCAGTCCATAAAATAATCTGATGTTGTCTTTCGACATTGTTATCTTATATACAAATGTACCTATTCAGAAAACCATACATAATCTTTTGGTGCTCTTTGGAGATTTCATTTGTGTATGGATAGTATTCCGGAAACGTTGTTTTTGGATTACATGCGTCTGCTGACTGCGAGTGTTGAATTCAGTTTCCTAAACATTATGTATGCCCGACCACATGGGATTCAGTGGGTATTCCACTGTGTCCCATACTTGCTAATAATTTCATAAAATTTCTTGAGGGAAATTACGAAAGT
The DNA here is from genome assembly GCA_964036315.1 of Acanthosepion esculentum. Lineage (NCBI taxonomy): Eukaryota > Metazoa > Mollusca > Cephalopoda > Sepiida > Sepiidae > Acanthosepion > Acanthosepion esculentum. Next base: position 106,064,709 of record OZ038477.1, read on the forward strand.
TTGCGTAAGTACTATGTTGATATGCGTTATGTTGACGATACCTTTTCCATTTTCGATTCTACCAACGACGCCACGGCCTTTTTTGCAGAACAAATTCTTTCCATCCATCCCTTCAATTTACTATATGCGTTGAGAATAATGGTATGTTGACTTTTAGATGTTCTCGTTGAACGTAGGGATGGTGTTTGTGTCACCAGTATTTTTCGTAAATCTACGTTCACAGGTTTGTATATAAGTTGGAACTCTTGCGGGCCTTAGGAGCACAAGATTTCCAAACGGAAACCCCATATTTTTGAGCGTTCATAACGTTGTCGAAACTGAACTCAACACCCTAAGTCGGCAGACGCATGTATTCAAAAATCATAGTCTGCTATATATTTTTGGTTCATTTTGTGATGTCAACGAACACTCGGTTGCCACATTTGTAATATCAACGAATTCTCGTTGTCACTTTCGTTATGCTCGTTGTAGTAGAGAATCTTTAATCGTAGATAGAACTTATAGTACGCCGTTGAACAATACTGGTGTCAGGCCCCTTCGAATATCACTCGCACTAAGAGTATAGGGTTTTCCAATAAATTAGACCGATTTTACATGTGAATTAAGTTTTAGTCCAATGATTTTTCTTTTCCTTTCAGATTTATCAACTTACGTCTTTGGCAATTTCAACTATGGAAAGATTAACAATCAAAGAACGTGAAAAAGTTATCGAAGCCTATTACTAAAATTGACGTTCAAATATAAAAAGCCCAATGATTCCGCTAGCAAAAAGTCCACACCAAGCAGTGGCCTTTTGTGGATGCTGTGGCTTTTCAACAATCTTCCTTGGATTTTCATCAGCCCAAATGTGACAATTTTGCTTTTTAATGAATCCACCAAAATGAAAATGGGCTTCATCACTAAAGAGGATATTTTGCGAAAAATCTTCATCGGCTAGTTTTTATCGTGCACCCAATTGAGGAATATACGGCGCTCCAAATCGTCAGTTGTGTTCTTTAAGCGTGTAGAGATAAATCTTTGTCAAAATTCGATATAACTTTGTTGTGGAGAGGTTCAATTCCTGTGCGCAATAACAAATAGAGGTGTCTGAATTTTCGGCAACATTCTCGTTCGCAGCTGCGATGTCTTCAGCTGAATGGCGTAAACGAGCACGCAATGGTGTTTTCATATCTGCTACCGACCCAGTTCGTTTGAATTTTGCGAACAATTTTTCCAACTGCACTCACAGTTGGTCGATTATGTTGACCAAAAAAAAAAAAAAGGAACAAAAAAGCGAAGTGCACGAAATGCATTTCTGTTTGAACGTCCATATTCATAAGTCTTCGAAAACTTTACAACGTTCTTTCATTATTAACATTTCTCTGTTTGAAACTGCCAAAGACTTAAGTTGTTAAATCTGAAAGAAAAAGAAACAAATCGTTAGACGCTTAAAATTAATTCACATTTTAAATTCGGTCTAAATTAATCGAACATCCTATACTTGCTCGATAATATTCGCGCGAATAGTAATCACCATATTGATCCGAATATAGAATAGTGTAGAGAAGCGAATAAAGAATAGCAGTCCGTATAGTGATAGAGGAGAAACAGCAGAACATTTATACGCAAAACTAATTCCTACTTATGCGTTTAATCTATGATCACGTGGTCTACTTAATTCAATAATGGGATCGCTTTTGCTTTCTCACTGGCGATCTATGTTCAAACTCAAGTGTCGGTAGCGACACTTTATTCCTATATAACAGTCCATCAAGCTTTAACAATTTGTTCTACAATTATGTTAAGCGGAACTTGCAATCATACACCAAAACCATTGTAGAAAATCGATTTCCTGTTAGTGCCATTCAGTGTGTTATCGACCGAAAAGTCAGACATTTTAAAGAACCAATAGTTTTAGGACCTCGCCGATGCTCAGTATGCCTTAAATTGCCATGGTTAGGTAGGAAGTGTCAGTTGCTTGCTGATAGCGTTTCGGCTTGGCATTAATTCGTGTTATGACACTGCTAACTTGAGTACTATCTTTCGCACTAGATCTGTGTTTCCTTTTCTAATAAAGATCGGTTGTCCTATTTTCAAAATAGTTCCGTTGCATACAAATATAAATAGCGGTGTGATGCGGTATATATAAAGCGGACGAATCAAAGATTGGAAACCAGTATTGTGCAACACGTGACTGCCGACCTACGATCCACCAGTCAGAGAGGACCACCCAATCTGTACACGACTCGTCCATTGGACAATATTTATTGGACAACCTAGACTGTGCCGCCGAATGTGATGAAACATTTTTTCTATTTTACATAGAGCACGCTCTATCCAACATCATAGAGTCCTCGAAGCGTTATATATCAAATTATATCAAATTATATTGTTTATATGTAAAAAAAAAGAATGATTTTTTTCGTTCCTCGTGTTTGTTTCGAAGAGTATGAGTAAACTTTTCCTATTTTATACACTTTTGGAACTTGTTAATATCTGTTTTTTAATTGTCAATTATTTACAATTAAAATTTTTTTAATCGTGTTCCAAATTGCAGTACTTAAACGCAATTTTTGTAATTGTGTCTGTAGTTTTGCTTAATTGTGCCAACGTAGAACTTTTGAAAAAGTTTTGTCTGAAGGGTAATACTTCAAGTTATATATGATGACGTCATCTTTATTTAAATCTGTTTTATTTTTCTGTGGGATCAAGTCCTTATTTCTACTCCCCCCATATATATATATATATATATATATATATATATATATATATATATATATATATATATATATATATATATGGAGAGCGATAAAGTGAGAGAGAGAGATGTAGATACGTATTTGCCTCAAAGCAAGGCTTAAGAGAGTAATTAAAATAAAATAAGTCTGGAAATTAGAGAAAAGCTAACACAGAAATTTAAGGAAATAAATATATAAAAATGCTAACATAAAACAGTTAAAGAATAAACATTAAGCAGAAAAAGATTGTCGATAACATACATTAAGACAGGCGAAACATTTCTTGGGACGGTTGTGGACCAAAGGTGAGCCAGACACAGAATATCAGTAGCGTTTTCGTGGGAGTGGTAATGTATCTTGCCCAGAACAACGAACTATCATACCAGTCTTTTTATGGGGCAAGAATCGCGTTTTTATTATCCGCCATTATATATATATTTTTTTTTTCTCAATTTGCCTGTTTGTAAAAGTATTTTATCTTGTTAACAATCTTTCATATAATAATAAAATTGAATTTGAAAAAGTTCTTAAATGAGACTGTATGTTACCTATAATAATCATTTGGCAATATGTATCCACTGAACAAAATCATCCGATGTTATCTACATTGGCTTTCACAGTTAAAACAGAATCACCCGTTTCTGTTTTTGATGATATATATATCAATAAAGACCTACTACTTGAATACATTTTATTTAAGCTATCTAGTTGTGCAAATGTCTATGTTGTTTTGTATAGGATCTTCGTTCATTTTTTTTTCGTATATTCCTAAAAGAAAATGATCTATTACGAAAATGGAAAAAGTAAAACATTAAATTTATTAATGAACACAATCAAATTTCTATATCATCCACTGGATACAGTTGTTGTTGTTTTTTAGTCTTTTTTGCGTTCATTTGACATACAATAGGATTTATTATTCTCAAATCTCATTTCTGTATTTTAGATCTGAAAAAAAAAACGGTTAAAATTCCGGAAATAATGCAGGTTTAATCTGTTACCCAGTGCAGTATATAAATAAGTCACATAAATCCTGCCCAAGTGTAGGAACACAATTTGAAATCGACATAAAAAGCCGTGTTTTTCATCTTTTGTGTTTTTTCAGTTTTATTTCATTTTCCATCACGGTGAGAAGGATGCGACACGATAAGTGGAGAACTTCAAATTTTAAAAGATCAAATAATAAAAAAAAAAGATAAAAATTTTAAGCTAAACAAAAATTTTCATTCAGTGAAATAAAAATAAATACGTTTGGGGAACGTTCATCTCAAGAGCGATACGTTTAAATAAGACCATGCAAAGCGTTTTGGTACACGGGACAATCGTTGTGATTTATTTATCGCAAGTATTTATGGGTTGAATGAAAGAGGCTCGACCGTAACATTATTTATTTTTCGTGTTATCTATTTTGCATCAACAGAATATTTTAAGAAAAATAGGATTTTCTCTTCGGCAGGAATATTTAGCAAGTTTGCTGTTTCAGCTGCCGGTCTATATCGTAAACGAAATTTGAAATAACATCTAAAAATATTCTTCATTTCAGAATACCTCCCATGTACATGCCACAATCTGTATCCTCACAAGTACATCTACATTTACAGTATATTATTTATTTAATATATATATATATATATATATGTATATATATATATATATATATATATATATATATATATATATATATATATATATATATGTTGTAGCATAATTTTCCAGATGTCTTCGTATTGTCACAATAATTTTTTTCTCGTGATTCGGATTAAATAGGAAAATAGATACATAAAAAAACAACATGTGTCGATGGGGATTTCATTTGCTTTGTTGCGCTCCGTTGGTTATCAAAGATGAGCTATTTCTCCTGGCAGACACAAATATATATATATATATATATATATATATATATATATATATATATATATATATATATATATATATATATATATATATATATATGTATATATGTATATATATATATATGTATATATGTATATATATATATATATATATATATATATATATATATATATATATATATATATATATGTATATGTGTATATATATATATGTATATATATATGTCTCTATATATATATAATGTTATACATAAATGCTTGCGCAACTCAGAATGTGTTTTTGTTTAATGCAGTGATCTAGATGACACTTGATATATATATATATGTATATGGAGAGAGAGAGGCCGAGAGAAAGACAGACAGAGAGACAAGTTTTGGGAACAACAACGTCAATGTCTCTATGTCTGTCTGTCCCAAGTTTTTTATGTTTTTATAGCTTCAGACTAAGCTGTTTTATAAAATAGATAATATTACAGCACACGAACATACACATATAATATATGCATACATAGATACATATATATATATATATATATATATATATATATATATATATATATATATATATATATAAATCATATCATATAGAAATCATATTTTTTTAAATAATTATAATGCATTATATATATATCATTATTTAAAAAAAAATGTTCCCTTCGCTACATAAGAGAACTCATGTTTCAAAAACAGGATCCAAAAACGTCAATATAATTATTAGAATTAAATTGAAGAAAAGTATCAAGCTCTGTTTCATCCTCTAGCGAATTCTTTGGAAAAATAAAAAATAATTACAATTTGGGTTCTACTTTTGTATTGAACACTGTTTTTAAAAAATAAAAACAAAAGCACTAAAGTTCTTCGAATTATTTACCTAACGTTTTCTTTCGCATTTTTGTATATATTTCCACACACACGCACACACACACACACACACACGCACACACACACACACACACACACACACACACACACACACACACACACACATGTATGTGTGTTTGTGTCACTTAAAAGTTATTTTATTTGATTTGCATATTTGAATAGACGATCCTTTTATTTATTAAACAGTATAATTTTTTATTTTCGTCTACCAGCTGAATATTCGAAAATTCTTATTAGGTAAAAAATATCACGTAGCATTCGATCCTAGGGGAAATCGTCATTAGACTTGATGTGCATTGACCTCGTGGCTACAGATGTGTCGATGATCAAGGATCTCTGAATAGTGTCTTAGACATTTTTATATACTCTTAAAATAGATATATAAACTCATTTGCGTGACGTAACTAAACGAAGCAATTTGTAAATAAAGGGGTGGATTTCTTTATTAATCAATTCGACAGATATTTATTACTTATACGTTATTTTTGGTAGATACCCGCATTTGAAGCCCATGAGATCGAATGATGCTTTCCTCTAGCAGAACAGCTGGTTTGAATCCTGCTGGAGAACGCTTATTTTTCGCTAATAAAATTTTTCGAGTATTCAGACCGGTAAAAGAACATAAATAAATGTACTGTCCAATAAATAAACGTAGCGTCTATCCAAATTCTGAAAAAAAAGCAACGTTCAACTTTGTCAAAAGGGGGAGGGGTCTCGATTGGGACAACATCCTACTAGAAACAGCGACAGAGGTCATATCATTTTTATAAAAAAATCGAGTATTAACGTCCTGCCAATGACTTACCATCGCATTTCTCAAACAGTATGCAGTATA
>OZ038477.1:106078495-106110995 GCA_964036315.1 Acanthosepion esculentum
GCCGAGACAGCAAAATAATGTGGGTATTCTTTGTTTCTGATATGAGCGTGAGTCATGAAGAATTGAAAAATATTTCATGAGCCTCCAGGAGCACCCGCGTAAAAGTATTTACAGACTGGCCACATTTCTTTCACCAACAAACACAACACTCAACACAGCGGGACAAACTGCACGCTGTTCATTATTTAGTTGCTCTTAGCTGACTGGAAGTGTTCTCTCGCCATTAGGAGTGCAAGGATTGCCTCGAGACCTATAATATATATATATATATATATATATATATATATATATATATATATATATATATATATATATACGCAAGTTGTTGCATTCTTTTGAAAATTCGCATTTTATCTGCGCATGGTTAGAATTTAAACTACGACCTGGTCTTTCTGGTTACGTAATGTGGCTTCCTTCATAGAGTTATAGAAGGTCAGTATTACATCCACTGACGCAAATGACGCAATTTTCTATAGGCAAACATAATCTTAGGAAAATGAGGATGTCAAGGGACACTGTATTGAAGGAAGTCTCAGTAAGGAAACCTAAAGAATTGTTTGACAAGTTAGCAAAGGAAATCAATACAAAGGAATAACCATTAACTGAAGGAATATAGGATACATCGTCAACAACAATGTAGACTGTCGGATATATTAGTTACTTACTGGGGGCATCAGAATCATGCAAACATAGGAAATTCATGGTATGCGTGGCGTAGTATCAAGCGACGGAATATGTGAAATGCTTTTGTGTGTTGGCTACTTCAATAATTATGTGCAAGCTTTCTTGGCAGAATATTATATAATACATGAAATAATCGTGGTGAAAAAGTTACAAAAACGCAATAACAAAAATGACATGGACAAAATAACAGAGAAATTACTTTTCAATACCAGATAATATTTATTAAACAAAATTAACAAAAGGAAAGTGTATGCTCAGCGAAATGTTAATGAATAATTTGAGTGTGACGAACTATGTTGTTGTGTTCTAGTGTGAAGCTTTCAGCCCTTTTAGCTTCAACGTGAAAAGTTCATGTCATTCTTTTCGAAAGAGGAAAAGCCGGTAGAAAAATTGCATTAATTATACGTGTTGTTTTATGCCACCAAATCTGCTGATATTAAGTATATTAAGGGCTGCTACTGCTAATGCTATTTTATTTATTAACGCAAAACAGTATAAATACATATGAACTGGGAAAAAGATCTCCGATAAATCAGCTAAAGTTTTGATGGATAAAAAACAAAAGTGCTGCACTTCTATGTAATATGTAGACTCTATATGACCATGAAGGCTGAACAGTTAGTGACACTGGATAATTAGCCTTGAGGTGAGAGAGATACGATTCTTACGAGGAATGGTTTCAATCCTATTTAGGAACAGTTAAGCAATGAAGATGTCTTAAGGGAAATACGAACAGTACCCAAAGGAAATATTTAGCTTATATTTCTGGAATGCTTAATGTGGAATGTGGATGTTTCGTTCAAACGGCTTCCTACAGAGAGCCACTACTATATTAAATCAGTAGCTTTGGAGGCATAAAACAACACGAACAATTAATGAAATGTACTACCGCGTGGCTGATTCACCAAACGCTACATTGCTAATATCAACATGTCCTCATGGTGAGCGCTTCCAACTTCTATATCTTGTACACAGGTTATGTATCTCCTTCAGGATACACATAGCTTGAGTGGCATTTTGGCTTTGTATTGGGGGCAATTTATTGATGATAATCAAACCAATAACCTTGTAAGTGATCAGTTTTGCTCTTACAGAATTTTTTCCACGTCGCCACCACCGTTGGGTATGAGTTTTCCAGATGTTTCTCATTTTAAGTTCTCAGAGCTCTGCTGGGCCGCCGAGAGATTTATTCGCTCACACAATTTGCTCTTACCACTACTTAAATACATTACTCACTTCATAACTGTGCTCACATCCAGAGATTACTCTCCATAAACGTTGGGAAACGTTCGATTTGCGGATGTTTTTTACGGATAGGTATTATATGACATTTCTCTGCTTCGTACGTTTTTATGTAAGACAACATTTTACCGGACTGCCGTTGAACCGATTTATGTTAAAAAGGCACATATACACCGTTGGTATCATGAACCAATGTAATAAAATAGACACTGAAGTACTCTATATTGTTTTCTGTTTTTACGGAAGAACACAATTCAGTATTATTACGCTTCTTGTACTTTAGAGTATATTCGTGGAAAACACGCTATTCGGATTAATTCCCCGGTGGTTCCAAACGTGACTGCTAAATGTATTCGTTAATTTAGATAGCATTCGGAATATATTGAATGTTCTACTGTGAAGTTCTTTTAGAATTTATCTCTCACTGCATAGATTGCTTTTCGTGAAGATTGAATTCAGGATTCTAAAACATCCTCACCAGTCATTTCTGGTTATGTACTTTTTGCTGATACTAATGTATCAAATCTTTCTCTCATTAGTAATTAGTATTTGTCGAGGTTTATCAATACGTAAGCCCGTGTGGTATGCCTATCTGGCATTCTGTCACACGCATATACACTGTTCGAACGATGTATGTGTATTTTTATGTTAATTAACATATAATTAATATGTGGACGATAATAAGCTACAACCAAGTTGAACGTGCTTCCGCAAGTTTCTGAATATCTACGGTTGCCTTTGGGATTTTATGTGTGTGTCCTGGTGTTGGGGTGATTAGGGCTCCGAATGATTAAAAAAAAGAAAACACACATGGAATGTTTTAGCTGAAAGTGTATCGTTCTTGTGTAGCAGTTTTTAATGATGCTATCAACTCGAAAGTCAGTAGGTTATCTTTGCTGTTTTTACTTTGGCTTAGTCATTTATGGCGAAACTGGGGAAGCTGATAGATTAAATTTATTTAACCAATAGTTATGATCTTAACATAATTATTACTGAATACCAGTGGGGATGAGTGACTTTGAAATTGGGGTGTGTAGTCTATTGTGACAATTAACAGTTACAAGAGACATTTGGGAAAATAATAAAACCAACAGAAAATGACATATTTAAATCTTATTTCTTCATATTTCTGAGATGAGATACTGTAATTATTTACATTTTTTACATTGTTAGGACTGTTGTCTTATCTTTGTTGCTATATTCACGACGCTTCGGCCGTTGTAGGTTCCGGCCTTCTTCAGATGATAGGAATTTCGAACTGAAGCCCTTATTTCGACTACCGGGGAAGTTTGTTCTAGTTCCACGTGTCATACCAATTCATAATGTCTCCGTTACCTCCCTTTAATTCAACTCTCCAAATTTCTATTCAGCAATGTCGAAGCCACTGACCCAGGGGATAGAAGCGTTGGTTTGAGGAAACATCGTGAATATAGTAATACATATGTAGACAACCTTCCGAATAATGTAAATAAAACTCATTTATTTGTAAATTAATTTCCTTTCTCCTTTGTCGAATTATTTGCTGTAATCATTTGATGGAAAAAAAAGTATCAACATCACGCGCTATTGTCAAAAGAAAGAAGCAGTTGAATCCACTCCTTTTCTTTTGACCTCATTCTCACATCTGCGCCCGTGATCCTGTTATTATAACTTGAACTAGCGTGGTATACACAAGCACGCGCCTTCTCTCGTTACAGTCCTACTAAACGAACGTTTGTACAATGGGGAACTGCGACGTATTTTTGTACAATGGGGAACTGCGACGTATTTTTTTAAAAAAAGAATGTAAGTGCAAGCTTGATAGTAAAAGTAATACATAATGAGTTTTTGAAAAAAAATATTATTTCTCGTTTGAAAATCTAAGGAATACAGTGCATTCACGTTACCTCTCAGCAGCCTTTGATTCTCATCTGTTTCAACTAGACATTTCTATCCATTATTTACATTGTTCGGACTGTTGTCGTCATCTTTATTTTCATGTTCACGAGGTTTCAGCCATTGTACGCACCGGTCTTCGTCAGCTGTTTGTAATTTCGAACTGAAACCTTTATTTCGTCCACCGGGGTAGATTGTACCCATTACACGTGCCATGCCTCTTTGGGATATCTCAGTTGTCTCCTTTTTTTTTAAATCAACCCTCTAAATATGTTTTTTTCCCACCACCGACGTAACCAGGTATTTAACGCCAATAGAGCTAGAAGTTAAAAATCTGCCCAGGAGCGTACAACGGTCGAAATCTCGTGAACAGGACAATAAATGTGATCACTAAGGAATATAAATACCGAAAAGAATTAAAGTACCTCATCTCAGAAATATAGTCAGATAGACATTTCTTTCTTCAGCATTCATATTTTGTCTTCACTAATGATTAATATTTTTTCCCAAATGTTTTCTGATATGTGTCCTACGCTGTATGATTTTATTTCTCTCCTGATGTTGTTAATTTCGTTTCTCACCTGACATGTGGCGCTCTTACTAGATTTCATCTCATTGCTCTGGTCTCAGTCTTCTCTGTCTTCTGTGTGTCTCTCGATCTAATTTGAGAGGCTGTTTCAATTTTCTGTCGCAGGTTCCTAAGGGATTGAAACTATTTAAATAATGATAATTTTATAATTATTTAATTTAACTATTGCTAATTTAACTATTGCTACTTCAAATATTGCAAATTGGTAATTAGTTAATTCATTATGCAATATTTAAGTACCTGGAAACCAATGTCCCATTTCCAGGCAGGATGCCAGATGCTAATATACCTTATCACGGTTGTCAAAAGTCTATATGTTCATATGCATGCGACAATAAATTTGGAAAAATAACCAAAGAATAAACCATGGAGAGAATATGTGAGTAATGCGAAAGTTTTAACGAAAAATGGAAAGAAAAAAGACATTTATAATTATCAGCAGAAAGAGACAGGTGAAATTTGGAGGGCAAATCATGAGGAAAGAAGGCTGGGTAATTTGATATTGACAGGATATATTGAAAGTAAATTGGACAGAGCGAAATAGCCAGTAACATACCGCAAATGCATGTAGTAGGAGGAATAATGAAAATATAATCTAAGCATTAAGAATTTGTCATTTATTGACCAAAATTTCAAAATCTATAAAGAAGTTCAATTAAACCAACAGATTTAAAAACACAACTCAATCAAAATGCTAAAAAACTCTTTAAGAGATTGTCAACTAAAAACAAATTGTATTTCAATACAACATAATCATTTACAAACAAACCTTATAGAAAAAAATCTTTATGCATACATGAACAAATTTAACAGCGAAACAAAAGTGCCGAAAAACTTTCTGTCGGTGAAAAAGACCATACGACATGCGTTGAACTGTTGTCATCATTGGAAAAAGCAAGCCTACACTACATTAACCTTTTTTCGAAAGTAACTGATATGTTGATACAATAGTTGTCAGTGAAAATGAATACCCTAACTCCCCTTATTAAATTAATTGGTTTTCTCCATATCCACAGAATCTAATATTATGAATGCATGTGCTTATAAACCTCCGTGAATTTCAAAATAATTTATTCAAAAATTCGCATGAAAATGAAACAGAAATAGTTATTTTAATTTAATTTAATTTCTATAATTGAATTGGAAGTTTTTAGCTTCTGCATTTAAAACATGGTAATACCTGTGTAGCGATGGAATCTTTTTTTTTTAAATAATTATAATCTAGGCTCTGATTGTGTATCGAGCAGTGTTTTTAAAAGATAAAACAAAAAAAGAACTTCTGATCATCAATCTAACGGCTCTTTCCTATTTTAACAATATAGTTGCATATATATATATATATATATATATATATATATATATATATATATATATATATATATATATATATATAAAAGCTGTAAGTCGGCAGCCATAATCCTCTGAAATATGTTTGGCTGAATAATGTGGACAAGTTTTGTAGAATAAAAATTTTGATAAACAATATTTGTCTATGTTTAACTATATATATATATATATATATATATATATATATATATATATATATATTACATATATTACATACACTTAAGTGCTAATACCCTTGGGAAATGTATTAATCCTCTTTTTCTCCCTCCAGCTATGGGTAAATAAAAGATTGGGTTCTATAAGCTTTGATGGCAACTGGTGTAGAAGAAGGACAACTCTGAATTCAAACCGTGCAGAGGGTCGTTTGGTGAACTTGAACACACGGTGTACACTGGCTGTTGGTTCCTAGGAACTGAGCTGCTTGATTCATATATCGAATACGTCGAGATGTTTCACTATATATATATATATATATATATATATATATATATATATATATATATATATATATATATATATATATATATATATGTGTGTGTGTGTGTGTGTGTGTGTGTGTGTGTGTGTGTGTATGTGTGTTTGTGTGTGTGTGTGTTTCTTCTCCATCAAAAATGAAACCTCCATACGTATGGCGTAAACATGTTTGAAAGAGTCTTATTTGTTTTGTTATTTATAATGTTTTTTTTTTCCAGAATATAATTTAAAATCTGAACTTGTGGAAAGACATTCCAAGCTGGAGTTTTAAAATGTTAAGTTATTGAAATTATGATCTTGATTAAGTTAGCAAGTGAAAATTTCAAACATCTTTCAATTTCGTATATTTATTACACTCACTCTAATTAAGGAAAGAAATCAACACAACACACTACTTTTATCAAAATGTTTTTCCATAGCGTCCAAGTGTTTTTGCATTTCGCATACACTTCAAAAATTTAATTTGTTAAAACGCTCTCTTGTCTATCACTGCGAAAGACGTCAATGAACTATAAGAAAATACTTAGAAAATCATGATTCAGACGAAAACAACACAGTTTTTACGCGTTATCTGTCTCCGTCTACTTTTTACGCTTATTCTTCCAGGAACACATTTATGTTGCGTTGAATGTATATTTTTCTGAAATATATAGGCGTGGTTAGTTTTCTTGATTCATTCAGATGATTCTGATTTATTTAATACTCAATTGCAAGCAGGTGTGATTTACGAAGGAAACACGTAGGAGAATATGGTTAACTCATAATAATCAGCGAGTAACTGCGATTGGTATCTTCTAAGATTTATTAATGGTTTCATTACGATCTTTCTACATAGACATAGATTCAAGACGGTAATGGCTAGGAACAAAATATTTTAACGATTCTTAAGTAAATTTCAAAGAAAATATTTAAATAGTTGTCCATATAATTATTCAACTGCATAGGAACTATATTTTCCCCGTAACTTTTGCCTTATTTGTGTCAGATTCCCTAAACTTTATCCTTTTAGAAATTAGCATTTCTTGGTTTTTACATACCCCTAGATGTTCTAACATTTAAGAGAAATTGGTAGAATTAAAATAATTGGTAATGCATTTGTGCAAGTTCAATTAAGAATGAATGTAATCGAAACACTTATCAAACGATATGAAACTTGTTTTTTACATGATATTCAACAGACGAAAGTTCAGGCGTTGTCATGATGAAAAAGAACACAGGACTCTTTGATTGTCAATTACATTTACATTTCAGCGATTGTTGCCTTTAACCCGTTCGTTTGGGTAGAATCTTTTTCGGAATTCAACCTCTGACTTTAATGAAGGGATCCAAATATCGCAGCGACTGATCTATACACGTGTTCTCAGATGCGTTAACAATAAACATATCACATGTAGAGTATGCTTGCGATGTCATGTGTCGTTTCCCCTGGATTATTCTTAATCAGCATTTCTATTTGGCCATAATCAATGAGTGCAAGCCTGCCAGAACCTTCTCGATCTTCTTGATCAAAATCACTACTTGTGAACCTACCTAACGACTATCGAAGTATAACCTTAGCTTTGGCACCAACTAGATAACCAACACATATCTTCTTTTTTTCTGTTTTTACACTGTTCTATCTTTGAAGGGAATAAATGAGCCTGGAATGTCGAAAATGCATCTGAATCTCCGTCGATTTCAGTTTTAAACTAAAAACATTGTAACTCCACAATCCGCTGAGGAATCGTATAGAATAACCTGTTGCAATGAATATGTATATATGCCATAATCTTCAGTCACCAGTGGAATGAAATCACACGTTCGCTAACTACTTACTGAAAGACGCTACGAACCTTGGTTATAGCTTATTATCATCGAAATTCTCACGCGCTCAATTATGACCCGAAGAGTTAAAATATTAAAGAAAGCAAGACTTTAAATCGTTTCATCCTTATTCACACTGAGAGATGGACTCAGTCGGCTGACGTACACCGTTTGTTATCAAGTCTTTGCTCTGACACCTTTTCAGTAAGCGTGGAGAAATATTTTAGATAAAGTGATGAATTCAATGATGACGCTTCCGTTTGTAGAATCAAAATATAAAATACTGTGACTTCCGTTAATAAGTCCGTCCTTCCGTCACATCCTTGAAAATAGACGCACATTGACTGATAGAAACTAAATTTGGAGAAGTGAAAACAGGTAAGCGGGTAGAAAATACAATTGATTTTACTTGAGTACATAGCTTAGTATAATAGTTTTTCATAAAAGTTTTTAGAAAAATTAAAAGTTTAATTATTTAACATACAAAATATTTCCAGTAATTTATTGATTAAAATAACAAATACTTATTTAATAAAAATGCAATATTGTTTGTGTATATATTTCAGTTCGCGATGCGTTTGCGAGGACTATGAACAAAACACAAGACTAAACACTTCAAAAAGTTAGAATTCGACTCCTGAAAGAAATATTAACGCATGGCCAGTTGTCTATTTCATGCTGAAGAGCTAAAATATTAAGAATTTATTTTTTGCTCTTAAAAATGAAAATGGAAAAATAAATTTTCTTAAAAAATATTGCTGCCATGGAGTCTTATAAAATTAAATTAAATTAAAAAATTATTAACCTGCAAAGTAAGGTTTTTGTCAAAGTATTTTCCAAACAAATCAGCTTATACAAATTTCATCGATTGGTTTGCGAAATTGAACGAAATGTAGAGTTTTGTAAATCTCGGTAAAAATGTTAGCGATAACTTCAACAATACTAAATACAGTAAGAATTTCAACAGACGCAAGCGTGTCGCAAAACATTCTATTGATAAATATTTCAGTGATAATTATGTAGCATATAGTGTATATAGCAGATTCTTGTATTTAAAAAAACAACACGTCGCAAATAATTTTAGAGATGATATTAGGATATCCAATGTAGTCTTACAACAGTAGAAAATATACCTATATACGGCCATAGATCTAACCGAATCTCACAATTCGAAACAACCCTCCTCCTAGACCCCTATATAGAACTAGAGGGAAGTGGAATGTTTAGTTTAGAGTGTGTAGGAATGGTAAATCATGACCTACTGCAGATGTGGAAACTGTCAAATGGCGGGCACATTGCAGACATGTATCTACCGCGTTCGTTGACAGTTAGCAATATGTTAGGTATGCCATGTGATGATTTCAGAGCGTTTAATTGCAAGGGCTTTGTCTTTCTCATCTTAAGTGAATTATTAGCAATATACGTTTTGTTTCGAATTTTGCTATTTATCTGTTCATCACTTCATTATTATTTTCGATTTGTGATCATTGGTGGAATATTGTGTGATTTCAAATCTCGTATTTATTATAAGCAAAGGGGAAAGTATTTTACATCAAGGGAATATACGTTTAAGTTTTTCATTCTTTGCCTTACCAATGGTAGCAGTGCATGAAATAACTCATTTTACGTTGGCCCCAGTGAGTCAGAATCAGTACATCTTCATCGGCCACCAGTATGCTAATCTAATCTCATGAACCAGAACATGTACTTGGGCGGAAGCACGAGAAGTTCAAACGACTGACGGATTATTTCTATGTTAAACCTTGATAATAAGACACATAATATTGCAAAAATTATGGACACCGTTACCCAAACATCGATTGGTTCAGTTCAGTTAAACTGTAGGAATACGTTTGAAAGGGATTGAAAGCTGTCATATTGTGTTGAAATATCCGCTAACTTTTGGGAAACTCTAAAAGAAAAACTATGATATTATTTTACTGCTAATGTTTACCAGGGTTATGTTATTAAACCCCTGCTTAAATGATACTGTTCCTAGTAGTCACATCATAATCTACTTAAACTGATATTAACGTCGGATTACATGTATCTTTTGAAACTAATTTGAAGATCTGCAACAGTAGCAATAAATATTTCTATAGCATTGTCTCTACTCCACTCTGGTGCGGCGCTTCTGCTTTATATCTAGAGATTGTTGGATGAAATACCCCCACCAACAAAAAAAAATATGTCTATTTTTTGGTCCTGACCTAGAATCTCAGGATTTAGTCATCTCACAGTAACTTACTTTTTCATTGTCAATAAATATTTACATGACAAACGTCCTCATGATCTTTCCTCGTTGGTAACATGAAATATAGATTAGCAGCTACGTTAAATAAATGTCACTCTTGAAATTATTAGTTGTAATCATAGCTATGATAATAGTTACTTCTCTCTCACTATTTGCTTGTAAAATTCTCTTACGCCTTAGAGCTTTTTTGTTAAATACGTTTGTCAAAACTTCAAATGGAAAGCCAGTCGACATCTTCTGTCTCTGTGAAACCTGTTCGTTCTTCTTTCCTTTCTGTTTCTTTCACTCTTAGTAACTCTCTGTGTCCTGATGGCGTTTGGTGCATTACTTAGGTAAATTAGTTATATTTTTCTAAGTTGGGTCATTGACTAAACACGCTTCTCTATTCCAATTCCGTATGTTGATTGTGATTAACAGCTCAATCCATACCGCTCATTTCCCGCTTGGTAAATTAAACATATACAACAGGAATTGTCTCACAATATTCAAGGAATTCTTCGAAAAGATCCACGTATAAAGAATCAACTGACAACAAGTTTCTGCAAAATTACAAATATTTCAGTCTTTACTTTTTGAATGAGCATGACCATCAGTTGCCAAAATTGCTGTATCTTAACGCAATAAATCTCGAATAAGAATATTAATTTGAAGGATATATATATATATATATATATATATATATATATAGTTAAAAATAATAATTCACCTCCTACAACAAAATTAAATAGAGCAAATATTATTTACGAATTCAAATGTCCATTAAGGAATTGTATTCCTCAAGATTCAACTTTCGTAAATAATTATATAGGCCACACAACAAATCGTTTAACACGCAGATTAACCCTACACCTTTCTGACAATAGTTCAATTAGATCTCATTTAAATATTCATGGAGACATACCGGACACTATTCAGAATATACTTGTCGACAACACTAATATAATAGCATCATCCACTTGCAAAAAAAGGCTAAAAATAATGGAAGCCTTACTTATAAAATTAAACAACCCCACACTTAATAATATTAACTTTGAAAATGGACATAATATCTTGACCATGTTTTGAAACAAAAAAAAAGAATCACTTTATAAAACACACACAAACTATTTCTAATTCTAACAGTTGAAATATAATCCTTGATAATGGCTAAAAGTATAGCCGAAAGCGCTCGGAAAAGAACATTCGGACAATTTTTATATAATTTATCCTCTGAAAAGAAACACTTTATTAGATCGCACGAGAAATTATATAAAAAACTAAATAAAAGCAGCTTGTCAGTCGTTTTTAATGAAATGTGCTTGAAAGAAGGATTGCTGCCTAAATACACACACACACACACATATATATATATATATATATATATATATATATATATATATATATATATATATAATCATTTCACCCCAAGCAAGGCGGGCATATCACTAATACGCAGGGCGTTACAGAGAGAGAAAGTGGGAGAAAAGACTGGGTATAGGTGATTGATGAAAAGATAAAAGATGAACGTGATTCAAGAAAATAGAAGATGGCGATTGACGTTGGATTGAAATTCTTTGAAGATGTTTGTCATCAGGGTAGAAAGTAAGCTGAAGCGCCTTCCACAGCAGGCGGGAAATTGCGAGAAAAGAAACTGTTGGAATAGAAGTGGCGGTTACATTTACCTATTTCAATAGTATATATATATATATATATATATATATAGATATATAGATATATATATACCAAATCCGTAAGTGGTAAGGATTATTCCAAGTTGGTCTTTCTTAATATAAAAATATTAAAATGTCTAATATATGAAGACAGCTCAATGTATAAATTTATATACAGAGCAATATAGATAATAGTATTTCACAACTTAAAATATCATATAAATTGGTAATAAATTCAATAAAAACAGTTGGTCTGATGAAGCAGTTATATATATATATATATATATATATATATATATATATATATATATATATATATATATATATTTGCTGAAATGATTTTATAAACGATTTATATGACCTTTTGAGTTTTCTTTGCCATGTATATATATATATATATATATATATATATATATATATATATATATATATATATATATATATATATATATATGTATATATATATATATATATATGGGGTAGCGAGAGAGCGACAAAGAGAGATGACGCTTTAAGCTTCACTGACGAGCGTTATTCATCCATTTCTGATTCTTCATAGAAAATACTTACTGAGAGATATTGTAAGTTCTAAGATGGTTTTTCCATCAGAATAGCCTATACCTGTGGTGCACTTTACAAACAAACAGGATATGGAAATCAGACCTACCGTGAAGATATAAATTTGGCCTCTGCTTGTCTATGGCTCAACAATTTGGAATCTGACATTATCAATCGAGAAACCACTAATTTCCCCTACACTATAATATCTCGTGTTGCACTTAATTTTTCCTGGCCGGAATTAAACCTAACAAAGACGTGTATTGCACAAACGTTCCTATTCCTGAAACTTTAGAGAGGCGTACATTATGTTTTGTAGGATACTGGTGGTATCATAAAGAAAGAACTGTCGCTGATATACTGCTTTCTAAAACAGTCCATGGGAAAGTGAACAGAGGGCAACGAACAACATTTTGGCAAACGGCATAGAGAATAGAGAATCCAAAACTAAAGAACTATAGAACGGTATGTAGGACTGAGAAATATGAATGCCAAACAAGCGCCGTATAGCGCGTGCGCACACACAGACACTCACTCACACTCTCACACACACATATGTGTGCGTGCGTGTATATATATATATACATATATATATATATATATATATATATATATATATATATATATTTAAATATATTTGCAACGGTACAGAAGCAAATAAAGGCATAAAAAACATTTTTTTTATTAACGGCCATGTTAGATTTAAAATAAAAACACCAGTTAACCAGTTTCGTCCCCTCTCATCAGAACTGTTTAACGGGGAATAGAAAATTATGAGGAAAATATCTGTTATGGATGACATGAATGAATGGGCAGGGAAGAAAGAGATAAATAAAAAAAGGAAAAGGTGTATATAATTAAAGTAATACCACACAAGATGCTAGAGTCCCAGCACAGCAAGCCCAAGCAAACAGTCCCTTTGTTTGCAAAGAGACGGTCGCCTGGACCTGATGTACAAAGTCTCCAACACCATGAGATGGAATACTGAGTGTGCCCTGGCCATAACGGAAAACCAAGTCACACTAAAATCCAACGCGCAAGTAGGATTATTTATTAGATGATCTGCAATCGACGATCCATACGTATTCCGAATGGAATCGCCCAACGAAAAATTATTGTTTAATATTTTCGCAGGTACGTGTTATTTTATTCTAGCGTCCAAACGCTGTGTCGTTCTACCTATGTAGTCGCATCCACAACTACATTTGAAATGATTAATAACTGAATTAATACGATGGGTGGGTAGAACAGCTTTACACACAGATGAAAGGACAGACCTAGTTTCAATTTAGCTCAAAAGTCACTGGATCTATCATCGGACACAGGTTGAAGCTTCGAGAGTTGTGCATAATATACTTCGAATTCAGAGAAAAAAAATTCCCCTGTTAATAGAAGTAAAAGGGATATTAAAGGGACATTATATATATATATATATATATATATATATATATATATATATATATATATATATATATATATAATGAGAGAGATACTGCGATGGATAAATTGTCGTCTATATCATGCAAAATCTAAAATATAACTGACATCTCAATTTAAGAGATATATTTACCAAACTTACACAAATATATCATGAAATATCAGCCTGATATAGCATTGTGTTAATTACATATTCAAGGAAAACACATTCCTCGTTGGGACATGTTTGAATCTATATCTGTTAGATAAAGTTCCCTGAATGTTTACATTTAATTATCTACTGCATGAATGCTGTATCAAAAATATTATCTTGAAAGGCGTAAGCGAAAGAAGACTTCACTGTCGTATTTGATTAATGATTCTGAAAATATTAATACGACAGAAGCATTATGTTAGCTTTTGCGTAGTACAGTAAACTGTGACAGAATGACCAAAAGTCGTGTTAGAGTAAAAGTCCATTCTTAATTAAAGCATTTATCTTGCAATGAGATTATGCCCTATTTTATATACTTTCGCCATCTGCATAATAAAAAAAAAATTGGTTATGTCGGAACTTAAATAATCTGTTTTGATATCTCTATATAAATAACGAAAAATTTTCAAGTCTCTGAAGCCAAACTGGAGTAGTTTACAAATAAACTACTGTGTACGATGGATAAATTGACGTTAAAATTACGCAAAACTGAAAATATTTTATTTCAACAGTTATATTTATCAAAATTACATAAAAATATCTTGAAATACTAAAGAATAAATTTATTCGATAAAACGTCTTCGAACCAGATCACATCGGATTATCTTGCAATAATTTTGGTCGGTTACCTTGTTGAAGTTGTTGAATACTGTCATAATTCTTGTCTTAAGTACATCTATTTGTGTTACAAGGAGTTTTGTTGGTCTCTGGATCAACTGCGCCCCACACATTAGGGTGTTGAAGTCTAGAGAGTTAGGTGTCCAGGTGTAAAGAGTTAGGTGGCCAGATGTAAAGAGTTAGGTGTCCAGATGTAAAGAGTTAGGTGGCCAGATGTGGCTGAAGAAGTTGTCTGACTAGGTTCTCTAGTTCGTGTGGTATGATGCAGATTACTGTTGCCAGAGAGGGTACAGCATTACCTACTCAAGACGCTTGCTGTATGCTAACGTGTTCTGTCTTGGGCGCTGTGGCAAGATGAATGGTGGCATAAAGTCGTCATCACTAGTGACCACTCCTTTCACCTTCGTTATCACCATTAGACTCATCCTAAACTTTCCGAATTCAATGCACTGTCATTGGCAACCAAGCACACTGAAATGTGCATATTGAAGATTGCTGAGCGAATTCCAAGCAATATGCATGGTTTTTAGAAATTTCTGACGTATTGAATTGCGTCCTGGTGCTCTTTTCGTTACAGGTTGTGTCAACTGAACCTATTATACGATGCAGTCAACAAAATCCAAAACAAACAACGTGCATGAGCAAAATTAAAAATATAAAATGGCTACAATTTATCCATCGCTCACCCTCTGTCTTTAAATATATATATATATATATATATATATATATATATATATATATATATATATATATATATATATATATATATAATGAAGAGATTATAGTTGCTCCAACGAGAAAAAAGTGTATATTTTAAAGAGAAACGAGAGGACGCAAGGGGTTATCACACAATTAAGATTTGTCATAGAAAGCAGAAAGATGAGGTGTTTCTTTTTATGTTCTGTGTATCTTTTTAAAACTTTCTCCATTTTTGTGTCATGTGTGTCTGCTAGTAATACACACACACACACACACACACACATATATATATATATATATATATATATATATATATATATATATATATATATATATATATATATATATATATATATATATATATATATGTATACCTTCCCCATACATATAATATATATACTTTCATTACCCTGAAACAAAAGAACAGAAGAAATTTTTAGGATTTCTACCACATACAATAGACAATGGCTAAACATAAGGAAACATGAGAAAACATTAATTCCTTCAAGTACTATATGGAAATAACCATACACACGCAAGAGTAAATTATAAATTAAAGACAATTATGAAATTGCAGTGATTACAGACTGTGTGGTAGTTAAATTACTTTGTCTGCAACTTGCATTTCTAGAGGATGCAGACAAGGGAAGTAAAATAGAAAATGCAAAACTGAAGACGATAAATATCGTTTAATGTTGTATTTATTAGGAAGTTGAAAGAGATGAATATGTAATTGAGAAGAGTGTCGATAATTTAAAGCGTAACAATCAAAAGACAAATTATTAAACAGAAGTACGATATTTCGAGGAAAATATAACGATATTTTCACGTAGAATTAAATATTCTTTCTGTAATAAATGAATATAGGAGGAACGGTGGAGTGATGGATAGCGGCTCGGATTGAAGTATCGTAGCAGCCGATTTCGGATTCCAGTCGAAACCATTACGTGCTAATACCCTTAGGAAAGGTATTAATCCTCTTCTTTTTCACTCCAGCTATATATATTTTCCCTTGGATGACAACTGGTCTACGGCAGAAAGAAATGGCAACCTATTGCGGGAAAACCTGCCTCGTTAGTCATGTATCGAAACATAAATGATTATCTAAGCATGTATCCCGCATGACACAGTCATGAGTAGACATGGATATATTTTATCGAATTCTTTTAATCAGTTCAAATGTATTACATCGAAATTTAAAATACGACACTTTCTTGGAACTGGAATCACCAATTTTCTACAGTCATATTTTGACAATGGCAAACGCACATTTCGATAATTAAACAAACCTATTTTCTAATAAAGGAATAACAATTTTATATTAGATTTTTTTCTAATTTTATTCAAATTATATAATTGCTATAAAATTTCATTAAACTGTTTACTTTTATTAAATAGGGTTTCTCGTCAAGGTTTTTCCCGATTTTTCCCTTAATTATCGTTGCTCCAGAATTGAGATGCATGGGGTTGTAAAGTGTGTTTCTTCTGATAGCAATTAACGATTGTTTTACGCAATTATATGAAGCGCAATTGAGTAATTGCATATAATTAATCACAGTGGACAATGTTTTGCATTAAATTAATAAAATTATTTTGATAATTTAATGTTTCTTTTAACCTTATTTTAAATATGAAAATATTCAAAAACGGGAATTTAAATTCTTCTCGTAGGAGTTATAAAATCAACCTGTTAGATTCTAACATACGTAGATGGCAATGATAAACCGTAGTTATAAAGTGAACAATGTATTTATAGGAAAATTACACCGCCTTTTTTTTAATATAAGATATACGATCATGCCGCTCTATAATGTCGAACCCCTTATAATACTTAAGGAGATTTGTGGTTTTGGTCTATATCTCCAAGACTCTGGCCTGACATATAATCACAAAAAATACGTTAGGAAATTTACGCGCGGTTTCATTGATTCTGTGTCCAATAAATATCAACAGCCTCTTTCTGATTTTAAAGTTTCCTGAAAATCTCCTCGTTGTTCGCACGCTCTGTACATGTTACTTTGAGACTCCTTCTGCAAAACTCCGTCTATGTCTACGTTTTCTGATCTCTTCCCTTCATACAACATTCCCAGCAGTGTACGAGGATAGCTGTTCAACCCAGGTTTTTCTTTGTTCCTACCGAATTTCTTTTGTTACAAAATGCTTAGTTATTTTTTAAAGTCCGAACTATGGCTGCTATCGACGCACTGTCATCTGCGTATCTTGTCTTGTTAGGATCTGTCCGTACTAAAAATCAATCATGGTATGATCGCCAACTCCTTCAGGCTACCCGCGCTGTATTTGTTGAATAAATCAGCTGAGAAGACAAATCAAACTCAACATCGTACTAAAATCCTTTGAAAACGATACAGATTTTTGTATCGCAATATTTATTTGAATTTCACTTATAAACTGAAGGACATTATGGAATATCTTTTTAGTTGGTCAGATATGTATTGATACTTCTGACTGGAAAGTCGGTTCGCAACATCGTGAGATTTTTTTTTTTTTCGTTGGAATTTATCGAATGCATTTATGTTTAACTTTCGTCCATGCATTGTTCATTGCTGTCAAACGTGGCCCGGCTCTATATATTTAGAGATTCTTGAAAACCCGACCTGGCATCTCGTCTTCATTTACATTCCACTTACCGTGATGTTGCTTCCCTGCGATATTTCTATAAATATTTGCATACGTAATTGTACTGATAAGGATTCCTCTTTAGTACATCGATATTAAGAATTACAAGCTTTTAAAGAAAATGACAAGTAAAAGGAAACTTATAATTAACATCAGGAGGAGACAGCTGAAATTTCTAAGTCACATAATGAGGAAAGAGGGGTTAGAAAATCTGTTACTTCCAGGACGGATTGATGGCAAGAGGGATAGTAGAAAGTAACGCATAACAAACTTAACGAGCTTGAGAAAATAGATCGCGTAACATAAGTTAGAAATTTTTTTTTTTAAAGATTTTCACCCCAAGCAAGGCTGGAAGCCACTAGCAAGCAAGGGGTTACAGAAGGTTTGGAAGAAGAGCAGATAGGAGTGGTAAAGGAGAGGATGTGGAGAAAGATAGTGGATCAATCAAGGCAAGGGGGTTACAGAAGATTTGGAGCGAGAGCAGATAGGAATGAAAGATGAAAGGATGTGGAGAAGGGAAGTGGATAGATCAAGCCAACTGGAGATGTCGATTGACGTTACACTTAAATAGTTGGAGATTGTATTTGTCAGGGAAACAGGAATAAGGAAGGGGGTTCCACAGGCGAGATGTGCGAGACATGAAGCTATTGGAGTCGAAGAGACGTCTACATCTAACAGTTTCAACGGTGAAGGGGTGGGAACGGGATGCCAGCCTCGTAGGACGCTTAAATTCATAAGGCCTGGGAACCAGCGAAAGCAGCTCATCGGAGCAATTACCGTGAAAATATTTGTAAAAAAGACAGAGCGAGTCAACGGCGCGTCTGTGAGAGAGCGACTGCAGACGAGACGACAGATCAGGGCCAATTACTCTGAGGGCCAACAAAATGATTTATTTAGAGCTGTAAGGAACTGGAAATTGTGGAGAGCTATTATCGCCTATGTCCTGAGGGGACACAGTATATAAAGAGTGAGACTACATGGCTAATTAGTCTCATCATTTAACAGTTGAAATGGATAAATGTAACCGTATTCTAACAGTTTCTTCTCCCGGACCTTTTGCTTATGGTCCTCTCTTTTGGCAACGTGCTTTGCAGACAACATAGATCATCGAAAGTTTAAAAGTGATGTCAACCATAATATTCTGACTCCTTGGATCCGTTTATTTTATTGCTCTCTCTCTCTTTTAAAAAACGATTTTTCGCCGATTCTTTCACTCTCAGTAAACTCTTGCCTCTTAGCGGCTTCATCACCTTGCTTAGTTCGAAATCATTTGCTTCTCAATGTCAAATATGTTACGTGTTGCAAACTGTATAATAGTCAGCAGACAATTATCTCCTATTTTATGGAATGAATTTATATTTCGATTAGTTCGTTAGATAAAGATTATTAGCTTGCTTTCCTACTTTGAAGATGAGGTAATTTCCATAAACCTTTCGTATTATTCGAAAGATCGTTCAATTCTTTGATTAATATAAAAGTAATTATGGATATGGCTGCTCGTTTAAATATCATCAGATCATGTTCAGGTGTTCAATATATTTGGCAATATTGGTGTTATTATATTTTGATTATTGGGATCTGACACCGGTTCTTGTTTGTTCCTGCTGAACTAGTCTATTATCGTCGAAATAATCGTGTATAACAGCTATAACAATCAAGAATGAAAAGAAATAGTTTACATGACATTAAACTGTGTTTGGATAGGATTACACCGAGCAATGAACCATGAATAGCCATACAGAGAAAATATATTAATGTTAATTTCGGGTTTCATTTTTTACTTCCTGGAACAAAAATGAACACGTAACATCTAACTGATCATAAAACGCATGTGTCAAAAGA
This sequence comes from Acanthosepion esculentum, assembly GCA_964036315.1. Lineage (NCBI taxonomy): Eukaryota > Metazoa > Mollusca > Cephalopoda > Sepiida > Sepiidae > Acanthosepion > Acanthosepion esculentum. The sequence continues at coordinate 106,098,397 of OZ038477.1, forward strand.
AAAACTTAAACTTGCATTTAACTTTCAATAAAATGGTATATTAAAGATTCCCTTTTTTCTTTTTTCTTAGAAAATAAGTAGATAGATCTTTATAGGTAAACAACCAGTTCTTCGTTATCAATAACTACACGATTTAAACACAGCTTATTTGAATATATATATATATATATATATATGTGTGTGTGTGTGTGTGTATGTTTGTGTATATATATATATATATATATATATGCATATATATATATATATATATATGCATATATATATATATATATATATATATATATATATAAATATATATATATATATACATATATATATATATATATATATATATATATATATATATATATATATATAGGCGTATGCATATGTGTGTTTCTTCATGAAGGGAAATGTATAAGAAGCCAATTATTATTGAAAATGTATTCAGAATACATGGAAATTTTCAGCGCGAATACACGTCATGTTTCTAAGAGGTGTCTACTGAAGGGGAAATTTCCTCCAGGGCTACATCTTCAAATCTTATGATGTATCGTGTTAATCTTCTCACTAATAATTGCATTGACTCTCTCCAGATAAACTAACATCTGACTGTCCAAAGATAGCATCAAAATTAACTTGTAGCGACTTCTCTTGGATATGGACGGAATTTATCGTGTTATCAAGTACCTGCAGAAGAAAGAATTTTCTCTCTGAAGGACATTCATGACGTCATGTCTGCTACATTAGTGGATGAAGCTACAGCTTTGTCAACAATGCAAATGTGGGTTGCTGAATATAAGATGGGAAAAGAGAATCTTGAAAATGAACCATAGTCGTCTGGACGTCTTACAACTACGACTACCGTGGAATACATTGATGGCGTTCTCCACATGGTAATGGATAACAGGCGATTGACTATGAATCAAATATTAGCATAGCCTATGAGTGATTTTAGAATATTCTGAACAGTGAACATGACATGATGAACGTGACATAGCGAAGGTTTCTGCTCAGTGGTTGGCATGTCTTCAGACACCTGATCAAATGCGCCTCGAGTGGATCATATCACTGGGACATTTGACATTGTTTGAGTAAGATGCAGCTGATTTCCTTGAATGTTCCCTAGACTTGAATGACTGTTGGATTTATTACTTTATGACAATAAAAGAATACCATCTAAGCTTCTTGAAAAAAGGCCATCGTCGTTTCATTTCCAGGAAAAATGGCCTAAGATTTGCTGGGATGCAAATCTCATTATATTTATTGACTAACCAGAAATGACCACACCATCAATGGAGAATACTATGCCGATTTACTGAAGCAGTTTCGAAAGATTATCAAGATCAGAAGCCTAGAAAAATATGTTGAAAGGCGTCTTGTTTCATCAGAACAATGCTCCACAAATCTTTTGTTTCGATGGCTGCTGTGCCTGAATATGGCTTTGAATTGATTGATTACTTTCTCTATTCTCCTGATTTGACTATCATCTGTTCCCCAACATGAAAATAAAAACACTTAGTTGGGAACAAGTATAGCTGTGATGATGGTTTTACATCTACAATTTTGACCAACAGGATGAAATGTCTTGTGTGAACTTGAAAGAAACAATACAGTTTTTTAAGATTTCTATCATTATTCCTTCATAATAAGCATATGAACTGTTCAGTGTATCCTCGTATAAAGGTGAAATTTCGTAAGCATGCTGCTTGATCAGCATCCGTTTTTCTTCTACTTACGAAGTAATGTTTCTATTTAATTTTTTCCTCGGTATCCCTCCGCTAAATATATTTCCCTTCATAATTCATTGTTTTTTCTTCTACAAGTTTTCTATTTTTTCTCCTTCTTTTTCGGATTTTTCAATCTTTAGACTATTTACATTATTCGGACTATTGTCCTCACCATTGTCGCCATATTTATTACAACGTTTCGGCCGTTGTACGCTCCGGCCTTTTTCAGGTGGTTGGAATGTCGAACTGAACCCTTTATTTCGCTCACTGGGGTAGACTGTTCTACCTCCACGTGCGATATTTAATGGATAACAGTTATCAGTTATCTCCTGTTAGTTCCCTTCTCCAGTTTCTTCGACAGGAGATAACTGATAACTGACATCCATTAAACACGTCACGTGGAACTAGCACAGTCTATCCCAGTGAGCGAAATAAAGGGTTCAGTTCGACATTTTAACTAACTGAAGAAGGCCGGTGCGTACAACGGCGAGAAACGTTGTAATAAATATGGCGATAATGACGAGGACAATAGTCCGAATAATGTAAATAGTGTACATAATACCTCATCACAGAAATGTAGACATATATTTTTCCATCTTTATTTCAATTATTCCTTTAATTTATTTATATGAATATTTGTTTAATGTTCCTTCATTTTTCAAATTTACGTATCTAGAATTTTCTTATTTCATTCTTTTCAATGTTTTATCCACTATTTCCTTCTTGAAAATCTTTTCTTTATTAAACTTCTTTCATTCAATCACTTACAACCATTTTATATTTATTTGAAACTATTCACAAGGCATTTCATATTTGAGACGCTTATTATCATACATTATTTTCTATGCGTTTTATCTCATTTTCTTTTACTTTCGTTATGTTTTTCTTGTCAAGAATTAATATTTCTTAATGTTGCTACGTTTCTTTCTAGCTTTCTGAGTTCTTTTCTTTCTTTGTTTCTTTCTGTCATGCTTTGTTTTTGTTTGTTTTCTCTCTCTCTCTCTCTCTCTCTCTCTCTCTCTCTCTCTCTCTCTCTCTCTCTCTCTTTCGTTGTTTCTTCCATCTTCATTCCTTCTGTTGTTTCTTTCTTTCTTTCTTTCTTGATTCCTAGACATTGCCCTTTGGATTTTTCTTTCTTTCTTTATAGACATTTCTATTATATATTATTTTTCTTTCTTTCATTTTTTCTGTCGTTTTTTCATCCTTTCCATCTTTCTTTCTTTCTAGAGATTCATTTTTATTTTATTATTTTATTTTCTTCATTGTTTTTTTTCTTTTCGTTAAGGTCTTCCGGTTTAGAATTTAATTAGAAATGTCTCCTTTACACTCTATCTTATTAGAAATTGCTTTGTGCTAAACTATGTTCTTTATTTCTTTCCTATTTCCTTTCTTCCATTGTTTATTCTTCCAAATAATTCGAGTCCTTTGTGTTTATATGTTTTTATTTTTTCCGCAATTATTCATGTTTCCTCTTATGAAATATATATTTTCATTTCCTCTATCGTTTTTTCTTTTCTCCATTTATTTAAATCTCCCTTCCACATCTTCATTTACGTCGCGTTCTGGATATTATGGTACAATTAAGGGCATCAAGAATTTTCCCGTCGTCGTCTTAAGAACCATTGTCGCGATCTCTGGTGATCTTTCCAAGCTAACATTAATGTTTACCTTATGCTTCTTATGCTACTGACACGTTCACAAAAACTACAAGACAGGTGCCGGTGCAAACACTTAAATATTTAACGAGCTTACCTGTTTCGGAACATATCAGCGACTGATACACACCATAGTCATTTAGGTCTGTAGAGTAAGCGGTTCACTTCAAGTTTGGTCTGGCTTCGGAAGGATAGCAAAAATAGATCAGCCGAATTTAGTTAAGCCTGTTTCATATGAACGAGAGTTGACTACATTTAAGAGAAGAATAAACGTAACAGAGACAATTAGATTTTTCAGTATTTTTAGTGCTATACTTTTAAGCTGTCTCTTAAAATGTTTAGTTTTTTTTTTGTTCCTTTTAGCTTTTTATTAGTTCTTAGCTTTTTTATTTGCTTCAATGCTTTATTCACATTTTTCTTTCTAGAAAACCTTTCCATTATTAAACTTCCTTCCCTCATTCATTCATTACACCCATTGATTATTTCCTTGCAAAAACTATTCTTCTTTCTTCCAGGGCATTTCTTATTTGCGACCATTATTATTTTGCATTTTTGTTTTCTTTCTTTCTTTGTTTACAAGACTTGCTTTTTTTAACTCAATAATATATTTCTTTCTTTCTTTGCAGTCTTTTCAACGAACAAAAACTTTCCGCTTTCTTTCCTTAGAGGCCTTTCTTTTTCAGTATATTATTTTGCTTTCTTTTTTTCTTTCATTCGAGGCCTTGGATTATTAAACTAATAATAACTTTATTTTTTTTTAGGTCTTTTTTTTATTTTGATAGACCTTACTTTTTTCTGTCGTTTTTTTTTCATTATATGCCTTGAATGTTTCAATCAGTAATAATTTTTCTATCATTTTTTGCAGACCTTTCTTTTTAAACTAGTAATTACTTTCTCTCTTTCTTTACAGACTTTATTTGCTTAACAAAATAATGACTTTCTCTCTTTCTTTTGATTTTAGATCTTTCTTTCATTATAGACCTTGCATTCCTAACACAATAATAACTTTCTTTCTTTTTTACTTTCGTTCTTTATAGACCATGACTTTTTAACACAATACTACATTTTTTGCTTTCTTTATATACCTTGATTTTTTAAAACTCAATACTATATTTCTTTCTTTCTTTCTTTCTTTCTTCTATACCTTGATTTTTTAACTCAATACTATATTTCTTTCTTTCTATCTTTTATTTCTTCTTTCTTTGCAGGCCTTAATATTTTAAATCAATAATTTTTTTTCTGATTTATTGTTGTTCTTTATTTCTGGGAAGAAGCTAGCTGAATGGAACTTCCTTCATACCAATGGAGTCCGAAGGGAATACGAATGATTTGACCCCATGTACAATGTATGGTGTGTCATATTTGTAAGGGTCTGCACCGAGGTAACTAAGAAATAAAGTTTGTCAGTATGATATAAAAAGACAAAATGTTAATATGTGCTTTTAAGTATAGAAAATTAGGAAATCAACCGCTTCCGCTACCTTGGTCTCAATCTTTCGGTATCTCCAGGCGTTTTCGGTCAATTGATTTCCTAACCATTTATTTTTTTTAAATATAAAAAATTAAGAACGCTATATCTTTCAAAAAATAAATAAATGAATAAGCTCACGGCGTGAGGCGTGGCAGAAGGCGAGGAAACGGAGGGAGAAGGGAAATCAAGTTTATTGGAAATTTATCGGTGGGCTTCTTTTCATACCACTTCAAATGAACTCGAAAGGAAGGTTTTAGTATGTATACAACGAGGCATAAATTCTGATATATATATACATGTGTGTGTGTGCGTGCGGTTTATATATATATATATATATATATATATATATATATATATATATATATATCATGATTTTTTATTCCGAAAGCAAGACGCCAGCCAAACAAACATTAAATATTTTGATATAAAAAACAAACACAGCTTTACTTCTGCCATGATGATGACTAAAAAATGCGTTGTCAATCAAAAAAATGTTTTTCATTTTAATTTGCCCCCTTATACTGAAATTCTATAAAATGTATATATATATATATATGTGTGTGTGTGTGTGTGTGTTCAATCCTATCACCGCAAGTAATGCAATGAGGCCACAAGGATTTATTAAGTGTGAAAGCCCAAGAAAAAAATTAAAATATTCGGGATCGAGAACTATAGAAGTCTAATGAAGACGGTAGATAGCGACTGATACTTTATTTAAATATTTGAATTTCAGATTTTGAAGTCGTAAAATCGAATGTCCGTTCCACAAACAAAAAATTGCGGGAAAGAAATCTGTTAGCATATAACATACGGTTACATCTAGTCTATTCAACTGCACATTTATGAGCCTTTTTCTCCAATCTCGTACAGCACAATTACCATGAAAACATTTATAGAAGCTAGATTATGGCAGTGAGAATGTGACCGAAATCGATTCTTCTGGTCTTTACGATAATATTGTTAATTCTTCTTTTGATTTTATCAAGGATCTGAAAATATTAAGCAGGTGCACCGGCTACTATGTTGTTCTTAACCTTGTAGACACTTCCTTTGAGTAGAAGGTCATTGATTTGTGAAACCATGTATTTCTTGTCTTTTCGAATCAAGTAGATTTGTATGGAGGGTGTTCCTTGAACCACCGATTTTAATACATATTTTCCCTTCTCCTAAACTTGTTGACAACAAAACCAAAAATTCCAGTGTGGCTTGCAGTTAAATCCTTACATGGGGGGTAAAATTATGTATAGAAGATTCCCATAAAATATATACATATTTTGAATGACTATAAAATAAACGTTCAGTAACTCCCGCCACGTTTACTTCAGCTAGTTTCATCCATTAAATGTTACCTTTAAGTATCTACATGATCAAATGTCAAATGTTGAGAGCTTTTGCAAAAGAGGAAGATATTCTAATCTATTTCGTTTAATTCATCTGTTTGGTAAAATCTCGTCATATTAAACTTTCACGTCATGCTGGTAGTATGGAGTTGCTCCCTCTTGCTGGAAGCAACGTCCTCTTAATTGTGTGTCATGTTCAAGCAATTTAAAGTAAATGTGTACTATTCATAGTACTGTCAAAGAGGAAGGGTCCAATTAATCTCTTTGAGGATAACGCGCATCACACCAACTCCCGTTAAATTAACATGATATCGCTCCTTGTCAGGTTGTAGTAGGTGAAACTTTATCGGATATTTAATCCATTCATTTTAAATCTACCTTCCCTACTTCAAACAATTTCGTTGGAAAATGAGCATCTTCTACACATTTTTCCAAGCACCAGTCACAAGATAGTCGGTCTGGATTACGTCATTGATCTCTTCTTGGAATGTAAATTTTCAATGGCGGCGCATCGAATTCCCTTGATTTTGAAATTCGGTTCTCACAAGCTATTGTATCAAATAATTTCTTAAATTCAGGCAATTAAATTTCTAGGAAACATTATTGCTTTAAATTGCTCATCGATATCTGGGGTAATCACAAACGTTTCGTATGAACATGCTAAAAAATTACTTCAGTCCTAACTCAAATTCGAGTGAAGATAATTCCCTTAGGTAGATCTGTCCAAAACGCGATCTTGAACTGAATGTTTCATTCAAATGTGTTTTTATACTTCAAGTAGCAATTTAGGATATATATACTCTCTTCATGTCGACTCATTTTTCACACGGAATACTGAACAGAAATTATTAAATTATTCTTCTTTATTTTGATTAGTATACTGAGTAATTCATATACATTTTTTCAGATTATAAGAATATTGTTCATAATATAGTTTTGAACTTACCCCTGTGTTCGTTCTAGCTAAAAAAAAACTCATTAAAATGTCATCCTCTATGAATCTCATAAAAGTTTCAACCCACAGCAAATCTACCCAGTGATTTCACTGATTGAAAAAAAAAGGCAGGGACGTTTAAACTAGGACTCAGTCTAGGGGAAGACCTATAAGTTGGTCGTCCAAAAATAAATCAGCGGATTTGGAAGCCTCTGTTACAGGAACTCGTGTCACTACGGATTTGGAATTCAATAGGAAATTTAATATTTAGCCATACGACAGTCCTACGCGAATTAATAAAAAAAGATCGGAAAAGGTTCAGTAGTAGGAAAATGGGTCCAGCACAAACTGTCTTCAAAGAATCGCCAACATGTCGATTGTTACGAGGCATTGCTTACACAACATCGTGCATTTTCAAGACAGGTAATGATAAATTGTTACTTTTGTATCAAAACCTAAAGAATTTTACAAAGCAGATGGTATGTGTGTCTAGGAAACAATTGAGGTTATGATAATGATTAATTATTTCTATCTAGCATTATTACCTTCATTTGTAATGTCACTGTTTACAAACCCACACATCCTTCCTCAGAGAGCTCAACTGAAATTAATTTTTTCAGGAGCCTATAATATTGTCATCCACATACAAACAATTTCGCTGCTCTTCAATGTAGCAAGGATCGAAACCCGACTGAATTGGCGTCAGTCGGGTATTCTACCACTAAGCTGTCGGCAGGGATGGAGGTGAACTTTAGCATATTTATTTTTATATAAACACACAGTAACCGACATGACTCAATTCGCTTTTGCCGAAGAGTCACGCTATATAAGCTTTAATAGTCACTGTTTACAAACCCACACTATCTATCTATCTATATATATATATATATATATATATATATATATATATATATATAATATATATATATATATATATATATATATATATATATATATATATATATATATATATATATATATATATATATATATACCATCTATATATATATATACCATCTATATATATATATACCATCTATATATATATATACCATCTATATATATATATATATATATATATATATATATATATATATATATATATATAGGGCACCCCGCTGTGGTATCTACTACTCTCCATCTCATATTTGTATAGTTTATGGTGATATTTAAGGTAGAATAATGCAATTATTGGCTGGTAACTATTGCAACGGAGATGTTGATGCTACACCGTCCCTCTTCTCAGAATTAAAGAGGCAATACATTCCCTTCGCAAATGGTTTGAATTTAGAGTTTCTTTCTCTTGCGCTGCTTAGACCCAACGCCGCTTCTCTCGGGTGTACCGACAAAATCCAAAGTAACACAGAGCATAACAGTTTAGGTTGCATAAGTTGCCGGAAAGTTGTCAAAGTTGACAGCCAACTGCCTTCGGGTTTCTACTCCAGGTTTTCTCTCTGTATTTACTTCCATCGTTTTTTCCATGGTTCGGAAATTACGGCAAGGGTGCGGAGGTTTTAAATCAGGGTTTTCCTTCCCTTAGGTAAACTACTTCCTGGGCTATCGAGCTACATCTACCCGCCACACACACACACACACACACACACACACAGACACACACACACACACACACACACACACACACACGAAATTTTGTAACTAAATTATCAGGCACAAATCAAAGACTGCAAATGATAGAATAATGGAAATTATATTTATTAAAAGTTAAAAGGATACCATTTTATCAACTACAAACATATAGTGACAAACATGATCCAAAAATGTCAAGAGGATTCCTAGAATAACTGTTGCAGATGTCGCCCATTCAGTTGAATATAGTGTTGAATGCTGTGTTGAATGCAAAGTTGTTGATAACGGGTGCACATTCCTTCTGGGGGATCGCTTGCATTATCTCAGTGTGGCTGCCTTCAATACAGTAATGACGCTAGTTTTACACTGGTAGATATTGTCCTTGAGGAACCACCAGAAGAAATTTATGTGTGTGCGTGAGTCGGGGGGGGGGGGTCACGTGAGGCGAATGAGGTTGCCATTACACTTCAGATTTGCAGCCATGTCATGGCAACATTAGCAGTGTGAGAAGGCGCACAGTCCTGCGGAAATCACTGTTTCTACTCCTCTTGCTCCCCACGCTCTCGCTCACACACATACACACACACACACACACACATATATATATATATATATATATATATATATATATATATGTATAATCCTCTTATCAACTGACTAATAGGGGGTTCGTTGAAGCCGATTGTCCGTAGATGTGAAGGGATTATTTTTTAGTTATAATACGACTATAATAACTAGCAATAGTTAGGATCATAATGTAAATACTACAAGCATGTATATATGGCATAAATAAATATATACTTAATACATATATTAATCAAAATAACAACCAAAAGATATCCCACAGCTACTTTCTCACGCACTCGCTAACATATCGTAATTTATATACTGTACACCTGTCTTTGTTTACAATTGCAAGGTTTGCCACCGCCGCCAAGCGCTCACTTTGAGAACTAATATTAATTCCATTAAGCCCGCCGACGATTTGGATGTTTTACTTTCCTGTATATATATTTTTATTTTGCTTGCATATTTTTGCCCGTTGCCTCCGAAGTACGTTGATGAGGGACCCGTAGATTTCTCTCTCTCTCTCTCTCTCTCTCTCTCTATATATATATATATATATATATATCTCTCTCTCTCTCTCTATATATATATATATATATATATATATATATATATATATATATATTATATTAATCATATAGTATTCTACTTACAATATACAATATAATATACGCATTACAGTAAGCATTTACCTTATTTATTTTTTGGCATCAGCCTATAAATTTGATTCTTGGATTATTCTTTTTCTTTAATCAACAGTCGTGAATATTTTACAAGTCCCTTTATCTTATGACGTGCTTGTATTGGGAATTGGTTTTATAATCAACTGTAAAAACAAATCCTGCAATTCTATCGATATAACATGGTATATAACAAGCTGAATTAGATTTACCGAAAGTAAATCACTATATTTACAATGGCAACAACGTTGCGAAAACAATAAGCCAAGGAATCAATACATTTCAATAAATCTTGTTCAAAGACACATGAAAGAAAATAAAATAAAAACAATAATTCGAAATTTCTGTTCCCCGTTGTCCATTGCGCTTTGCATTCAATCGAAATTCGAATTAAGGCGGACGGTTGCCATTTCTGTGTACAAGAAATGAAAAGATTTCGTATCGCTTTGTTTCTCTTCGACATACCAAATCCTGGGCAGCTGTTCTATTTTCTACCAATAAAAATTTAGCTTATTTTCTCTTTAACTGTAATAATATACATAGATCAGTAACTCGCCACTTCCTACCACTTTTACCTCACTTTACCTTTCTCTTTATCTCCGTCACGTTAGGTCAAATCAGTTGCTAAATCCTTCACTAGTTTTATTATTATCTTATTAAAACCAGTCGAAAATAAATAGTAAAACTGCTAACATTATAGTATTATAAGATAATTATTTTTATTATTACTATTTTACCAGATTAAACATCAAGTTCTTCTTCATCGTTACTATGAGCTTATTTTCAGTAAATGGACGAACATGACTCTTCACTTTTATCCTTTAGAATTCTTAGCAATATTTGTATTTTTCATAAAAAGAATGAGATGGAGAGCCCACTGTTTAAACCAAGATCTTCACAATAATAATAATACACTCAAGGAAAAGTACGGGTTCAAAACAAAAAAATGTCCCCCGCAACAAATAGAATTAGATGACTTCGAGAAGGACTTAAATGACCTAGTTAGAAACATAAAATTCCATAAAAAACAAGATGCATTCCAGAAAAAGCTAAAAGAAGATATAGCTAAAATAAACATTTCAACAAATGTATTTATTGCAGCCGACAAAACAAGAAATACAAAAAGGCACCCAAAACAATAGAACACGATATAAATAAAGAAGCTAAAGCAATCGCTCAAAAATTAGACCTAGATGACCGAATAACTTGCATGAGCAAGACGCAAGCCTTTGTCACACTAAAAGACCACAAAGAAAATTTCAAAACCAACCCTGCCTGCAGACTCATAAACCCAGCCAAAAGCGAACTAGGTAAAATAAGTAAAACAATACTAGAAAGAATTAATTCTGAACATAGTAAGAAGTTAGGAGTAAACCAGTGGAAAAACACAAAAGCAACCATTGACTGGTTCAACAGCATAAATATCAAACAAAATTGCCACTTCCTACAATTAGACATAAAAGAATTTTACCCATCCATAACAGAACGTACGTTAGATAAGGCCATCAACTTAGCTCAGGAACAAATAATAATAAAACCAAACGAAATCGACATCATTAAGCACTCCCGTAAATCATTATTATTTCACCATGAAGAAGCATGGATAAAGAAAGATGGGATATTTGACACTACAATGGGAAGCTTTGACGGTGCATGGACATGCGAAATCGTAGGTATTTACTTACTACACGAACTAAGCAAAATAATAGATAGAAATGACACAGGGCTCTACAGGGATGATGGCCTCATAATCTTAAGAAACAAAACACAGATAAAACTAGAAAAGCAATAATTAAAATTTTCAAAAATAACGGATTCGAGATATGAAAACTAACCTAAACGAAGTAGACTTTCTAGATGTTACATTCAACCTAAGAAAAGGCACACACAAACCATACAGAAAACCGAATGATAACCCACAGTACATACACATATACTCCAACCACCCGCCTTCTATAATCAAACAGATACCAAAATCGATTAACCGCAGGCTTTCTGACAATTCTTCCGATGAATCTATATTTAACAAAGCTAAGAAAGACTACGAAACAGCTCTAAAAGATAGCGGACTCCTAGCAACACTCACATACTCACCACAGAACACAAAAAAGACCAACAGGAAAAGAAATATCATATGGGTCAACCCACCGTACAGCAAAAACGTAAAAACAAACATAGGAAAAATATTCTTCAAACTTTTACAGAAACACTTCCCGGAATCAAGCACCCTACACAAAAAAACACAGTAAAAATCAGCTACAGTTGCACCGAGAACATGGCACAAATAATAAAAAAGCACAACAGGAAAATTATTAACAAACCACACGAACCAATTAAACCCACGTGCAACTGCAGAATAAAAAACGAATGTCCCTTAAACGGTAATTGTTTACAAAACAACGTAATCTACCAAGCCACGATAAAATCAGCAGATAATGAAGAAAAAGTATACATAGGAGTAACCGAACGACCATGGAAACAAAGAAATTATGTACACAAAATGTCTTTCACAAATAGTAAATATGCAAACAGTACAATGCTTTCTAAGTATATCTGGGAAATAAAAAACAAAACACACACCACACCTAAAATATCTTGGAAAATAAGGAAAAAATCATCAGCCTACAACAACCTATCAAAAACTTGCAAACTTTGC
>OZ038477.1:106113495-106150995 GCA_964036315.1 Acanthosepion esculentum
CGTTCAAAATTAGTACGACATGTTATACCTAGTTGCCAACATAGTAGCCCGCTTAAATTCATGTAGACAGAGCACAAGGGAAAAATTCATCAAAGTAGTTACCATGAAAATATTTGAGTACAGAGGGAAACCACGTTACGTTAGTGAGAAAGTAACTGAAGTCGAAATGCCTGGTCCTGATCGATTACATTACATACCCTTCTTTGGATTTTGTTAAGTATTTTTACATCTGCAACAGGAACACCAGAACAGATTTTGCAATAGTATTCAGTGCACCGACGAATAAGTTTTTAGTGTGAAATTATACATTCAACTGAAAGGTTTGTATATGTTTAATGAATCTTACATATATTACAAAGAGTAATTTAGCTTTGAAATTAAAGTCAATCAATTTGTGAATTTCTAAAATCGGAACTCTGTGTATAAAACAATTTTCACTTCATCGCTAATTAGTCGATGGTTCTCTTAACTTCTCTATAGTATTCAGATGCATTCAATTTTAAACCGCCTCTTAAACAAATTTTCTGCATGACATCATGATGTCAACAAAATCAATACAGTGATGTAGTGCACAAACGACAAGGTTAATCAATTAGCACCGCTAGAAATGATCGATGAGATTCCCTCCTCTCTCTCTCCCCCTCTCTCTCCCTCTCTCCCCCTCTCTCTATCTCCCTCTCTCTGTCTCTCTCCCTTATTTTATAGTTAATTTAGAGGTTGGTTTTGTTTGTCATAATTAGACAATATATTCGATGTGTTCTTTTTTAATAAATGCTCGAACGTAGACCGCATTATTAAGTTCATAGCTATACATTGATATATTTTCGGGCTCCGAAAATTTATCACTTTTTATCATATATGATAGACAATTGAAACGTCAGTTACCTAATGATATGCAAGCAATCATATATTTTATTAAAACAAAAACTGTTCATTCTTCTCAGCTTCTTTCAATGCACTTTGAAATATTCCCGAGCATCATGGGAAGAAGGAAAGATGGCTTTTAGAAATGAAGCAAAGTATCTATCTATCTATCTATCTATCTATCTATCTATATATCTATATATATATATATATATATATATATATATATATATATATATATATATATATCGATTTTGTAGTGCGTATTCAATTTATGTAACGTAAATCATTCAAACGAAAAACAAATACTGAAGCTAATTATATAGCGAGAATCACTCTCACAAAAAATATTTACTAATAAAATACAATCAACTTCGAATCCGATAATGAATGGTATGATCCTTGTTTATAAATTCCGGTTTTATCAGCACTATCTTTCTTTCGATGTCGCATTACTACTCGGAATTTAACAAAAACACACTGAAATGTCTACCTGAAGATGGTCGTTCGGAACGACTGAAAGCCCGGCTCGTAGAAAAAATAAGACCTGATAAACCCGGAATTTATGAACAAGGATCACACCATTCATTAACAGATTCGAAGTTGATTGTATCTTATTAGTAAATATTGTTTGTGAGAGTGATTCTCGCCATATAATTAGCTTCAGTATTTGTTTTTCGTTTGAATGATTTACGTTATATATATATATATATATATTCACAAGCAATGAAACATAAATAGCGATGAAGAGAGAAAATATAAAACTTAACAGTGAGTTTCTTTTGCTTTTGCTTGAAACAACAATGAACACGTAGCTTATCTAAGCTGACATAAAACGTGTATATCAAATGATAAATTTTAACTTTAAGTAGTTTAAATAACTTGGCTGTGCCATTTTTTTAACCTTTCCTAAATCCCCTCCATTCTTTTTCACATTCACTCTTTGTAACCCATTTCATTTTAATAGTACGTTAAATATTCCCTTTATTTATTCTTATAAATATATCGATAGACCTTTATAGGAAAACAACACGTTTTTCGTTATCAAACTGTACACAGGTTAAACACAGCCTACTTGAAAATATCTATCTAATTTAATCAAAACAAAGAAAACGAAAATCAAAGAGTAAACAGTACCTGTAATATGACAGAAAACATGGTTATCATGAATAGTGAACTCTGAAGCTCTGATTGGGAAGTTTTAATAGACACCTATCCGAGTCCTTTTGCAGGTCAGAGTGTCAGATTATTTTTAAAAGATAATTTTTATTCCTACGTCTTTCATTATTCTGCACACTTTCCTTTTATACTATCATTGTTAAAAGTAATTAACTGGTTTACTGTAGCTATTTTTCCATAGGTTTGAAGTAGATAACCTGCCACTCAATGCTAGAGGCTTAGTACACAGCATATTCCAAAATCGTCTGGAGGCCGTGGTTAGGGCCAATTGCGATTTTATTGAATAAATTTACTCTTTTGTTTTGCAAGATAGTTTTGTGCAATTTCGGTAAATATATCTGTTAAAATGAGATTTTTTCATTCTTTTATAATTTAGACGGAAATTTATCCATTGTAGCCTATATATATATATATATATATATATATATATATATATATATATATATATATATATATATATATATATATTAAACTATAGCTGGATGGACAAGAACGAATTCAAGTCCTTCCCAACCAAACTACAGGATTTTATAAAGTAAAACCTTTATTACCAGCCGTAATCATATTTTAGTAGGCCTTTACTAAATCTACAACTGACGTCAGTGGGGCACGATGAAGTAAAGAATTAATGATTGTTATTTGATGGCTTATCAACCCTTTTGTGTTATTCCAAACCGAAACTTATTTTAGATTGCAAGAATCATCATTATTTGCGAGTGAAATTCCATTAACAATTTGTTTTACAACAAAAATCATTTTGCTAGATATAAGTCCTGATATTAAGCTCAGAGAGAGAGAGAGAGAGAGAGAGAGAGAGAGAGAGAGAGAGATAGAGAGTCGGAAACATACATGCGCGTGAGTGAATCTAATGAATTCGACTAGGATTCCAACTTGGTTATCCGACTTCTCTTTTGGAGCCGCTAATTATGACACTACATGTACATACACAAGCCTAAAAAAAGAAGACCACTGAAAGATTAAACAAATTATTACTAAATATTTTATTTTATATATTCACGTGACACGTCAATCCTACTATCTACTAGTTGTATAAAAGCATCTTTTTTCTTTTTATTAGGCAAAATCATAAGAATTGGAACTATATCTGATTCTTACACAGTATTGAAGCAACACGCTGCTTAAAGGTGTTGCTCACAATTCTGATTCGCTTATGCAACACAGACTGTGTAAATCAAACTCAACTGGCTAAGGTAGAACTTGAACCCGTACTGCAGATTACCAATTTTCACACATTAGCAGCTACTTTACTAGCACGCCTATTCGTAAAAATCGTAATATAAATTATAAAACGAAATATTTAGAATTTACTGAACCAACAAACAGCGGTACTGCCGATTGAAATTCATAAAATCTCTCAAAATTTTTTCAGGAAAAAATTTTTCTCGGATCCCGTAGCTGATGTCACTCATTCTCATATTGGTATGTCTATCCTTCCTAACCTTTTATTTGAAGTAGTGTGGAGTGTTAACATCTTGAATAGTCGTGCACAGGTGAAGATGGAACTTTTAAATTCACTTCTATTTCAGTCTTGTTCGTACACATTCGTATTGATCCAGAATCCGCACGATACGAAATTTAATAATACCTCCGCTGCTATAGTAGGAAACAGTGTGAATTTATTTACTTTTATTTCCCACGCGTTGAGCAGTTGAGAAAGCGTATATATATTCCTTATATATTTCAGGAAATCATAGCATATGTTTATGATTTGCCCCTTTGTATCATATTATTCCAATGCGTGCAAAGTTTTAGGGCTAAAACCAGAATATTTTTAATGCCTTATTCTAAAGTTACGTCCATGATTTCTCAAGTGATTGTATTATTTAAATACATAGTAATGCATTTTAAAGTAACACATATAAGAAAAGAAGACACAAATGGTTTAGTTCTGACAACAGAGCTGAACACTCCAGTAAAGAACTATCGTTGCATAGGGTAAAGCGAATGTTTAATAAGAAAGTAACTTTGGCGCAAGTTTAAAATCTTGTAGGCTGTTCGATTTTAATTAGACAAACGACAACGTTTATTGTGAAATCAAACAAAGATATGTTTTATCAACTATATTTAAAGAAGAATGCACCAGTCTCAAAAGCGGCACCATATTTATATATCAAAAAGGTATAAATATTTTAGTGCAAAGAACGTATTGACCCATAGGGCGAAATCAGGAATTAAAAACGAACGTGAAATACTTACAATGAAAAGAATATTTTGTTTCACCAAGTTTGATTAATATATATATATTCTTACTTTAATTTCCTTACATTATTTTTTCCACCGCCTTGATGTAGCTACCGTGCATTTTCTATAAATATTTCCATGCCAATTTTTGTAATTATCATTCCTGGTTTTTACCTCGAACTCATGAATTTAAGCGTTCGACAAGATTGGCAAAAAGATCTCGACTCTTTACTTTTGAAATACCCAGACGTAAGACTAAATTCTAATCTAATCATTTCTTTTGTCGCACAGCTACATTGTGAAAACCACTTCTGGTTTCTTGCTTCCTTGCCACATAGGAAGGATAAAAATTTAAGTGCAACTTCAATCGATATATTCTGTCTTCCTGAATCATTTTCTTTTATTATTCTGTCACCTCGATTAAGTCTTTTCATTTTCTTTCAGCCTCAGAAACATTTTGCTCATTACTGACATTACCTCCTTACTTGATTTGTTTTTTTTTGTTTTTTGTTTTTTTGTGTTTGTTTTTTTAAGGTATACCAACCCCAATGGGTTGGTATGCCGAAAGGATTTTTTAGGATAGGTTCTAATAATAAAATGTGTATTAATATATTTTCCAAAATGTAATGCTGGTAATATTTTTTTCAAAGATTCATTGCTGGTATTTTTACTATAATATTTTATTTTTATAATTTCATAGTGATTTGACCTCCGCTTGGGGGATAACTATTTGCCCATAAACCTAACAGGTACTACTTGCCAGGGTCAGGGTTAACCTTGGAATAACAGTAATTAATAGTTGTTTTTGTTTAGCAGCATATCAACCTCTATGTGATATTTTCTGCCGAAAGTAATAACTTGGACATAATCTTATTCATATTAATATTAGGTTGGTGCAAAAATAATTACGTTTTCTCACATGAATTTGAACGTCAAAAAACGACATTATTTTTGCACCAACCTAATATGTATTGATGGAAATATTTTCCTTATAAAAAAATTAATGATGGTAATATTTAAAAAAAATGTATTGAAATTTATTCCTGGTAACTTAACTGCAGCAATGTATTTCTTCTCTTTCATAGTGTTTTGACACCACTTTACGGGTTTGCTATATCAGGTAGCTGTGAACCTAAAGGTTTCTACCAGCCCTGGTCAGGGTGGGCGTGAGAACAGCATATAAGAGGTAGTCTGACGCTCCTCAAAACCTGACCAAAGGCCTTGCAGCCGGATGTAGTATATCCTCATAACCAGGACGTCTTTTTTGAGGAGAAATTGTATACAAATGAGGCATTTTATGAATTAGCTAAATGGAAAAATAATTAAGACGAACGTTTACACCCAAATCAACATTTTCCACAAAATTCAGAATTTTGAATAAATTTGTCAGTGTTAGTCAAACCTAAAAAATCGTTATAGATATTAGAGTAACTTCGATATTTTAGATTTAAGTCTCGGCACTATTTTTCTGTTTCACTCTCGGTCACACACACATACACACTTTCTGTCTTTCTTTTTCTCGTTTGTTTCCGTCTTTCTCCCCCCCCACATATTGCGTCATATGCCTTCCAGATGTGAGCGATCATGGTTATTCACAGTAAATTTTATCTTGTTTCTTTCACCCTGGCAACGTATCTTTCGCTTTGCAGGGACTTTCAGACTTGTGAAAACGTTCTCCAGCTGCTTTCTTCTGATTCGCCTACGTTCGATGCGCCAAGCAAATGCGACATTCTCCAAAGCGTCTGCTCTCGTTATTTGAAATATCTACTTCTAATTGTTTCAAACAGTTTCCTCGTAGTTCTTGTTTACATTAAACCTGATTTGCCACACGTTCTGTCCACGTCATTCATTGGTAAAACCCTGTCTTGATCAATTGAAATTGTTTGTTTATTCATTTCAGACAAAGTTTCCTGCATTGTTTGCTATAGAATAATTATATATTGCAAAGAACTCGTCGAGGCTTTATTGTTTCCAATGTTAAATTTTAACACATTGCTCGGTTCCTGAAAAGAATGATTAATTATTACTATTCGGCGTCCTGTCTTTTTCCATACTCCTAAATATCTTTACAAATAAGATGCTTAGATATGAGGCAATCAATAGACACTATGCGACAAGACAAACAGTTTTATTGTTAATACAGCTACACACAGCCCACTTGACAAAATAATTAACCGTAATTTTAATGATTGTCTTATCATAGATTATCCCAAGACCGCAGGAGAAACACCAGCATTCGGAATAAAAGATCCTAAGAAATTATTTAACTATTTATTACGCTAACACTGATCTCATCAAGGCGGTGTAATTGTTTTCGAAGATGATAGTGTTTCTATGGATATCAAAACGAATACGCAGTGGTAACATTGTTCTAGACTATCTGTTCACTTTCTATAGCTATAACGATTTATGAAGGGTAGCTAAGATGGAACACAAGGCCGAAAGTATGGAGAACCCAGTAAGCATCGAAATCACTACACACTTGAAATTGATCTATCAAGACAAGCCGGCTAACGATAAAATTACGACTGGTGCCCGACGATGTATCTGTCATATTCTGTGTTTATGTATAATTGTCATCATTTATATAGAAATCATTATTAAATTATATTATTTCAGGTGCATAATTCTGAAGCATTACATATATATATATATATATATATATATATATATATATATATATATATATATATATAGTGTTGAATGTTAAAGACAACATAGTCTTACATATTTTCTTTTGAATTTTCTCATATTCTCTAATGAGACTTTATTTGAGTTTAAATGCCCCATGGAAGAATGTTCTTCTAATCCACATACATATATTGGATTTACAACCACCCGGTTCTCCAGAAGATTGACTCTGCATCTAAATAATACTAGCTCCATTAAACAACATTTTAAGTCACATACTGTTTCCCTTACGCAATCTCATATACGTAAAATACTTGTAGAAAATACTAAAATTATAGATAAACATACAGACATTAGACGCCTTAAAATCTTAGAGGCATTACATATTAAAAGAAAAAGACCTCTTATTAATCGTATAGATTATAATATATCTGGTAATATATTGCAATGTTTATAATATATTTAAATTTTGTAGCGTATTCTTCGATCTTTTGGCTTGTGTATTGGAAATCTTTTTCACGCTGTCACATGATAAAAATCTACGCCATGCACGTGATATAACATCATCGCGTCTTTTGAATTTAAAAGGATTTTAACGTTTTTAGTTTGTAAAAAAGTAGCAACATGATTACGCTACAAGATAATTGGCAAATGTTTGTTTAAAAAAAAAAAAAAAAAAAAATTTGACTAAAATATTGACCCTGAAGATGAACAATGATGTTCGAAATCGCTAGGTCATCGTATGGACAATACATATTTCGAAACTATTTTCAAATAAAAAGTCTCATTAGAGAATATGAGAAAATTCAAAAGAAAATATCTAAGACTATGTTGTCTTTAACATTCAACACTGCATGTTTGAAAGAAAAGTTGCTGCCAAATTACATATACATACATATATATATATATATATATATATATATATATATATATATATAAACACACATATATACACACACATACATATATATATATATATATATATATATATATATACAGATACACATATGTATGTGTGTATCTGTGTGTGTCTGTGTGTTACAAATAAGTTTACATATATCTATATTTATATACACCGAGTGCAAAATCTAACCAAGTTCCTTACATTGACTTACGCGCAAATACCAGTAGGAAAGGTATGATACTATATATCCCTACTCGCCGCTATGGATGAAATACTTGTATACGACAGAAATCATTGTTATATATGAAAACATTTTAGTGCATTATTAACTCGCCAGTAATGAGAAATAAAGCGGTTTTTACACTATTTACATTATTCGAATTATGTAAATAGTGTACATAATAACTCATCAGAGAAATATAGACAGATACTGAAGTAGTTTTCCACTTTCCACTATATGTTTCGGCTTTAAATAACCTACAGATCTTGGTTAACCTTTAAAATCAATTCAATCAACACATCCTCACAATAACTGAAGCTGCAAATGAAGAAATATCTTAATAGTTTAAAATGTTTGTGCAATTCAGCTCGAACTCAGTATCATTGCAATCGAGTTAATATCTAGTTCACCGAATAGCGTACGAGATCGTCGAGATAGCAAACAGATATTTTTCATGGTATTTCTAAGTAAAATGGAAATTACTTCGTGGTGTCCATTTCTCTGCAAATAAGACAAACTGCAATGGGTTGATGTTATAACAAGCAAGGTATAATACCTAACGAGCTATTGTGGGAAAATACGACTGCCCGTTCACATGGTTATAAATAAGCAGTTGAACGTCTCCGAGACTAACTTCCAGCAAACACTACAGAGCATACTTTGCTATTTAGCTCATATTATGTTGGGAAGTGACTTATTCATTTTCCCAAGAGCATTATTACAAAAGTGAACGTAACCGATCAAGTCAGAATTTGAACTCTTATGAGCAGCATATCTACCGCAGCAATCACAAAGCTATACGGCTCAATCTCTCCTGCGATTAAACAATAGCTGCAGAGCAGAGATGGATTCATGATTTTCACAGTGGTATTGGCACGTAAGTGAAAGTAATGAACTCGACTGGAATTCGTACTCGGCCATCCGATTCCTCAAGTACCCATTACTCTACACAAATATGCCAATTCTAGCAATAGTGTCCTACATTAGCTCTCTGACAATCGTTCGACGCCTTTTTTGAAAGTTAGCTATAATCTGAATTAAGAATATGCACAGGATCATTGAGAAAAGCAAACATTAAAGAGATAAAGGTGTGAGAGAAGGCTAAAAGTTGATTTGCACAGGCTTCTTAGTATCAGATATTGTTTTGATTCGATTGAGAAAATATATTTATATTATATAATGCGTCTTAATGCCATATAATATCTGGTATCATTTCATCGGTTCTTATTTAGAAATATCTTTTGAATCCGATGCATTACGACAAAAGTTATCAAAAGCGTAACATCTTTCCATTAATGGAAGTAGATATATTTTTTTACACGCGAGAATCAATAAGCAAGGCTATGCTGACTTAAATACTTTGTTTCTATCGCTTAACAAAGACGTTTGTTTTCTTTGATTAACAATGCGATATTTGCCCTTAAAGCCACAAATATCATTGTTGTTGGATTATGTTTAACTTCTTATTTAGAAATATCTTTTGAATTTGTTAGGCATTTTCCTGAATAAGACATATCGATAGATTCTTTTCTGACTTCTTTTGTGATGGGTTTTACATTTCAATATATCACGAAGATGATAAAGCTATTGTTAACGAATATACAATAAACCAAACATGGTTCCTATTTTAATTGAAGACACGAATCTTTTTTTTCACTTCTTTTGTTGACTACAGAGTGATTGAGATTATGATTTGGGCGCTTCACATATTATTTTCTCTATTTGAATGGATATCATTCTGAGGTCGATCTTTCAAAATAAATAAATAATTACGGGTTTAAAAACGAATATATCAAAGTATATATTAATATATACAAATATGTTAAACAAAGAGATAGAAAGACTAAGGATAGAAAAAAGGCCCATCGGAAATCAATTATATAAGAAAAATAATAACTTTACGCTGAGTGAGTAATATATTTTCTTATTCAGTCTTTACCTTTGTTTTAATATATTTGCATACATTTATATGTATATCAATCTAATCTAAGTTAATTTGTCTATGAGTATGTATATGTTTTTTTTTCTGTGAATTTAACATATACAATGAACGCAACATGAAACTGGCGTTTGTTTTAGTGTCGATTTCTCTTGGGTTCAAAATTGAAGCATTTTATTGTTCAGGTGCGTCAAGACATTGTTGAATGTTGATATTTTGTTCACAAATGAATGCCTCATGGAAAAAGTAAACTTGCACTTTCGCCATATTATCTTCTAAATTATGAAGCCGGAGCTGCATTAAAAAAAAACACAAAACTAAACACTGAAAACATTTATTTGGTTCGTGATCCCTCTCTTTGAACCGTCAGAATCTGGTTTGGCATATTTCCTCTGGGTGATTTTAGCCTAAACGATCAACCACGCTCCGCGTGACCTTTCATTGTCAATAAAGACGCTCTTCTTGCCATCGTCGTGAATAAACCAAATATTTCCACGGAAGAGATTGCTATGTGTTCCAAAATCGATATCTCAACTGCCTTTCGTCATTTCAATTGACTTTTGGCAAATAGAAAGGGTATCATTTCCACGGCGACAACGCAAGTCTGCATGTTACAAAACAGACCTCACATAAGCTTAAAGACTTGAAATGGGAAACCTTTCAACGTCCAGCGAATTCTCATGACTTGTCTCCTTCGGACTTTCATCCGTAGCAGTTTCTACAGAATAAATAAAATGACAAGAGATCTGACTCTGATTATTATATTCATGATAATTTTCAAATATAAAATTTTATATAGAGGATTTTTAGGATTTAATGATATACTATAAGAACATTTGAGTTTGTTTCTTTCTATGTATATACTTATATATTAAATCAAAACTTATATATTAGATTGAATAAAATGTGTCTAAATCTTTCTGAACGTGCGATAACTGAGATGCCAAGGTTTCCATTAAAAATGTAATTCCGGTTTACGGCTATATCACTTTGAAACACCGGTTTCATAACGATCACCGGAGTTAAGCAACGTCGAGACTGATCAGTACCTAGAGAAAGATCGCTTTGAATTACCACGTGCTGTAAACTTGTATACACGGGTGGTGAAATGTATAACGTCTCGGAAATTAAAATCGAAGAGACGAGTTCAAATTTCAGTCGATTTTGTTATATTCACGTACGCACATTTAAACTTAGCAATGATATAAATCCACCTCTTCTACACACCCTATGTTTAATTAGTAGGACTAGTATCAATAAATATCTATTATCTTTGAAAAATTCTCATATTTTATTCATATATATATATATATATATATATATATATATATATATTAGGTCATCCCATACGTTCTGTCCGAATTTTAACATTTTGTTAAAATGAACGAAATTTAAAGAGTATTGTATAATGTCTAACGGAGCTGAACATTATTTTTATATTTAGATGCACTTAAACTGATCAAATTTTATTTCAGAGAACAATAAAATTAAATTTTGTTTGATTAAAACCCTGTTAACATGAAAGTACCCAAGAATCATTTGAGGCACATAATGCTTTATGAGTTAAAGAAACGAAACTCAGAAGCTGAAGCGGCTAGAAACATTCACTCAGTTTACGGAGAGGAATGTGTAAATGAAAGAACTTGCAGAAGATGGTTTGAAAAATTCAGAGGTGGAAATTTCATCCTTGAAGATGAAGATCGAACCGGACGTCCAGTTGAGTTTGATGAAAACCTTCTTGAAGCAAATCCTGCTTTATCAGTTGAGGAATTGGCAGTAGTTCTCAGTTCAAACCATACAACTGTTCATCGTCATCTTCAACAACTTGAAAAATTCCTAATCTTGGAAAATGGGTGCCTCATGAATTGTCTGAAAACAACCTCCAATCCCGAGTTGACATCTGCTCTTCTCTCCATTCTCGCCATCTTGTTTCAACTTTTTTGGATAGACTTGTGCCTGGCGACGAAAATTGGATCTGTTATCGAAATGTTAAGCGTCGTAGACAGTGACTTGGTAATGGGGAAGGACCCCAGTCACAGCCGAGAAGGGAACTTGATGGGAAAAATGTTCTTCTTTCAATCTGGTGGGATTGCCAAGGAATAATCCACTTTGAATTCTTACCACCGAATGCAACAATTAATGCGCAAATATACTGCCCGCAATTAGAGCGTTTGAACCAAGCTTTGACGGAAAAAGACCTGCTCTAGTGAATCGAAAACGGTTGATGTTTCACCAGGACAATGCGCGACCGCACACAGCAAGAATCACGTCACAAAAGATCGAAGAACTTGGTTGGGAGAAAATTCCTCATCCACCTTATTCTCCCGACCTTGCTCCTTCAGACTACCATTTGTTTCGTAGCTTACAGAATAATTTGGAAGAAACAGGTTTTGTAACACAGGAAGTGGTTAAAACTGACATTTGTGAGTTCTTCGAATCAGAGCCAAAAGAATTTTAAAGTAATGGAATTAGTAAGCTTGTTAATAGATGGAAGGAAGTCATAGATAATCAGGGAAAATACATTGTTGATTGAATCTGTAAGTAAATGTAACATTTGGTCACTCGTTTTCTTTATTCAAAAGTCGGACAGAACTTATGGGATAACCTGATATATATATATATATATATATATATATATATATATATATATATATATATATATATATATATATATATACATGTTTCATTAAATAATATAGATAAGTGTTTTCTATATATTTTATGTAAGTTATTTTCATATTGTCTGTTAAGCTTAATAACATTATCATTAAAAAATGAAAGAAAATCACAATATTGATACATATTTTTAATCCAATCTAAGCTTTCGGGTTACATAAGCCATTATCGAAGATGACAATTACACAATATATTTATCAATACACGAACAATATGCTGGCTTTAAATAATATGGAAAATGTGGATAATTCGTATAAAACAAATCAACCAATCAGCTAATGAATTAGGAGAAAATGAATGAATCTCCATATAAGGAGTAAAAAGAAGAACGGAGTATAAGGCAAATGAATGTGTAAAGACATACTTTTATAGAAATACTACATTTATACAAAATGAAAGAGGAGAATTGCTAAACATATTTCTTTAGAAGTTAATGTCGGAATCGCATACATGAACCTTTTTTTAAATGGATAGAAACACTTACCTGAAGTTGATCTTATCTCTTTTTCCGATGTCTGCGTGTCGAGGCTTTAACTTGTGTACTCAGTTTTGCTCTTGGCTAGCATCGCTTTTCCTTTGAAGCAGCATAAAATGTGTCTTTTCATCTCGATGGCTTCAGACCTCTTACCTTTGACATACAAATCCATTTGGCGCCGAAATTTGGGTCTTACCCGTTATTACCAGATATATGGACTCATCACTCTCTATCAACAAATGGGAGATAACCTACATTTTACCATAAAATGTAATTCCGCAAACATGTAAGCAATCGTCAGATTCTTTAAAAAAATAAGTCTTTACAACCACAAAATCTAGATTTATTGGTTCTTAACAAAGTTACCTGTGTTTTCAATAAGTGGCGTTTCAAAACGTGATTGGATTCTATGATATATAGAAAAATACTGAAAAGTGATAATTCACCATGTTTGATCCGTAATTTGATTGTTAATGTTTAATTTTTATACGCTAAACGTGGAAAGCGATCAACATAAGATGCATTTGTTGTTTATAGGGGTGGTGACAGACCTGAGAGTACTCCGCTGAAGTGTTTCGCTAGGTTCAGAAGTTAACATTTTGTGTAATCTGTGTGTCAACCGGGATTGTACCAAAATAGACTCTCGATGTCGAAAACGACCTCGTCCGTATTTTATTATGGTATGAGATGACATGTTAATTTTAACGCTCCCACAACTGAACTGCTCTCCATTAATCATTTGAGAGACCGCTCTCTGCCTTCTGCCAACAACCACGAAAGTGATTCGATGCGCCTTCTTGTCTTCACGTTCTCAGCTGCCATGTATTTGAAAGACTATATTGAATCCATTGCTAGGTCAGCTGGTAAGAAATTTGGTTCACTGTGTCGAGCGAGACAATTTTCTCTGCAGAATCTATCATACATATCTATAGTATACCATTCGTCCATGCTTAGAATATTGATGCCGCATATGGTGCGGTTCTCCTAGCATTTACGTTGAGCATCTGGATAAAATACAAAGAAGAATCAGTAAGGTTATGGGTCCTGATATAGCAGATCGAATTCAGTCACTTCCCACCGTCCTAAAGTTGCCTCCCTGTGTCTTTGCTACAAATACTTTATGGTAATTGTCCGGATGAGTTCTTCGCTATGGTAGAGATTTTGAATTTAAATGTAGTACTAGCCTGGCGTCGAGATCTCATCAATTTATAGTTGAGCTTCCGAGATGTTGCCATATATTCTTAGCTACAGTTTCTTTTCTCGCAGTTTTCTTTTTTCCGAATTCAATGCTCTCCAGCCAACTTTAATCTCCAAAAAGTTAAATTCAGTATCAATCGCTATCAATTGTCCCTCTGTCAAATCTGGAATATAAAATAAAGGACGTTATATATAATAATGAGTACCTCACAATAGTATTGACATATTGGGCAAACCAGTTGGGAAAATTTTTATTAAAATCAATTCGCAGAAAACAGAGAAATCCTAAATTTCAGTAACAAGCTATTAACGTGGTTGTTAGTATAGTAACATCCATTCATTAAGTATCTATCAGCTTAATCAGAGCTCTGAGAGGTATCCCCTTGTGTTACGTTAAATTTATACGGCATCAATTTTTCTTGTTTTAGTAGCTGTTATGAGTATTTTCGGATGCCCAAGATGCGTTGAGCTATGGAAACAGGTGAATTAACAAGAATCGTAGTAGTTATACCTTGTATACTCCTGGATAGGTCGCCCCACCGGATAGGTTGCATCACGACTGTATGGCTTAATAATTGATGATTTACTGTTGACTCACACATAGTTCGCACTATAATCTGGGGAGTTACACAGCCCATTTTAAACGTAAGAATTATCAGATATTTAAATTTATTTCAAAAGGTTTCAATTATTAATACACGTTTGCAATTAAAATACATTTCTTAAATCATCTTATAAACAAAAGGAGGTAACTGTTGTACCGGTATTTTCATATTTACCGCATATTATTTTTAACTCTATCTTTTACTTATGTTTAGGGTTTACAACAATTAAAATTATAAACCATAAATTTGGCTACTAACTATATCGCTGCGCAATGCAAAATAGTGCAATCATTTTGGGTAACAGATTCATGCGCTTTGTTATTTGTAAATAACACTTTAAAACGCCTTTTAAAGTATATGTTTCATTTCTTTAAGACATATTTTCCAACGCATTTATGACAATATATATATATATATATATATATATATATATATATATATATATATACATACATACATGCATATATATATATATATATATATATATATATATATATATATATATATATATATATATATATATTGCAGAATGAATAGTTGGGCTATTTTTTCTTTGCCAATAAACATCTTCACGTGGTTCCTTCACTTATATCTGCATGTTCAGGGTTTGGGTATCAGTCTTATGCAAGGGCCTCGACCGAACGGTGACTGATGAATCAATGGAAATTTTATAATTCTATTCATTGTGATGGATTTGTGAATCTAGCAGCATGACGTAACTTTGAAACAGGGAGTCAGTATATATGATACATAAATTGTTTCTATACGGAGAAAAACAGAGCGTTACAGTTTATGGGTATCATTTCCGATTTCTCAGAAATCAGGATGATAAAGTAGTGTTGTTTTACATTTATGTCGGACGGATAGGTCGCACACCTAATATATTGTGAAATGTTTGGTAAAAATAAGTGAAACCTATTCACGACTATATACGGTACAACATCTCACATTTTTAATAGATTCTATGTTGTTAAATTGAACAAGAAGTAACTTAAGTTTAGCGCCGCTAATACGAAACTAATCTATATTAATCATATTAAAAAATTATATTTTGGCGACCATCAGCTTGGTTGTTGCTAACATCGAGGAGGGTATCTCACAACCCTTTCTCACATGAAATCACTGTGGTATTTTGGAACGATTATATAAAGTCAATTGCTATGTCGATTCACTACGTCGTGCTGGACACTTTTTTTTCTCGTCAGAATTTATTTTGTACATTTACATTTTTATAATTTGTGCGTGCATCGGAAATTTCTGCCAGATATCGTCTTGACAAAATCCAAAGAATCTGCAAGGTTATCGGTTCTGGTCTGGCATCACCTCCTCAGTCACATCTCCGCTGCCGTAACGTAGCTCCCCTGTGACTTTTCTATGAATATATGGTAATGTTTCTGCTAAACTTTCTTCTTGGTTAGGTAGACATCCAGAATTTAGACCAAGTTCTATATTAGAAGTTTGTCGTCATCATTTGAAAGTTGAAACTGTAAGTTCTAGGTTAATAGTTTCTTCATCCGTTCTAAGTTGGGGAACTCTCTTTCAGGTATCTGCTTTCCTGTCAACAACGATTTTCAAAAAATTAAACAAAATGTCAATCATCGTCTTCTGTGACCATTAATCTTGTTATTTGATTGACCTCTTTGTTTCTTTCACTGTCAGTAACGCTTTACATTTTAGTGTATTTTGTCGTCCTGCTTAAATGGTTAAAGAAGTAGTTAAGAGTGATACCCTAAATAATACTGTTGTTAGTCTGAAGAAAATGCGGCAAACATGGACTTTCGTACACGTAAAAAATTAAAAAGCTTAATGTCAAAAAGACGATTTCCCATGACACCGCTATTATTTTAAATACCTTCACTCCTTGGCTAAAAATAAATGATGACATCGAATTTGTAATTTCGTTTTTTTTTTTGTTCTTGAGAATTTACTTAAAATATATACATGACTTTATTTACCAGATTGTTTTATTTTAGAAATATTTTTTTTATTTACAACATTATATTATTAAACAATATTATTAAGCGCCATATTTATTTATTAATTTTCATCTAGCCGCCTGGATATTCGAGAGATACAATTAAAGACAAAATTATGCGCTCTCCACCAGGATTCGTAAGAGCGTCCCTGCTGAAAAATAATAGGTAATAAAATATGTCGGATTAATAAGTAAAAGTTCATCCCTAAATATGAAAACAATATTTTACAATATGTTATTCATAAACATTTTCTAAATTATTAAAGTATGCAAACAAAGGGAAATCATTATTTTTTTTACCGTTTTATAAAGTTCTAACCAGTTGGCAATTAGTCAATGTTTTGCCAAATATTACAGTAAACCATGTAATAAGTAATATAGACAGGCAATGTACTAAATTCTCAAGAACAGACAAATGTAGAAATTCAATTTCATCATATTTTAGGTTCTATTACAATTCGAATCCTAATGTTATAAAACAATAAAAATAGAGGAGTAATGAAGTTAGTTAAAATACTAGCGGTCTCAAAAGGAGAAGAGACCATTCTTTTGTGGACACGAAGGTCCAAGTTTACCGAAAATCTATTTGGATTTGATTTACTGTGAGCTCGCAGATAGGTTGAACTATAATCTATGTAGTTACGCAGCCGTTTTTAAACGTAAGAATTATCAAATATCTACCTTTATTTCCTACATTATTTAAAATCTTACAATTATTAATACACTTTTGAAGTTAAAATACATTTCGTCAATCATCATGTAAACAAAAGGAATACCTGTTCTACAGGTATTTTAATATTTACCGTATATTATTTTATATGGTGTCAATTCGACAAAAAAAAGAAATAACTATAGAAGAAAATTTCCAAAAATATATATTTTATCTTCTTATATATATATATATATATATATATATATATATATATATATATATATGTATATGTTCAAATGATGAATGTTCCTTGTTATTTAACGTTTCATTTACTTTTATTTGATTTTTCTAATCGTATTTTTCTGATTGCCGGTTTGAATTTTGATTGTATTCGGTGGAAATTCGACACTATGCTTCATACTTATCTGTTGTATTTCTCTTCCAAATTCCTTCTAAGAATAGCGCAGACCTGTTCATTTTCCAGAAATTTGCAAAAAAATAAAAAATAAAACTGCTGCCCAGATGCACCCAATATGTAGGTGAACACATCTGTGTGTGCCTAAGTGCCAGTGTATGCTTGGCATTATTTTTGTTTTTATTATCGTTATTCCTGTTGTTGTTGTTGTTATTGATGTTTTGCTTGGGTATATTTTATATAGTATTACAAAAATCTCCACTGTAAAGCTATTTTAATTAGCTGGAGGTGTAACATTAATGACTGTAATTAAGTCTACGAAAATCATGTTCAATTTGTCTATCTTTGTTGATTGCTAGCAAGATGAGTAAAAGTCATGCAATGTGCACTGTATGACAAATATATATATATATATATATATATATATATATATATATATATATATATATATATTTCTTTTAAACATGTTGTGTTGAATGTTAAAGACAACATCGTCCTGCATATTTTCTTTTGAATTTTCTCATATTTTCTAATGACACTTTTTATTTGAAAATGATATCGAAATAAATATTGTCCGTACGATAATCTAGTACTTTCGTACATCATTGTTCATCTTCAGGGTCAAAATCTTTAGTCAAAATATGAGAAAATTCAAAAGAAAATATGCAGGACGATGTTGTCTTGAACATTCAACACAACATGTTTAAAAGAAATGTTGCTGCCAAATTACATACACACACACACACACACACACACGCACACACACACACATATATATATATATATATATATATATATATATGGGGGTGTACATTCTACATAATACATGCAATGCTTTTATGCCTATCATTTGGATGACATGTCAGCTAGTATTTAATTGTAAAAAATATTTTCTAAATGTTCGTTTGAAAATATCCCTCAAAAATTTCTCAAGCGTGTTGAGTGATTTTCTTAATTTTAATTAAGTTTAAAGAAATTCACAGAAACCCATTTCATGTATAAATACATACAGCAATAAACTATTGGGTTAATGATAAAATGTGTTTATTTTTCACAGCATATATTTATTTGTCAACCTGATCGCTTTCCTTGTCAGTTCACATATAAAGCTATATATATTGGATACTGGAAATTGAATATTAGACATTAGATTAGAATATTTAGACACCATGTTTAATGGACGCTCATCTCGATAACTGAATTTCAGTACTTGCGATTACTTCTCTGATCTTCTGTATATTTTGAAATACTTGATGATAGCTTCTAACTTTTTTTAGACAGTCATTCTCATAGGCTGAAGATTTATATAAATTAGAATTTCAAGTACCCAGGAATCCTGAAATAAAAAGCGTGGCCGAAGTTTTTGTTAGAATTTAACTTTCCGGTATTTCTTATTTTACTAGGATGCCCACAGCCTAAATTAATTATTAATTGAGTGATAGATTTTCTACAGTTATCAACATTTTGCGTGTTATTTAAAGCTAGAATTGTTTTTTTATATTTTAAGAATAGTTTTTGTCATAATTGTTTAGTGATACAAGTCTCATATAAATAAATAATCCATAGCTGGGACGAGAATGGAGTATA
Source organism: Acanthosepion esculentum (assembly GCA_964036315.1). NCBI lineage: Eukaryota > Metazoa > Mollusca > Cephalopoda > Sepiida > Sepiidae > Acanthosepion > Acanthosepion esculentum. Next base: position 106,133,017 of record OZ038477.1, read on the forward strand.
ACGAAGACAAATGAAAATGTAATTCGGTTCTCCGATTAAGAATGTCGAGCCATTGTCCATTAGCTGTCATCCATCTAGGCTGTCACCAGGTTCGACTTTGCTTACCTCCAGTGATGGTCCGGGAATCGGTGTTACAACTTGATATATCCGTAAGACGCGAGTTATTTTCCTGATTATGTCATAAAAGTGATGGTTGGAATAATAATTTATTGTGTGAATTTTTCTTTTCAAAATAATAAACATCTCCACCCGTCTATTTTCAACCAATTGAAAGAAAACAGCTTTTGACAGAATGAAATTCGATACTTGACTATCTTGTAACAATATTTTGTGTATCATTGCTTACTTAAATCTGTTGACAAACTTTTTCGTCACGTTTCAGTTTGGTTTACTTTGTTTTACGGCATATAAACCTCAATGTGTTATTTAAACTGTATTGCTGGTAATATTTTTTAAAATGTATTGTTGGCAATAATTTTTAAATGTTTTGCTGGTAAGACCTTTTCCAAAAAAAGTATTACTTGTAATAATTTTTTACAAAAATATATTGATGGTATTAAACCTATTTTTACATGTTTTGATCCCAGTTTGAGGGTAACTATTTGCCTATAGCTGGGACCTTAACAGGTGCTATCACCCCGAGTCTGGGTGGACCTGGGAACACTAGCAATTAAGAGGAGATTCCACGCATCTCAGAGCCTGGTAAAACAGAGGTCTTTATGATGGATGTAGTTTATCGTCGTCCCTAGGACGCGGATGTAATTTATCATCATACCCAGGACGGCCGTCACTTTTCATACTAATCTATTACAAGTATATGGCTGAATGCTGCGTAGGGTTTACTGCTAGATAAGTAACAATATTCCACGTTGCAGACGCCTAATCAGACACATTTGTGTTTCATCAATACTCCGAACGCCCACATCTGGTTTATACTGCATGTTTGCTGAGCGGACCTTAGTTACAGTTTATGGTATACAGTGTATAATTGGTGGTTATCCCCAGTTTAGGCTTGGTCAGTACGTGAAAATGTCAGTCACAATGATTTGGAACTTCGTTGTTCTGAATTTTCATCTATCCTTTTCCAGTCCCAAGGCCTGAGGCAAGCGATGGAGAGCTTTTCAGACACTCTACAGTGGTGTCCCCAGTATGGATCGTAACAACCTTGACAAATCAATTATTGTGGGATTCGAAACACACAATTAAAAAAATAAAACATTTTCTTTTTACTGAAAAGAAAGTTTGAAAGAAATACGAACTAATTATTTATTGTGCGCTTCATTCAAAATGTATCTTATTTCCTTAACACGCGTGCTTTCGGTAATTTCTCAAGTGTTTGTAAATGGTAAGACCATATAAATAAATTGTAAGAGGATTAATTTCAGAGATAAAGATTAAAATTTAATTTCATTAAATAATTAGAATCTTTTCATTTTATAATCTGATAATTGAGGACAAAACAATCTTGCAAAGTTGTAAATTCAACATCCAATCAATTTCTGTGAGATAAGTGAAGATTAGTAAACAACAATGTAAATAGACGGCGGTTAATATGGTTTCAGATAAATTAATTGTCTTCATTAGTGCAAAATTTAAAATTTCAGAATAATCAATGTAATATATTTTAATCATTAAATTCTGCATTATTAGGAAGAGATAAGTAAACAAAAAAATAAAATGAACTAATTGGATAGAAAATGAAGAAATATAGATAGATAGATAGATAGATAGATATATAGTGGAAATGAACATAGATAGAAATGAACAAAGAAAGAAAGAAAAAAAGATTGCGACATAGATAGATAGATAGATACATACATACATACATAGTGGAAATGAACATAGATAGATAGAAATTAACAAAGAAGGAAAGAAGGATTACGACATAGATAGATAGATAGATAGATAGATCAGTAGCCTCTCACATTAGAGGCCTATTAATTATACAGAAGAAATGAACTTTTTCAATAATTTGAATTTCAACAATATATGTTGACTTGTTAATACACACAATTCCGTGTTGAATCTTCATCACAAACTGAATATATTCTTTGTCTACATTTCTTCAACGAGGAATTACTATTTACATTATTTACATTCTGATAAATGACCTCTTCATTGTTTCTACTATCACGTTTTTAATCCGTCGTGCCACCTTCTCCGCTTGTTTATGGATCGGGGTAACCTTCAGGGGATTTCGTGCTAAACTCTTTATATTATTGAAATAGATAGAAAAGTTTCGTTTCTCGTCTTTACTTTAATAGTACAGCTCAGTATTATTGCAATATTCCACTGAATTTCGACGGCCGAATCATTGTGATAGGGAATATAAAGATGAAGTTAGTCGAACGATATACAGTGAATTTTGTCAGATCAAAATAAGACTACGAACAGTATAACAGGGCGCAATGGATAAACTATCGTCTAAATTACGCAAAAATGAAAATAGCACAGACATCTTATTTTAACAGATATATTTATCAAAATTACACAAAAATATCTTGAAAGACGAATCAGTAAATTTAACGTTTAAAACTAAAACGTTTCCTATTTTTCGTTTTCTTATCATTCTGTCATATCTCAATCCATAGTTGATCACAATTCAAATAAATACATACACACACAGACATACAGACACACACACACACACACACAAACACACACACACACACACACATATATATATATATATATATATATATATATATATTAAGATAAAGAGTAAATATATAAAATATGAAGTGAATGCTGTTGAAGCATTAAAAAAAGAAATATATTAGATTGATAAATGTTCCTATTTTCTGCTTTTAATTTATCTTATCACACACAGAAAAACACGCACACACATATAAGCATGCATATATATATATATATATATATATATATATATATACATATATATACACACACACACACACATATATATATATATATATATATATATATATATATATATATATATATATACATTCATATATACACACCCACAGATAGGTATAAATCTGTATAAGATGAAGAGTAAAGAAATAAAACATGGAATGAATGATGTTGAAACTTTAATAAAATGAAATATGTTAGCTTCATAAAGGTTACATATTTCCTGTTTTTCTCTACCTTATCACACACACAGACACAGACGCACAAACACACATATATATATATATATATGCATATATATGCATATAAATATATACACATATATATATATATAATTATATACATATATGTATGTATATATAAATATGGTAAGATAAAGAGTAAAGAAATGATATATGGTGTGAATGATGTTGACGCTTTAATAAAATTGAAATATGTTCAATTGATAAATGTTTCCTGTTTCCTATATTTTCTTTGGCTTCTCACACACACACACTCACACAGACTCTCTCGCTCTTTCTCACACACACAGACACACACACATGCATATATGTGTGCGTGTGAATTGTGATTAACTTTGGATTTTATATATATATATATATATATATATATATATAACTAAAGTATCTGACACTTGCTTCAATCGACCGTTGTACTGTGTGTTTCACAAGAGCGATAAAAAATAATTGCCGTAGACAGGACAAAAATTGATTTTGTTTTTAACGTATTCCACACTATTACTATTCAATAATAAGATTCTTGCTATTTGAACGTAACCACCTGTTTTCATTATCCTTCACACATAATGAGTAACATTTCACCCATCAAATCGAGCAGTCTTTATTTATGAGCCGAGCAGGATCTGACATCAAATTAGCCGTGAGTGTACAACACGTTGAAATATCATATAACCGTTGTTATTTGTTATTCAAATTTTAATTTTCTGCAAGTATGTTTTACGGATTAAATGTCATCCTTTATACAGACGCGTATTTTATGACATTATCAGGTTCTTAATAGATTTTTCTACGATTACATGTTTCCATTGTTTGATAAGATGCAGCGATTCGGGTATATATATATATATATATATATATATATATATATATATATATATATATATATATATATATATATATATATATATATACATTTTATCGTTGCACACAAAACAAATATTTGTAGGTATGAGCTAATGTGTACTTTGTTTACTTTTATTCTTTTATGGAATTCTTGTATCAGCTATGAGAATGATTTTATCTCCGTTGTTTACATATCATCTGATATCGAGCGCTTCATCAATAAAGGAAAGAACATGCTGGGCAGGAATAAGTTTGTTTTTTAGTATACGTTGCCATCAATGAAATCAGAGAAAGATTATACGGTGGAAGGAAGAGGAAATGGAAGGAAGTCGAAAACACAGAGAAAAAAATGGAAATTAGTATAAAGAAAGAAAGGGTCTCAGGTAAAATAAAAAAGAAAAGAAAGTAAAATTCCTTTTCATTCTCAGGAAAACTACTTTTTTCTATTGATATTTTAAGTTTGAACATTTCTTTGTTTCTTTCGTTCTTTCTTTCGTTCTTTCTTTCTTGCTTGCCTTACACTACTATTTCTAGTATCCGTTCTTTAAACCCTACTTCTTTTCAGTCTCTCTCTTTTCCGCTTACGTCTCTCTGAGAAAGAAAGGAAATCGAACCAAAATAAAGGAGGAATCATAATAATAAATAAGAAAGTAAAAAAGAATAAAGAATGAAGAAATTAATGAATGAAAGAAAGAACGAAAGTGATATATATATATATATATATATAGAGAGAGAGAGAGAGAGGGAGGGAGAGAGAAGAATGAGATAGAATTGAACCACAAAGAAAGAGAGAAGAACATGTAATAACCAAATAGAAATTGAAAGAGAGGAAGAAAGAAAGAGAGAGAGAAAGAAAGGGAGAAAGTAAAAGAGAAAGAAATAACATGTCAAATGAAAAAGGAAGGAAAGTACAAGAGAAAGAAGACAAATGGCTAAATCAATGCAAGTAAAAAAATCAACGATAAAATGAATAAATGTATCAAAATGAAAAATAAAAGGGATCAAAGACAAAGAATGTCAAAGATCAAAGACAACAATATACGTATACGTCAAAGGAATATAAAATATAATAAGGCGACAAAATAAACAAAAGGGTTAAGCAATATGGTAAAGAATACGGTCAAAAGGATACCGAAGGAGAAATAAGTATCTACACTATTTATATTGTTCGGAATGTTGTTCTCTTCCCTGTTGCCATATTCACGACATTTCGGCCGTTGTACGCCTCGGCCGTTGTACGATCCGGTCGTTGTACAATCCGGCCTTCTTCAGGAGCATCAAACGGCCGAAAGATCGCGAATATGGCAACATCATGAAGACAAAAGTCCGAACAATTAAATAGTGTAAATAATTAACCAACTCTTTTATCGGTTACATAGAAGGAAGGACTTTAAAGCGGAGGTCATCAATCAGTCTAGCAGAAGGATGGTATGATGAAAGTTATCAGAGAATTAACTACGTGGAGGCTTTTTATACGTTAAGTGGCTGTTCTGCCAAGTTCTCTGTATGGAACCATCTTATTGACTTTGGAACACGACTGGAATGAGTGTGATTCGACCCCATGGAAGGAGCATGGATTTTCCTTGCCGCAAAATCTGAACGGGCGGTAAGAAAAATAAGTTATCTTATCATTTGCCATGACAATTACGGTAGAGTAGCAACAGGCTTCCAATGTTACGTCTGTCTGGAAAAGGATGCAGAGTAGGAATTTCATCATGTCCAACGATATCTACCATGCCTTTAAAGTGAGGCTTGAGCAGTTTCAATGGTATTTTTACACGGCTTTTCATTAAAGATGAATTGTTGTTACCCCATTTAGGTCCATCAACCAAACAACATTATCTGCATTCGAGTTATACGCTGTCGTAAATGTTTCGGTTAATTTGAGGTGTTTTACCCGCGCTCAGTTCACATTAAACATTTCCAGAATATATACATTTATGTGTATTTCTACATGCACCATTCGAATCTGGCTTGATAAATTTGATAAAATCTATTCTTTTAGAGTTATCTACAATGCATTTCGGATTCATGCGCGTCGCGGGCAGCCTTTACTGGCGTTGTTTTTATACATTCGCTGCAGAATAGCTATCATTGCACAATCTGAGCGTGTCTTCGTTAATAGTTCTCGCACGCAGTAATTGAGACAAAGTTAGACAAGAAAGATCTGTTCCGAGATGAGCTTTCCGTACGTAGTCTTCCGCGTTTAGCATTCTGCAGCAAATGTATGTAAACAACGCGCGTAATGGCTGCCGCCAACGACGCGACTGAATCCCAAATAAACCAATGTTTCTTCCGTAGATCGTCATTGTCACTTTTTTCTTGTGGCGATAAGAAATGTGTTCAAATGGCTGATCGATTACCTAGAGAGTAGCTAAATAAATAGTGCAAAATGTTACTTTTTTTTTTAAGATCTTTGCATCTGTAAGAACTGGAATAACGATGATTAAGAAATCGTTGATTGTTTTTGTCCAGCGTTATTTGAGCCTCTCTGGTTTATTTAATGTCGAAATTTCAATATTTATTTATTTATTTTATTTTGGAAATATTAATATTTTAGCGATACACGCTTAACTAATTAACCCATATCGGGGAGGAGTAGAGGCAGATTTATTCATTTCCTGAGGTTATTTGAATGGTGGAGTTTGAACATTGCACCACGATTAAAAATTCCGTGGCATTAACCGTGACTCCAATCTTACAGAAAGTGGCATTTCTAAGAGGCCACCCGTCTAAGTACTGACCAAAAACAACGTTGCTTAACTTCGGTGATCGTACGCGAACCGGTGTCTTAGTAGACGTAAGCCAAAGAACATGTTCATTACGTTAATAAAACTTGCTTCTGACAGATACCAACTATATTCAAAATTTAAAAATTGTTTAGAAAGTGAAGGACACTGCGAGTGGTTTTTGGAGGAGTTAGCGAAGAGGATATTTTATTTCCACACCTTTTCAACAATAATGGCTACACTGTTCAATAAACACCAGCCTGGATGTTTCCCCTGAAAAAAAAACTGGTCTACAATCTCCAACTCAAATTTCAATTGCTGTCTGTCCTCTTTATCTGCATAAACTTCAATTACATGTAAAAGCTCTAAAGTTCATATCTCATACATCTTTCTACGCCCTTCACTCATCAGTGGCTTTTGAGAGACTTGTATTTTATCTTCAGTATAAAAACATATCAATCTGTTCTGAAGGGTTAAATGAACGATATAATGGATGTGACAGTTGTGAATTTTTTCATCGATTTCGGTCACATCCTTAGAGATCTTATAAATACGCCTTGCACTTGACTTATCACCATTCTTAGATTATTTTCTTTGTCTTTGATGACAACTGTAGAATTATCGTTGCTGTCATTTCGTTGAATTGTTGTCTTCGTAATGTTGATCTTCGCCTGAAGGTTCTAATCTTACGACGCATATAGATGTATATTATTTCAGATATCAAGGTGAGTATGACTAAAGAATTATGTATATCATGGCCTTCGCTGATTTTTTGCTATTTACAATCACATTTTGTTAGTGCTGAAATATAGATGATGTCTGACGAAAACAGGCATGAATAACCAAAAGTTAAACATTCATTCATTTTATTAAATTATTCTTTCCTTAAACTTTATGCTGACCCTCAGCTTGTTTTCTCTCTCTCTCCGAACTGTCTTATTCTCCAGCTTTGAGTCCATAAGCGTCTCCGAGCCCTTTTTGCTGACGAATTATTCTCCACACTCCAACCTCTCTCTCTCTCTCTCTCTCTCTCTCATAGGCGGGATGAGGTGAACTTCTCACTGCTATATAACTACCTCCACGGAAATTTCTCCGACGAACTATATTCCCTGGCCTGCACCAATGCAAATCTTCCCGGCATGGAGACGCCATTTAACTACCAGAATAGCAAATAGCCCATATTTCATCGACAGTTCATCAGTGAAAAGAAAGTTCCACTCCAACAGTTTCTTCACGGAAAACACTTCTGTGTGAAACGAATTCCAGTAGAATACATTACATTCACTTACACACACACACACACACACACACACACACACACACACACACACACACACACACACACAAACATATATATATATATATATATATATATATATATATATATATATATATATATATATATATATATATCATAGTAAAAAGAAAGAACAGTAAGATATATAACCCGGTGTTCTTATTGATATTTTATTTTTACAAAACAGTGATCAATGTAAATTTACAGAGCATAAATATTATAAATTAACTGGTTTAAAAATATGGTTCCTTAGCTACTCAGGAATTACCATGTTTCAAAAAGCGAAGCTAAAAAAATTCAAATTTAATTATATAATTAAATTAAAAGTATTAGTTCTGTTTCATTTCAAGCGAATTTTGGAATAACTTAGTTTTAAACGCACATGCAATTCATTTTTTTTTCCAAGAATACAGAGAAAACCAATCATTTAGACAGAGGCGGCAGCGTGTTCATTTTTATTAACTATCATTGTATAAATTATGAGTTACGTTCGAAGAAGAGGTTAAGTCTAGGTAGGGTAGCGGTGCATTTTTCAATGAATTATGACATCCGTTCAACGCATGGCGTTTGTTTTCTTTTATCAAACACAAAAAGCTTTCCACATTTTTTCCGTTAAATTCGTACTTGCATGCATAAAGATTATTTCTAAAAGGTGTTTTTGGCCTTGAATACGTTAAATTGAACTACAATTTTAAAGTATTATTTTTACTCTTAATTACCAATGGACTATATTTGTTTTTAAAACAAATAAATTTAATAGAATTACTTAAATTATTTAAAAATTATTATTACATATAAGTATGTATATTACGTACCCCCATATTTTATTTTATTTTTAAATATTATTTAAGGAAATTTTTTGACAATGTCGGCAAATAATAGTTATTTCATTTCTTTGATTCAGTAAATTTTTATTTTTTATAATCTTAGTAATATATAGTTGCTCATGTATGCCCAAAAGACATGTGTTAGTTAGCCTATATATTCTAGCTTTTCTTATTAATTTCCATTTTACTGCAGGTGTTTTGTTTTTTGTTTTTTTTCTTTAAGTGCCAGAAATATTTCCATAGGGACGTCTGACTTCCGGATTTATTTATCGTAAATGAACTTTGATGTTGATTGAATGTTTTTTTTTAACTCATGGCTTGTGCAACCTATATAGATGGTTATGTTTTGGGGATACTCAATAGATGAGATATTGCATTGGTATTAATCTAATGCTTTTAATTGAATTATATAACTAAATTTGAAGGTTTTAGCTTCGTTTTTTGAAACACGGTAATTCCTGTGTAGCAAACCATGATCCATGAACCATATTTTGAAACCAGTTAATTTATAATATATATATATATATATATATATATATATATATATATATATATATATATATATATATATATATATAAAGCTTTAAAAGTTATATATATTCTCTAGTTAGCATCAAGATAATTTTATGGCTCTGTGTGAAATAAGGTGCATAATATATATTAAAATATTAAATCATAAGTCTGCAGTATATCGGTTCAAAAAATAATTTACAACGGCACTAAATGAAATACAGAAAGTTTATATTATATGTCTTGCAATAAGTACAATATGAAATACGTTACAGTTATACACACAGGTCAATCTAGTAGTGAGTGCCACTAATTTGAAGGTGGGACACGCCTGCGCCGTCTCTGTCACACTCCCTCTGAGTCTCTCGTAGACGGTTGACATTATAGGTACTTACTACCTGTAATGTAATCATTCATGGGGGTGAATGGTTATTCCATTACATCAGTTAACAAATGCAATCCTTTTTAAATGCGAATCTAACTCAGATGTCTGCCAATCAATCTGTTTCTCAATGAAATTATTCAACTTACACGAAAACATTTGGAAATCCACTTCTGAATATAATCTTTGATCCCGTGTTCAATCCATTTGTTAATCCTGTAATGCGTTTCGCTGTAAATTGAAAACAATACTTCATATATGGAATACAAAATGCAAAATACCCACTATTGCCATTGATGAATATTCTGCAAATTTTCTTCCTTAATAAATGGAAGGTGACATTATAATATATCGAGAATCTGGCAATGATATATCTAGCAACATATGCGTAAATTTATGCACATGCATCGATGTATACATGTGTAAGAAAAGGGGAAATCGACTGTTTACAGCACGCATGCGCATGTACATGCGTGCTTCTATTGTCATTATTGAATAATCTACTAAGATTATAATGGAACGCTTGCGTTTTATCATTTATTATCTTTTATCTATTATTTTATTTGGTTTATTCAAATATTTTTATTTTATTTTTTTTAAAAATTTTCTTGTTTTCTTCATTTGTTAATTTTATTCCTGTTAGTTTTTGTACGTTTGTTTCATTCCAGTCTGTAGGGCTTTTCCATACATTTCAGCTTTTGTTCTTTTTCTTTCAAGATTATATTCGCAATACTTTTCGATTATTTTTCTCTGTATCGCAGGTAGATTTTCGATTTTAGTAGATAATTCATTGCAACACATGTACACGATCATGTGTTCAAATGCATCTGCGGTGCTAGTATTGTCGCACATGCGTGCATACATATATATATATATATATATATATATATATATATATATATATATATATATATATATATATATACATAAAAAAACATATGCACACACATACAGATGTACACAAACAAGCAGCTTTATAAAGTAGCTGGCAAAAAAATTAAGTGACCTACAGACAATTCAGTTTGTTTGATTTTTTTATTTAGAATCTATAAGTATTTTAAAAGACACATTCAGCAGTCGTATCGTTGAAACATTAGCAATTGTAATACAAGTCATCGTATGAACGTAACACAGTACGAGGCGACATAGAGGCGTGAAAACTTTGTGATACTGAAAATAATGTATGCAAAAATTAAGAGTCAAGTGACACTCGAGTTTATCATCTTATCAGATTAAGCAAAACATGCAAATTGATCCTGGTAATTAATCAAACTCAGATTCTACGATGCCTGGAGCCATCCAACGGTTCTTTTTGAGCAGTTATTTGAAGTTTAAAATGTAGGAAGATTCAGTTTAGAGAAGCGGATGAGAATTATCGAAATGTAAGTGAAATTGAATCGGCTTTATGTAGATTGGAATATCAAGGTATGTTGTCAAAATCATCGAGGAGAAGCATGCTAATGTTGAGTGCATTTTGCGTATAAAATAATGTATAAAAATTACAGACCTTCGTAATTAGACAAAATCGATTAATAGACTACCTAGTAAGGTTATCCGTATCCAACCCAAAATTAAACAGTTCGTCAAGTATTAAATGAGAGCAACTTGCTGCCACATATGGTCGGTTCCCTTGCTATTTATCTTGATAAAATCCAATAAAGAATCAGGAATATTATTGGTCCTGATCTGGAGGCTCGTCTTCAGACACATTCCCACCACCGCAATACATTCATTGTAATTGTTCGGATGAGCTCTTCGCTATGGTAAGTAGGTTTTATGAATTTAAGCGCAGTACGAGACTGTCGCCGAGATGTCATCATTTTTGCAGTCGAGCTGGTTAAATATAGCCGTAATTTCTTTTCTCGCATTTTCCTCTTTTTGGACTCCCATATGGCGCCATGCTTTCATGCCAACTTATAACTTCCAAAACTTAAATGCAATATCAATCGCTATTTTCCATACTTCCGCTTACTCTTTTCTCTTTTCGTTCATTATAAATGTTTCTGTTCCTAATGTTTTCACTCTGTAACCCCTTGGGTCTCATAGGCTTTACTGATTTTCATGGGGTGATATCGATTTTTAAAACATAACTTCGTAACTAAAGTGTTCATTTATGCAATGAGATGGTTATGTAAAACTAATTTAAATGAATACAAAAATTGTTACTTGATAGATTCCACAATATTATCATATGTAACAGAATGTGAAATTCTTCAATTATTGATCACCTTGACATAAATCACAGTACGATTTTACGGAAGACATAATATTCAAATAGTGTCCTACCCTTATCCGGGCTACAGCATAAGCGATCCTATGTGGAGAAGGTTAGCCACATTTGTCTGTGAATCAAAGACAAAGTACTGATAAAATATTTAATTTTACACTCACATGTAATGGCTCATCTTTCTTGAAGAATCATTTTAAAATCGCATTAGTTTTTCTTACGTCGAGTTGAGCCTACCAATGGGAGATATACTAAATATTGATTACGCATCTTAACACCATTAACTATATAAAAAATGATTTGCGCATTTATATTTTACTTGCATCAAGAAGTGTACTTATTTCTACTTTTCTTCTTGAGTTTCATAGCATTTTCATGCCTTACTGCCAATAGCACAATGCTTACGTGTCTGTTTGCTTCCTCCTAATGGGCCAATATAAATGCGACAATCTGAATTATAATTCTGAACGACTACACTCTAATGTACAATGTATATTACTAAATAGACACAGCTTCTTTTTAAAATGCTGGCAAATTTATTTTTACATATGTGTATACAGAGGGAAACATCAATCTGCGACAGTCTGTTTCTTGCTTCAAAACAATTTACTGCTTCTGGCTGTGTTTTTCGTTTTGGTCGGACTCTTTATACATGGTTGTCAGTGGTTCATTATGGGTAGTAGGGTCTGTTATGTTACCCTGACGTTTATTCGGTAGGCGGTAACGGTAATATTTTAAATTGTTCTAGAAGAAATTGAGTAGAAATAACTGTGGTTCCAAATGCGGTTATTAATTAATTTTTTTACTTATTATTTATCATTCCTTACTTAATGATTTATTATTATTAAAATTATAAATATTGAGACTTTACTTTTAAATTATATATTTCTATTCACCAACGTCCTATCTCTGATATTGAGCATTTTTCTCATAAGTGTAGAATACCTTAAAACTATATTTGTATCATATAAAGAATAAGAGGCAAGTTAAAACACAAGGTACATGTCTTGACGATTGAATTTAAGCGGGAATCAGACTATCGCCACTGGACTTTGAGCTCAATGTTCACCTTTACATTTACATATGCACCATCCCTGATATTGATCACATTAACACGTAAATATAGCATACCTTAAAATTATACTTTAATCAGATACATACACAAACACACAAACACACACATACATTCATATATATATATATATATATATATATATATATATATATATATATATATATATATATATATATATATACAAATATAAAAGAACGAAAGCAATATAAATTCAATCGTTCATAACATTAATTTTAAAAGGGCTCAATACAAGTGTAGAGCAACTGATATTTATTATGAAATGTTACATTGGAACATGCAAGTTACCACGACAAATATACGTATTTGTTTCGATGTCTAATTTAGACATCTCATCAGATGGTTAACTTGCATGTTCCAATGTAACAGTTTATATATATATATATATATATATATATATATATATATATATATATATATATATATATATATATATATATATATATATATATATATATATATATATATATTTGAATTGGACGTAGTCCTACAATTTATTTAAAGACATTTATATATATTACGTTTAACGTTCTTTTTATAGATACAAGTATTTAAGCAAATGCTCTGTTTTATAATAAACAGTATTAAATAACATTTACCGGCCTGAATGTCCGAGAAATTTTCATAGAAAATTTTCGCTCTCCGAAAATCGAACCTGTATCCTATAGGGAACCATCATTTCCGAACGGTTAAGGCACATCACGCGAAATGATGGTTGCGTATAGGATACAGGTTCGATTCCTGTCGGAGAGCGAAAATTTTCTATGAAAATTTCTCGGACATTCAGGCCGGAAAACATTATTTAATACTGTTTATTATAAAACAGAGCATTTGCTTAAATACGTGTATCTATAAAAAGAACGTTAAACATAATATATATAAATGTCTTTAAATATATATATATATATATATATATATATATATATATATATATATATATATTTATATATATTGAGAGAGAGAGACAATCACAAGGGGACAGATAAATTAATATTACTCTGTTACCCACCACAAGTAATCTACATGTATAGCTTTTCCTTTAATGCCTTCTATACATAGACAGCTGTATTATTAAGGGATGAAAGGTAGGCTTGTTATCGCCCCTTTCTTTTTATTTTGTTTAGTTCTAAAATTTCAGGTAATTTTAAGTTGTTGTCCTGAACATGGTATTTATTTGTTTATGTATAATTGATTATTTTATTTATTTATATATTTATAGCATATCTTCATTTAATTTTTAATTACTAATCTATCATCTAACTTTTGTATTGGAAATAATGAAAATGTAAACAATCTCTTGTTTGTTTTTATAAATCATTACTTAGCGTGTGCGCTCTGTCACCGTTGCTTTTACAAAGACCAAAGCTATTAGCTCAGCGAAGTCAAGTATATTAGATCACCCCCCGCACTGTCTGTAGCTTGCCAGCATCTATTTAAGATTTTGCGATCTGTGGTTTTGGCCTTTTCAAAAGATAAAATCTCCTTTGACGTGAACTAGATAAGGTTAACGCTACAAGGCGGGTCATGGCGATCTGAAAAATGACTTTCCAGAAACGCGTTGCCGTGATATGTTTAGCGTTGCAGCTCCGTGAAGACACCAGGTTCGTTCTCAGGGTGCAGCTTCTTCCTATCAAGCGTTCGTGCCTTCCGTCCGATCTTTACCCACGTATTTAAACCATGAGATGTTTGTAGAAAAAAAAAGCAGATTTTTTTTATTCACTGGTTGTAACATATAGCTATAGACGTATTTCTTTCTTTGTGCCGTGTCCTTTCAGGACTTAGGCGATCATAGCTCTCCACCCCCTTCTATTCCTTGCAGCTCTCAGTAAGTTCCTTTTCACTGCCACCTCACCCAGAACACATTCTGTCATCCACTTTATTAACGCCGCTATGTATGTCATGCGTTGTTTTCCCTTGTCTCTCTTTCCCTCTATTCGACAAATGAGTATCAGATTCTCTCAGATTCTCTCAGATTCCTCATTATGTGTCCCATGAACTTCAGCTGTTGCTTCTTGATGTTAAGTATAAGCCTCCTCCTTGTTTGCACACTCTCTAAGACCTTATCGTTGCTCACACGTTGGGTCCAAGATATCCTTAGCATCCTTCTGTAGAACCACATCTCTGTCGCCTCGAGTCTCTTCTTCATTCTTGAGGAAATCGTCCAACATGCGCTGCCGTAAAGAAGGACAGATATCACGGAACAGCTCAGTATTCGTTTCTTCATTACCAAAGAAATCCTTTTTCTCGCATCACTCTGCCAAGCTTTTGGAATGCGTCTTTGGCTATCCCAATACGACTAGCATTTACCGTCCTCTGTCAGAACGCTCCCCAGATATTTAAACTTCCGAGTCTGCTTGATTCTACTGTTTCTGTCCTGCAAATCGCATTTCGGGTTCATAATGCGAAACCTAACAGCGTGAAGGGCGTTAAGTCTATGAGAATTAGCTCCTCACCGGCAAGGATAGACATGCGCAACAGCTATAGACTAGCAAAGCAACGATGAGGAGAAAAGTGAACAGTTTTCCCTTTTACGTCGTTCTCCGTGAGCCCTGACCATCTCTCTGACTTTTCGCGGGCAGTGTGCACTCACATATAGAATGTTGTTTGTCTTCTCATCTTTGTCTCGAAAGTAATTTATCTTCATTTAGTGAGTCTCTTTCTCCCAGCTGCTGGCTTCGTACATATTTTGTTCACTACACTTTCTACTAACCATCGGGGAAAATAAATGTCCTAATCCGTTTTTGTAACCCGCCAGGCGTTTTCCACTTAATATTATAGCAACTGACTGATATTTCTACATAGGCAAATGTGGTCCAAACAGGAAATAAGACGACACTATCCTATGTTTCCTTTATATTAAAGGATGAGGTACTTTCTGAACAAACATTGTATAATGATTAGTTGATAATATTATTTTCTTATTCACGTAACATTTTCTTCTATGCACCGTATCCATTCATGACGCAAGTCAGCATGTATCTCTCGACTTTCCTGTCATTTTTAATGAGAGATTTATGGAAATCCATGAAGGTACTTTTCACATAAGAGAATATATATTTTCAATGATGTAATCTTTTAATTCCAGATGGAATTCATTGTAATTAGTCTTATTTAATTAGATAAAATATTTTTGTATCACTTCATTGGAAATGGAAAACAATGCTTAATATATGTGTGAAAATAAAAACAAAAGCGATAAAAAGCGTAGGAAACCTGATAGAGATTAGCTAGACTATATGATGCGTTCACCAGAGTAGGGGCGAATTCAATAAATAATGCAAATTATTCATTATGGTACATCGAAGTATTTTACAAAATTAGAGCCTATTACACTATATTCAAGCTAAATTTAGGTTTATAGTTTATAGTTTATAGTTAACTATGCATTGAGAGGAGGTAACGTAAAACATGTGTGGAATATTGTTACTCCAAGACATTAAGTTAGAAGGTTAGATAGCCCGAACATCATCTTGTATGAGATGGAAAACGTTTCTGGAATAATATATATATATATATATATATATATATATATATATATATATATATGAACTATATTTCAGTACTTCATAAGTTTCCCCTCCTTAGATATGACTAATTAATGATGGGCATGTCATTTTCGTTTATGATCGATTTCGTCACGATTCTTCTGTTAAGCTTGGAGAGTAGATATGCATTCTTATTGCTCAAAGTAGAGTCTAATAGTGCCATAAAAAGCGCGGGAATATATTTAATCTTTTCTAAGATACAGCGGTTCAAACATCCTCAAAGAACTGGACAATTTCGCTGTTACAAAATAAGGATTTTTACAGCCCATATATATATATATATATATATATATATATATATATATATATATATATATATATATATATGTTGTCATCCACAGACGTCTGTTTCGTTGTTTCACAGCTCTTCAGTGTGGCTAGATGTCCGATTGCTTCAAGCCGGTATCAAAACGCGCCCGATTTGGTAGAGAGGAAGGGAAATGTTAACGTTTTCTATGTGAAATACGTCAGTGATCGTAGACCTAAATTCAATTCGGTTGAACAGCAATGCGTTAATAGTGCTATGGGCCATTAAGTTGTGAGTTTTATATCACGATCACTTGAAGCTGCTTGAGTATTTTCATCAAAAACCCTTGTGTTGAATACTTGGAATATATTAGAGAATGTCTTTCAGTAATGTAGAAGTATCGAGAGAAATCTGTACGGCTGCATGTACGCAGCCAATCGCTAACTTATTTTTGAGCGGCCATGTTGATCACATAAGCGACAAAAGGCTTCCAAAACTGGTTGTCTATGAAAATCTTGGTAAATGGCAGCGTCCAACACATAAGCTGAATAAGCGTTACAAGGACGGCCTGAAAGAATCAATGAAACGAGTAAATATTACAATAGAATGGATATTTCATACAAATAAGCGTAGCCCCCAGCGGAAGAATATTCATGAGGGAAAAGGTTCTCGGATTGCGATTTAAATGCTGAAAGGACATGCCTGAAAAGTAATTGATGTTTAAATTCCAGATAATATAAGTGACATCAATGACTTCATTTGTGTAATTTGTGTCATGATTTGCCTGAGAAGCAGTAAAATTATGGCATATGCGAATTCATTGAACCAGAGTACAACCTAAATGCAAATTTGCATTAATCACTGTGAATTTATGCCACTTTTGCGGAAAAATCTACAACCCAACTGCTGGTAGGGTGCAGATAAAATGTAAATATAATATACATAATGACAAGTATATGTAACTCGATCTTACAAGGCTTACAACTTGTGGTGGTCATACGCCTCGACAAAGTATCACTCCACATACAAGCATATATATATATATATATATATATATATATATATATATATATATATATATATTTGTTTGCTTAGGCAGCAATCCTTCTTTCATGCACATTGCATTAAAAACGACGGACAAGGTGCTTTTATTTAGTTTTTTA
>OZ038477.1:106155995-106195995 GCA_964036315.1 Acanthosepion esculentum
TTAAATGTGCAACGATTCATTTTAAGGTGTTTTTTTTCAGTTAGCATGTACATATTTTAATGCGTATGGGTTAATTGAAATAATTTTATTTCATATACTTTTCAGTGATATAAAATTAAATAGAAAAGATCATTTATTTTGATGCTCTCTCTTGTGCTGTAATATCACCAGCCAATGTAGGGAATGTTTTTCCGAAGATATTTGAAATTCTCTCATTTCGTAAAACTGGAGAAGTTTTCATTCGTCTGATGTCAGATGTCACGCACTTTCGCCATGGTTTATGAACACAGGCCAAATTTGACGCAGAGATTACCCTGGGGCAGCCGCAGGTAACAAGTTAAAAAATAACAGGTCTTTCATTAGGCTAATCAAACACATTACCGTGTATCCGTCTTTGATATGGACGTGTGCCAGTCTAAGCTTGCATTCGAAAATACCGACAGTAGACTGCGATGTTGAGTAAAAATTTGTCACACAGCCAAAAGGAGAAATGAGAATCGTGACTTTCGTAGCGATCTTCATCTGAGAATGTTGCACTTACGATTACTGCTAAAAAATAATTCTAAATAAAGAAAATAATTAAATCAATATCTTGATAAGTGAAGAGAGAATAAAAACAAAACTATATCGCATTAAGCTTTCCTGAGACTAAGTTCGTTTGACACGTTTTCCTAATGTGCAAATCCCACACAAATATCTAGGCAATTAAAGGAACAGTAAGAAATGCGTCCCAGAAAAAAAATAACCCAAAAGTTAGAGCCGATGTTTTCTTTTTTATTGCTGGGTGGGAGTCTTTTAAAAAATATCCCCTGAGAGTCGACTTGAATTTCGTTTTCTCTTTGTTATCTTAAATCGAATCTTATCATTTTCCATTGTCAAATTTGAGAAAAAAAGATGTTGTTTTTAATTTTATATAAATGTAATAGAATTGTCAATCCAAGATCGAATGTTGACAACGGCTGCTTGTTCTTCCCGATAGAAACTTATAGACTGATCACACCAGGAAAAAATACACTTACCACGACACATTTTACCGCTAAACAATTTTAACTTCCATATCAATGGATGACAAAAGCAATCATGGCTCTCTACTCGAGGATTCATTTGCATTGAATTAACATTATTTCCGAGGGAGAATAGGGGAGCAGATTCTCGTTGGCATTTCCATGTTTTATCTTTTTTTTTAGTTCAGACATTTCCTTCATCTATGGTGGGTGCCTCCCAGAGCTAGAACTTACTCCCGGAAGAAGAAAAGGATTACTGCCTTCCCAAGTATATATGTCCGAAATTGAGCTAAGAAACGAGGCCGGTATTTCTCTTTGGGCGTCGATAACAATTACAGTGTGCATATCATTACCAGGCGGGCAAGGTGTCACACATACTGTAGACCAATAAAAGAGTCAGTTACATGATATTAATTTGGCTAATAATGCCGATTGTGAATCATTATCACTATCATTGTCATATCATTAACAACTCATACAACAAAGTTCCATGTCCGAATTCACTGAACATACGCAGACACAGACACACAGACACACAGACACACACGCGCGCGCACACACACACACACACATACACACACACACACACACATATATATATATATATATAATTTGCTGCTTTAATCTTGGTAGACATTGATACAGTAGTTGGAAAATCGATTGCCATCTCGATTGTAAGCACCTCTGTTATATATTTCTTTTAAAAGTAGATCAATTTTGAACATAACTTGACAAGATAATTTCTTTGAAGTTAATAAGAAAATAACCTCAGTCCACATTTGATGATATTAAATTTCACCATCTGTATGAAAATAAGGAGAGTGGTGGTGGCTGGTTTCCTGGAAGAATTCATTGGTCGTGTTTGAGGTCTTGTCAAAAACGTCTGCGATTGAGTCAGTCAATCCTGATTAAAATGCTATCAAGCTGCGTCTGACGTCGTCAGCACTACACTGTCAGTAAACATCAGAGATCTAAATACTCTCCTTGATCTGTTCTTAACCATGTATATATGTATATATATATGTAAATATTGGGATTGAGATTACTGAAATGTTTTCGGCGCTATCAGGACCTTTTTCCGTTGGATTAATTTATGTTTATTCATTCTGTTAAACATAGGGAAATCAGTTTGACAAATTTATTTTATAAAACTTTTCATATTTTTTTAAATAACATGTTTTACTCATTTACGAATGAATATTTCGAGTTATGGGTACACACAAGCATTAATTTTGAATGAAAATAAATATATCAATAAATCTCACGCGTAATCAAATTAGGCGAGCATACATTTTGAAAAATCTCTGAGCATGTAGCAGGCTGCTAATTGGTAAAAATTGAAAATATATTAACGTTTTTCGAAAATTTCTGATTAAAATTGGCCTCGAGCGAATGAAGCATGCAATCCTCCGTGAGGATCTGAATTGAACCAAATAACAGAAATCTCATCATTTGAGGACTTTCAAAAGCGACAACAACTAAAATGGATAGCAGATATATCGAGATATGAAAATAATAACATAATCTAAATGTTAACGTTCCACAGTATTTTCAATAAAATGTTTAGCAAGGAAACATTCATTATTGGACATTAGCAGTGGTTGTTCGATCAAAGAATTCCGAGTTTTACCTGCAGAGGAAATAACTAATATTAGCATATTATGCCTTATACTCTCTATCTATGTATATATATATATATATATATATATATATATATATATATATATATATATAGGTAACTATACTCGTCTCGAAAAACCTTCGAATTCTTGATTTACTAATAGTTCAATCAATCTCGAAGGGAAAAAATGTTTTAAAATGAAAGAGCCATGAACATGAAAGTCTCTCGAAAATAATCGCACAGATACAGGTTCAAGGCCCAAAGAAAAAAACCCGATACGAGTAAACAACTAACTAAAGAGCTCGATACAAACGTAGAGCAGACCTAGTCAAACCTAATGAGCCAGACAAAGCTACCAAGGTTTCACTTAGGCAGATCTGTGTATGTGAAACATTGGTAGATTTGTCTGGCTCATTAGGTTTGACTATATATATATATATATATATATATATATATATATATATATATATATATATATATATATATATATATATACATATACATATATATATATATATACATATATATATATATACATATATATATATATATACATATATATATATATATATATATATATATATATATATATATAGATATATGTATGTATATGGTAAATGAAATAACTAGATATTAGCAACCTTATACACGCAGGCTGGCGTTCATACTTTGGTAAGCAAATAAATAATTACCATATTTAGCCAAGAGGTGTATACATAATAGTGTTCAATGTTATCAGACATAGCTCAGAAATATATGTTAATAAATTTACATATAGCAACGTTTGTTGTTAAAAGTAAGGCTCTCCTGCCTAAGCCTCTTTCTGCCTAGTGGCAACTTCCTTTGTACTCACATTTTTTCTTTTATTTTCCATGTCGACAATATGGTAAGATTTCCCAGAAATTAATTTTTGAATTTAGGATTTCATATAATTGCAGCAACAAAATCATTTAGCTTTCATTGTTCGCCTTGATAAAGTCGGAAGACGAAACGCGTCGGCAAAAACTGAGTTTTTTCTTCAATTGTCATTCTTATAGCAATTCTGTATCATCCACAGAATTATTCTGGAAAACTTTACTATATTTTCCCCAAAACAAAAAAGAAAACTTTTGATTTCTTTCCATGCAATTCTAACAGTGACGATAATTTTACAAGGCGATTGCATTTATAGTGGTTTGAGAAGCAGTCTTTGAGCGGCTCGATGGTTGAATCGTAGAAGTGAATAACAATTGACAATGATTTTTCGATAGCGTTAACATTCTTCAAATAAATAGATCAGGTTGAAGATTGCTACTAGCATTGATGCTAGCAAACATCAGTGAGTAATATCCTCAAAACAAATATTTCTAATAAAACTGATGTCATAAGCTGAAATCCAAGTAGCATAATTATATAAGAAAGGTAAATTTATCCTGAAAATTCTACCAACATTTTCGCTTAATATCAATTTTATTGTGTAAAAATTGCCTTGCATCATAAAATCTTAAATCGCATACTGGTTTGATCTTTTTTCCTTATGATATACTAATCATTATGAATGTGCGCATATAACAACATTCACTTCACTTCATATTCTGGCTAAATTTCAAGTGCATTGCTAATATATTAATGAACACATCCCAGAGGTTCGTTATTTCTTCTTTCATTAGTTCTCTAGTTCATTAGAATTTTATTCGGTGTTGATAGCATAGAATATAAATTTCAGTTTGTTCTCATCCGCCATTTTATTTTTTTAGCGTTCTTCTATTTTGCGTTAATTTTGCGAGCATGCAAATTGAAAATTAATATTTCTGATACAAAATTCAAACATCATGCAAAATGAAGGATAATACATAATGAAGATTCTTGTCATGTTAGTAAATTATTTGTTTTATAAAAGTCTATTGATTATTTCACAAGAACAAAATCTATATAAGCAATGAGAAATGAGATAGAATTGAAGTGACTGAACGATGGGATTTTACTTTAACTGCGTTCTCATAGAAATCTAGATTATCATGTTATATCAACTCATTTTTTTTCTGATGGTGTCGGAACACCAGCAAAATATTATAAGATACTCGGTTTTCAATAGTATTTTATACTAGCATAAAAGCCGCATTCCGTGTGGATATGTAAGCCAGCTCATTCGGAGAGCTAATTGAGGCTTCGGCACAAAACTAAAGAGAACTCTGGTTCAGCTTAAATAAACAGTAATGATAATTTTGAAGAAATAATTCTGAATAGATCAATTAACTTCATAGAAATTCAAAACCTCACTTTCTCAACTATTTGTAAAAAAAAGCCACACCTAGGATCAAATAAAGAAATTACGGCACTCTTAGCAACTGTTTTAAAGGCAATACACTTCATTGTTATAAAATAAAAACATATTTAAAAAAATACCACACAAATATTAACTAACTTTATTTCAATGTTTCTATTCAACGATTTCTTCAATATTTGACAAATGTTTGGACAAATTTGCGATAATCAGACCCTCATTTCTTCGGTAGAGCGTAGTATTTCTCGCTTCTTATTTCTTTATGCTATTTACGACTGATAAAAATAATTCATATAAAAAATCATGTAGAAAACTGCAATAAAGCTGATAAAGCCTTTTTAGCTAAGATGGGATATTCCTCTTGTACTGAAATTCAACATGTATTAATGGATACAGTCGTATATTTTATTTTTAGTCCTCGGCATACTTAAGAAGATCGCGCCGCACACTATTGTGCTGTGGTACGGCCGTTGCGAATCATTATAACGCTATAAAGAAATCACAATTTTCAAAGTGATGAGGATGTCAATTAACCGATTGGCAAACATACATAGTGAATCCATCATATTTTAATCTCAGTCTTTTCTTTTCATAAGCCACGTCACTTCATGCTTTTGATCATTGCTCTTCACAACTTCTTTTCTTGGCATTTAGGTTTCATCGCTTTACTCTTGAGATAGATGTTATCGTGAGATTTATTGTGATAGTGTTGTTTCTTCCGTCCTTGATGCATATGATGTTCAAAGATTTGGATGCAGCGTTAGTCGCCATCTTGTGTCTTCCTGGAACCTGTTATTTGATTGCCCTCTCACCTCACAAAGATTTTCTCAGCTTCTTTTACTTTCAGTAACCCCAAGCGTCTTAGTGGCATCATTGCCTTCCTTGGGGTGAAATGATTAACAAATGTAATCTATGCACTTATAACTTGCTTTCCAAAAATACGATTCGACTCGCAGGTATGGCTTCTCTCATGTAAACACACACACAGACAAACACACAGACACACACACAGATATATGCTTCTTCACAGACACAAGGAGCTATGTAACGCACACACATAAACAAGCGTTTCACTTGCCATGAATAGTTAGAAATTCACTGTTCATGCAGATAAAAGTATGTCTTCTTCATTATTTTTTAGATTTTATGAAGCGTGTAACTCCATGACATGAACGATCATGATTCTCCACAATTTCTTAGTTTTCTTAACAGGTAATACTTGTATCTTCATTACCGGTCATGATGCCTGTTCTGCCAGCTATTTATTTAAGTTCATTTTGAAGGTTAATCGATCGTTTCCTCTATTCGTACGCCCCGTGGGTATCAAACTGTAAAAGCCATCTTTACTTATTCTGTGTCCAAGTAATTTCAACTGTCTCATTTGTGATAATAAGGTTAAGTGTAAATTTTGTTTTGTCTGGCTTAAAACGTCTTCGTTGCTACTTAGTTTATTAAGCAGTAATTGGTTCCATCAGTCCAGACCATTACAGCTAGGACCCTCCATGCAATCTGAATCGAATCATCACAATTCTGTTCATATTCCATTAGTCATAAGTAAGTTCTACTCAGATAGCCTTTTCTCCAGTATTCTTGGAATGACTACTGTGAGATTGTTTCACTGAATACTACGATCTTAACCACTTCAAGTCGAGAGTCACCTGTTATATATCCTACGTATCATTATAATAAACAAAATTTGCTTTCTCCATATACACACTTAAAACATCACATTCAGTGGTCACTTAGTTTGAGTACTTGTATTGGGTAAAAAGTAAAAAATAACAGTTATTATAAAGTCATAAATGTGTGTTCGTCTACTTATTTGTAAAAATCAAATATTTCTGGAAGAAATGACTAGTTTCATTTTCTCTATGTTATGTATTTACATTATTCAGACAATATGATGCAGATATCTTTTAGAGGATGTTTCGGAATATATATTTTGTCCGACATTATTTCTTATCACCATGGCGTTTAGAGCAATAAGAAATAATTTCGGACAAAGAATTCCTTTCAGAGATTACTGTTTGTTTCGGGTACAAAACAGTAACTTGCAGATATCGCTACTTAGATGTCCCATCGAGAAACGTGCTTTCTTTAAATAGGTAATTCAAAGCATAAATTGTCCGTGATCGAAATGGTTGAGGCACACTTTGGCTTAAAAACTGGTTTCCCTGATGGAAAAAGGGCAGAATGGCCGGTTTCCTTCAGAGGAATATATTTTTCTTTAGTAAATATCTTCAAGTTAGTTCGGTTGTCATAAAATAAAAACAATGGTAGCAACTGAAACACTAGTGCCCACCTACAAGAAAATCCTCTATAGTAAGAATAAATTTATATTTATTAAGTTAATTCTAGCATTTATTTTTATATTTCGTCTAAGAATATCAGTGTCTTCTGCAGAATAAGGTCAACAGTACATATTTCAGTAAAGATAATAGGATACTACTACCAAATCCGAACTTCTGGCCAAAAGTTGCTGCATAATTCAAACTATTTGAAGTTTAAACATTAACATATAAGTAGTATTAAAGATTGGCGCAGGAGAATTATTTAGAAAACGAAATCAGATTAGTTTTAAGTGAAAAAGATAAGAGAAAATGATATTTTTAATACGAAACTTTCAAATAAGCATTAAATTTTATTGAGTATATAAATCAAAAGATATATATTTTCTAATCTTCTTATGATATTTGAATAAAAAAAAGAGAGAGATTTTTCTTCTTAGATTAATATAAAAAATGGAATTAAAAGCGTAGGTTAAAGTTAAACAAAAATAAATTGCAATCAAGAGAAAAAAATATTTATGGAAAAATTATATATCACAGATTTAATTTCTGGTTAACAAAAGTAATTGGATTATGTTTGGAATAAATATGTCTCGAATACTTATATTGGAATCATAAAAAATGTCTTGTTTAATCTAATAGCATTATGTACTTAGATAAAAAGAGAAAATATATTTGACACATGCGTGCGTTTGATATTTTACCTAGCTTGGTTCGTCACTGTTTTCATATAATGAACTCTCAAGTCATGTGCATTACTAATTGGTGTAGTCTTCATGTTTCCAGCTGTTATATCAAGGATGATTTTGCTGTTTAGATAAAGATGGATGATAGTGATTGCCTCGTTCACTATAATGACCTAATCTCTAAGAAAGTCTATGCCCTAAAAAATTATCCTTAAATTAGCCGCTACTTATTTTTTATAAAACAAATACATACAAAATGATCTCCATATGCCGATTGACGTGCTAGATATATTAGAATATAAAAATCATGTTTCCATAAAAATGGCTGACCGGCATAAAAGCACAAAAGATATACTTTTGTATGAAACCCAATTTAATGAATCTTAAATAAAGAGTAATGCTAATAAAGAACTAAAAAATATATCTATTATTATATACCATGTTTACGTTCCTGAAATTTGCTTGAGGATGTTATGATTTTTTCTACTTTTCGCTATATATAGATTATATATGGTTAGACTGAGCTCATTAGAGTTTGACGTCAGCCAATCCAAGAGAAGAAATACTCTCAAATCAAAACTTTTGACAGATGTACGGGAAACTAGAACACTGTCTTTTCTATAAAAAAAAATCAACTCATGTCAATTCATAGTTAATGAAGAATGAGAATAAGAATCAGTATTATTATTGGCCCGGATCTGGCATCTCGGCTTCAGTCATTTTCCCACCGTTGTATGGTTGCGTCCCTGAGCTCTTCGCTATGGTGCCTAGACAGGCGACGAGCTCTCATCAATTTACGATTGAGATGGCTGTACCCAACCGTAAATTCTATGCTAACAGTTACTTTTTTCGCACTCCCCACTTGTTGAAATTCCTTCCAGCTCCGTGCTTCATTCATCTTCAAGCAATTAATTGCAGTGTCAATCCATATCTATTGAGCTGCTGGTTACTCTTCTATTGTTCACCCTCTTAGCCATGTTGCTGTTTCTAATTCTTCCACGACCAGTAACCCCCTGGTGTCTTAGAGGCTTTACTGTCTTGCATGGATTCGTTTAAAAATGTAAAGAGCCGCAACACCCTACGTCCTGAAGAGATATATATTTAAACAAAATAGTCCTTGTTCAGGAACAACAAATTCGTCAATTTCAGTAATGCCAATTACAAGAAGAATTATCCCATTACATCACCGGGAATGTACTTTATTTATATTGCTTATCTGCTTTTTTTTTTACAACTAAATGCTAGGTGTTATCAAAAATAGGAAATTAATAATACCCAAATCTAACTGCCATTTACAAATTGCTACAAGTGGACCCCGCCCCCTCCCCAAAAATATATGTGTAAATGTGCGGTGATATGTGTGTAGAAAACAGTTTCTCATGAAAAAAGGATCATAATAAAATAAAGGTATGCTAAAACAAATAATCTCAAAACAGTTTGGGTCGACTATAAAAGCCTTTTTATTCTGTTCACCACAGACGGATAACGAGAATGCCTAAAAATCAATAATATCTCGGTTATCATAATTGCTTTCATAGAAAACAGAGGATGCGATGGAAAGAAACCCACAATGATAAGCAAAACGAAGCAAAGATAACATCCAGACAGATCTTTAGTAGAAAATTACTTGAATAAGGCTCTCACTCTCTCCTCCCCCGAATTCTCTTTTACATTGTTATTGCTTCACTGTCTTCTTTTCAGAACAACAAGGGTTAAGGTTATACGAGATGAAATACAGACATCAGCATTCTTTTCCACTGATGGCGTGCAATTTTACCTCCAAAATGACGACAAGCCCTACTCACTATTGTTAAAACTTACTGATGACATCAGAATGATATTCGAGCTTGCCAAAGCTAATTTCGAAAAATTGTAAATTAACGAACGTGGAAAAACATCAGGGTAATTGGCCTTGATCTGTCATCTCGTCTGCAGTCGCTCTCTCACAGACGTGACGTTGCCTCGCTCTGTCTTTTTTACAAATACTTTCACGGTAATTGCTCCGAGGAGCTGCTTTCGCTGGTTCCTAGGCCTCATGAATTTAAACGTCCTACGAGGCTGGCATCACCGTTGAAACTGTTAGATGTAGACGTCTCTTCTACTCCAATAGTTTCATGTCTCGCACATCTCGCCTGTGGAACTCCATTTCTTATTCCTGTTTCCCTGACAAATACAATCTCCAACTATTTGAGTGTAACGTCAATCGACATCTCCAGTTGCCTTGATCTTTCCACTTCCCTTCTCCACATCCTTTCACCTTTCATTCCTATCTGCTCTCGCTCCAAATCTTCTGTAACCCCCTTGCCTTGATCGATCCACTATCTTTCTCCACATCCTCTCCTTTACCACTCCTATCTGCTCTTCCTCCAAACCTTCTGTAACCCCTTGCGTGCTAGTGGCCTCCAGCCTTGCTTGGGGTGTTAAGCTTAAAAAAAAATGTGTGAACTAATTTGGGGTTGAATGAAGAAGATGAATAAAAAAGCGTAGAATTTATATTGGAAGCAAACACCGCGCATGCGAATAGTAAACGAATTCAGTAAATGCCTACAAAATGGGACGTACAACAAGGATATGTTTTCACACAGAACTTCTAACATGAGTCAACCCTTTTCAGTGAAGCGATCCTAAGAGAATCATAAGTCCTACTAGCAATGTTATTAGCGGTCACAATCTTATCAACATTATATATGAGTATGACACAGTGTTGATAGCTCACACAGAAAGAACACTACAGGTACTCCGAAAGAATGTAATTAAAGAAACCGAGAAAGAAAAAAACAAACCACCAATTGTGAGAAGACAGAAATTATGACTGTCAGGAAACAGAACAGCCCAAGATACGAAATACGAATTGGAGACCAAAGCCAAGAGGGTAAAATGAAGGAAAATGCGGTACCGAAGCCCGAAAGCGCCTTGGAATGGCCAATGCTTTCTTCGACAAAATACGCAAAATATATTAAGATACATAAAGATGTTAGGAACGAACAAACAAAAAAAAGTGTTATACAATAGCAGTCTTCCTATATGGCTGGGAATGAAGAAGAGACTTCAGACAAGAGATATTTATATTTAAAGATACTAAGAATGTCATGGACCGAACATGTGCATAAAGAGGAAGTTTTAGTGAAAATAAAAAGAAATATAACATTAATATAAATTGAACGTTGAAATTTCTAGGACACAGAAAAAGGATTTGAAGAACTGGATGCTCAAAAGAAAAACAGAGGTAAACAGCAAATAACCTAACTAACGCGATTTTGTCAGAATAGGAATTAGGAAAGATAGCAAAAAGATAAAACTCATCAAGGGAGGTAGTTGTAGACAGCCATAACCTCTAACGTCCTGAATGGATACGGAATGAAATTTAAAAAAAAAACTAAAACACCTACGACAAATTCTTAATTAAATCATATGTCAATATAAATACAGCAGATGAAATACAGGGGGGTTCGATAAAAGTGACTCACCTGAAATTTTTTACTTAAAATTTTTTTTTCGCCTATTGTTTTTGGGGTCAAACTAATTTCTAATCTTACTAATATAAAGACCCCTTCCCGATCACCAAGTAAAAAAGTTTACTCACCCTAAGGTATTCTATTGATAATTATAATTTTGAATATAAATGAGATTTAGGGAAAAAAGTGACTCACTTATTTCCTGCAACTAGTAATCAATAGAAACATAACCGAACAGCTTTAAATAAAGAATAATAGAGGTATAATATATTTATAATAGGTAATATAGTTCGAAATATTTAATAATCTATGCGTCCTCTTTTATTTTGAATAACCTTTTCAACACTTTTTGGCATTGACTTGATTAGGTTCTGGCAAATTTCATCTCCAAGCATTGAATTCCATTCGGATATGAAACTCACAATCAAATCCTCTCTGTTGATCAACTGCTTTCTCGAGAGTCTTTACTTTATAATGCTCCATAATTTTTCTATGGGGTTGAGGTCAGGAGATTGAGGCGGCCATGTCATAACACTCACCTGCTTCTCATCAAAGTATTCCTTCATCAATTTTGATTTGTGACAGGGAGCATTATCCTGCATAAAAATTAGCTTGGTGGGGTCGATTTGCTCCCTTTCAGCAGAAGGGAGCAGACAAGACTCTAAAATTCTTTTGTACTGCTCGCTCTTTAGAGTCTTTTCAATAGGTTTTAAGAAACCAGTTCCATGAAAAGAAAAGCATCCCCAGAACATTATACTGAACGGATGCCTGACAGTACTTACTGCTAAATTCAAAGAGCTTTCAAAGATTCTTCTTCGGATTATGGATCGCTTATCCTTTAAATTTAGCTCAACTTTCGTTTAGTAAAAAAAAAATCAGGTGAGTCACTTTTATCGAACGGTTCTGTATATAAATATATATATATATATATATATATATATATATATATATATATATACACAGGAAATATTATAATACTGAAGTGCATATGTATAGTAAATTTAGCAATAAATAACAAGTCCGGATCGATTAAGATGCCCAGTCAATAAATTTCTTTTTCTTGCGACTGGAATCGAAGCAGCACCGCATTTTTTCACCCGGCAAATTACAGAGTGGCCAGCCTGGTAGAGCACGGTGTGTTTTAGCTATTTAAGGAAAACACATTCCTCGATGGGACACGTATGGTGCTATAACTGCTAGATACAGGTCCGTGAATTGTGAATATTTAATTATCTACTGCTTGAAAGCTAATTCAAAATATTATCTTAAGAGGCGAAAGTTAAAGAAGGCTTCGATGTCGTAATTTATTAATAATTATGAAAATATTAATACCTCAGAAGAATTATGCTAGCTATTTTATGTTACAGTAAACTGTGATAGAATGACCACAGCTCGTGTTGTAGCAAAAGCATTTATCATTACAATGAGATTGTTGGGGAACCGGCCCTGTGTGAGAAGGCGTGTGTAATGGTGTAACCATGTTTGTTGCGTGTTGAAGTGTTGTTCCCCACAATTATTTATTTTTGTTAGGAAAGGTGTGAAACATAACAATTGAATTTATTAAGTATTGAAATTACATGCATGTTAACTGAAAAATGAGACTGAGTTGCGTCCGTTTGATTAGGTAATTATTTGTACCTAGACTCATAACGAAAGAGTTGATTACTAAAAATGCAGTTTAGAAGATTGAGTATAATGTGTATTATGCAAGTTGGTTAAATGATGCTGGAATTAAACATGCATGAGTTGTTGTAAATTTCTTTAAAGTTTGACTGCGTTAGTCAAGACGGGAGTTCTTTGAGAGTCACATTTTTGGCAGTGGTGTTTTGCCGTAAAGAAGTTAGGTTAGTTGACATCAGTGTCGCCGAAAAGTTTAACGACTCGATTCGTCGAGAAGGATGTTTGTAATAGTCACATTTTGAAGCTTGGAGTGAGCGGTCGAAATTGTCTGCTGCACTGTCGATCTCTGCTCTCGGTCTCTGCTCTGCTGTGCTCTGCTTAGCACTCTGCTCTGCTCTGCTGTGCTCTGCTTAGCACTCTGCTGTGCTCTGCTTAGCACTCTGCTCTCGGTCACACGTGTTTTGGGGTTTATATATGGTCGTAGTCACGTGGTGCGGCTCCGGAATGAATTGCGCCAAAATTTGCTTGTGAAGGTGCGGGTGACTTGATTGGTCGAAAAGGACCAATCAGTGAGCTAGAGTTGCCGAGAATAACCAATAGTAGCTCGCTGACATTGCTTGTATGAAAGTTGATGTAATGGAATAGTGCATTATACGAAGAAGGTAAAACTGGGCTGTGTAAGAGCCCACAAGATTATATCTTTTTTTACATCCTTTCGCCAAATGCATGATAAAAATGTTTATGTCAGAAGTAAAATATTCTCTTTAGATATCTCCTTATAATTAGTGAAATATCTCCTAACATCGGAAACCAAACAGGAGTAAATGACAAATAAATTTAGAATAATATTTATATATATATATACATATATTTGTCATCCACAGACAGACTGTTTCGCAGCTGATCAGTGTGGCTAGACGTCCGGTTGCCTCTAGCTAGGATCGAAACCCGACTGAATTCTACCGCTAAGCTGTCGCCTCACGACAGAGATGAAGGTGGATTTTAGCGTGTTTGTTTATATTTTTTTTAGATTTAGATAAACACACAATGACTGACAGTGACTCAATTCTGCCGAAGAGTCATGCTATATTAGCTTAAATAGTCACTGTTTACAAACTCACACCTCAAGCCAACAGAGCTCAACGGAAATTAATTTTTCAGGAACCAATATATATATATATATATATATATATATATATATATATATATATATATATATATATATATATATATATATATATAGGCTGCGATGGATAAATTTCCGTCTAAATTACAAAAGAATAAAAACATCTCTTTTTAACAGATATATTTACCAGAATTGCACAAAACTATCTTGCAAAACAAAAGAGTAAATTTATTCAATAAAATCGCAATTGGTTCTAACCACGGCCTCCAGGCGACTTTGGAATATCCTGCATCTCTTATGAACAGTTTCCTTGTTTAAGTTAGTGAATGCTGCCATAATCATTGCCTTCCGTTCGTCTTTGGTGTTACAAGGAGTTTTGTTGGACTCTCGCACAACTGCACCAACACATAATAATCAAGGGGGGTTGTAGTCTGGGGAGTTCGGTATAAGAGGTGATAGGTCGACGAAATTGTCTAAGACCCAATCCTGGTTATCCTGCTTGTATGTCATAATGCATAGCCTTGTTGTTTGACAGAGACACTTCAAGCTGCCACACTTTTTACCCAGTACAGCACTAGCTCCTGAAGGTACTGGATGTAGTACTCCGTGTTGAACCTGAGGCCCTCACCAACAAACCCTGGAGTTCTTTTCTTATCAGAACGATCAGAGGGATTATTCCCACCTGCGTAATATAATAAACACTATTAAACTCTTCCCGAATCCTCCGCGCTATCCTCAGTGTGCGTGTGAGTGGGCATGTGTGTGTGTGTATGTGAGTGTGAGTGCGCATGTGTGTGTGTGTGTGTGTGTGTGTGTGTGGTGGACTTGCCCTTTGATTCCGACGTATGAAGATCCGACAATTTCATTCAGTTTTTAAGTTTAACTCGAATGTGGCACTTCAGCCCCGCTAGTAAACTGCACACAAACACACACACACACACACACACACACACACACACACATACACACATGTGTGTGTGCTGGTAATGGCTGACTCTCCTTTTTTACTAGTCGAGGCATAAAAAACTGATGCATTTAACGGGAATTGTATTATATTCGATGTTTTTCAAAAATATCCTTTTTTAAAATATACAATTCCTATCAGGAACAAGTATATCAGAATTTGTCGATTAAATGCATCAATTAAGAAAATGATTTCATCATTATTTATAGTCGCAACTTAACCCTCTTCATGGTCATCGACAGGCAACTTTTAAATGTATGTAATCTTACCCTGAAATACCGAAAACTCACTGAACTTATCACAACGCTCGTTTGCATAAACTCAGCTATTTCCAGAATGTCTAATGCCCGTTAATACCCTTCATGTATATAACGTATTACCTAGTGCATCATTAATCATGAGGCCGGCAGTTAAACTCCTGTTCTGTTTCCGGAATTAATGGCAAAGCTTCCTGTAGCTTTATTTTTTTATTATTTTATACTGTCCAGGAATAGCTACCTTCTGCATTGGACAAAATGTCTGATATCAACAACCATGTCCAATTTGGGGGATCGTTAGTTCCCTCTGAAATTCATGGATCAAACGTACATTATGCTTTTTTTTTTCTTTTTGTTTTTACAATTCGTTCTTGTCCTTGACACATAGTAGTACTTGTATTTTTTCTCCACGTTCGCTATCCACGTATTTATTATTATTTATCCTAACTCCAGACACTCATTCTATATAATAATATTTCATTATATTTTTTTTCTTTTGTTTTCTAATTTATTTATTTTTTTAATCCTGTGGATGTGAAAACTTCTGGGGTTATTGTCCCTAGTTCGATGGTGTCCCTTCGGAGGGTTGGAGACATGGCGTCTCGATTAAGGGACGAGCCTCAGGAAACGAAGTTGCTCTTGCAGTGTCTCACTGGCGATGGTGCGCGGTAATGCTTTCTCCATCATTACGCCTGGCAGTGGATAGCAAAAATAAATTGTTCATAGAAAAAAAAAATTTAATTTCCATTATCGAATCGCACATTACCATGTTCACGCCATCCTTCAAAGTAACTAATATTTTAAAATATTTTTTTTCAAAATGTTAGGCTGTTCCTAAAGTAATTACGTCATATGCGAAATTACGTTATGAATTATACGTCAATAAACAAAGGCGAAATTAAGTGTCAATTATTTATCATTGTTATCTAACATTGAATCATTTCAGAAAGAAGATTAACATAAAAATATTTAGTTTGTTTGGGGTTCACCCCTCCCCTTTCATGATCATTCATCCGATTTGTGTGTGTATATATATATATATATATATATATATATATATATATATATATATATATATATATATATATGTATTGTATATATTGTATATAATATTTATCAGCTCATTGGGATGTTTTTTATGGTGTATGGAGGATTGATTGATGACGGATGAGTTTTTATGGTGAATGAGGAAATTGTAACGAGTGAATGTGTCGTGAATCCGATTAGCTAGGTATAAGATAGTTAGTGAAGACAAGCCTCAATCTATTCCCCACTTTCGGCCTTGTGCCATAATTGTATTAATTTACAATTAATCTCAATGACTTTAAAAAGCAGAATTCGCTCTTTCTTACTGTGCTTTTTTTTCAAATGTGTACAGTGTATATGGACGAAGTGAAGTCTTGTATATGTCAATGTGGGATTTAAATATTTACCTAGGACAAACGTAGCCCTCTGAGACAACTTTCTATCAATAAGAAACTTAGTAAATATCGTTATGAATTAGATCCACGATACGGCATCAGATTCATTGTTTACAAACTTAATGAAACATAGCTTTGAGGAGAGTGGCGGATTCTTAGCTTTCCATAGGGTATTTGCCGTAAGTGAATGTAATGAACCCGACTGGAATTGTAATTCGGCTCTCAAATTCCGAGCCGTTACCAAACAGAACATCCAATCTTACAGCACCTGGTATTCCAATGGGTCGCCCATTTAGATATTAACCAAGTTTGACGTTGCTTAACTCCAGAAATTGTACGAGAACTGGTCTTTCTTAAGGACGTAGATCATTATAGCTTTTCAATAGATTCCATTTCTATTATATAGGAATTGGCATGTCTTTTTTAGAAAGACAGTAGAATGGTTGGCGCTTGTCTTCTCTCTATTTTTTTTTATTCAAATGGAACTTTTTAGGGATTGGCTGTCACCAGAATATGCAACGCCAAAGTTAACATTCAACTCTTCACGAACCTATTAAACGATTAGGGAAAACTTGAAAATAAAGAATTTGTGTTCCTGTTGAGCTTTCGTTTGAGAACAGTATGTAAGGTGCCACCATATACAGAAGTTTTTGTTTTTAATCAGGAATGCCATCCTGTCATTGTTTTTCAACAGGTGATGAAAAATAGGTTTGGCATTTCAACATAGATTAAAGGGAGTGGTTATTACAAAAGAATGAAAACAAAGTCTATCCTCAGATATGCTTCTTTTATGATTTGCCGAATAAGAAACGCGTACTGATTTATTATCTGGTCGTTTTTTTATTGATTGATTCGTTGTCTATGCCTTAACAATCGCTTGCACTTTATAGACAGAAAACGTTTCATTGTAAGAAGTTTTTGGAGATAATGATGAGTTAGTTACACATATCTTACCAATTAGGCTATAAATGAGAGAGAAGAGGTGACTTCATAGCAAGTCCAATACGTATTTCCTCGTAAGTGAATATAACGAACCCAACTGGTATTGGAACTCGGCTCACTGATTAACAATTCCGTGTCATTATCAATTACACCGAACGCATATCCAAGATTACTGCACCTGATATTCCCAAGAGGTCATCTATCTAGGCACCGACCAGGCTCGATGTTGCTCAATTTCGGTGTTCCTACGGGAACGGGAGTTTCAAAATGACATGATCGTAAGCCTGATCGGGTAAACGAATCGTTACGTCGGAATTATCCAGGTAAATATTAGATTTACAAGCATACCAATGCAAAACACGCGCATTAATGGATGCAGTCGGTAAAAGAGACAGATGACATTATTGAAGCACAGTATTTAACTGAATTTTGCACAGTTTTTTTAATATCATTTCATGTATAACGGAATTACTTTCCGAATAACCTAATATATATTTGACCCACCTGATTTGTCGTTTCGATTTTGCGGTTCTAGTGACTCATGATAACCTATAAAAAGAAGGGATTTGAATCTCAGAAGGATATCATATATTTTGTGTGAAAACATGGAACTTATGAAAAAGATCTGTATACTGAAGCTGCTAAAAAAATTGATATAAACGAGTTTCTTTTCAGACACTCTACTTCATTCCCAGAATATTGTTATAATTGTTATATTACATCATCAGCCATTAGTGTTAATATCCCAATACGTCTGCTTTATACGTCTAATTTGATAGGAACCAAATATAGAATACATAATGTTTAGTAGTCTCCACTGTTTAAGGCATCAGCTTGTGGATTTGATTCATATCAATCCTGGATTTTAGAGAAATTATTTTTAACGTAGATGAGCATGGGAAATATATATTCGTATTTGAAGGCAATGACCGCAGTGATTTCGGTTTAGAAATCCAGGGGAAAATGGAGATTATATCAGGAAAATGATTTGTTTTTTTATTTAAAATGATAATATTAGGATGTTACAGACAGTAAGAGAACATAACTCTCGTTTCTGGTTATCGAATAGAAGGGAATGATTTATATGCATTGGAGAAAAAATATCCCAGATGTAGATAGCATTTAAATTCTAGTTACATTCATTGTACTTGTTCCTGCTGTAGCAAGTTTGGAATTAATAGGTTATTTTGAACTTTTTTAGATCCTCGAGGTTCATTCGCTCTAGACCATTTTAATTATTGATCGCAGATAATGTTTGAATATATCTGATGGTTTATACATTTCTGAACGAGTTAAGATATAATGTCTTTAACATACATTGGTTTCATATCCCTTAAAAAGAAACGATGTTTGTAGTTCTAACTGGAATAACATCAAATTATATTTTCATTTTCTTAGAGCTGATATCACTTTTTTTTATTTGAAAGCCATATCGACAAGTTTGTAGGTATATTAATTTATATATTTTTAGTAATACTGATCTTCCGGTCTATAAAAGCGAATTGGTTTCAAAGTGATTTCCAGGGTATATTTTATATATGTTTAGTTTAATCGATATCGGCGCTTAAAACAAAATCGCCGCATAAAACAGAATCTGCGCTTAAAACAGAATCGGCGGGACATGTTCAGATTGTAGGCATCACTGTTGAGGGGCCATTCGCATAATATCCCTTGGAAGAGGCATGAACACATCTTTACTTGTGTGCCCAGTTATGGTTTAAATAGCCGGTTAACTTTGACTCTGTATGCTATAGTGTCAGTCAATCTCAGAAATATTTCCCTGAAACAAAAAGAAAAGGGAGAAGACAAGAGCCAACCATTCCATTCATTAAAAATATTGCAATTCACATGTAACAGAAAAGGAACCTATAAAATAAAAGAACCCGTAGAAAGCAATAATTGCCTACGTCCTTGAGAAAGAGCGGTTCTCGTACAATTTCCTAACTTAAGTAACGTCGAACCTGCTCAATACTTAAATGGGTGACCGATTGAAGTGCCAGATGCTGTAAGATTGGATGAACTGGCAGTTAACGGTTCGGAATTCGAGATTCGAGTTTCAATTCCAGTCTTGCTCGATATATTCACTTAGGCGCAAATAACATGGAAAAGGTAAGAATCCACCTCTTCTCCTCCCAGATAGGAATTAATTAGGAAACCTTGTATTAGTAAATCATTATTATCTGTATAAAAATCTAACTTTTTTTATAGATTTATATAATCTGCAAAAATTCAATCATTCTGAAAAAAATATCACTTTATATTTTACAACCAGACCAATATCTTATATAAAAGAAAAGACATGTTAAAAACATAAATCATTGATTTTAATGGGTTATGAAGGAAATGAAAGTTAGATTATTTGAAAATTATTAAATACAAGCTAAATTAAATCAAAAATAATTCTGTAAAAAGTGAAATCATTTGAAAATATGTATTTAATATAGATATCATAGAATAAACATATAAGTTTTGTGAAAACTGCTAGCAACACTAGATTCCTCGTTACATTTCGGTTATTTTCATCAAGAAAATCTTAGAAAAGAATGTATAATTACTTATAAAGTTACAAAAATTAACCGTAATAAGGGAGTAAAAATATGTATTCATTACTAAATATGAACTAACGACAGGACATTTGTGGCGTCCCTGTAAGATCAGTACGGGACATGGGACAAAATTATCCAATACGGGAGATATCCAGAATATGTTACGTCCGGCAAACCTAGTTTAGAAAGGAAAACATTTGGAGAGTCTTGATCGCCTACGTTCTGAATTGAAATAGTATTAAAATGTGTAGTATTACGTCTACTAATACTGCTCTTATTATACACGGTCACAACAACAATTATATATATATATATATATATATATATATAAAGAAACTAAAATCATATTTATAGCAGTGATTCTCAAACTTGAAATCTCCAGGAAGCAATTTGATGACAACACGTGGTCGGCGTTGTTCATTCAGCACTGATGACGGGAACTTGATGTGATCTACCAGGACACGGATGTAGAATCAATCCGCTGAGTCAGCTGTTGATTCTCGTGTTTGTTTGACTACTTCAACTAAACTAACACCAGGCGGTGTTTAGTGACAAGTGCAGGGTGTGCCTTTTCATTTCCTGTGGCTCAATGCAAGCAGATGTGTCAATTATCTTGATATGTCTCAAAGATAATTGTGAGTGTTAGAACGTGACAACCAGCACATTTTCGATTGTACGCGTGATATTTATAGGGCCCCGAATATGAGTTCTTAAATCCGTTCCAATCATTATATATGTAGCATTTTCATTTGTTGGTTATTAACTCTAAATAAAATATAAATAGGATTTGCAGCATTGAAATTCTTTGAACAGATATATGAAAATGAAACAATGAAATGATTTGTAGTAGCTGGTTTAAATTATATATACAGTGTAACCCGGATATAAGAGAGTTGTCGGGACTGGAGAAGAAATATCTTATATCCGGGTTTCTCTTATATCCGGGTTTGGTCTATTATATATACATTAACACAAGCTCTAATTTGGGACCATATAAAATCTATCTTATATCCGGGTTTCTCTTATATCCGGGTCTCTTATATGCGGGTTACACTGTATATAAAGAATATTAGATTTGTCTAAAATTTATTAATTCCACATATTTTATCAATTAAACATTATTTTTGTTTATACTCATATCTGAGTATACGACTTTTAGACGGTATATTTATTTATTTTCATTTACCGTCCAGAATATTCAGAAATCTTATTAAAAAACAATTGCAAGATCCGACAGGTTTCGAGCCCTCGTTCCCTTGGTCAGATGAAAAACATCGTTAGATCCGACATGCCTTAAACGACTTGGCCACGAAAAAGATTTGTCGTTAAACTATAAGATATTCTATGGTGCATAACTTGTATTTAATTGGAGCTACATCTCAATTCTGTTATTGATTGTTTATATATTCCATATATCAACGACACTGTATATACAGAGCGATACGCAAAATACAAATACATTATATAGAATACATTTATAGTTCGCTGTTTTCCGGCGACTTAAGATTTCATGAGCTCGCAAGGTTTTATTTTTTGGGCGGTCGGCCAATGGTCAAACAGTTGAAAAAGAGATTAAACCCAAATCTGAATGAGGAAATTATATCGCCTATTTTATATATTGAGGAAAAATAGGAAATAGAGTGATTGTTTCCATCGCCAGTATAACATTAAAATATAAGGCGTATTTGACAGAGACAGGAAATATTGAAGGCAAGAGGGACAGAGGAAACAGCGAATAACGTACCGAACATGTTTGTCTAAGTGGTTGACTAAACAGATTTTAGGAGGAATAAGGAAAAAAAAAGACGAAATTTACCAAAAGCTACAAAGGACAAGAAATTATGGAGATACATCGCCAATATTCTAAAGAGACACGTCACATCAAAGAAGATTCAGGAGGCCTGGATATGGGTATCAATCATGAGAAGCAGGTTGAAAAATCTTTCCGATTATTCCATTGCAGTTGATTTTTTTATGCCTGCAGACGGACATGAGCATTTGTCTTCTGTTTAGAATTTTGGCATCATTCATGGCCTGCATGATGCCATGTTGTTTCCGAGATTCATATATTATATTTATTGCCATACTGGGTACTTAAGATTTCCCTTTCAATACAGGGATCTGGTCTGTCTGCTTATCTTATCTACCAATAATATATGAACAAGGTCACCGTAGTTTAATATTTATCATTGTTCATTGTGAAATAACTTTTTCCAGTCCTACTCTACAACTGCATTGTAAAATTAGTCATCGTACCCGCTATGGATTATGGTCATGTAGAACACATTATGTGTTAAGTATGCATATATATATATATATATATATATATATATATATATATATATATATATATATATATATATATATATATATATATTGTCATCCACAGACAGACTGTTTCGCTGTATCACAGCTCATCAGTGTGGCTAGACGTCTGGTTGCCTCTAACTAGGATTGAAACCCGACTGAATTGGTGTCAGTCGTGGATTCTACCACTAGGCCGTTGGTGCACGTGTGTGTGTGTGTGTGAGCGTGTGTGTGTGTGTGCGTGTGTGTGTGTAAAATTTCAGTTACACTATATTTCTAAAATGGTAATGTAAATAAAGACAAAAGGAAAATATATCTTCTCTTATCCGACGCGTTTCATCCTTTGTGGCATTTGCCTTGAAAAGTCCCTCCGTTTGGTTTTTGTGCGAAACGACAAATATATAACTTTTAAATTTCAATTGTTAGTGACTATCGACCTCATTTTTCAAATCTGATGAGGAATTCAGTTTTAAGAAAAGAATGTTATCATCTTGGTATCATGAATGAACATATTGAAAGATCACATTTTGCGTGTCTGGGAATACACAGACCATATTGCACAAACAATGAATTTCGTTATTTTCCGCAAGGTTCTAAAATTTTCCCAAGGTGTAAAGTTTTTTTTTTTTAGCGTTTTCTCGAAACAGTCAAATTCCATTTGGGTACATCACATAATGATATTCTAAACGTTGCTTAGACTTGGCACATGGCCAAAAGTATGGGACACCCAGTTACGATCGAACTCATTATTCAGTCGTAATTCATCTAGTGTGACAAACTTGCTAACGAATGCACAACCTCGAAACCTTATTTGAATGCGCAATATACCCACTTGGCATGGAATTTTCTTGACGAACAAGAGGGACATTTTAAAAAGTTTATTATAAAGACGTATGTATTATTATAACAATGTTTGAATAATTCAGATATCCATGGGATAAAAAAAGATCGACGAGCTCGCCAATATTTTATGTTGCAGTTTTTCATCACATTTTTTTAAAGTCATCAAATTGTTAAATATCTTCTAGGCGGCTCCAAGCATAACTTCAGTAAGTTTAAGGGAATATCTTAAATAATTGGGTTATTGCGAAGACCTCTAATAAAGTAGCTGTCATTTAATTTTCAGAAGAAGAAAGCAGTCCGGGCGGACTAAAATAAATGCTTTTGAACCAATTAACAATAGAAGGTGATGGGGATTCCAATTTTGATTCTCCTGTAGAATGCAATGAAACTAATACTGTCTGTTGACGTTCGGGAAAATTATTTCAAAATGTCCATCCTAGTGAGTATATATTCTAAAATGAAGGTTTTTGTTTCTGTAAAACGTAAAACTGAACTGGTGGTAATGTTAAGTAATCACAATGCCCAATGTTGCTTAGAATTG
The DNA here is from genome assembly GCA_964036315.1 of Acanthosepion esculentum. NCBI lineage: Eukaryota > Metazoa > Mollusca > Cephalopoda > Sepiida > Sepiidae > Acanthosepion > Acanthosepion esculentum. The sequence goes on from OZ038477.1 coordinate 106,179,880, forward strand.
TTAGAAAACAAGGATCCTTAGAAATATTAGCAAACGTTCTAGTTTCATTTGCAAACTGATATTATGGTTAATTGCATTAAATTCCAACAGGTTAAACTGGACATTTATAAAACTAGGTATGTATAGAACGTTGTATGAAATATATAACAATCTAAACTCACTAAATTGAAATTTCATTGGAAAATGATGAGGTGAATTCTAAAAGCGCATCTATGACGAGGAAACAGTTTGAACTGAGGAACAACATAATCTCTTGAAACATGTGTTCATGTGTTTAATTTCGTCTACAAAATTAGGGATATTCTGCTTGGGTATAAGGAAAAATAATTCGTTTTAACAGCCAGATAATTTATTTTTCACGCGTAATAGTTGTTTAAAAATAATAGTAATAAATTGCCTTTTGTTTCAAATTTAAAATGTTATCATAATCCATGCTAGCAAACAATAATTTTAAAATCGAATTCTCCGTTTCTAAGACTTTTTATTAATATCTGAAAGGTAAATTATTATAGTGTAAACTGCTTTCTGATTTATTAAAATAAATCTTATATGATGCAATACATACAAACACACGCGCAAATATATACACACACACACACACACACACACACACACATATATATATATATATATATATATATATATATATATATATATATATATATATATATATATATATATATATATAGTTTACGGAAAACTAGGTAATCAGTATGGGTAGACCCAAGGAGGATAAAATCCAGAGGCCTCAATGTGAATCAGAGCTAATAATTTAAATAAAAATAAAAATGAAAAAGCTTTTTTCATTTTTCGTTTCAACCTTTGGAAGTAAAGTCTGATGATCCGCACTCCTTTAAAAGGGCTGTGGTGAAATAATTTATTACATGGAACCTTAAAGTGGTCTGTTTTTATTTTTATTTAATATATATATATATATATATATATATATATATATATATATATATATATATATATATATATATATATATATATATATGTGTGTGTGTGTGTGTGTATTTATGCAGCAATCCTTCTTTCAAGCACATTTCATTAAAAACGACTGACAAGGTGCTTTTATTTATTTTTTTATATATAAATTATATAAAAAACTAAATAAAAGCACCTTGTCAGTCGTTTTTAAGGAAATATATATATATATATATATATATATATATATATATATATATATATATAAGCCTCGTTCTGAAGCAAAGATGCATCATATAAAAATATTTTTTTAAATTAAAAAAACGGCTAAATTCATAACCTCCATTTATTTAAAATATATAATACTTTAATTAACCCAGCATAAAATATTAATTACATTATAAAATAAGGAATATCTCTACAGCATCATTTACTGACATTTCTTTATTAAACAGTGAAATACGTCACTTAGCGTCCTCCATAATTAGCATGATGAATATTTACTTTTGATTATAAATACTTATCGAAAAAAATCCTTACATTTGCCTTCATAATATTCTTTACACAACGTAAGGCTAACTGAAAAGTCTATATTAAATAGGGAGGATTGTAAGTGACGTAATTTAATATCTAATAAACAAGCGTGAGTAAATGGTACTGTAGAGATATTTCTTTTTTTTATTATGAAATTAATGTTTTATTTTGTTTTAATTAATGTATTATATATTTTAAATAAAAAGAGGTTATGAATTCCGCCGTTTTCTTTTAATTTTTAACATTTTTATATCTTGTATGTATGTTTCAGGAGGAGGTCATTCTTTCAGGAGGAGGGATATTTGAATAGACCCGGAACACAGATAAAGAATTCGACAAAATTCTGCAAGCTTGAGAATTTTTGGTATATGTAAGTTACTTCTCATTTCATAAATGTGATATATTCTATCTTATGGTTAAATACATTTCCGTGTATAACTAATGTATATGATGAACATTTGGGTGTAAAATCCCTTTTGTGTTCAGTGATAAGATTTGTTTTTTTTTTTAATTTCTGCAACTTCCCCATTTTATTTTGAAGAGCACTTGTGACAGTTTATTTTATATATACCTGCTTCAGAATTATTATCGTTTCGGATATTTTGAGCCGTAACATATACTATCCAAAATATTTATCCAATCTTAATATCAAAATAATTACAAGCGCATCCAAAACTATGATGGATATGAACGGAACCAAAAAAATCTCGACCGCACTTAAACGAATTACAAACTTGAAAAATTGTTTTCATCGTTCTACAGGTGAAATAGGTAGACGTAACCGCAATAAATATTGTAGTAATTTATTTACTGAGAACTCTGTTCCATTTTCTTGCTTTCCTGTGAATTATATTCTAAGTGTAGCGTTAAACGCTATCTTTTGTCATCCTTTCTCTTTACAAATATTACCTCATTTTTTTGTCTCAGTAACGACTTGCGTCAAAGTGGGATTGTAGTCGTTTTGCGGCTGAGATGATTAAAAAGATCTATCCCTTATAGAGAATAATTCGGATTTTAGCCAAATAACAAGATATTATTAGTCTTTATTACAAAACAAAGTTAGACAGCTGCGATTACTTTTAGTTGCGTTTTTTTAGCCTTGCTCATACTAACCAGTCTAGATTTGGTTAGTTTACTAGAAATTTGTTCGTCTTCAACTGAGTGCAGTTTTTCAATGTTTTCTTTTCTTATCACTTTTTACTTGTCTTTTATCAACTGAATTTAAATTTAAGGATATGAACGGCCAACATAGCTCTTTCCCCTTTGCCTTTCCGAAATAGTAATGTCTCCCATTCTCGGCAGTAAAGCCACTAAGACACAATGAGTTACAGGGTGTGGAAGAATTATGAACAGAAACATTAATAATGTGTGGAAAGAGAAATAATAATCAGCAGGAGAGTAGATATCGATTGATATCGCATTTTTATTTTTGCAGATTAAAGTTGGCTGGAAAGCATGGAATCAGAAGAGATTTCCACAAACAAGTAGTGCGAGAAATGAAACTCTTCGCATAGCGATTACGACTACATCTAGTCAGCTCAACTGTAAAGTGATGAAATTTCGACGTCAGTCTATTACTGTGCTTAAATTAAAAAAAAAACTCTAAGAAACATAGTGAAGAGCTCATCCGTACAATTACTATGAATATATTTATAGAAAAGGCACAAAGAGGCAACCTTACGGCTGTAGGAAAGTGACTGAAGCCAAACAGCCAGATCAGGAACAAAATATTGCTGATTCTTCTTTGAATCTTATTAATAAGCTCAAGGTGAATAGCGGAGAGACCAGACAATAAATGGCAGCAATTTTCTAAGCATGGACGAATGGTAGACTTATAGATATGCAAGATAGATTCTGTAGCGAAAACATTATCGCATAAAACAGTGAAACGACTTCCTTAGCTGCTGACGTAGCAATGAATTTAATATAGTCTTTCCACTTCATATCAGCAGAGAACGTAAGAACAAGGCCTAACAACTCACTTCCTGGAGGTTATCATCAGGCAGCAAGGAAGGCAGCAAGAGTTTCTCAGATTATTAATGGAGAGAAGTTTAGTTTTGGAGGCGTTTAAACTGACAAGCCGTATTTTGCCCCGGTTAATGAGGTTGTTTTGTGCATCAGCTGTCATTTTGATCTTGTAGGACTGATCAGCCATACTGTTGAGGCAGAAGAAAATGTTTGTGAAAGCTGGCGTCATCTGAAAGGTCATTAATGAAAATTAAAAACAGAGTAGGATCAAGAATGTTTTAGAACATTGTTTTTCAGCTCTCCCTTAACCAGAGATTAAATAGTAAAATTGCATATTGAAATGTCATTGATAAAAAAATATATCTTAGAAACTGCATTCCAAAAAAATGGCTCGGCATTAAATAAAACCGAACGGGTTGATAAACCCTAAAAAATAAATCAGTCAGTCAACTGATCAATAACAAATCCCTGTCCTGTGTGTGAATGTACGACAATTTCATTAATTTGACGGTGGCCTCAGCAACCATGAGTTAATCGATTAAACACAGCTCACCAGTACCATTAGAACTCATATCATTGCAGTCTCTTAGGTTCCCACTAAACAACTTAATTGTTGAAACCAAACACTTTCCCTTCTACTCCTCAGGGCGTCGTAAGATGCTATCAGAACCAATTAGTTTTATTATTGTTTCATCTGACCTCAGTATGCTGCCCTGAAACTTTCCATTTTTATCTATTCTCGTGTGCAACATTCAAACCAGACTGTTTGGGTCTATATTTCAGTGGTATTGTCCGACGGTGTCATCGACCATGTAAACCTATCTTCTTCTGGGAGTGTTTGACTCTAGTAATCAAATGATTCACGGCTTAAACTGTTTCTAATTCTTTGGCACACATCCCCAGTTTGTATTCCCAGGTCTTCCTGCGACAATGTTCTGATTTAATAAATTGACATTATGTTCATATGTCATGGTCAACCAGGTCAATTCTGTACAGATCTAACTTTTCCACGTCTTTTTCCCTGTACAGTCGTTATTTTAAGTAGCAGTTATTTTGTTTGGGAAATAAATTCTCTTCTTCATCTCCTTCCTTTAACTGTCGTGTCACCTCAGTAAGTCGAAGAACATGTGTCTCCATTGCTTCCTTTCCATTTATAGCTCTTTTCAATGTCTGTCTTTTTACTAAGAAAACTATTCCCTATTTATTAAATATAACAGTCGACGAGATTGTTCATCTGTCGAACTTCCTGCCTCGAGTAGAGAGGAACCCGACCGAGGCTTTGTTGAGCCGAGTCAGTGTATTTTCATAGCTGCTGTCTATGTTTCTGCCTAAAGGCAGACAGAAACCCTGACGAGGATTTGACGAAAGGCAAAATTACGTCCGGGGAGGTAGACAGTCCATGAAGCAGTTCATGCGTGTTCTAAGGGACAACTTTGGCCGATCCTACCAGCTAAGTGAACCCCCGCAAAGTCGGCTTTGTGCCACATACATCCCTTGTGGGGGAGGGATGTTAAAAATTAACCGTTGATTTGATTGAACGCTGGGTCAACAGGCACACACTCACTAATTGTGTAATACTCTCCTGTTGTACTTACTTTTTAATATATTTGTAACAATTGTTATTCCTTAAAACATTTATTGGTCACAATATATATATATATATATATATATATATATATATATATATATATATATATGCATTAAAGATGAAATGCATATCAAATGGGGGTCAGAATCGGATAGGATAGAAAAATAAAGAACGCAGAGGAACTTATTTCACTCTAACATGTTTCACCTTTTACAAAGCTTTAATAAGTGATACATGTTAGATTGACATAAATTTCCTATTTTCATACACACACACTCACTCTCTCACAATTACACATATATTTATATTCATGAATATAGTTTTAAATTTTGCTTTATTTATACGATACTTTCCGCAATAACAGAGATAGAGCGTATGTACATATAATATAAAAGTGATCATTGAAGTCAACACTCAGAGGCGACAGACTGCTTCATGCTAGACGCAATCGTCAGAAACAGCCTGTCGCCTCTGAGTAGTGTTGACTTGAATGTACACTTATATATATATATATATATATATATATATAAATATATATATATATATATGTATATATGCCATTTGCGTAGAAAATACTCCTTCTGACAATGAGAACAGGATTCCAGTCACATCAAGCAGTACTAGAATCCGTGATCAAGGTGCGATCCCAGCTATGTGTGTGAAATTAGGTAGATGGTACCTGTTCAAATAATTCATAATGCCAGATTATGCACTCTCTCTGAGTAACTTTAACTACAGTCTACTCAACCTAGTTTTGATATATAGGCAGCAGTGGAGGTGTCTGCCATAGTGTTTGTTTAATGCTCCCAAAATGCTGTCTGTATGTTGATTGCGGTAGAAAACGATCAGTAACAAAGCCACAAGTATAAACCTCGATAACAGATGGTTTTGTATGTGAATCCTTTATTTTGGTGGGGTAAAAGTAACATTACTTAATTCGTGGGATATTATTAGGGAGATATTGGTACGATGCATCAACGGATAAATTTTGTAGCTATCACTACTGTGTCTCATTTCAATAATATTTCTTATTATTATAATTTATTTATTGTATGCAAACTAGTTAAAGAAACAGAAATCGATTATTGTTTAACTTATTGTTCCTTCAATTTCTTTCAGTTTGTCTACAATTTCGATAAATATATAATACGAGTAAAACATAATATATTACTACTTATGTATTCGTTTGATAGGGTTTTGCCCATCACAACTCGTGTAGTGAATATATACATGAAATACAACTTTCAATAGAAAAATGTATTTACTATCACTAACGTTGATTATAGCTAAAGATCTTTATTCAATCATACACAGCATAGGAAACATTCTTTGATTTTGCATACAATAAAATGTTTAAATTTATTCTTCATAAATTATCTAGAAAAACAGCAGTGAAAACAAAATCCAATTCTGTTAATACAAAATATAATATTTTAAATCATATCAGTTTTCCTAGCACAGGTAAAGCTTAAAGAAAGTTACATTAAAATAGAAACCACTTAAATGTTTGAAGAATTCTTAATTAAATTTCATAATTTCCTTATCACCTAAATGATATTTACTCAACGAGTATATTATAATTTTTAAAAATCACTATTTTTGTTTCCGCTATACGCGCTTTATTTTTATCACGATAACATAAATTTTGAATTTCCTAATTGAAATTGCCTTATTTTAATTTTATTTTAACATATTAAATATGTAGAAATTTCATTGATTTGTTAACGGATATATTTTAATATCATTACCTAAAAAATCATTCAAACTGATCACTGCAATTTTATGAATTTGAATTGCTATGGTAATGTTTTTCCTTAGACAATATTCTAATAAAAGTAGCGAAACCTCAAAATATTCACCCCCCTGTCGGCTGGGTTTTAAGAATACGTCGACTGCACCTCTTCAGAGAGGTAACATTTTCCGCCCAATGAGGCGTTCTGGCTATGGAGATGAACTACATATGCGTGCTGGGTATGAAGATGAACGGCATCCAGCAGCAATGTCTCTGATCAGGAGTGTTTGAGCTCCTCTTAATTACTAGTATTTCCGAGTCCACCCTTACCCTGGGTGGTAGCACCTGTTAGGGTTCTAGCTGTGGGCAAATAGTTAACCCCAAAATTGTGGGTTAACTATCAAAGTGTATTAATAGGTTTTAATACCAGCAATACATTTATGAAAAAAAATATTAGCAATTTATTTTTGAAAAAACAAATAATACCAGTAATGCATCATTGCCAGCAATACCTTTTTGAAAAAATATTAACAGCAAAAATGTTTTGGAATAGATATATGATCTATTCCAAAAAGTTTTTGCTGTTAATATTTTTTTCAAAAATATAATGCTGGTAATAATATTTTGGAAAAGATTATATTACCAGCAATAAGTTTTCGAAAACTATATATATATATATCCACCAATAAATTTTTGAAGGAAAAATATTACCAGCAATAAAAATCTTGTCAGCATAAAATAACCCATTGAGGTTGAAATTTTTTAAAAACAATACAAGCCAGAACAAAGCAAAACCAATCAACAATGTTCGAAATTCAACTGATTTTCAATTATCCAATTTCATATTTTCATCAAAGCTAATCTTATGAAAATAGTAATTATTTTTAACTTGTTATATAAAATTTTGCGGTTAGCTTATAGGAACAGCACACCTTTCATTCCAAAATATAGTGATATTGAGGATACTTTAAATATAATCATATCATTTTTAATAGAAGAAAAGATGAGGGTTAGTTTTGGGTTTTTAAACATATTTTCAACGCTAGCAGTTTTTCTTTTAATAGAGATATCATAATAATAAGGCAGTGAGAGTCACAATCGAATAAGAAAGGGGCCTATAGGAAGGCATCAATACAACTGTCAAGTAGAGGAAGTCGAATTGATATGATCACCTCACATGATATAACAATGTTAACACTACTGTCCTATAACATACCAACTTAGGCGAAAGGTCGTTCAGGCAGAGGAAAGGATTTGGCTGACGAGGTTACTGGGGGAATATAGAAAAAGTGCACATAGAAGAAGATTGTATTTATTTCATATGGTGGATACCAAGAATTTTATCATGTTTGAGAAAGAAGAAACCACGTGGAGATTGAAATGTAGCTTCAACGCACTTGATAACATTGATAGAAAAATTAAAAGATCCCGTTTCAACAATAATCCAACTCAATTTATTAAGCTAAAGATAATAACATCAAAAGAGACTTCAAATCCCCTATCACTTTCTCGATTTATTATAAAACTGTCAGTTATATTAGGATGGTCATTTCATCCTTGCAATGTCGAGAACCATAACGAAAAAGAAAGATTCTTCTGCGTTAGTCCTCTGAATATAGATGATTAGCTTTGAAAATTAGCATTAGAAATGCTACCATATTTTTAGGCTTGAATTTCAATCAATGACGTTAGTGGGAAAAATACTAGAAGCTAAGCCACCCTGTAGGATTCTTATCCGAGTCATATTTATTAAAGTTCAGATAGACATGTCTGCCATAAAGCTGTAAACCTGGGGCACACAGTGAGGATAATCTTCGAACAGTAGTAGTAACTTGCAAAAGTAATTCAACTGTTTTATCTCTCTTCAGAGGTAACAATACAGTAGCACAGAAACAATATACGACTGTTTTGATCTTTGATATAAAAAGAAGATAATCACCGCGTACGATGGTTGCTTGGAAGGCCACATTGATATCTCAGGAAACATTGTGTGGAAGAAGATTGACTTGTGTAAACTCGCCTGTTAATAAGAACCAGATTGCATTCAAGATCGTAATATTATGAATAAAACTATAATGCAAGTCAGACAAATAATAAAAGACGACTTTCGGAAAATAATTTCGTTTTACTAAAAAGAAGAAATGTAAATGAATGTTAACTACCTGTCAATAGATCTGAGATTAGGCATTTTAACAAATTAAACAATTTACATTGTTCGGTCTGATTTCCTCATCTTTATTTTCATATTCACGATGTTTCAGTCGGTGTAGGCTCCGGCTTTCTTCAAGTGGTATTTGGAATTTCAAATCGAACCATTCATTTAGACTACGGGGTTGAATGTTCTAAATTCACGTGCAATGTCTTTGGATATTTCTGTTTTATTTTCTTACTTAAATCCCTTTTGATAACTATGATTTTTTTGTTTTCTCTGATGTAGCCAGGAATTTGAGTCACATTTCTTTGGATCAATGAACTTTTGGATGACTCAATCAACGCTTTTATATAATGGGTCATGTGTTCTTGGGTATGGCACGTGAAATTTGAACAATCTACCTCCGTTGACAAAAAAGGGTTCGATTCGATTTCCAAGTATCACCTAAAGAAAGTTGGAGCGAACAATGGCCGAAACGTCGTGAGTATGGAAATTAAAATGAGGACAACAGTCCGAACAATGCACATAGTGTAATTATTAATTATAATTAATTATTACTCATCCAAAATGGAAGCGCCTTAATTTTCAACGACTGCAGTTCAAACCCAAATGTTCGATTCAACCTTTCTAAACATCTACGTTTTATTCGAAAAGAACATTTGAATTTTTTAAAAATTTCTTATTGTTTGTGAATGTCCTGTGATTTATGAGTAGTTCTAGCGATCAAAATATACGAAAATATCTAGGTGATAAATCTGGGTGAGCATGGAGGAAGAAACCTCCATTCTAACGATACTCATTTTTGCAGAAGGTCAACTTAAATTGTCATGCTGGGAATAAACAGATATTCTTCTTTTGTTTTTATCAAGGTAGGTTATTTCCGACGTAATACTGTGTTTATCCGATCACGTTGCTGTGTACAAGTGATAGTCCTTCCATATTCAACGGCTCGTAATGAACGACAACATTCATATTCTAACAAATGAAGAAGGAATGCTTCTATCAGTGTTGGCTTTTGTTTCTCTTTATTGATAATGATTCGTTTTAAACGTTCTTTTGACATTCATAACCCATTTTCCATTACCTGATGCATAATAAACTTCGTAAGTGACTGCGGCAGATATTCGACACATATGTTAATTCTGAAGCGATAGCCTATGAAAACCTACATTTGCTTTTTGCAACTTTTCTTACTTATGCTCACAAAGGCACTATAACTGATGCACTGTCGAAGAGAAGAATTTATAAACTTATTTAGCGCGCAGTTTCTTACAATTCAGCGTTAGTATTGGTTGGATTTATTGATTAACAATTCATAACGGTGAAATGCATAATTGTTTTCCGAACATAAAAATGCTTTAATCTCTTGGAAAACAGAAATAATTTATTGATTTGTGTCTCTTAATTTTATACAAATAGAGTTTTTGCAATATTTTATAATTTGAATCAGGAAATAAATAATAATTTTACAATTGCATTTTGTCCAAAAGAAACACGGCAGGTTATTTATTAAAACCAACCTTTGACAGTAAAAAAGTTATAGATTTATGCGTAGATATAGAAAATTCGTATTTCTGAGAGATGAAGCAGAATTACTGTTAAGCAGAAAAACAAATACAAGACTCGATTTTCAGACAGTAGGGGGCAATATATATGAAATATATAACTTTATGAAAACGTGAAGTATTTGTCATCATTTTGGCGTTTAAGAAATAATGTTTAGTTTGGGAACGATACGGATCAGCCTCATAGATGTATTACTACAGACGTCAAAGAACACACAAAACTCGATTCTGTAATTACATTGAAGGGGTGGTGTCTGGAAGACGGTTTGCAATTAAGCTATAGGTGGAAAGTCTGAACTGAAGACTGAAACAACTGATTCCATTATTCATTCTCCACCCACACAAGGGTAAATTTGACACAAGGTCGAGTTATCAAGTTGGCAGGACGTGGCCATGTATATAGAGAGGCTGCAACTTGTCTGCATTCGCTTTTCAACAGGCCTTTAGAAATGTCGGTTGTTGCTGTCTAGGTCCTGAAATTTCTACATACAAGGTTAGTGAACTTATTTAGAGATATGAACGACCCCAGCCAAATCTAGCATAATATTCGTAATAAAACAAATTATCGCTAATACCCATCAAAAATTATGCTCCTCCGAATATCCATTTTACGTGTCTGTATCTTTTATAACTTTCGTGCATTTTTACTGCTTCCTCAAGGTAAAACCAGATTATCCTTTACCGTATAATTACATTCCACAAATGCCTATCGCTCTTAAGAATGAAGATGAATAGCACGCTCTTATTTGACAGATCGACAGTTCACCGATACCAAAGGAAATGAACAAACATTGTATTGTTATACATCTCTACAATAAGTCTGATGTGACAATAGCTTCTGAGTAAAGGGTAGGAAGGTGTGAACACAGTAATGTTTAATCATACCCATTGGCACGTTTAGTTTAAATTGAGATAAGACGATTTTTAAAAAATCGGTACTAGACTAAATAAGGAATTAGCGTTATCATGATGATGTTGCGCCAATGATTGACATTTCATTACGGAATTTAAATCTTGTGGTTCAACTTCTGGCCTCCGTTATAAATACGTAAGTTTAAAACTACATTCAGCCACACAAACACTCACACAAAGATACACAGACAGACGTGTGTGTGTGAAATTGTGTATATATGTATATATATACACATATACGTATATATATATATATATATATATATATATATATATATATATATATATATATATATATATATATATATATTTATTCTCAAAATGTGTAAATATATGCATGTGTATATGTGTGTGATCGGATATTTATGCATTTCCAGTTTTCATCCGATTTTGATTAAATGTTTTTTTGTTTGATAGATAATTCAGTGCTGGTTTTGAATCCAAATTGTTGGCAACAGTGGCTCTCCACTACTTCCTGTCCACTCTCAACAACGCTTTACTATTTACTATCAGTTTTTGGATATATACCTTTCATAAAATCTCTAATGAAAAATAAATAGTTTAAATTATTACAATAATATTATTTATTATTATACAGCTCTTTCTTTAGGGCCACCCCCATTCGAAACGATACCCCCGCCGCATTTGTGGATGTGCCCCATTTGCACTCAAATTTTGTTACTAATATTTATTTTCCAGTAGGGTGACTTTAAACTTTTAACTGTTCAAATTGAACGGCAAAAATTCCCAGTAATGAAAGACACGGTCGAGGACGGGTTATACTGCTAGCATATATATAAGAGCGTGTGCAAAAAGTCAGGTTTTGATTACCAGTGTTACTAAGACTCACTTGATTATGTTAGTAATCATTACTAAAAGTTAAGTAGTGTGAATATTCCTAGAGCTTCTTAGTATTGCACAATAACCTAGTTGAAGATTACACACATCGAATATATTAGTCTAGAAGCTTGTTAGCGTTGCACTATGATAAGCGCGTTGATATATTAGTTCCATTGTTTTTTGTCATGCTTTCGGTAGTCTCTCAAGAGACTTATCTCGGATGAGAAGCCGGACATCAGTCAGCAGCTCATAACTAAAGAGATGTATCCGCTGCCGTACGGAACCTGGCAATTATCTTTTAATTTGACGTCTCTAAAATAAAGCTGAGATATTGTAAGTTATTCTGTATATTCTTTATTCAGATCCCAACCTGAAAACAATATTGTTTGGCAGATGTATTTTCAAACTAAGCGGTGTTATGTTACCTTTTCGTTTTTCGTTTTACTTGCTTCATTTTTTCCTGCCGGGAGAACATTTATTCTCCGTGTAACATAAGAAAATAAAGAAGGAATATTTACCAAACATAGTTTAAGTTAGATGCCTGCATTTAAATGACGTATTTATCTTAACACAAAAAAGTGAAGACAGGCCTCGCGGTGTTTTTATGTAAAAGTTGGAAGAGATAAATAAATTTATTTAGTATTTTTCAGCAAAAAATACATAAACAGATGAGAAAATAATTAAATCTCATTTAACAGAAACGTAAATAAAAGTAAGGGTTTATTCTCAGTGTTCCCTACGTTTATTTTGTTTTTCGAAAATATTTTACGTTGTAATAGAAACTTCTGTCTGCCGAAATAATTCAGAAACACTAAGAGGAGTGTGACAAAGACATTTTCATAGAAAATGAAAATTTTCAAGACTTGTGTCAAAACGTGACACTTGTGTATTTCTTCTACTGCCCGGAAAGCTTCGAGTTATTTAATTCTAAGGAAAGATCAGCTTACAGAGATCCCCTTCACTTACAGCAACTCTCAGACCACAGTGGAGAAAAAATATAGCTTGTACTACCTCTAAAAACACTCATCATCGATCGGCTCATGTGATTTTCTTCCGTTACAATAAATATTCACACTCTTCCAGAGGTTTCAAGGTTTAAACGGTTTTTGGGACATAAGTTTATCTAAAATATCAAGTTGAGTTCATAGATTCAATCCATCGACGAAAGATGCTAGGAAAATGGCTGTCACCTTGTACTACTCCAGAAAGAAAATAAAGAAAGAAAGAAGAAAATAGCCCCTCTTAACCAGTAGCTCTCTGCCACCAGTATCGTAGCGGATAACAGAGATAAACTTGATTATGACACCGTCCCATCCAGCCAACGGCAGTATCGTAATTTTGGATTTTTAGTAATAACAATTGCAGCGCCCCAGGATTCCTTCAAAATGGCCGATATCCGGTCATCGTATCTTATCGTGTATTCTTCTATTATTTACATTATTCGGAATATCGTCCTTATCTTCTTCGCCATATTTATTACAACGTTTCGGCCGTTGTACGCTCCGGACTTCTTCAGGTGGTTGGAATGTCGAACTGAACCCTTTATTTCGCTCACTGGGGTAGACTGTTCTAGTTCCACGTGACATGTATATTGGATATCAGTTATCAGTTATTTCCTGTTAATTTCATTCTGAAAGTTCTCCACTGCCGTAACCGGGTATTGAACAGACACTCTTTGGGTCCTGTCACTGGATATAAATAATGCCTTTATCCACTGCGCCTTGTGTCCTTGAGGATGGCACAGTGGAAAAAGGATAAAGCACTTACAGGTAAATAGAAATTAGTAAGCATACTTGCAGATCTTCACGGCAAACCTGAAACACCACTGCGTTACTACAAATTGCATAACTCGGCTAGAAACGCGAAATGCATTCAGGGTGAGCTATTCCGTAAGTGGTTGCTGTTTAAATTTAAATAATACATGAAATATAATATTTATTAGGGTATTAATGTACATTATTATGTCAAGTTTGAGAGCACACTGTTACCAGAATACAACACAAACTGACGCGTGAGGCTGCAATTTTACCTTGTGTGAATGCACAATATTTAAGAAGAAAGAAAGTATGAAACAGTCATAGGTCAAACTCATGGATAATCGCATATAAAAGAAGAAAGTATTCAGACATTCGACAATTTATATTTCCATTCTCGCAAGAAGACAGAAAACTGTTCGAAAACATAATAAAGAAAATCTCAAAATTTTTCTATTGTCATTAACCAAAATTATATAAACGAAATATTGCTTCCCATTAAATATTGCTACCCAAATAAGCACATTATATATATATATATATATATATATATATATATATATATATATAAAGAAACATAGATTTAAGGTGTGCTAAAATTTATGGGATAAAGTGCTCAATATTGGAGATAGAGCGTATGTATAAATATAAAAGTGAACATTGAAGTCAACACTCAAAGGCGACAGGATGTTTCATGCTGGACGCAATCGTCAGCCTGATGTTTGAATCCAGCTCTGTCGCCTCTGAGTGTTGACTTCAAGGTTCACTTATATATATATATATATATATATATATATATATATATATATATATATATATATATATATATATATATAATACTGTTTCATTAAGACGGATCTAAGTCAGCAGTAAATAAATCTGTGTTATTCGCGAACATTTCTATATTGGATCCTGTTATTTAAGTCATGCCAATTATTAGTGAAAAATGATATCGCACAAATGTCTGCTATTTCTAAAAGAAATAGAAAAAAGACATTAGACGCTTAAACTTAATTCACATTGTAATCGGTCCAAGTCATTTGAACAACCTTTATATATATAAATAGAAATGAGCGGGAATATCTTATTTTCATCTTCGCCAGACTGGTTAACATGTGTGAGAACACATCTTTATAGAGGGTTATGTGACTAAATATATTTTCTGTTTTTTTTTTGTTTTTTTTTCAGGGAAGCTTTGAATCTAACGCAGAAGATGAAAAGACTTGCGGCTTTCGCTGGTTTAGCCGTCATGCACACATTTTGTCGAGGGATAACGGTCATTTTAAATGTCGGCATGTCCTTCGTGTTTAAAATATGAAATGCGCCCCAGGACTCTGAAAATGATTTGTCTACAATATGTGTGTGTATTTTGGCAGCATGTTTTCATTGAGATTGAATAATTTCTAACAGCATATATGTCTACATTCGCAAATCAGAAAAAAATTCTTGTTGAATAGAAAATTACACATTTCATGAAAATAATAAACATAAACGAAATATTCAGAAAGCTATCTATATTAAAAAATTGAAACCAAACCTTCATAAAATAATTAAGAATACTGCACAAATGTTTTATAATATTTACAGTAGATCGTTTAAATATCGGAGTTTGTACAAGAATTCTTAATACTCATTTCTTAAAAAAAACTCTCAACAACGCCATACTTAGTTAAATCCCCCGAAGAGTTAGTCAAGCCAATCACTGTACTCAACTCATCGTTCTTCACTTCACAAGTAAAAAAAAAAAACATTTAAATGAACACATCAATTTTGTCTTTGAAAATGATGAACACTTCAAATCGAAAGGTGGAAATTCCACCAGAAATTCTTCAAAGTTGATTTTTTTTAAAAGTGCAAGAAATATGGTACCATCTTTGAACTTTCATATGTCATCATCCAAGTAGTTAGAGACAATTGGTAAGTTTCTTAGAACTAGTGTGCGTCTTGGCGGGTGTAAAGAATGTTGTAATGTAAACGAGGTGTGGCGTATGATATTTCATATCAAAATCTGTGTCGGAAATTTTCTCCTTGTCGGAGAAGGATTATTCGTCAGTGGAGAAGTCGATCATTAAAATTTATCGACACAAAATATTGTCGTTAAAAATAATATTTGCATTCAATAGCATCTTCCGCCTCGATACACT
>OZ038477.1:106200995-106243495 GCA_964036315.1 Acanthosepion esculentum
GTTGACCATAAAAAGAGAAACCTGTATTTTGGGGACAATGTAATATAAATACAAGTTCTATGACGTTTATTTTTTAAATGAATAAAAGCTTTGTTTCTCTTTGAGCCAAACCAATGCGATCATAGGGCGTCTATTGCAGACGCGCGCTCAGGCACATTTTATTCGTTTATACTGCAAGTATCCTGATCAGACCTTAGTTACTTTTATGGGAGAGAGCGTGTTATCTAGCCTGATCAAGCGTTCTGACTTGTCGCTTCGTGCCATCACAGCTATCGATGGCCCAAAGTGTTCTATATACCCAATTTCACTCACAAGGTTTGGGTCACGCGGTACGGTTTTCAGGCACGTTCCAAAGGTGCTATACGCTGGGTCTTCTTTCTGAGAAATCAACCGTGGTGAGATTCGTGGTCACAAAGCGAATCTTCTAACCAATGGGCCATGCATCCATATATATACAGTGTGTCCATAAAGTTAGTGCGCATTTAAAAAAATTTATAACTTTATTTGTATTTGCGATAGAAATAATTTTTAAAAAGGATTAGAAAGACGTAAATCTATATTTTTTAAGGTTTTATTGAAATTTTATTTAAGTCTCCACATGCCCTCCATCATTAGCAATACAAAGGGTAATACGATTCTGCAGTTCACGGAAAACATTTGCCAACTGATTTACAGTAATGCCTGAAATCACATTAGTTATTTTTATACTTAAAACCGGGTACATTAAACTTTATAACATTTTTTAAAGATTATTTCTATCGCAAACACAAATAAAGTTATAAATCTTTAAAGTGCACACGAACTTTATGAACACCCTGTATAATCGTATTATATATAATCACATTTCCTGAATTATTATTCATCGAATAATCCCTTCCCTCTCTGGTAACTACATTTAATGGAATTTGTTAATCGTCAATAGCCAAAGTGAGAAATAGTATTTTGTAGCATAATGTATTATAACCCCCACCTATCTATGGTTTGCTGTAGCTTTTGACCGGAAAAATTACATAGATATACAGATGTTTCGCCCGATTGTTACAGAAATGTAAAAGATGGGTCTAATACCATACCCTAAATACATAACGAGATGTCACTGCCATAACAATTAGATTTCATTTATTTCTGAAATATTTCTTGACAAAAGATTTCTGAGAGAATGTAATAACTTTTGATATGTCTTCGTAGAGGGCAGTGAATGCTGGACAATCTCCCGACTGATGAAAGTGTCATGAAGCAATAGAAATGTCATTCTGCATCAGGGTTTTGAGAATATCAAAAGCTGAACATGTAAGAAACGTTTGGCTCATATTACACGGGTCAAATGAAAATAATATGGCCCAGCAAATTAAGGAAAATACATTCAGTTATGTGGCACAAGGGCAAATATAGTTTTACAGAATTACAAAAAGAAAACGTGACCAATATTCACAAAACTACTTACATTGTAAACACCCTGTCCAGTTTATTATCCCTGTAGCGCAAAAAGGATTTCTCGACCAGGGTCTTATCATGATACTTATTTTATTGTTGTTCAAACTTCTTGCGGAATGATTGATTACTCGTGCCGCTTGGGTCTGATATCTAAAATAAAACAAAGTCAATGCATCACTGTCAGAATCTATACCCTTGCGGCCTTCTGACCACTCATTTGCCATCCTGGATAAACCTCCGAATTCTGTCATATTGATCATTAGTGTATTTGCTTTCATGATTGAAAATTTTATTGAGAAGAATATTAAATTAAGTTCATGTGAAAAATGTTAAATTAGTTTACTTGGAAAAATAACAAATCATGTCTCCTAAATTAATTAGTGAATTTCGCACAAAAAGTCTGTTTCTCTATTCAAAACATGATATAATATATCAATTCAGAAGAAAAAAAATTATACTTTAATTAAATACGCTAAAGTTATTCCAAGTCCTAAAAGCAAAAAAAAATACTTAAAGTGAATACAGAAGTCGACTATTGCAAACCAAATCCGATGCTAAAAATCTTCCTTCCCAATTGAAGGATACGATTTAAATATACCACCAGCTTTCTCCGTCATGTGCATTATGACGCAGTCCGAAGTATAGAACCTCATGATCGGGTAGTAAAATCTAAAAATCCTGTAAATATTAATCTGTGAAGCATTTTTTTAAATATTTGTCTTTATCATTACTGAAATCGCTATTTATCTGTGTAAATGCTATCAACCATGGTAAGTATATATTGCATATATTTATATGTACACGATAAATCAATGTTTACAAAATCCATCGTCAAACATTCACTCGGAATACTTTCCCCGTGATTATTCTTTAGTGTGGAAAAACTAACCGGGAATGCAGGCAATTAATTTTAAACAGAAATTCCTATTTCCAGAAGGAAAAATGGATCGCACTTAAGCGCTTTCCGAGCTACATGTGGATCACGGACTTCGTGTTGAATTGTATTGCATTACGTTTGCCTAATCGAATTTTTTTTTATGTCAGTGTGATGGACAAGCTTGGTGTTTTGAGTAATTGTATCTCGCGGAATAGAATTGTTTGCGTGCGCCAAGAGCCTGCAGCGACTTGCTTGGTAAATCTTGTCGGAAAATCGACTAGAAATATACAAGAAGGTAAGTACAGTTTTGAAAAGTACCGTAGAGGAAAAGTTGTGAATCGCAGATGGAAGAATTGTTTGTCCACCGACTTGAAGAACACTTCAAACACGACGAATAGATAAACATAACAATTCGCTTTTATTCTCCGCTTTAAAATAAACACTTCTGACCTCAATGCGTTTAAAATAAACACTTCTGACCTCAATGCGAAAAAACATGTTTTAAATGCTATGACAATACAGAACGTCAGCGATCATGACTATCTGCGGATTAATTTTATTATATATTGTTAGGAAGGATATTGTTAATGTGTCCCTTTGCATTATCCGCGGTTTTCAATTCCGCGTAGCCTATTCTGCAATTGAACTACTTGCATGCAAAAATGAATGCAACATACCAGAGAAAAATTTAAGCAAATCAATAATTCCACTTATGTATATATCAACAGTTATGCTACACACATATCATTCTGAGAAAAAATACACATGACCTGTACTGGAAAAATAAAAAGTATATACCTATTGGTATATTTCCTACAACATGGGTATAAAAACATTGATTTCACACTTATTCTCAATCGGAAACAATTCGCGCTCAGTCTCTGAATATCCCATTCTCTCCCTGATATACGCATTATCCTTCTGACACACTTTTCCTCTGTTCCATTTAGGACATATATATATATATATATATATATATATATATATATATATATATATATATATATATATATCGTTTTTTAACTACCTGTCAGTATTAAATATGCTCAGTAGAATATGAGTTCTCAAGAAATGTAGTCTCCTATTTATCACAAAATATATCGAGTGACCTCAAGAAAAGAAGTTCTGTGAAATTTATATTTTAACTAAATTGTAAGTCTGTAAACATTTTTCATCGGTATGTTGGATTATTTCTTTTATAGACGTTTGCTATTCTTTTCATTATGTAAGATAATGTTGACACTGCTATATTTCATTTTTAGTAAATATTGTGTTTTTATGTACACTGTCTCACAGTTGGTCTGAAAAAAAAATACTGTTTACGAATAGATAATTCAAAAAATACATATTCATCCTCTCCGGCAACAGCTCCATCCGATTGGCACATTGATGAACGTAAAATAAATTTTAGATTATAATATTTTCCCTATATCTCTAAAATATAAAGTAGATTGTCATATAAATTATGGAAAAACTAGAAAGATACGCTATTTATAAAATATTTTAAATGTCACGATAGATATAAAAAAATATATTTACAAATTTATATAAATAAATATTTCTGAAGAGATACATTTATAGACAGGCACACAATATATATATATATATATATATATATATATATATATATATATATATAACAAAATAGGTATTTCACAAAACAATACATCAAAACCGTTGACACATATTCGATATAAATATGCTAATCTGATCAAAGGAGAAAACACCCCACTACGACGACATAGTCTAAAGTGTCATGTTCACAACCTCATCTACAGCAAATTTCCTCCTGGGCTCTTACAACATTTCACTTTTCCTGGGAAAACATCAATTATCACAGTAATATAATTACTTCTATTATCATAGTAATATAATTACTTCTATTATCACAGTAATATAATTACTTCTATTATCATAATAATACAATTACTTCTATTATCACAGTAATATAATTGCTTCTATTATCATAATAATATAATTGCTTCTATTATCACAGTAATATAATTACTTCTATTTTCAAAGTAATATAATTGCTTCTATTATCATAGTAATATAAGTGCTTCTATTATCGCAGTAATATAATTACTTCTATTATCATAGTAATGTAATTGCTTCTATTATCATAGTAATATAATTGCTTCTATTATCACATTAATATAATTACTACTATTATCATAGTAAATAAAAACAATTATATTACTGTGATAATAGAATTATATAATTACTTCTATTAGCACAGCAATATAATTACTTCTATTATCATAGTAATATAATTGCTTCTATTATCATAGTAATATAATTGCTTTTATTATCATAGTAATATAATTTCTTCTATTATCACAGTAATATAATTACTTCTATTATCATAGTAATATAATTGCTTCAATTATCATAGTAATATAATTGCTTCTATTATCGCAGTAATATAATTACTTCTATTATCATAGTAATATAATTGCTTCTATTCTCGCAGTCATATAATTACTTCTATTATCATAGTAAAGAAAAAAAATTATATTACTGTCATAATAGAATTATATAATTACTTCTATTATCACAGCAATATAATTACTTCTATTATCACAGTAATATAATTACTTCTATTATCAAAGTAATATAATTGTTTCTATTATCACAGGAATATACTTACTTCTATAATCACAGTAATATTAGTATCACTAGTAAATTAACTGATTGAAAGGAAAAGAATAAAAATGAAATCGGAACGATAAAAAAAAATTAAATTTCACATACGCAGCATCCCTAGTTCCTGTGCATGTGTATTGCACCAACATAACAAATATATCGCGATGACGTTCCAGAGGTCGAATCGCGTCACTAGAAAACTTTTTTTCCACTTCATAATGCATATATATATATATATATATATATATATATATATATATATATATATATATATATATATATATATATCGAGCATGTTTGTATGAATAATCTGGATATATGTCTATTTTATATTAATCCTCTCGAATACTCGGATCTACTTCTTAATGTTGATATTATATTCATTAAGGAAGATTTCGTATGATCATATTCAGTGGTGAATTGGTAAGACAAAAATATTAATGTAATTGATTGATATGCATTGTTCATATATACAGGGCCTCGAGAATTTGAATGTTTTGCTTATCATTTTCATGCTGGTGTATGCTTCTATTGTAATGTAATACTTCTCTTAATTTTGAATATGGTCAGGAATGTTCATTTTTACAGTTGATTTTTAAAATGATTTTTACGGAGCGCATTTATACGTGTTTATTATTAAAACGGAACGTGTTTCATGCGCATATACGAATATATATATATATATATATATATATATATATATATATATATAGACATATATATATATTACGCACACTTAGTTGTTTTTTGCATATGTTTGACGCGAATAATCCTGTTACCACTTGAGTATTTAGATAGCATTTTTAATGAGGTCTTGTGCACGTATCAAATATAAGTTTTTTTGTCGACATAGTGAAGCCCACATAACGCCACAGAAATGGCGCGTAAAACGATACAACAAGTCAAGAACTTTGGCTTCTGTTATTTATCAGCGTATTATTGCACAAATCTTTGCTTCGAGGCGTCAAACTGTAATATCTTTCGTATACTACTTGTTTCAGTCTTTCTGTTCAACCATTCAGTATATACACGTATAGATATATCTGCATTGTTGCATAAGCATCAGGAGTTACACACGTAAAAGCACACGAGCGATATTGAGTGGATTTTTCTCTTCTTTTCTTTTGCGTAACTATAAATGATTGTTCCTTATATTTGCCTCTTTTCATGCACACATGAAAAAAATATTTCTTAGATTTATGAAGTCAGAATATTTTCCTCTGCAAAGTGTGTCGAGGAATGGTTTGCAAAATTGTATTGAACATTTTTCTCCTTTTATGCGTCGGGTCACTTTCGGGGCGTCGGTGGACATGGCTCTCAACGACTGGCTATCACTTGTAGCTTCAAGCAATATAATCTTACACTCATTCCCTGTAGTGACATACATTTTCACAAGCTCATAATATATGTTACTCACAATCTCCCTATACTTGTGTTGCAGTCAGTATATAATATAAGTATCGAAATCTCCAACCGTCATTAAATATCCCATATTTTTCAGCTGTCTCTTTCTGAATATACACATCAGTGATATTTTCGTTTCTATTGCCCTTAATAATTTCTCGTTGCTCTCATAACCTCTCTATGACATTCTCAACATCTTTCTGTAGATATTTATTGCTTCGTAGGCTTTTTAGCTACTACGGCATTTTCTAGCTTTCAGCCATATAAGAGGATTCATATTACATAGCATTTCAGCAAAGTTTGCCGATTATCTCGCGAAAATTTGCTACTTTTTAATGCTTTGCTTAGGGATTGGAAGTTATATTTCGCTATTTCAGTACGTATTTAAATTTTGACTGTCCTTATTGCTAATAAATATACATTCTGACTTATCAGAATATGAAGGGTATTACTTTTTTGTTATTTTCCTTTCCTGAATTTAGTATGTTTTTTCCGAATATTTGCTTCTTTGTCTGCGATAAAAAGATGAAATATTCCTATATTATTTTCTATACTTTTAAAAATACTTGTTCTCTTAGGCTCACCTTTCTAGCAAATCATTTTAACAGCTCCGTTATAGCTTAGGCTTTTCAATTTGTCTCATTGGGATAGGGACAATCCGAAACGTTTTTTTATTTTTATGAAATTTCCAGAAAAATCCGCTTGAAAAAAACAAACAAAAAAAAAACAGAAAAATGAAGTGCATTTCATCATTCTCAAATATATACGAACCAATATATTTATCATCTTTGTACTTTCTACGTTCAGATTCTACAAAGTGATGCTGTTTCTCCTTTAACTGTATTCTTGTATCGTATAAAATTCGGTGACGAGAGAAAGCCTCCAGAATTTAGTGCAAAGATAGAAGCAAAAACAACCAGAGTTGATTCAAAGAGACGTGAATTGTGTCAAGAATAAAATCTGACCTTAATTTCCATGATCAAGAACACCCACTAAAGAAAAGGCGTGAATTCAATAGCAAGTGGGGAAAATAAGTAAGCAATTGCAATGACTACGAGCACCTGGCTAAAAAATATATGGGAATATAATCTATTGTATATGAAACGACTTAGATTATTACCGCCTCCGCTTGCTGGTGTCGAATATGATATGGCGTAATCGGCGACTAAACATTTATTAGTGAAGGCAGAATCTATTTAAAATTTTGTTATAATATATAATATATATATATATAATATATATATATATATATATATATATATATATATATATATATATATTCAGATGACTTAAATTTAACTCTCTCTCTCCATATATATATATATATATATATATATATATATATATATATATATATATATATATGTATGTAGTTAAATCTAGACCAAAATTCAAATGGTTTTGAAACTTTATACACACACACACCTATATATATATATATATATATATATATATATATATATATGTATATATAATTAAGTAATTCATTTCTATCATACATATATGTGTGTGTGTGTGTGTGTGTGTGTGTGTGAACTCTGAGGTCAGAACCTCGGAGCAATAGTAAGTTTGAAGCTTGAACGCATTCTTCAGGCCATATATATCCATATGCTCTATCTCTGATATTGGCCACATTTATTCATAAATGTAGCAGACATTCAAAATTTGAATGATAAGCTAAAGAATATGAAACGCTTAACAATCTAACATGTTTCACTATTATTAATGCTTCATTACAGAGAGAAAACAGACTAAAATACATAATTATGTTATTTTTAATTTTGTGTGAATCAAAAGCCTATGTTCAGTCATGTTTCATGTTTAAAGCCGTGGATAATTCTATATGCATGTAAGATTGTAAAAGTTCTATGCGGACATCAGATGGTTAACTGCATTCGTGATTGTGTCAGTGCATCTGTCTGGTGGGTGGATTTCTAATGTTTTCACTTTTGTATGGCCAGTCGGTGTAGTGAGGTGGTATTAGATTAATCTGGGACTGATTTAATGTACGTAGTGCCTGTAACATATAGATATTCATGTAATTAGTCTTATGTTCATAGTTGATATTAATGTCTCTTTAAAATTTCAATGTATTTTCTCAAAGAATTAAGTTTTTTTTAATTCGGGTGGTATTATCTATGGTTTTAATGCAGGTGATACATGACTGACCAATGAGAATGGGAGCATACAAAATTGAAAATACGAAAATTGTGTCTGCCTTTTTGTTCTTTATCATATATATATATATATATATATATATATATATATATATATATATATATATATTAAATAAAAACAGACCAGTTTAAGGTTCCATATAATACATTACTTCACCACAGCCCTTTTAAAAGACAGCGGATCATCAGATTTTATTTACAATGGTTGAAACGAAAAATGAAAAGAAATTTACACATTTATGACGGGCAGTAATAAGTATATGTAAATTAACGAAGTGAGGAAGTGAAGGATGTAGAGAGACATGATTCAGTTAGATGTAACATTTCTATTCTTTCAAATTTAAATTTTTAGAGGAAATCCAGACATTGACACATTAAATCTGTTAACGGAAGTTATATATAGATATGAGAGGGGGATAGAACAAAATGGCATGAAGAGAAAGAGAGAAAGAAGTTGTGATAAAGTGTCATTAACTTTCTCTGGAATGAACGCTGTTTTTTTGCTTTACTTTGAGAGTTCATAACTATTATAATGTTTAATATAAGTTTGAATGTTTAAACAGTCTAAGGAAATTAATTTAATTATATATTAGTTAATTTTTTTTTAAAACTTTATTACAAAAATTTTGGGGATTTAATATGAAATAGTCGATTAGAAAAATATTCATAGAATTTACATTAAAACACTAAAAAATTTATTTTCAAATATAAGTTTACTTCTAGTTGTAATTGATTATTAAGGTAATATCTCTATAAGTTTGAATTTATGAGTTTAATTAGCGACTATTTTTAGATTGGTAGTTTCTCTTACTTAAAATTTAGTTTTAAGTTAATATGGAGTGATATTTGAATGTAATATTAGAGATCTTGCTCTATCATATATTGTAAACACATCCACGTAAATTTCATATACATACGTTCTTTTACATCCTACAGTCACTCATACAGGTACACATGTACCGATATACATGGGTAATTTCATGTATTAATACCTACATATATCTATTTAAATGTTTCCGCATACTTACACATATATATATATATATATATAGGTGTGTCATTAGAATTCCATAAAAAAAACCTCTCTAAAAACATTTTTAGGTAATGACTTTAGTATTCACTTATCAAAAGTCTAAATTTTTTATCCTTAATAATGATTATTAAAGGGTAATTCATTTAAATTTTTTAAAAAATAAATAAATAAGTTTCAACGTATTGTAAATAATTTTAAACTCACAATTCCAAATGGAGAATATTAAGGGAGAAAGTGGAGTAAAACATCAATAACATACCTGTAAGTCCCCCCTTTTGTTTTGTTTTTTGCACACACACACACACATATACACGCATCAGCACCCATGCACACACACACACATATATATATCTAAATATACACACATACACATACATATATATATATATATACATATATATATACATATATACACATATATCCTTATATCTACACACCCATATACATATACACACACATATATATGTATATGCTCATACGTACACGCATAAACATGTAGATATACACACACATACATACACATGTAGATACACACACGTACATATATACACACGTACATGCATACACACATATACATATATACATATATACACACATATATTCACATACATACATATACACCTATACATGTACACATATACACACATATACATAAACATGTATACACATATGCACACATATACATACACACAGCTTTCCACATATACTCATATACATATAAATACATTCACACATACATATACATACATACACATATAAATATATATATACATATATACACACATAATCATATATACATACATACACATACATACACATACACACATATACACATATATAAATACACCCACATGTCCGCATATGCAGAAAATATGTCAATATTCAAACGTATCTACATTATTATATTTCGCCAATATTCACCCATATTATATATACGAACTCACAAATTCATATATTTATACATATATACATACACAGATTACCCGTAATCACATATCCGTGGTATGACACACATATACCCATATATCAATACACCTACACACACACATTATACATATATATATATCCATATACATATATATATATATATATATATATATATATATATATATACATGTACATATGCACACACATATACATATATATATACACGCATCCGCACATATACCTGTACTCACATACCCATATACATACATATATACAACCATATATACATGCAACTACATATATTTCAAAAAACAAAAAAACCTAAAAGAAACCCACAAAAGCCTACCTATATACCTACACGTATATATACATACATATCAATATTCATGCCCGCCCACTACAAATATGTGTTCACAATACACAATTACACCAAAGCATGCCTATTTTTCTATATAAAAACATATACATATACATGTCAAAAGACGTATCAATGTTTCAGTTCAATTACATAGTTATATGCATAGAGTTATGTGTTCACATTCATATGGGCAAAACATTTCAAAAGGAAAAAAATAAAAAAATAAAGATCAAGTAATATTAGTCTTCCTATATAGTTACTTTTAAATATATTCGTTAGGTTAAGGTTGTTCTTATGTCGGCATTTAAAAATTAGTTCATTATGTCTATTTAATAAAACATCCGGATCTTTATACTTTATAATGAGGATCTTTTCTTTTAGATATAAGTTGCATCTGTCTCTGAAATTTATTGGAGTTCTGACTCTCGAGATGAACTTCCACTTTATTTGTGGGGTTAAGCCACCCTCCAACAAATCCCAATAATGCCTTGACAGTGCCGTTTGGTTCTTTTTACCTTTTTTTTTAATTTAAATGAATTACCCTTTAATAATGTCAACGTCTGGATTTCCTCTAAAAATTTAAATTTGAAAGAATAGAAATGTTACATCTAACTCAATCATGTCCCCCCTTCACTTCCTCACTTTGTTAATTTACATATACTTATTACTGCCCGTCATAAATGTGTAAATTTATTTTCATTTTTCGTTTAAAACCTTGGAAATAAAATCTGATGATCCGCTGTCCTTTAAAAGGTCTGTGGTGAAATAATTTATTATATGGAACCTTAAAGTGGTGTGTTTTTATTTAAATTATTAGCTCTGATTTACATTGAGCTCTCTGGATTTTATCCTCTTTGGGTCTACCCATACGGATTACCTAGTTTTTCGTAAACTAAATAACTATATATATATATATATATATATATATATATATATATATATATATATATATATATGTAAAAGTGAACATAGAAGTCAACACTTAGAGGTGACAATATATTTCATGCTAGGTCTGACGATTGCATCTATCATGAAACAGACTGTCGCATCTAAATGTTGACTTCTATGTTCACTTTTATATTTACACACGCCCTATCTCTGATATTGAGCACCTTATCCGATAAATATAGCACACTTTAAGTCTATATTTCTTCATATATATATATGTATATATATATATATATATATATATATATATATATATATATATATAGGTTAGATAGCGCTTTTTTGCCATGTACACCACTTTATATGCGATATTCGTGTACATTTTAGGCTAGCCTCTCTTTAAAGTTTAATGTGAGTAGTAGTGAGTTAACTGATAATCGTTCCGTTTAACAATGGCAGAATGTTCAGGATTCGTTATCTGGAAGATATCATTTTTACATACGGCTGCGCAAATAGTAATGGACGCCAGAATGCACGGCTATATTAGACCGCGTTTGTAGACCAACGACTGCCGAGTCATACGGCCTTTGCTGCTGTTTATCGTTGCGTTAATGAGACAGGAACTGTGGTACCCCAAAGTATGGGTCGAGGGAGACTGAGACCTGCTCGTACGACTGATAACAGCAAACACATCCTGCGGGCTGTCGGAGACGTTATATGTGATTGGAGCGGAATCCGGATGGTACAATATAGGCTAGACACCAATATCAGTATACGATTAATAAATAGACTGGAATGGTAGCTGACTGTATGGTAGGGCCATATGCTCTCCCAGATCTTTTTACAAGAGCTGTGCACAGGACATTTATTTCGAGCACACGTCCATACCTGCTAGAATATGTACCCCTGCTAGAATATGTACCCCTGCTAGAATATGTACCCCTGCTAGAATATGTACACCATACGAGAACGAATGTGGTTCATTCATGGTGGGACTCCACACATTTTAGTCACATTATTCGCGATGGACTTTTGATATCTACCATGAAAAATGGATAGGTAGAGGCGGACCGGTTCCATGGGCTGCATGTTCCCCTTTTGGGTGTTTTATCTGTGGAGACATCTAAAACAATTGGTTTGTGCAAGAGACATTAATAATAGAGTTACGCTTCAGTAACGTGCCCTGGAGTCTTGTGAAGTATATATCAATGATCCGACGGGCGTATACGTATACGTAGAAGCAAGCGTAGGATATTTTGAACATTTATTAAGAGGTGGTGCTGAGTTACAATGATGTCCCATGAACGGACAATGTATGACTGCTAATAAGCATATATTCCGACAACAATGTCAAATTTTATTTTAGTCTCTTGAATATTTCGTTTCTCTCATCATCGAATGACTTCAGGTAATGGAAAATACATCAACACCGCTACTAGCCCCAAACAATTAAGAAAATGATGGTAATACACCCATTATAACGTGGGACATTGTAGCAAAAGCCAAATCTTACAATGGAAAAGCCGATAGATGTAATTTATGCCTTGTTGGAAAATTAGGTATCTTAAAACACCTGGTTTGTTGGTGACTCATTTTGCTAAGAGGCGTATTATGTTATTTAGGTTATTTAATGCTGAAATCGAAATATTTTGAAGGCAATTGTATACATTCAACTTGAGATAAAATGTATAACTTGGCATTTAAAATATGATGTTTGTAATTATTCTATATTGTAGGTAACTTTATATAAACATGTATTGCTTATATCCTTATAGTAAAATTATGTTTTTATACTTTCACTCCCTTGCTTTTTAGTTTGAAATTACTGTATTTGCCCATAGCTGGGACCCTAGCAAGTGATACCGCCACTGGTATGGGTGGTTGTTAGAAAACAGCAACTGAGAGGTGGTTTCACGCTCTTTAAATCCCGCAAACTCCCGATCAGAAGGCTTGCTGCCAGATGTAGTTTATCGTCATAGCAAGAAATTATATATATATATATATATATATATATATATATATATATATATATATATATATATATGCGCAAATTCAAATATAAAATAATCATATCTATACAGACAATATTGACGAAAGTAATTATAATTGCAAAACCTTTAGAGCAAAGTGTTTCCGTTCTTCAGGAAACTTATAAAGGCAAGCGTAGAAAAATAAATGTTTGTATAGAATAGCTGATTCCTCTTCTATGTGGTGTGTGCCGTCCGGACGGAGACAGTTATACCTCTCCAAAATTTCCTGTACTTCATATGTCTTTATAAAATGTGTTTGTTTTATAATTTGATATTTCTCCCAATCTCTACCTTAGCTACCATTTACACATGATCGGTTGATAGGTGATGTGCCGATTTCCTCTAACCTTTTGGTCTTCACTATGCCACGCTTGTGTCAAATTACCTTATATTTTCCTAATATACTAATTTGGATATCACAATGAACTATATCTGGCAGCAAGGCCTCTGACCAGGAGGATTTGAGGAGCGTGGAATTATCTCTTAATTGCTGCTGTGCCCATGGTCACTCTCAATGACGATGCTATCATATGTCAGGATCAATCTTTATGGGCAAATAGTTAACCCACGAAATAGTTACCCCACGAAAACAATATGAACGGATAAAAATATATTTTCAACGTAAAAAAAAAAATATGCAATGCATTTTTTGAAAAGAAAAACGGCAATATATTCTTATAAATGAAATTTTTAAGGCTTCCAAGAAAGTTAAATTTCGGCATTAATTGAGTTGATATGCCGACAAACAGACAGACAAACCCAAACCCTTCACTCTAAACTTCAGCTGTCTCTTTCTGAAACTAAGTTTAATGTCCTTTTTGTTTCCATTTTCTCTAAATCTTCGTCGTTGTTCACACGTACATTATCAAATGGTTTTTCTTAATCTGTAAAACACATGTTATATCCTTTTCTATTTTTATTGCTATTTTTTATTATAATTCTGGGCAATAGTTTCGTATTCCTTGTCCTAGGAGCTTTAACAATACTGTAGTTATGTTCGTTTCCCCATTCGGGTGTAATTCTGCTGTGCACTCTATTCATCAGAATTCAAATGAAGAGTTTTGTCAGGTGCCATTAGGTTGATTGTCCCCCGGAGCATTCCTTTACACCTGGCTTCTTAAGCGTCGTAATGAAAATTGATCTACTTATGTCTTCCCGTATATAACCACTGTTGTATATTTCATTTACTATGTCACTAATATTTTCATAGCCTATCTAAAGTTGACAGCATCGCAATTACAAATCCATATGATCCTGCTGCTTTCTTCTTATTCACTTTCGCCAATGCTGATATTCTCTCGCGATTTTAACATTTCCCCTTGTTCGATATTTTTGTTTATTGCGTGTTGACATCTAATATCGAGGTAGAATTTCCGATCAAAAATTTAAGACCGCTTAATTTTTTTTTTAAAAAGACTGTTTTTCATGGAAGATTTTTAAACATATCTTATCTAAGGTTACTAATTTTATAATCTAAAAGGTTATGTAGACAAAAATTTATAATCCGAACATTTTATTGAGAAATTGAAAATTTTATAAAATAAGGCGTTTTACACTTGATCAAAATTATAAGACCAGAGACAAAAATTCTACGAAATTGTACGAAAAGTGTACAAAAACATTCAACAACCAAATGTATTAATGAGTTCTACATCCACTGGTTTTGATGACTTCAAAAATTCTTTGGGGGTTTGCTAGAAATTCGTGTTTCCATTAAGCTACGAGGAATATTGCTCCAGCTTCTGAAGATAGCTTCACGAAGTTCATTTTTGTTGAATATTGTTTGCAATTTCGATAAACATCTCTTGCCATCCATCGCCAAATATTTTCAATTGTGTTCAAGTGCGGTGAGCATGCAGGATATTTCAAAAGATGGACCCCATTTTCTTGTAGAAAGGTCAAGGTCCGGTATGCAGCGTGGATTACAGCATTATCCTGTTGGAGTAACCGTCCATCACCACACTAACGACGGCCCTCCGTCACCAACGATGCTTTTCTGATTACCCTGCACCATCTGGAGCTCCATCGTCCCTCTATAAGAAAAGGGACCCGATACCATTAAGGACCCTCCACCACTATGACGTGCAGAGAAAATTTCAGGAGGCATGTTTTTGTTATGCCAATATCGGTGGAAGCCATCAGGACCATCGACATTGAACTTTTTCTCATCGGAAAACAGGACTTTCTTCCACTTTTCAATGTCCCATGTTTGGTATTCACGACTAAACCTTAAACGGCTCACTTTGTGACGTGGAAGCAGCCGAGGAATTTGTTTGCGCTTTTTGTCGTAAGTGTCGTCTGGTGGTTACTGGACTACAATCAGCATCTCTGGCTGCCTTAATTTGACTAGAAGAAAGTTCAATGGCTTTCACAACAAATCGTCTTATTCTCCTACTCAATGCCGGAGAAATGTTTTGGGCCTACCTGTAGATTTTGCCTTGCCATAATTCGCACTGCCCTTTAGAAAGTTGCAAATCACAGTTTTACTGCGAATAACCTTAGCTTCTTAGGCCACGAAAGTCAACGATAAACGTGAGGAAAATTATTATTACATTTTGATTCCGAGAAAATGCACTCAATTATTCTGTAAATTTACTGCGTGTCAATTAGATGTGGATGAATTTAAATGATGTACTTTTTCGGCATATGAAATTAAAGAGAATAAATATCGTTGCTATTGTTCTTGTCATTCATTCTTATATATATATATATATATATATATATATATATATATATATATATATATATATATATATAAAGACATTTTTATGTTTCTACATTATTTTTATAGATACAAATATTTAAGTAAATGCTCTGTTTACAATAAACAGTATTAAACAACATTTACCGGCCTGATTGTCCGAGAAATCTTCATAGAAAATATTCGTCCTCCGACAGGAATCGAACCTGTATCCTATACGGAAGCGTCAAAAAAGCCTGGCGTGCCTTAACCTATTGGGCTACAGAGGAGCGTTCATCAGGTAGATTTTACTCTCTTTAAACTAAAATCGTCCATGATTCTCTCACATACATCCATATCTGCTCATGGCGTATCTATAATAATAATAAATACTTTTATCAATGAAGAGAATTTATAAACATAAAAATGTCTTAAAATAATTGTCAGAAATTGTCCATTAATATATATATATATATATATGTGTGTGTGTGTGTGTGTGTGTGTGTGTGTGTGTGTGTGTGTGTGTTCTGGGGTTGTGGTGATGCATTAGCTCCCTTTGAATGTAATTATTTTATTTATGTAATTTGGGGATTAAAAATCAGTCCACAACAATATTATCAAATTGCAAACAAAATGATGTTGAGATGAAATAAGCATAGACAAGCACTATAAAATGCTTTAGTATGGACTTCAGAGAAATCGGTGTATATTTTAAAGAGTATATAATGCTCATGCAGAAATAAAGATGTCTTAATTATCCGTTATTTGAAATATGTTTTATCAGAGAACT
The DNA here is from genome assembly GCA_964036315.1 of Acanthosepion esculentum. Lineage (NCBI taxonomy): Eukaryota > Metazoa > Mollusca > Cephalopoda > Sepiida > Sepiidae > Acanthosepion > Acanthosepion esculentum. The sequence continues at coordinate 106,218,240 of OZ038477.1, forward strand.
GTCAATGACATCTGCCTTCTTCGGTCGTCGAAAAACTAAGAGAGAGAGAATTTTGATTTTTGTTTCATTTAGCGGTAAAACGCTTGTTCTAATGAATCATTTGGGTACTGTATATATATTTAAGTATTATTTTTATAATCTAACCTTTTCTCTTTTTATTCTTAATTACCATCATAATTGGTATTTTAATGTATTTTTATTGCTTAAAAACTAGTTTTTCTTTTATTATTAATTATTTTGGTACCAGAATACAATATCAATATGAAAGTTATTTAGTAATTTCTTGTTGTCAACACACACTTTCCAGAGTCATTCTGTAGTAAAAAATATCCATTAGGCTTCTTTCATGAAACGGTCCTACCAGATGAGGTTGTCTTTGAAGAATGGCTGTTTTTTTTTCTGCACCACGTCGGTAGGGGTATGTATTTGTCTCTCTAGCTATTTATTTTTTTTTAGTTTGTTATAATAGTTTAGGTCTTTCAGTAAATGGCTTTAAACTAACGATAGATACTTGAGAATGTAGATCATTTATTTTGATCCGATAATATTTATCAGTTCGATCTAGCACTTCAAAAGGACCTGTATAGTTCGCTTCAAGAGGCTTGTGAATACTGTCTATACTGATCGATACGTTTTTGTAAGCTTTAATTGTTCTGGGATGTACGTTTTAATATTGTTATTTTCATAAATACGGGTATTGGTTAAATCTATCTGTGATTGTGCCAGTGCTAGTAAGTTGCATAGGCCGACTTTCACTACCAAAGTGGGCCGTGACACACAAACAACTTTCCTTTTATGAGTTCGAGAGCGGGGATATATTCAGTTAGCGCGCGAAATGGATTTGTTGTTTAACCGACTTGTCCGGGTTGGTGTTGTAAAAGGCGTGCATAGGAGTTTATGATCAGAGAATAGTAACACTTGATGACGTTCCAAAATGTCCTATCGACAAATATGCGACCAGTAATTCTCGATCAGATGTTGAATATTTTATATGTGTGTTGTGAAAATTTTTTCGGGATAAACACTGTGTACATGGTTACCGATTATTAACTTATGTAGTGCGCCACGTCAGGCGTAGTTATTGTTAAAAAATTGAGAGGTTATTTAGGTTGGAGTTGAGCTAATGAAAAGAAATCACTAAGGGTTTTGATAATATTATTGCTTCTATTTTATTTAGTGTAATGACACCTTTTAAAAAATTACTCATTTTTCTATTAATATTGACATAAAAATTGTTATAAATTTTTGGGAATAATTTTCTATAAAGATTTATGATTCCTAAAAACCTACATAAATTTTTAAAATCAGTTGCTGGTGGGAAACATTGTAGGTTAGTGATTTTTGTTGTTGTTGCTGTGTTTTTGTTGGTTTAACAGCATCTGTACTTCTGTCATAACTTAGAAAGTCTAAGGATAAAACGTAAAATTAGCATTTACATACAGACAGTTTATGATAATTTAAAACAAAATTAAGATGTTGAAAACAGCATCCGTATCTTTCATGTACAACAGTTTATTTTCACTGTAGATTATGTTGTCTAATATATAGACTAAAACACAGTCTAGATTTACAAATAGTTTTTCCATGAATCGTTGACAATACATTTGTATAATGAAGTGCTACTGATACCTTATGACAGTCTTTCTTATATTGTCTGGGTACATCTTAATTTGTTGATAAACGATAAATTAATCGACCTTAGAAAAACGGTTTTTATGTGGTAGATTGGTAGAGTATACGTTCAGGTTTTGACCAGAAAGTTAATCAGTTTTAGTAATGCTATTCATGGCTCGATAGTTAGCTACCGTCCTCCTTTGGTGCCATGCGAAGTAGACCGGGCCACATACATGATGGTGATATAATTCCGCTCTTTTCTACCCTTGTAAGTGCTGCTTGTGTTGGGTTGTTTTTTTCTCCAATAGCTTCCGTGGATTTGTAAAAACTGTATCATGCCTACTTGTAACAATATGGCGATATACACAATAATATGAGCTCATTGAATGTCTATAAAGTGAAACAATATTTTTAATTTATCAATTATTTTGGATTTGTTGAGGCGTTTTTATATTATTAATTATTTTGTTAAGACTAGAATTTGCTGTTAGAATTTTGTTTCTACACGTGACTGGTTCGAATACTGTTTTGTCATTACAGGCTACATTCAGTTTGTAATAACTCAGGAAGTTGACTCCGAGTGTTTGTAACGTCGGCTATTAGGAATGTCATCCTATTCCAATTTCTATGTCTAGCATTTGGTCTATGGCAATTCTTTTCACATCTATCAAATGCAGTATCCTTTCCGTGTGTTAAATAATAGTTTAGAAGACTATTATTTTTTAGTGCAAGTATATCTTGGCCCCGACTTCCGGAATTTGACCCTCAAGTTCAGATGGAGTTAAATTTTTAGGAAAAATTAACTTAATTATCTTTGGTTATGGTAGATTTGGCTTGCAAGTTTTCGGATTTCAGAGTGTTTTGGGTTGTGCCCTGGGGTGGGGGGAATTGTTACAACAGGTTATGTAGATAGGAAAACCGGACAATGTTTGGGTATCATGGGAGCTGTACCCTATGAAGTATTCAGAATAGAATGGCTATACCCTGAATATATCCATTGACCTGATGAGCAAAAAAGAAATTGGTCAATTGATTTGCGGGGTGCCAGGTCGCCGCGATTAAGGAAAGGAAACATTGTAACCACGGTAAATCAAGTTAGGAGGTGCTGATCGGGTGTGGCTGTTTTCGTCGTGGAAAGCAGCCAGGGTCAGAAGGAATTGGTATGATGCAAACTGAGTTTTGACACACAAACACCGAGGGTTAACATTAATGGTGGTAAATTTATGAAGATTTGTTCAAGTGAATCTGGTAATACGCAAATACAAAAGTAATTAATGGGTTGTACTTGACTAAATATGGTGATGATGGACCGTGTTTGCTGTCTCACTGAATAGGAAATAAGTGTGTGTCATAACATATTTAAAGTGTAAAAATTTAGGTGGCAAGGACATAGATCATTTATGGAATTGGTTGACTGTGTACCTTGCGGCTTTTGGTATGTACTGTGTGAATTTGGACCAGTAATTTTTTTTCTGCAATTGTATGTACATTTCGTGTAGTCTCAAGTGAAGGGGCAAAGAATTTTGTTCTCTTCGGAAATGTTGGATCTCAGAGGTGTTACCTATTGACCTGGATAGGTGTAGAATATTGGAGTGTTCACTGTTCACTGTTGTAGTGATTTGTATTCAGACTGTCGTCTGAGCCGTTGAACTTCAGCCAGGGAAGTTACTGACGAATAATGGACGAATGATTGTTCTGTATACTTTTTGTTGTTGTTGAAAAGAAATGTTTGTGAGGCGTGAAAAAAAACTGGTCAGAATTTTTGTGTTTATGTTAATTCTTTTTCATGAATAGTATAAGTGCTTCTCAGTGAGGTCATGTGGCTGATGGCAGATGAAGAAAAAATGTAAATGGCCTGCCTTGCAGACACGAAAGTGTGGACGGTATTTCAGAGTAATATAGTTGAAATAAAATAAATAGTTGAAATAAAAATATTTTTTTTTAATGATTAGGTAAGGTATGTTAAATAATAGATTAGCAGACTATTATTTTTAGGGGGAAGTGTAACTTGGTTCCGACGTCCGGGGTCTGACCTTCAGGTTCAGACGGAAGCCATAATAAGGGAGTCGATTTTGATTGGCTGAGCTAGCCTGGGATTGATAGATAGAGAATGCTTTTTTTAGCAAGTCGAGTTTTAACTGTCAAACGTGTTTCCTTTCGTGTCCGGAGCGGCTCCTCAGTGCATGGAGAGGGACCACACTGGAGAGTTAGAAAATGTACATATCGACGTTAATAGAATTAAGTTAAAATTACCTGTGTTGAAGTTCTTTTATCTCTGGACTCAAAACAACTATCAATCATCGGCCGAGAGAGTAGATACAACATTTTATTAAATTGGCGCCGTTTACCTCCCAGCATGAGTGGTAGAGAAAACATTGTATTGAATTGGCACAGTTGACCAGGAACTCCCGGTATGAGTTGGGGAGCTATAAAATATGCGTGCACTGTTAATTTTATTCTTTCTGTCACTATTTTTGCATCCATATCTAGTAAGGACAAACTTGGGAGGGGTGTAGAAATTCGCCCAGTTAGTTTCCTGGTTCACTGGATATTGAGCTTGCCAATCTTGAATTTGGGAGGCATATTTTCTGTTTTGGTCAGTTCCATATAGCTTCACACACGCAGATATCTGTGTATTATTTTCTTTATTGCTAGAGTCTGCTGATTGTTTCCTTTACGTTTATTTAGGTTGTCCGGTGACGAACACTGGCGTGAAATAAACCAAAGTCAACATCTCCTCTGCCAATTTACCTTTTTATGCTGGTGTTATGTTTGTTATTTTTTTTTGTGATGCTATTACTGGGACTATTGGCTAAGGTAATTTGTTTAGCACGACCTCGTTTCGAATATCGAGTCGTTTTGCAATGGCGTGCATTTCCTGTAGGTAACTGATGGTCTGATGGATATAGCAGTAGCGGTCATCAGTTTATCCAACAGTTCTGGCTTAGTAGGCCTCTATTAGTGTCTGTCTAAATTCGTCATATTACTGCGAAACAAAGATTGAAGGTGCTACCTTTGCGACCGCACCCGAGATTAACATTCTATCATTGTTCGAGGTGATTTTCCTCAACAGGAACTGTGCTTCGCCGATGGAGATCCACCCACTTGTAGCTCCATCCATAAATGCCGATGACAATGTCCAATTGCTTTATTGCGTATTCAAATAAATAGGTCTCCATTGCAGTATACATATATATATATATATATATATATAGTGTATGTATGTATCTCTAGGGCTGCTGCTTGAAATTCAGGTAATGTTCAGTATATTATTTTCTGCGTACTTTACGTTCAGTATTTGTAGTGGTGGATATGTTTATACTTTTCGTATATAAGGGTCCTCATTTTTGTGAGGTTTGGTGATGCGTTGCCTGTCTGAATTTAATAGAAAAAGGGCATAATCAGGCCACAACGGGGTTATAAATGTACAAACAATTTATTTATGGCATGAAACAAAATGAGCATTGACAAGAAGGATAACATTCTTCAGTACATATTTCAGTAAAATGATTGTACATTTGAAAGAACATACATGCATGCAGAAATAAAGAAGTTTTGATTATCTGTTGGTGGCAAATATTTTATCAGATATCTGTCCAGTTGGTCCGCCTCCGCCAGCCGCTAAGAGAAAAGAAAATATTGATTTTGTTTCATTTGACGGTAAAATACTTATTTTGAAGCATTTTGGGAATATTCTATATTTATTTAACTACTTTTTTATATTTTAACTAATGTACACCGCAAAGGTCTGATGAAACTGCTCTGAATAATCAGGAAACTATGCAAACGGTCGGCATACAGATAGAAAATATATAATATATACAGACATATAATATTAAAACGGGGTGTAAGTCAAGAATGTCTTTTTATTGGACTTATTTAGTTTATACAGCGAGGCGATTCCAACCAGGATTATCTATTGGCGGCTACAATTTTAAGAATTTCAGATAACAGAGTGCTGATAGCAGCCACGAATAGAAAACTACAAAATCTTCTAGAGAAGATAGTGAAGGAAAGCGAGAAAAAAATCAACTGCAAGAAGACAGAATGCATAGTTTTTAGCAAATTGATTAGAAAAACATTAAATTACAAATCTGAGACTCCCAAATCAAAAAATTACAAAAAATGTTATATCTAGTAAATGTTTTAACAGAAGGCGAAAAGCGCGACACTGAAATCTTAAAGCGCGTTAGGATGGCGAAATTTGTATTCAAGAAACTAAGCAGAGTACTGAAAAACAGAACAACTTCGTTAGAAACAAACGAAAAAAGTAGGGAACTGTAACGTGATATCCGTCCTCCTATGCGACAGTGAATTCCAGACAGTCACCTCAACTATTAAGAAGAGACTCGAACCAATAGTAATTTGATACCACTGAAGGATGCTGAGAATATCATGGACCTAATATGTGAGCAACGATGAATTTTTATAGGAAGTTGAAACAAAAAGTAAAAGCAAGTTGGAATTGTTACGCCATATAGTGGAGAAAAAGGGCTGCGAAAATCTCATACTCACAGGACAGATTGTGCTTCCCTTTTATGTTTTCTCCATACAGAGGAAAAATCGTATGACATACTTAGTGATCTTGAGTAAATGGATGGCGGAACAAGGTATAGGAGCAATAAGAAAAAGAGAAAATATATAAATAGGTGCAAATTACAGGAACTTGTGAAAGCTATAATCGCTTAAGAACTGAAGGAACACATCACATAAATAAGATTGTTAGCTTCCGGTATGTTTTATTTTGTTTTATGGTATATCAATATCAATGGGTTAATTAATACTGTCAATATTTTTAGGATAGTTTCCTATGAATAGAATATGTATTCGCTTTAATTTTTCTGTTTGATCAGGTTTAATTGACGTATTTTTGTATAGATATTTTTTTTGTCGTGAGTGAAATGTATAGCCGGTCATCTTTTTGTCTTTAAAAATATATTGCTGCTAATTTTTAATATACAAATATAATTTTATACTTTCGTAGACCACAGCTTTCGGTTAACTATTTGCGTTTAGCTGGGAATATAACAGATGTTACCACCCCATGTTCAGATGGACCTGGGAACAACAGCAATTGATAGGTAGTTCCACGCTTTCAAATCCTCCCGATCAGAGTCATTGCTGACTTATGTAGTTTGTGGTCAATTAGCTCTCACTCCGTTTCATCTATATAATTTCCCTGGAGATATATGGGTCAAAAAGTATAATATATTTAGGCAATTCACAGCAGTCACTTATTCTGGATTCTTTTTTCCAGGCCGTGATTACCAAGAAGTTACCTCTTTCCCTAAACTAACATGTTAAGATCCGCATTCGTTAGGAATGCTAATGATTCAATAACTGTGTAATATATTCGGGGTACGGGCCGTGGACTGAATTCATTCCTACCCCTGTGGATCATATTAATGCCATGTGCCAATCTATTTCACGTCACTTTATCTGTGATAAACTCAGTTTCTTTTTAAAGCGGAAACGGCTGATTAAATTTGATTCAGTTGGAAACTGCTGATTTATATGAAATGAAATGCATTTGAAAGACGTCAAAATTATTAATTCTATCGTCATCTTACATTGATTCGTAATTATGCTTTTCTTTCAAATCCACAGACGGCAGGGATCTTCAGGTTTTTAGAATCTGTCTTTGCCAACAAAGACGTTTACACAGTACAATAACTCTTTCCAGCTTATTTGTTCGTTCAATTGAAATTTGTTTCAATACGTTTTCTTTGTTGGCTTTCAATCACTTGCCATGTTTGAAATCCATAGACCAACGTCTATTATCAGTTTGATAGGAAATTCTTCTAGATTTCTGCTTCGCTTGTTGGTGAAATTGTATTATCAAATCTAAAATCTTATTGTTCATTTAGGAAAACGAAGACCCCCATCATATTCTTTTCATATTTAATTCCAAACAAATTATAAAAACATGAAAATCATATGTTGACTGGTTTTCCAACTTTACATCCAATATAAAAGAGAATAGAATTAAAGAAACTCTTCGTGAATACTAATACTACTACTAATAATGATAATAATCACTTAAAGCCCGTTACTCTCTTCGATACAAACGAATATGCTCATGAAATTTGATCTCATAATCAGAAAAAATTTACACATTGTTATAGGCTCAATAACTTTTTAAGAAAAACCTTCGTTTACCTCAGGCATAAGACTTGGTAAAGGTTTGTATAAAACAGTGAGTCAGGAAAACTGGAAATAACAATAATAATAATAATAATAATAATAATAATAATAATAATAATAACAACAACAACAAAACCCCTCATGACAGTACCATGTGTTTGCGAATTTAGAATAAAAAAATAATAGCTAGACACAGATGTAACAACACGTGCGATATTTCAGATGCTCATGATTAGCGAGTGTTTAAACAGAAATGACGGAAAAATTAAATAATTAACAGGTTTAAGAAATAATTCAAACACTACCTCTTGTGAAACCATCAAATGTTGTTTTTTTTTGTTCGCGATTGTGGCAGAAAAATATAGCTTGAATTTCTTTCGTGATTGCACCATCCGTTTCATGGTAAATAATATAATGGTATTTTAATTGAAATGTTAATTTCCATTCGTTCCATATGATTAATATTCACCAAACATTAATATGAGAGGCTGTTTTTATGTATAAATTCATTCATTTAGTAAATACTTAAAGCACTTAAATTTAAATTGATAGTGGTTAAATGACGCCATTTAAAACCATTGCATTCAACCTTATTCAAATTTACGCTAAACACTTTTAATGCATCCACCATTTTCATATCTCAGTATATATATATATATATATATATATATATATATATATATACAGTAGCGGCCATAATATAAGGAACGGAAACAACAAAGACATAAATATGTGTATTACTTAATATGTATACAAATTTACAAAAATTTGCATACTATTTTTTTTAATAAAGATAAAATGGAACAAAGGAAATAAGCTACTGGACAAAAGTTAAGAAACGATCTTGTTAATATTTGATTGTGAACAAAATATCAACAAAATTTAATATTTGGTAAACATCTCCTTATTTTCAATGACTTCTCTGCATCGTCGACCACAGGATCGAATTAATTTCTTGCAAAAATCAGCAGTAATTCCCTCCCATTCGTCTTTCAATAAATCCCATAGGTGATCCTGGTTTTTGAGTTTCTTTTCTGAGCCCTTTCTCCAATTATCTTCCAAACATTTTCTATTGGATTCAGGTCGAGGCTCTGGGCTGGCCACTTTATTAGGGCGATTCCTTCTTCTTCAAATAAAGCCATAACCTTCCGAGTCTTGTGGCAAGGTGCATTGTCCTGCATGAAAATAGGAGATTCATAAAGATTATGGTGTAATCTTGGTACCACATGCTGCTGAAGAGGCCTTTTGTAAATCTCAGCATTGATATTGCCATGTACGCGGATTATAGGGCCAACCCCTCCACCATCACACTGCCGTCACTAAACTTAACTGTTTTCTTGACACATTGAGAAGACAGTCTTTCACCTGTTCTACGGCGTACGTAAGTTTTGCCCTCAGAACCAAATATAGTAAACTTGGACTCGTCACTGAAATGAACTGTATCCCATTGTGCGTCAGTCCAAACAACATATTCTCTTGCATACACCAGGCGTTCCCTTTTGTTTCGCTTTGAAATGAGAGGCTTCGAAGCTGGAATACGGACATGTAATCCTGCATATTTTCACCTGCGAGCAACCGTTTTACTTGAGATCTTATTATCTGTCTCTTCATTAAATTTACAGGCAATTGATGAAGCAGTTTCAAAACGTTTTTTGTAGATATTCTAATAATTCTTCGATCTTCACTTTGCGATGTCTTTGGAGGTCTGCGGGATTTTGGTTTTGCATCTAACGTTTTACCTGCTAATTAACCGATGAACGACACTTTTAGACCTATGAACAATACCAGAAATTTCTGAAATTGACTTTTCTTCTTGGTAGTTAGCGATAATGAGTTTTCTTCTTCAAAAGAGAGCATTTTGCATGTAGAATTTGCCATATTGCTTAAAAATAAAGTCCTAATGGTGAATGAAATTTTACTTATTGTTGAAAAGCTCCATCGAGATTTTCAATAATGTAATTTAAAGTTTATGCAAATTATTGACATCGTCCCTTAACATTTGTCCAGTAGCTTATTTCTTAGTTCCATTTAATATTTATTTAAAAAAAAAAACTATTATGTAAATTTTTGTAACTTTGTATAATATTCATGCAGTACACCCTACTGTTTATTCGGTAAAAAAATCATTGCTAATCATGTATTACATTTTAAGTAATACACATATTTATGTCTTTGTTGTTTCTGTTCCTTATATCATGGCCGCTACTGTATATATATATATATATATATATATATATATATATATATATATATATATATATATATATATATATATATATCAATTAGATCAGTAGATCAGCCAATAACAGCTAGCATAGTATCAACCTTTAGGAATCATCAGGCTATATGGGCCAAATATCGCCCGAGGATATATAGGTATTCAGCACTTTTTAATACAACTGATTCCTGATCTAATTTATCTGGGACCAACTGTTTAATAATTATATATATAAATATATATATATATATATATATATATATATATATATATATATATATATATATATATATATATATATATATATATATATATATATAGTGTGTGTGTGTGTGTGTGTCTGTGTGTATGTGTTTGTCTCGTCGTCGGTACCCGCTCGCATCCGAGAAGCGGAATGATCAAAACCTATACCCTATATGAGGTGAAAGGAATATTTGATTATTAATTATATTTCTCTGTGTAAATAAATTACATGGAGTTCTTTTTTGTGGATCAGTTGTATTAAAAAGTTGTCATATTACTAGGATCCACATGTATTATATACGAACAGCTACTTTACCTTACTATATATATATATATATACATATATATATATATATATATATATATATATATATATATATATATATATATATATATATATATATGAGCGAGAGTGGCAGAAAGTGATTGTTAGATGATCTGAAGGTGAAACTAATCTTGTATTTGAGAATCACAATTCAGTGGTGAGTTCTGTGTTTGCACTTTTACTAGCTAATAAACTATATACAGTATGATTTGAAGTGTGATTTCACATCGTATTATTATTTGTAGCACTGCGAATGTTCTACTTTTAACTATGCCACCCCCACCACTGCCTGTATTTCCATCTATATACACAAGCTATTTATATAGTTTACTCGTTGTCATTCTCCGTCATTTTATGTCTTCATTATTTCTGGGGATTCCTACATTTTCTTAGCCTTCTTAAACTCATATATATATATATGAGCAATTTCAGCTGATCATTTCTTATCTTAAGTCTAACCGACCTTTTAGTTTCTGCTTTCTTATTTCTTAGCACTTCCTCATTGCTCACATACTCCGTTCATACCATTTTCATCATCGCTCTGTTGAGTCACACGTTTGCTGTATCTCTTTATCTGTGAAAAGATTATTCGGCATTCACCATCATATAGAAAGTCATATATTACATAATAGCCTCTTACTATTTTCTTTGTTTCGTCGAGATGTGCCTGTTTCTTAATGATAATTTAGATTTTGGGAGGCATCCTTTTTAATTCCAAGTCGCGCTTGAAGTTCGATGTCAAGTTTTATGTCGTCTGTTTAAACTACCGTATGCGAAATACTTTATAATCTACGTAATATCTTAAATTAAAATATAACAGAATCTCTGTAATGTACTCTTTTACAATCTTAACAACATATGATTTGCAAATTGTGCAGTGTTTGTAGCAGACACAGAAAGTAAAATACAAGAATCACTAGAGAAGGTACGGAAGGAGAGCATCAAGAAAGGTATATGCATCAGATACAAGAAGACAAACTACTGATCGTCAGCAAAAAGAATAAACCAACTGGAAATTTCAAATTTGAAAAAATCATAATAATTTCGCATTATCACAACTACAAACATTTAAATATCAAGGAAGTGTTTTAAAAGAGGGTGGAGAGTGTCATAGCGAAATTCGAGAGGTTATAGGGATAGAAACATAAGGGTTCTAAAGGCTAAGCAATGTGATAAGTAATAGGAGAATTTTCGTAACAATGTAAAGAATTCGGAAGAGTGACGTAATTCCAGTCCTCCTACATGACAGTTAATGTTGGATGAGGATCTCACAGATGAAGAAAAATATGAGGCGAAAAATTCTTGGTTCTCCAGAACGATGTTGAAAATACAATGGACTGAACATTTGAGCAATGACGAAGTTTGAAAGTAAATAAAAAAGGACACTTATACTCAGAATCAAAAGAGACAGTTCAAATATCTATTGCGCATAATGAGGAAAGAGAGATTGGAAATGTGATACTGACGAGACAGATTGAAAACAAGATGTACAGATAAAAACAGTGCATAAATTACATATCGAGCATGTGTGAATGGCTGGTATAACAGAGATGACAAAAAAACAACTTTTACTAGTTAAAAAGGGGAGGGAATTCTATAGAGTCATGATCACTCACGCCCTGAAGCGACACAATGTATGAAATAAGATATAATCTCATTTTATTTTACCTTAATATATTCTAGAAAACGATTTAACAACTGCTGGCTTTTCCGCCCTTTTGAAATGAATTAAACAATTCCCTAATCCCGTATTAACGACGAATGTATGGTGATAGATTTTAATTTCCCTTTACAACAGGGATTAAACAAATGCATATTCAAAAGGATTCAGATGACAGTATTTTATTTTTTTTGTGGGGGTGAGACTAAACTTTAGTGATACGTTTTTGTCGTGCCTAAATTGTTTTCTACTGACCTTATCCTTTGTCCTCGCTACAGCAAAATAAATTAAATCTCGATGTATATGATTTTCCTCATTGAAAATCAAATGTGGTCTCCTGAAAAACATCTGGATTTCCCTATATATAATTTCCTCACAGATGAATAGGAATCTTTTGGCAGCATAGATGTGAATATGCAAATGGATGCTGAGAATAACATGGCAGAACGCAATTAAGCAACGAGGAACTTTTAAAGAAAATAGAAAACATGACTCTTAGAATCAGAATGATGCCATTTCTCGTACATATAAAGAGAGTTTGGATAATTTGGTATAGATACCATATATTGACGTCAAAAAGGACGGACGGAAATAGCGATTAACCTACCTAAAATCGCAGAAGCGTCCAAGGAACTGACAGTAACAATACAAACATTGCCTAGGGCAACACATTTTAGGAAGTTGTAGATAATCAGGATAGTCTACGTTCTTAAGGACACGGCGAAAAGGAAGATGTAATTGGAAGATGAGAGTTACAAGATATATTGTGTAGATTGGAGAATTGTCCAGAGCACCAGGACAATTAAATATATCTCCTTCATTATAGATTTATTATGAACTAAAGTTTAAAAAAAAACTTAGCCGGAAGACGAACTTAGACCTCCAATCGTATACGATTTTCTCTGTCACTTTTGCATTCAAACGCAATCTTTTAATGACATCTTTCCTTATTATAATTTATTCCCTAACAATTTGAATTCTCTCTTTCTTATTCTAAGTATAGGCTATGCTTCCATTTTCCACTTAAACGTATCTTCACGGAAATACGATACACATTCCCAAATTTGAATGACATTTTCTGAGGTTGCTAACCAGGATGTAACAGTACACTTATGTTTATTGTAAAAAAAAATACTTCATGCTGAAGTTACATTTCAAAACGACTATCAAAATCAACCTGTTAAGATATATATATATATATATGTATATATATATATATGTGTGTGTGTGTGTGTGTTTGTGTGTGTGTGTGTGTGAAGAAATATACTCTTAATGTGTGCTATATTTATGAGATAAAGTGCTCAATATCAGAGATAGAGCGTGTGTAAATATAAATGTGTACATTGAAGTTGCCTGACGATTGCGTCTAGCATGAAACAGACTGGCGCCTCTAAGTGTTTACTTCAATGTTCAATTTATATATATATATATATATATATATATATATATATATATATATATATACATAAATAATTACACAAACAGGTTTCTAACAGTAATCTCCTTCACAAAATTAAACAAAACACAAACGCCAACGTTCAATGGACATTGTTTCAAGTTGAAAGTACACCATCCATACAGTGTGCAAATGCTTACAACACTGGGCAAAAATAAAAAATTTCGTCCCCAAACTATGCCAACAAGTAATGATCAGCATTAAGAGTTCTCTTCAGAATCAGGACTACCCGGCAAACAAAACATCAGCGTCTCCAGAGGGTAATTGTGACCAGAAAATTTCCATTGTATACCTATCTTACGGCAAAAGTTTATCGGAAATAATACAGAAGGTTTTACTTCAGGACAATATTGTGAGTTAGTTTCACTCTACGAGGAAATCACTGTAGGGCAAAGCCTAAGGCCGGGAGGACCTTGCAGTTGTGGCAAATATTATAAAACTGAAATAAAGTGCCCGTAGAAGTGAAGGTGGAAGAACATCGAAAAGCCGCAGTGAAATGTTATACAAAGAAATAGGGCATAGCTGATCATGTATGGAAGCAATGGGGGTAGTCATCAGCCCCACAGGTATTAAGTGAAAATAATGGAAATGGAAGAACACTGTAGAGCTAGACGTTCGAAAATAATCAGTGTGTATCCTTGGCTATGAGAACCTCCTTGGTAGGCCAAGCATAGAAATAAATACAATATGGAAGACGTTAAGAAGGGAAAAAAGAAAGACAAATTACAGCAAATCTTCAACAGCAGCAGCAGCAGCAGCAGCAGGAGTAGCAGTTCTATTCAGCAACTAGTTTAGGTTTCCAAGTTTTTAGTTTCCAAGTTCAGGCGTCAAGGAAAGGAGAATTGTCCTAACGGGTCAATATGCTACTGTATTAAACCGTTTGGTTCTTGAATTTGGTGACATAGTCAATGTGAGTTCAATCCCGAGTCCGGGTATGTTTAATTGGATTCAGTGCAAAAAAGCGAGCAATAACTGAGCAGTTCAAAATATAAAAAAATGAAAAATACATCATATGCTGTCGTGTCGTGGAACGGGAACAGCCTACGCGCGTAGATTAAATAAAGGGATCAGTTTAGAATTGCCAGATCGATATAAACTTGGTGTAGTCCGGATATCGCTACGGCCGACACATTGGTATAACGTCAAAACAGAGGAGAACAATGGTCCGAATGCAAAGAGTGTAAATAATGATAACTACTCATCTTCGGATTTCCGATGGAAAAAAAACAATATTGTCTTCGTAAAATATTTAATTTATTTCCTTCTAAATCGATTTGTTGGCCCTCTTAAAATAACCCTGAAATGTTCCATACTTTCCTTCAATACCATAGTTAAAATCAATTAAGAAAAGTATACCAAATCTGATCTTATTTAAATGCATTTTAATATGACAGTCATCAGAAAATCAGAAGCGATCCTTCTGAATAGAGTTAGATAAAATATAAACGTTTATAATGCGACTAAATTACAAACAGGTCATTCAGTTTTGCAAAAGCAGCTTTTAAAATTCATGGTGGTACCATAGCGTAATAATATCACAAAATACATGTATCCCACACTCTTAGTAACAGAAATGTCTACTTCATGAAAGATGCAACTGATCTTCCCAAGTTATACACCTTAAGTTTCCAGCTTTGATGGTGGTTTTAAGTGTGGTTCGGTTTGAAGGACACATCATGCTACGCCAATTCATTCAACAGCCTCACCGGTTGAATGTTGCTGACTACACTAGGTTACTGGAAACTGTAGGGAAGCTCTGTAGACTTCCATCCCACTTAAATGTCCAAAATCTTTCGAACATTGATTGGACCAGTCCTACTGTACGGGCCAGAAACTTTGACATCGCTCGTCTTAAAAAATTACTAGAGGGAATATACACAAACTATTTTTAAAAATCCAGAACTTCTGTTGGGGATCCCATACAACGCTTAACATAATTTACGAAAAACTAAAACCAATCTCTCGTAAGCTCAAACAAAAACGATTACAGTTTGCCGACCACTGCCACCGAGCGGACAGGGAAATCGCCTCATCGTTACGACTATTTCATCTTTCGGGAAGTGTATTCTCAAGAAAATTGACTTCCCGAGACACCATAGCTCGGGACTCATGGATGGACATTGGGAATCTGGGGACATCACTGTAGGATCGGACAGTGTGCAAAACGATAATCAGTGACCTTCCGAACAACTAGAGTGGGTTCGAAGATGATGAGGAGGAGGAGGATGATGGCGATCATATGGAAGTTCGTATATGTTTCAACAGCCTGTCACAAAGCTGTTTGACCCAAGCTGGAATGGCACCAATCTGCAGGACAATATCAGACCACACATGTGGCCACCTAACTCGCCAAATCGAAATCACATTTAAAATTACATTTGAGATATAGTTGGACGAGAAGTTAAATAACATTCCAACAATCCTCTTGATTACCTGAAAGCCGCCATTACCCGAATACAGACCACGTCATTCATGAATATCAAGGATTTCGGTCCCGCATTGAAGACATCCTTAGAGCAAAAGGCGGTTCCATCGAATAAACCATTGCTGTATCTTAATACCAAGCTTTATATAAATAAATTTCGTTGTATGTAAGATATGTTTGGCTTTCTTCCGGTTTTCAATGTTTCCTCAAAGAAATTAGGTGTCATGCACATTATGAAAATAAACGCATGTTTAGTATATAATTTTAAATGTTTTGATAATCATAAGTACATATTCGCGTGGACCTATAAATCGATAGATCAATAAATAAATACATCAATAAATCTGTGCATAGAACCACGTTTGCCAGCAAAAAGGGGATCTGAAATTTTCAGTTTTCAAAATACGAACACTCCGATTAATATACGCCGTTAAATTAGTCGCATTGATAAACAGTGACTTTGTCGAAATATACCTATCTGATATATAAATTAAAAACATGTATACATATTTAGGATACGGACATATTAATGCTATTAAGTTTTCCTCAGATGCTCTTATATTATATTTACAAATTCGATTGCAAAAATACATGGATAAATCATGTAAGCCTTTAAATATAAATTATATGAACAATAAACTATTTTTTATGAAACAATATTCTCTGTACATCATTTGTTCAGTGTACTAAATCTGATCATAAGTTGACTTAAAAATGCATTTTTAAAATAACGTTATTTATTAAGGAAAATATGTATTGAAAATAGACTCCTTTTGGAATATTCCATTCTTAATTTACACCTAAGATTTAACTCCTTCCTTAAGAACACTATTGGTATTTCAATTTGGGATATTTATAACCAATAATGATGAAAAAGCAAACAAAAGCGATAGAATGCTGAACTAGAAGGGCTAGGTCAATTCTGGTCAAACTGCAACCAAATTGGATTCTCAATGGTGCGCTTAATTTCATGCGTTTATTAAAATATCTGTTTCATTTCATTGCCTCTTATTTAAACATGGACATAAAAATAAGTAAGTGTTTCTTGAATTATGCAACCTTATATTGAAGATCATATTTTCATCAATTTTAACTATTGGACATTTTTTATAAGGAAACATAAGTCTAAAGATCTTTCGTTTTAGAAACAGGAAATGTTCGTAATATATTTTTCACCAGGTAATAAATATATTTATTGGTTTTTCAAATAAAGAAATTAGAAACTAAATATTAGAAACTAAATATTAGAAACTATTTGTTAATCATATATGCTACGCGAGGTTATTATTGGCTGGAATTGCTACCTTGTCAAATACTATGTATAATAACGCCTCGGCATGTGTTAATATTTCCAATATAGTCCCGTTTATAGTTACTACAATACTGAGAGTGCGCTCCACACAGCTGACATATTACATGTACTCTTCTGTCAAACTAAATAAAAGCTTAGTTAAAAAAAACTATGAAGACAGTTCTTATTCCATATATTTAGCATAAGGTAATATTTAGGTGTACATCACATCGAAGAAACGGTTCTCGGAAGATTACTGAAGTTAAGCAACGTCGGGTTTGGTCAGTACCATTTTGGAATACCACGTGTATATAGTAATAGTTATAAGATAATACCGTTTAGCGTTACTACAATACAGGGAGTGCGATCCCTTCATCTGAGCTTTTACATGTACTCTCCATTCATATTAAATGAAAGCTTATTATAAAAAGCAACTATGTTGACTGTCCTTATCCCATATATTTTATTATAAGGCAACGCTTAGGTCTACATCACATTGAAGCAGCGATTCTCTTCAGATCACTGAAGTTAAGCAACGTCGAGCTTGGTCAGTACCATTTTCGAATACCAGTAACTGTAAGCTTGGTTATACGGGTGATGTAACGGTTCGCAACTGGAAAGAAGAGTTCCACATCCATTCGTATCTGATTTATTCCATTGCGCACAAATAACCTTGGGTGCAGGTATGAATTCACTCATTCTCCCCGTCTATTGGCTAATTAGGAGGACTCCTATGAGAAAAAAAATAATAACGTAATTATAATCTAAAATCAACGTAATTATAATCTAAAAATTTTTTCTGATATTAAATCGTCTTCAAATGGTAAATCGATCAATCTATCATAGCGTAAGGCAACATATCTTTAAAATCCCTACCATATAATTTTAACCTAAGGCAAGTCTTGCATCCATGTCACGTTGAAACGCCAGGCCTTGTAAGATCACTGAAATTATGTAATGTCGATCCTGGTCAGTACCGCTTGAGAATAATAAGTGCTATGGCAGGTGTGATGGGTAAAAGGTTCGAAATTCGAAAGAAGACTTCCAATTACAGTCTTATTCGTTATATTCCCTTACAATCTAAAAATGTTTTCTGGCAATAAACAACCTGAAATAAGCCGTAAAAATCTATCAGTCCCTCAATCGTAACCTAAGGTAACATATCTTTTCTTTTTTTTAAAGATGAGAGGTTTGTGTAAGGCAGATATTTCTTGACGTATATGTGCATACAATACCATTTGTTCTCTCTACAATGAATATATCTCTTACAATCTTACATCTGATTCATATATCTTAATTCCTTTCCACAATATATTTCCTACTAAAAGACCTCTCTTATATGTCCATATTCGGTACATGAAATCACCAGTAACATCCCCAGATAATACAACATTGGAATTTTAAATACTTTAACAGTAAGTAGTACGTCCATCTTCGAAAACAATATATACAATTACAAATCTGTTTCTCATTTTGATTAGTTTATGTGTAGCAGCAAGTTTAACTCGCATCTGCAACATGGAATGGTAATATTGACAATCGGAAAAGCTATTATTCCTGGCATATGATGTAGCTGCAAGTTAAATATGAAGAAAACTCTACAATTCTTTCAAGGACCTGTCACCATAAGCAAACTATTATATAAGTAAATGAATTACAATAATGTGTAAATATGTATCACATTTCAGTCAAGCTAGTTTTTGGAACATACATTCATATCTATATAGACTTAGGAGGACATGCGGCCCTTTTCTAAAATCAGTTTATTAATGAACAAATGAAAGGAATACAAATTCTGTAAGTCTTGTATATTTTAAGTTCCTGTCTTTAGATTTAGATTTAAGACACTAATGTAATATTATTTGTAAAAATTAAAATAATAAAAAAAATAATCATAGATTTTCAAACATCCAATTTCAAATCTGGAACTTAGGCAATGGGAGAAATCTATTAAGTAATCACAGAACTTAAATCAGCGATTCTTTTTGGATTGTTGTTATGAGTACATTTTGCTCTCAGGTTTGCATTTTGAATGAAATATTTCTATATATTTTATTATATATACGCTTTATTCCACACTAAGATGGTGCTTAATCTTCAAATGAAAGTTTATTTTTCCTTCACTTGTGACCTCAACCAATATTGACCAGCGTGAAGAATCTTGTACTCAAGAGCAGGGAAATTTATACATCGTCGCGAGTATGAAGACAAATTACATCCGACAGAAACGCCTGTGATCAGGCGGTTCTGAGGAGCGCGAAACAACATTTTGATTGCTGTTGTTACCAGGCCGACGAGAACCTGGGGTAGTAACGGCTATTAGGGTCTCGCTATGGGCAAATACTGAAACCACAAACTTGGGTCACGACACTATAAACGTATGACAAATATTATAGTAAAAATAACAGCAAAACATTTTCATAGTAAAAGAAATTATCAGCAATGCATTTCTTTGCAAAAAAAAGAAAACAATTTTCAACAACATATTTCGGCAAGTAAAAATAAATATTACCAGCAATACATTTTTGTAAAGGAAATTGCTGATGCAGACAAGAAAATGATATTTTGGTATTTAACAACCCATGAGGAGTTGATATACCGCTAAACAAACAAACTTACAATTAATGCTAATAGTGGAAAATCTGTTATCGTTTGATTTAATAGCTCGAAATTGTGCGTAATTTTGAAAAGGCTTACGGCCATATTACGTTTAAACGATTGTTCTCTTAGGATGACCGGAGTTAAGCAACGTCGAGTCTGGTTAGTACTTACATAGATCTTCGCCTGGGAACACCATTGGCTGTAAGCTTGAATGGGCGGGTTGTGTAATGGATAATGGCTCGGAATTTAAAATCGGGAGTCGTGTCCTCATTTCAGTCGGGTTTTGTATATTCACTTACGCGCAATTATCCTTCGCATATGTATGAAACTGCCTCTCCCACCAGGCTGTGGCATAATTTGATCTTGTGTCAATAAATAATTAATACCTAAAAAGAATAAAAAGGTTACACTGTAAAAAAATAATATCTGGATTGCAATAATCAGCAAAAAGGTTGATAAACCGTAAAAAATCAAAAAAATCAATCCATTCAAAAATTAGAAAAAGATAAACCATGCATCATTATAAAATGAGATTTTTCTAGACCTGTATAATTACAGGGTGCTCTATGACCGTGGTAAGGAAACGCGATAAATATCAGTTATCTCCTTTAAAATCAAATGCTAAAATTCATAAACAGATTTCTGTTAAATTTGAGCATGCATTGTGGTGCTTTCATCATCCTTTATGCTCATGATCATGGTTCTCCAAAACATTCTATGATTTGTTTCTATAAATAGCATTAATAATTACATAAATAGCATTAATTATTACATAAATAGCATTAATAATTACATAAATAGCATTTAATTCTCTCTTTAATCCTTTGCAGTAGATTGCCCCTATTCTGTCCGGCATCCAAAAAAAAAAGAAAGTAACTCGAACTTACCTCTTGCTTCAGGTTTTATCAACATATAATATAATAAATTATAGTGCTAGATGTATACTGCAACCTAGAAATGGTTACTGAATGAGGAATAATTAAAACAGTGGTGGGGATTGGAAATGGTAATCTTTATAGCATCAACAAGATATAATAGTCGCCAGCGATGTGAAGTTGGTAATTCACTGCTAGTAGTAGACTTTTTTTTATCGCTCGCCCGTCGAACTCGACGTATGAGGGTCAGACAGATCAGTTCCCAGAAACTGAAAGCCCGACAAGCCACACAGGATTTGATTATAGTGGTGAAGGCTTTGTGCAGGGCCATCCACACTTTTTGGAGGGACGAATACAGGGACCTGGTGCAACGAATGCAACAAGGTCCCAAAACAAGCCTCCGCAGGTTTTGAATTCAGAGTTGTCCTTCTCCTAGACCAGTTGCCATCCAAGGCTATAGAACCCAGTCTGTCCTGCTATTTACCCATAGTTGGAGGGAGAAGAAAAGGATTCACACCTTTCCAAACATTAGCACGTAAGGGAATGTAATGGAATCGACTGGAATTCGAACTCGGCTCTCCGATTCCTCAATCCAAGCCGTTATCCATTACTCCACCGTGCCTACATGTAGACTACATAGACAGCATATTACCCCCACGTAAAATAGCGTCGAACGTATTTAGGACGACTGTGACATAAGTATTAGCGTTCATAGGTAAGGTATATAAGAGTGTACCCGAAAGTCTATACCAATATTTTCTTAATCTTGCAATTTCTGAATATGGAAATCTCTCCCGGTCACTTGCTGCCCAGTAAACATTTATCTTCAAAGGTTTAAACGCAATATAAACCGTTATCTTTGGAATTTCTGTCTGAATTTTCCTCCTATTAACTAACTTATAATTTTTTTATATTCTTTCACACTAATCCCTTTGATTCCAGAGAACCCCTTTCGTATTCGTGGAAACAACATTTAACAAAAGAAATAGAGTGTCAAATGTCAGCTATTCCCCAAAGATACAGGTATTTTATTGTCCTATCTCTTTCTTTGTATCCTAGTGGTTTGGCTTGTAAGGAAAAAGCTTATAACTGCATACCGTTTCTTTTTTGAGTCTACCAACATCACAGTGTTATCTGCATAACGTATTGTACTTGTGTACTAGTGATAAATTAAGAAAAGCCTGTTAATGACGTACAAAGCAATAAGCAAAACCTATTTCTCAGATTGCAGCAGTAATTTATCTATCAATCTCTGTTTCCCTCCAGCGATCATATACCAGCGACGGTATCATACTATTTCTTTCTTGGTCGATCAGAGAGTACACTCTGTCAACAGTACATACATTCACTCCAACTAATGTGTTAAATTGCGGAAATTTCAACAGCCTATCCATTATCTAAATTACACAATATTATGTCAATCCTCTGGTTTAACTTTTAATTACTTTCTTCCATTAGATTCGATATTTCCTCCTCTGTATGTCAAGCAATGCTAATTGATTCATGCCATACACTAGCTTCTGTTCGCTTGTTAAGTATTTTGTACTTTTAATATTATTATGAAAATGGACATATTTTCATTTTTGTTGAGACCAATTTGGTGTTTAGTATTGTTGCACAGTTTCAGCAGGTGTCAAATTATAATGTCACGATAGATACTTTTCATAACGCTATGTAGAAAAGTAATATAATCTTATTATGTTTCTACAATCAAACTCGTTGCGACAGACCTACCAGGTTTTTAGTGTCAATGTAGCTGAACGGCAATATAATTCCGATTTTAAAAGCAGAAAAAGGGTCCACATTATAACTTTGCGTAAATATTGTTTCTTCTCGTAAGACAGTGACATCCTGAAATTCCCTGACCTAAATTAGCCCTCTTTAGATTGATTTTGAATTCAGACATTTCCTACATTTAAACTGGTTTCCAACGAAAGGTAAGACAAGACATTTATCCATAGTATTAAATATATAGCTGGGGAAAAATCGATTCATGCCTTTCCCATAAAAGAGAACAGTGTGGGGGTCAAATCCGGCATGCTGCAATCACTTTCTGCGCCATAATAAAAGTCAGGCAACATTTATTCTTCTTGAACCACGTTCCTTTTTTATCCTTTCCTCAATCCTCCCTATTCTCATTTTTCTCTTTCACTCTCATTTTAACTTTCACTTTCAATTTCAATCCCTCTTACACTTTTCTGTGAAGGAAACGATTAAAAAATAAATACAGATTACTATATACACAATTAAACGTTGTAACTACATTTCTGTATTTCACACATCTAACAAAGCAGTGTAACAGATGAAAATAAGTGGAGTACGAAGGGGAAAGGAGAAGAGGTGTCGGTAAGGATCAATTCTCAAAATCTGTGTTCTGCTGTTTGCTTATATAAACACGGATGTTTATAAGGCGCCGAGGTCAAAAACCTTTTAGTATTTTATCTTCGACGTAAGAATTATTCGTTAAACGGAGTAAAATAAGGTTTGATTATAGATGGAAGATGGTTTAGTCATCAATGATTTTGAGAACGTAAAATAGAAGATTTTGTTTATTAAAATAGTATTTTTAAATAATGCTGCGCTTCTTGTAACTTATAGTTTCTCTTTATTTACGATGAAAAAACATTGTGGTGATTGTTCTTGTCTCTTCAGAAATAAAGAAAATCGACGATGAGATCAAAGAAATAAAATAATAATAATATAGAAAACCTCAACAAACATTTCCCAGTCAATATTGTGAGTGGAAACGGTTTAAATATGACATTTAGATGTCAAGCAAGAACTATTTACTGTTTATGCTCAAAACAATAATTGAATATCATGAAGAGAAACATATTTAAAAGCACACATTTTCACAATAAACAGGCACACATGCATATATATATATATATATATATATATATATATATATATATATATGTATATATGTATGTATGTATATATATATATATATATATATATATATATATATATATATATATATATATATATATATTAGGTACCTCCAACAATTCGGTATACCTAATGTTTAAATGTATTTTTCATAAAGGAAAAATCCTTTTAGAAGCTTTCCAACCGCTTCAATTGAAAGCTAAGGATTAAAATTTCTAACTCCAGAAACAAATACTGTGGAGTATTTCAAATAGAAATTTAAATGATTTTTAGTCAATGCTTCCGAAAAAAAAAACAATCGAATCCACCATTTTTACCTTTTATTTTATTGAAATGTAAACGAACTTATTTTTCAGTTTTAAAATTCCCGTTAAAATATGATACATTTCTGAAAGGTTACTTTCGTAAAATTAGCAAATTTAAAGTTAAATTAATGTGTTCTGAAAGAAAAATCACTTACTTATAGCATGAACATTTCTAGACAAACATTTATTGACCTCAGGGTCTTGTTATTTTCACGTCTCCAACGATAAGTTATTAATTGTTTAAATTGATAAATGAGATATTTTTATTATCTCAATTTAATTTCTAATTTAATAACTGAGAGTGAGATAAGACCTTTACATGTCAAGGGGCTTTGCCCAAGGAGGAGACAAGCTTTGAAACACGTGACCATTTAACCATAATATCACTTATGATATATCATATAAACAAAAAAATATAACATTTTGACGCACAAGAAAAATCTTTTTAATTATTGTAAAAAGTTTGGTAGCATTATTTGTATTAAGCTTTTAATTTTCGCTTAGTAAATATAGTATTCACATAAAAACATAATATCCGACCGCATGCGCTGCATGGAAGAATTTTAAAACATTTTTTAAAATTAAAGAATATTTGAAAAAAAAGATTAAAAGAAAAATGCAAACAATTCTTGAAAAATTTTTTGTACATCGAAAAAATTTGTTTCTTCAGATAATAATGTCCTTAAAGTATATTATTTATAAAATCAAATAAATCCTATCTAATTCGATAATTAGAGTGGTTATTACAGTTTTAATTTTACGATTTGGAGCTGATTTTTTTAAAAGTTGGCATTAGTTGTGAAAAAATAGATTATTTAACTTCTCCAAGGAGTCCTGCTTATTAAAAAAAAGTTTGCGAACTCTTTGAAATTCTATAAAATCTCATGAAATTAATTTAGGGGGGCAACAGATGTGAAAAAAATATTTTTACTAAGATTTTCTAAAACTTAAAATTTCAAAAATAAATTCATTCATTTTTTAAGAAAGTCCGGAATGTTTCATTTAAATAAGACGATTTTTTGAGTTTTGAAATAATTTCAAAATTAATGTTTTTTTCCCTAGCAACAGCTACACTAAAAATTGCGATGACCACAAGTCGTACGGTTTTAACATAAAAAACGAGATTTTTTACCCAAATTTAAAACGTGTTAGAAAGAAGAAAAACAATTCTGAAAATATTTAGTTCTTTGCTCTTAATAATAACATC
>OZ038477.1:106245995-106315995 GCA_964036315.1 Acanthosepion esculentum
GTTTAAATAACTAATTCTTCCCTAGCTACACCCAATTTTAATTGCCTGAATCGAGAGATGATTACGATATTAACACCCAAAAATGTCGATATAATCTTATTCAGTGGCTGATTAATCTTTACCGACGAGACTTTAATGTTGAAATTAAGAAAATTAATGAAAATTAAGCGCCCTTCTTCTACTCAGGTGGGTGTTAACATCTTAGGTGCCCCCAGGCGCAGATTAATATAAACAGACTTAAAATTATTTCACCTTCGTTGCACTAAAGCAAGACTTTATTGAAAAAAATATTAGACAATATGACAGAATTATATATGCATGATACTACACGCAGCATCATAACCTAAAATTCGAACGTTCAATTTTCAATAAAATTCAGGTTGCTACTTTTAAAATAAATATAACAAACAAATCAGAATTTAGTTATCAAAGAAGAAAACGTCAGAAACGTATAAAGTAACCCACCCACCTAGGTTTAAGTGAGATGCTAAAACAGAATCCATTTAATAAGGACATTACTACAAAACTTCTTTTAAGTTACATGTCATAAGGTGACGGCAATGTGCTTTGTTATAGTAATTTAATTTTGATATTAACTAGTAACGTTAACCTTTATATTCAACTAGAAAGGTGATTAACTGAAAAAAAATGTAACATTCCAATAAATATAGTATGATCTAATAAAACAATTGTCAACAAATTTATCACTAAAAATTAGGCAGTAATATGATCGTCTAATTAAAAACAATAGATGTTATCTCGTTGATAATATTAAAGTCTATTATGCGTCTACAAATGAGTTTCCTCTCTAAGCTTAACAATTTCACAGATCGTGACTCCCGTATATCAGTTTTCAGAATGACTGATTAATCTAACCATTTTAACTATTTATGTAGCGAATGACCTTATGTGTACGAAGGCGAAAGCTGAAGCAGTTAATCATTTGAATCCGAAGGCGGCAGGCAGTGTAGAAAACAAGTAGGATCTGAAGGCGACACGCCAAGCATAAAACCAATACAAACCAATACCAAGGCTCAAACAAGAAACGCAGGAGAATCCAAAGTCGACAAGCAATGGAGCAAAACAGTAGAAGTGGAAGGCGAGACGCAAAGCATAAACTCACTACAAACCAATGGCGACATGCAAAGCAGTAATCCAGGAGAATTTGAAGACGTGATGCAAAGTGGCATAATTTTAAGCTACTAAAATGAAAGCCCTCATCGATATAAAATGGTCGTTATGAATAAATATGGCATTTTGTAAAATAATTATCCTTTCTAGGCACGCAATCCTTTTTGGCTTTTTTTCCTAGAAATTATGATTTTCGTCATATCCATCTCGGCCGTATGAACAGCCCAACCTCCTTGTTGGTTTATTTAGTGAATATATATTATATAAGCATGAGCTATTCTCATTGCACCATGTTGGGCTGGTAATGGGGATAGAATTCGCCAATTTTCGCCACAAAAAGTACAGTTTCCCACTAACCGATGATTGCGTGAAAACATATTGTCAGTTATTTATGAATTCCTCATCATTTGTCGACCATAGTCGGAATCATGGAACCCGTGCGAACGATACTGTACAGTATGCGTTATGCCAGGGCTATATACACTTTTTGAATTCAGAGTTCAGTTTTGCTCTTTACCCAAAGATTGAGAAGGAGAAGAGGATTCATATTTTCACAAGGGCACTTATTGACACGTAAGTGAATTTAATGGATCAGACTTGAATTCGAACTTGGCTCATTCGTTCCCCATTACTCCACCGTTCCTCCTAAATTTTATCAATCCTCTACTATTTAATATATTATTGAGCTTATTTTATCTGGTGTGTTTTGCTAGCATACACTCTTAGAAGATGTTTACAACCTACATTACTTAAAGTAATTAAATTGTTTATACATACATACTGAAAATTAATTCCGGTCGGGCACTCTTGAGAGAAAGCACGAATTTTTAAACAATGGCTATTACTGCTAATAGGGAAAAGCTCGTCCATGAATTGAGCCCTATCAGGACGTGTTTATTCGAAGAATAAGTACGTTAAAAAAATCACTTTTCTTTCAACCGGGCGCTGATAGCTCAGCGGTAAATTCTCCGACTAACTCCAAATCAGTTGGATTTCGATCATGGCTTGATGCAATCGGATGTCTAGATTCACTGATGAGTTGTGATACAGAGAAACAGTCTGTCTTTGGAGGACTTTATATATATATATATATATATATATATATATATATATATATATATATATATATATATATATATATATATATATATATATATATATATAGAGAGAGAGAGAGAGAGAGAGAGAGAGAGAGAGAAAGAGAGAATATGATGCATAAATTGTCGCCATTTTATATTTTTTATTTAGAGCATGCACTTTTTTTGTTTTTGATTTTGCCGATATCACAGTATAGTAAGGCTATTTGGGCACAGTCTGTGAGAGCACCATGACGCAATTCACTCCGCCGGTAATTTGGAAACGACATGCTGTTCAGATTGTCATTGGCGCCGAAATCTCCAATACGAACATTTCAGCGTGTTTGGGTGTAAATCTGAGTCCAGTACAGAAGATTCGGATAGAACGGGATGACTTTAATGATGATTACGAACCTTCGGCAAAATAGCTCTGATCGTTCTGATCAGAAAAGTACTCCGAATGTTTTGGTGAGGGCCTCAGACTCAACACGTAGACTGTCATCAAGTACCATGAGGAGTTAATGCTACCCTAGGTCAAGGAGAGTGGCTGCTGGAAAACCCTATACCTAGCACCAAGAGGCTGCATCAGGCAACACATGCTGTATAACTCAGTCATGGCAGTCAAACCCTCTTACATCTGGGAACCTAACTCTCCTAACGCCGTTGATTATGATGTGTGGGACGCAGTTGAGTGGGTTACCTTACCAACAAAACTCTGTGTAACACCAAAGCTGTACTGAAGACAAGGATTATGGCAGCATTCAAAAATTAAAAAAAGGTCTCCATTTAGAAGAGTTGCAGGGAATCCCGAAATCTCCCGGAAGGAAATCTACTGTTTAGTATTTCAAGATATTTGTGTAATATTTTAGTAAATATATCTGTTAAATTAAGAAGTAACTGTTATTTTAATTTTCCATAATTTAGACGACAATTTATCCATCACAACCTCTATATATTTATATATGAAAAATTTCTGAGAGTTAATCTGTAGAATAAGACAATATGTATAAAGGTAAAAGACAATATGAAAACTGTATTATTAGCCGACGCTTTCCGTGGACTTTTTCAAGTGAAAAACGAAATGAATTTATTGAAATCAAAGTAACTAATAGCAAGAAAAAAAGTCCGTAGCAACTAGAAGAAGTTACAAAAAAAGCTATTGTTTTCATATTGTCAACTGAAAGAACCTAGTTGTAGATGGCGTCACCCTCGAGGACTTTCCTTTTGAGTGAGTTATTTTCTTCCTCACAACGCACACACACACACACACACACACATATATATATATATATATATAGAGAGAGAGAGATTATATATATATACACACACACACACACACATATATATATATATATATATATATATATATATATATATATATATCAAGCAATGTATGTGAGTATTAGAATGTCAAATTTTAATGCTATTTTATTATGTTTTGTGTATATAATCAAGCCGATATCATTCGTGTAAGCAGCTAATGCATTTACTTTTTTGTTTTGTAAAATAAACTCATCTCTTTCAATATAATATTTTATTTAAATAATTTGGATTTTCTCCTTTGTAATCCTTATAGCAATTATTACAGTTCAATTCCTCTTTCAAGATTTTGCGTATTATTTTGTTTTGTTTTCTATTATTATTTTTAGATGTATTTGTGACAAATTTTATGTTGACTTTAGATAAACATTTTTCACTTTGAGCTGTGATTGTGTTCGTGGGTAGAACAATATATTTTTATTCGTTGATTTTCACGGAAAGTAACTCATTTTAATGTTGAATTATGATCCTTTGGTTTCGCACTGATTATGAAAAAATATGATATTGTCGGACGTATTTTCAAAGAATTTAACCTATCCATGTAAGTACTGACGGCTACACACTCTGAGTACCCTTTATGAAATCATTTTTCCGATGGACACTAAGTTTTATGCTACTGTTAAAACTGTGCGACGTGATATCTAGGAAACGTAAAACATTGTTTTGTATTCCATGAGTAAATTCTAACGCATTTTCAACTTTGTTTAGTTTAACTACAATGTCAATTGCATTAGTTCCATGGGGATATATCAATAGAGTGCCGTTAACATACTGGAGGTTGATTTTATAGGTAGAATGATTTGGAATGGACCAGATTCCAGATATTCTAAGGAAATATATACCAACACACCATTAAGAGGTGACCCAATTGGTAATCTAATTTTTTTGTTATAAGAATGTTTACTAAATGTGAATTAGCATTGATTGGTGATTGGTGATAATATAGCATATTTTTATTCTTTTAGCGATTGGAAACGACAGTTTTATTTTTGGTTGTGTTAGATACATTTTAAAAAGATGTAAGTATTTATTAACAGAGACGTTGTTATAAAAGGATTTCTTATGTAGATTACCTATGAGTTTCTCTGTCATATTACCCCTTTAGTTTTTTAACAAGTTTTCACGACTCTATAATATATGATGGACTGAGTGTTCCGACTGTTGTCACCTGAGGAAGGTTACTGAATAGAATAATCACACGAAGTTTGGTAATGAACGATAATACTTAGGACAAGAACAACAAATATAAGATTCGCCAGCGGCACGGAGAAGTTGTCAACTGCTAGAAACGAGTAAAGTGAATTCCACAATGAATCTCCAAATGCATGATATCTACCAACGGCCCCACGCGGTCAAATGTGGCTCAAGTCCAAATTTAATGTGTATTAAACGAGCTCGTATGCTCGACCAACAATTACCCGTAGACCCCTGTTTTGGATAGCTGTTTTCCCAGACGAGACTCTGCCCTTCGATATAACCTCGTCTGGGGAACACGGCGGCAGAGAGTTTGACCAGCACAACTGGAGACGCATCTCTAACTGCAGGATACCTACCAATTGCCCAGATGTAGCACAAGACCGAATTAAATGTGGGGTATGCGAGACCGTATGCTCGGCCCAAGATTTCCCCCTATACCCCGTATAAAATGAGGTCGGGTAGCTGTTTCCTCGAGACGAAACTCTGCCCTCTCGACATAGCCTACTCTGGAAATCTTCCCTGCCCGGAGGCAGAGAGTTTAATCAGCACACCTGCAGACGAATCCCCAAATGCAGACCAACATACAGTATTTACTACTGTATTTATGCGAATGGGGACATACACATTATCGTCCGTAAGGATGCTACATCACCGGAAAATGTTTAATATGAGATATGTTGGATACATATTTTCAAATCTACAATAAATTATCTGTTAAAAAATTTTGTTAAGTCAAAATATATAAGTCTTCCTCCTCTTCTGTGTCTCGTGTCCGTTCAGGTTGTGGGTGACCATGTCTCTTCGCAAACACCTATCTATTTTAGATTTAATCGGGTCTATCACTCACTCTTCCTGTTTTGCCATCTATTTACACAAGCTCGTTAGATTATTCTTTGCTTACATCTGCCTCTTTTGCCTTCAAAACATCCTGTGAGTGTCAAATTGTCCTTGCCTGTTTTCCTCATCATGTGTCTGTGAAATATTCATGTGTCTTTTACAGATTCTAATTTAAAGTGCCTTGTGTTTTCATTTTTCCCTAAATAGCTTCGTCAGATCGATACATTCATATGGATGTCATTCGTGGCGCCAAATGCGTTCAGAAATATCTAAACTGTAAGCTTTATTCAAACGCTTATTTGCTTAGGCAAAAATGGTTTTGAGTTAATGACATTTGTGGATCTTGACAAAGATCGACCTTATTCGAATCTTCTGGACTTTTGCTATAGAATAAAATAACT
Source organism: Acanthosepion esculentum (assembly GCA_964036315.1). Classification (NCBI taxonomy): domain Eukaryota; kingdom Metazoa; phylum Mollusca; class Cephalopoda; order Sepiida; family Sepiidae; genus Acanthosepion; species Acanthosepion esculentum. Next base: position 106,251,958 of record OZ038477.1, read on the forward strand.
GTAACAAATAGCATAAACCACGTCACGTTAGGTCTTTCAACGGCATCAATAGCTAAAATGGATATCAGATGTAACCCTAAATGAAAATAATGATATAATCAAGATGTTGACATTCCACACTACATAAAATAAAAGATTAGGAAGGAAAACTCCATCAATACTGGAAAAAGTGATAACACTTGTCAAATCGGTTTTTTGGTGCAAAGAAACAAAACACATTTTTAGCTAATTTTATGCTGCTGATTCAAAAAATTATCTTAGATTTGCATGGTTAGTTACTATTTTTACTATACTGAAATTGCTCATTTTTGGACAAAAGATCAATGTACGATATTGACTGATCGTAAAATTTAATTAATACTGGTCTTAGAAAACCAGCAATTTTCAGGTAGGCCGAGCAATTCATGTCAGCCATCTGAAATAAACTATTTTTATTAGAAAAATGTGTATTTGAGTAAAAAAAATTAAAATTGAAGTGATGAAGTTTGTACAATTTATCGACAAAATTCAAATTAACTTTATCAGTAACTTTAGTAAACCTGATAATTAAGGTGATATTAAAAAATGAAACCCTAAAATCATCTATTTGTTATTCATAAATTCATCCCATCATTTTATCTTTTCACTAAGGAAGGAAATCGAGCACATTGAGATATCATTTTATTTTCACAGTTGGAAAGAAACACTAAGTAAAGACATCTCAAATGCACCTATTCCTTTATAAATGATACTGCTGGAGTATCAAAAGTGACTTAAATAACAGTGAACATGGCAGAGCATCAAGAGAATCCTTTTACCATAGTTCTTATGTTCATGAATGTTTTATTTCTGCTGTTAGCTTATTAAATGATTTGATGAAAATATTTGTCAGTCTAGGTATATTAAATCCTGTTATTTTTAAAGACTTAGGGTGTGAGTGTTATTGCAAAAAATAGTATTTCTCAAATATCAGACCAATATTTGTTGGTTTAAATAAGAATTGAGAGGTTTCTGATTTTATTTTGGAAATATTGCCATCGGTCAATATCATATATACAGAAAACTAATTAATTTTTTTTTCAAAAAGTGAGGCATTGTGGACAGCAAAACGGTAGCTACCTTAGAAAAAGTAAGTTACTTTTCAAATTCAGCGCCTACAAAATTAGCTAAAAATGATCTTTTTAGTCTCGACACCATTTCATTTTTGTTACCAGTGTAATAGCTACTGGGCCTTGAAAACCTATTTTCCGGAAAAGTGTAAGAGAAATATTTTGTAAATTTCAATCGATCGGAGTATGGCTGCTTGTTCAGTGAATACCGAATGCTTCTTCAAAAGGAAACTCCCAATTTTCCCATTGCTTTTAGCATTATGTATAAATAATATGTTGTCTCTTTTTCATCAGCGAGGTGATTTTCCAACATTCACTGACATTAAAAAGACTCTTCACCACGCTCTTAATACTCTCCCTATCTTTTGAAAGACGTCTCTTGCTATTTCAATGCCTGTACGGATTTCGGTGTCACATCCTTTGTTAACGAATATCACTGTTATTTCAATATCTATACTTTCTTGATTGTGACATCATCGATATTTGGAAACTTCCTTTTTCATGATGAATATATAAGCTGTCTTTTTACAGTTGATTAGTTGTTCATTCCTTCTTGCTTTAATATCTTTCCAAGGAGGTTGTACAGATTTCACTCCATCTATTTCATCAACACAGTTACACTGTTGTGTCTTATATCGTTTAACAGTGCGCCCACCAGTTATAAATCTTGTTAGTGACTTCAGCTCCGTTAGTATTGTCTCGCTGTAGAGATTGCCAGGTGAGAAAAGAACACCAAAAAAGTGTAATATATAATAAAAAGCGGCGAGTGATTAAAAAATAATGCTAAACAATGTTAACTCTTCCACTTTTAGGCTCTATTGATATGAGGACAGAAAATGACCAATAATCAATAAGAACACATCCTACTTGAAATCTTCTATGCACCATGTCTTTTCAGGACATTGAAGATCTTTCAGTATCGGAGATGAGGTATTATGTACACTATTTAAATTATTCTGACTATTGTGCTCATCTTTGTCGCCATATTTATTAGAACGTTTCGGCGGTTGTACCCTCCTGCCTTCTTCAGTTGGTTGGAATGTCGATCTGGACTCTTTATTTCGCACACTGGAGTAATCTGTTCTAGTTCCGCGTGCCATGTTTAATGGATGTCAGTTGTCAGTTATTTCCTGTTAATTCCCCTCTCCAAGTTCTCCAGTGCCTTAACCAGGTATTGAACTCACACACTTTGGGTCCTGTCACTAACGCCTTTATCCAATGTGCCATGTGTCCGAATAATTGGAAATCTTGTCTCTCCACTATTTACATTCCCTTGTAGCTTTCTAATTCGATGTCTTGTGAGTGTCAACTTTTTCAGGAAATCCTTTCTCATTGCATTTCCAAGAAATATCACCCGTCTCCTTCTGACACTAATTAGAATTTTTCTGTTTGCCTCCATTTTACTTACGACTTCCTCGTTGCCTCCACGCTTCGTCCATGCAGACATTTCTCAGAAATATTTAATGTCTCAGAAGTTACATTAACTTTCGTGAGAAACCATTAAGTCGAAAGTAAAACGACATGGTCTTGATAAGATAATGAGTATCAGAAAACCAAAATCGTCAAAACGCAAATATTATCTAAACGAATTAGAATATATATATATATATATATATATATATATATATATATATATATATATATATATATATAATATGTTTAACGTTCTTTTTATAGATACAAGTATTTAAGAACGTTAAACATATTATAAATGTCTTTAGATAAATTGTCGGACTATGTCCAATTCAAATATATATATATATATATATATATATATATATATATATATATATATAGGTTAATGACAATGAATGAATGCAGTCAAAATTTAGAAGTGTGGAATATGAAAATTACCGACGAACCGAGTATTGCATGGATATTTGGCAGTATACATTGAGACTATTACCCCTCTCTCTCTCATTCAACACACACACACACACACACACACACACACACACACACACACACACACACACACACACACACACACACACACACATATATATATATATATATATATATATATATATATATATATATATATATAACAATTGCCAACTACGGGACACAAATTAAACACACAACATGGGCATAATCCGTAGCGGGTACGATGAATAATTTTACAATGATAATGTAAAAGAAAGTGTAAAATGGATACCATTTATAGCAACATATTTAGCCTATTGGCGAACTTTATGAAAGGGTAGAAATTTTTATTTACATCTCCCACTGTCATAACTTATCTTACTTCTGTGTTATCTATGAATACTTCCATGGTAATTGTTCTAATGAACTTTCCTATATGGTACCTAAACTTTAGTACTTTCAGCGCGGAACTACATTGTCGTCAAGGTCTCATCCTTTTTTTTATTTGAAATGGATAGATATAACCGCAAGTTCTATGTTAACAATTTCTTCCATCGCAATTCTAGTTTGTAGAATTCTGTTTGGGTTTCTTGTTTCCTAGTCAACATTGATCGTTAATAACTTAAATTCAATGTCAATCGTTAACTTCTGTCTTCTTAATTCTTGTTCTTTTAACGTCCTCTCTCCTTAATAGTATATTTTCTCATATTCTGTAAAAATATTGATAAGTAGTGAGTTAATGCTACTGTTGTTACTGATTCTTTTATGTTTATGAATCTTTATTTTATTACTTACTTAATTTATTATTACTTAATTTATTATTTTTATGAACATGAGAAAAAATATTTAAGGACAGATTAATGCGTAAATATCTCCGACATAAAAAGAATATCCAGTGCATTATATATTCATAGAAATAACTTCAAACAAAAACTGGATCAAAAAATGTTATGCTAACTAAAAGAGAAAATAATTACTTAGCCGAAATCTACTTAAAGTGCAATTATTGGTTCTTGTCAAAATATGATATTACGCCTTAGACTTTTTCAATACGTCCTTTCTTAAAAGGACATATAGAAAAAATAGCCTTTTTCAAGTCAACATAATTACAGAAAGCCATCATTTTTTTAAGTTAGTATGAAAAGTTTAACACGTGATCTTTAAAATTATCAATACCAACATAAAACTCACATTCGTTAACTATGCCGAAAAACTACGTCACTCAGCTTCCGTCACAGTTAAACTTTCCTTTACAAAATAAGATTTTAGTATATTTTACAGCGATCTCTAACTCATGAGTTGAAACATATCGTTATTTAATATTTCTGCACGCTACATCTCTCCATAAGTACAGGTTAATAAATAAAATTTCGTGACTTGACTTGATATGTTTCTTCTGGGAAGGAAAAGTGTTTTGTCTTTGTATATTCTTTTATTTATATTAGCTTGTCATATATTTACATCTTAATTTTTAAACACATATCACACAGACGGACAGACACACACATACACACACGCGCACACACACACAAGAACCAAAGGCGACAGTTTGTTTCATGCTTAAATGTAATCACTGGTGTATTATGGGGGTGGCTATTTTATTATTCCTATGGTTATTTAGGTGTGTGGTTTCGTGATATTCTAGGGGCAATTGAGTGGAAATAATTGTGGGACCGGATGCACTTATTAACATTTTTATACTATATATATATATATATATATATATATATATATATATATATATATCAATCTGTTATACTTATGTCATATATATATATATATATATATATATATATATATATATATATATATATTATGAAATGGACAAAGCCCGAGAAATATTTAAAGACATTTTTTTTAATTTTTTATTTCTAACATTGTTTTTATAGATACAAGTATTTAAGTAAATGCTCTGTTTATAATAAACAGTTTTAAATAACATTTACCGGCCTGAATGTTCGAGCAATTTTCATAGAAATTCGAGGACGAATATTTTCTATGAAAATTTCTCGGACATTCAAGCCGGTAAATGTCATTTAATACTGTTTATTATAAACAGAGCATTTACTTAAATACTTGTATCTATAAAAACAATGTTAAACATAAAAATAAAAAAATTAAAGTCTTTAAATATATATATATATATATATATATATATATATATATATATATATATATATATATATATATATATATAAAGTGGGCATGGAAGTCAGCACTTAGAGGCGACAGTCTGTTTCATGCTAGTGCAATCGTCAGGCAACACTGACGATTGCACTAGCATGAAACAGACTGTCGCCTCTAAGTGCTGACTTCCATGTCCACTTTTATATTTACACACGCTCAACTTTAAGACTATATTTCTTTATATATATATATATATATAGAGAGAGAGAGAGAGAGAGAGTGAGAGAGAGAGAAAGAGAGAGAGAGGAAAAGCGTTCTATATCGGAGATAGTGTGTTTAGACATATAGACATTATGAAAATAGGGTTCACCATTGCACAAAAGGATCTCTGTGTGTGCTTGCCCATTCGCGTGTGTGTGCGCGCGCACGTGTGTATCTGAGTGTGTTTTGTGTACGCACGACTTTGTTCTGTCGAACTGAATTAAAACTGAAGCATAAATAAGACGCTTTCAATCATGATCATTTGAGTCGGTTTTTAATTAAATGAAGACATAATTTATTGTTTTAAACAAATAAAAATAATCAATTGCTGTGTATTTTATCGTTAGTTACTTGCTACAAATTCGAGATGCATTAATTTAGACTGAAAAAAAATAATTGAGAAACCCTGCGGTTAATAAAAAGTCCGATTACTTAGCGCAAGAAACAAAAGAAATTGAATTCATCCTTTTCGTTACAGAATTTCAATAGCCTCTGTGTAGTAATTAAGGAATAGTTGCACAATTGCATTTTTTAGCGAGAACGCTTTTGTCTCGGGAGGTTTTGACGAAATATTTCAAAAGGATTAATTGTAAGCTTAAGATTTGCTTATAATTCGTTCAAGAAATAGGTTAGATTTTATTACTGTTCTTTCGGATTCGTCATCACCAATTCATGTGACAAGTAGGTGTATTAATTACACTAATTTAGAATATGCGAAGGCGGTTCCCTTTATTGGGACATAACAAGCGAAATGCATTTGAAATGAATTCTGACGTTATTTTATATACACAACTTTTTCCATGATGTAGACAACGCGAAAGAAAGTCGAGGTAGCGGGTTACAAATTTAGAGGCATATTTTATGGGGATATGTGGGGAAGATAACGGTTCACACTAGACTGGAATAGGGTAGGATTGTAGTAATCGTGGAAGCATCCTTTTGGGTGTCAGTTCGCAGGGAGAGAAAAAAAACTGGTCGAGTAGAACTTATATCTCGTCAAAGAAGTACGAAGGGAATGAATGCGACATGCAGAAGAGGCCTGGCACGTGGAACTAGAGCAATCTACCCCGGCGGATGAAATAATGGTCGGAATGAATGTTGTTCGATACAATGTGCATGACGTGACTGGTCTTAGCCGTGAGGGTGAGTACAGGTGGAACTAAGGTCTGAACACTTTCCATGGAAATCGCGATTCAGCAGCGAGAAACTCGAAACCTTTTATTGGTTAGTAAGTGATAGCAGAATAATTTGTCACCCACAATTATGCGGGGAGGCTTTTGAACTCTAGAGTGAAATGTGAAAACTGGGTAGCTTTTACCCATATAAGGCAGCAGTACCCTGTTTTCTGTTTGATCTGTGAATGTATTGGACAATGCGATGTCTGATACTTACTGGGGTGATATAGTGAAGACGTTAATCTTATTCAAGTATCTTTCACAATGGATCAGTGAACGAGTTCCACTTGAATTCAGGGTTGAGTGTTCCAGTAGGCACACAAAGCACGGGGATGCTCCGAGGGAGCATCAGTTCATCGCGATTACTGAGAGTTCTCTGATGACGGAATATCAGTAATTTGGTTATCGAGACATTGAAAGTGAGGAGTCAGTTTTAAATGCACTCAGAGGAGAGATCAGATATCAATCTCTGGTCATCTAGAATTTTGGAGTTGCAGCATATACCGTTGTATCATCAGCATAGTTATTCACAAATGATCAGGATATATTCTTAGAGAGATAATTTATCTAATGTAGAAAGCGAGTTGGACCGCGAAGCGAATATTGGGGAACGCCTACGTTGATCGCTACGGCATAAGAGAACCGACCATTAACAACTACGTTCTACGTTATGAAATACTTTATAATTGAGAAGACACATCCTGTGATTTAATCGCTGGAGAGCTTGTGCACTAATCTTTTATGTCACAGCTTGTCAAACCCTTTAAAATTTCTAATGCGATCGCCCTTGCGCTGTATTTGTTGTCTAGTGCTTCACTGATTTTGTGAGTAATTAGAGTTGGAATATCAGCAGTGGATCGGAGCGAACAAAACTCGAGTACTCTTCATCACTCAAGTAGTGGTTCCTATTTAGATCAAGAATTTTCTTTTTTTATTTTAGATACAAAAAGGTTGATAATGACACAGAAGTCTGATGGGTCTATAATGTGAATTGAGTATGGGGAAGAAAGGATTACGACTTTAGTCTGGTATCAATATCATTTCTATTGTCTGTTATGATGCGTTTATTTAACAGAAATATCACAGTAAGCAGACCGAAAAGTTGCGTAAAATGTAAAGCTTCCAATTTTGTAAGATTTCACACTATATTAAGTTTTATTACTAAATCTATGTATCTGAACACCCCGCTTTCTGGAAATCAGTGTACATTTTAAGTTTTCCAGTTACTTTAACAACATGGTCAACATGACTGCCACATCGATGTGGAGGCATTATTATTATTATTATTATTATTATTATTATTATTATTATTATTATTATTATTATTATTATTATTTTATTTGATTTATGTTGTATATACATTTCCTTCCGTGTGTCAACCAAAAACATAAGGTCAGAAATGGCTTGATGACATTTTCCTCTGATCATTTTTGTAAAAGAAAAAAGAAAAAAATAGAGATCATACACATTTTGTAGTGATAAAGCAATTCGTAATGTGCGATTATCATTTTCTGACCTAATTGCTGTTATTATTATTATTATTATTATTATTATTATTATTATTATTATTATTATTATTATTAATATTTCCTTTGATTTCTGTTGCATAAACTTTGCCTTCAGTGTCCCAACTACAGACATGAAGTCAGAAATGGTTTCATCTGATCAATTTTGTAAAACAAAATTTAAAGAAAATAAGCTCACACACATTTTACATGGATAAACCTCTTCCTACTATGTGATCTGTACTTATTATTATTATTATTATTATTATTATTATTATTATTATTATTATTATTATTATTATTATTATTTTTATTTTCTTTGATATCCGGCGTTTACACATTTCTTTCCGGGTCCCTCCCAGGGACCTAAGGTTAGAAATGACATCATGACAATTTCCACTGCAAAAATATAAATAAATAAAAAATAAAAAATAATTACATAGATAAAGCCCTTCGTAAAGTGTGGGCTGTACTTGTCAGAAAAAAATTTTGTATCTCTTTGAGGCATGGACATCCAGGGATCCCTTGAATCAGCCTACTGGAATCTTTTGCAACCAGTCCAAGGGCTTCAACTACAACAGGAATTGTTAATGTTCCCATGTGCCACATTTTTGAGATTTCTATTTCAAGGTCCTTGTATTTTGACAGTTTTTCGAATATCTTCAAAGATACATTGCAGTCTGCAGGGACTGCCATATCAATAAGGAGGCACTTATTTTGTTTGTGGTCTTTAATAACAATGTCTGGGCGGTTGGCTTTGATTGTTCTGTCAGTGTGTATTGTGTAGTCCCAGAGAATTGTAACAGGTCCTATCTCCGTAATCGGGCCAGGGTGGTGTTTGTACCAGTTTCTTTCAGTTTCCTTCCCGTAGGAGTTGCAAAATTTCCAGTGCAGATATTGGCCCAATCTGTTATTATTATTATTAGTATTATTATTATTTTTTTTTTGTTTCTGATGTGTACTCATTTCATTCCGAATGCTTCTGAATGAGAGACTGGAAAGCCCAATTCAATTTCCAGTCGGCTTCCTTATATTCACATACGAGCAAATGCCTTTGGATATGTTATGAATCCACTTCTTCCCGCCATGGCCAGATCAGGACCTATTACATTGCATATCCGTCTCTGGAACTTATCAAGAACCTTGAGACAAACAGAAGGGGCACCAGACCATACATGTCAGCAATGCTCAATGCAAGGGCGAATAGTTGATTTGTAGATATGAAGGAATGACTCCGGCGAGAAAAAATTCCTGGCACGGCACAGGGAGCCAACTTTCATTGCGGTGGACGAAGCTATTGACTCAATAGCAGTAGTCGTAGTCGTAGTAGTAGCAGTAGTAGTATTTCGTGTATTTATATATTTATACATCAACTGGCCAAATCAGAGAAGAGTTGAATGACAGTAATATTCTAATTGTTCTCGTAGCAACGGCCTTATCTACACACTCTCCACCTTTTGTCACATTTCTATATCATATACAGTGTAACCCGGATATAAGAGAGTTGTCGGGATCGGAGAATAAGTCTCTTATATCCGGGTTTCTATTATATCCGGGTTTGGTCTATTTTGTTTAGGTAAGTATGGCTCTAATTTGTGACCAGAGAAGATCTCTCTTATATCCGGGTTTCTCTTATATCCCGGTCTCTTATATCCGGGTTACTGTATTAACAGCTCCATGTGCCTCTGAATGTATGAAGTATTGTGAGCATGATCCTAACTTTTACTTGTAAGATTTTTTTTAATATTCCGAGCGAATACCTCGTACATATTTCTTTTAAGTTCCTCCTTCATAATGATTTTTTCCTTTTGATTTCTTGGCTTCTCATGTGGCCATTTTGTGCTCTTTTATCGATTATCTTCCGGTAATGCTGTCACAGTATTTGACTGTTTTAATTAGACATTGATTAACCTGGCGTTTCTAATCTTCAATATATTTGATAGCGTAGATAAGTCAACCTTTAATACTGAAGAGAACTTCTTGTCCTCTCTCCTTCTTTTCTTTTTGTCCATGTATATTAGCACTTCTGATTTTTTTCCTAGTTTAAGAAAGATTAAACATAAGCAAAGACAGAAACATTCCACGGTTTATTTTACTTTAATCCAATCACTGCTATTAAACTTATTTTCTGATGTAGTCTTTTTGATTTTCTTTAGTGATTTTGTTCGATTTTCCTTTAAACATTATCAGGATAATATTATGAATTCACACGCGAAAAAAGTGTTGACTACTTTCGTTGAACCTTTAAATAATGATAAATGTCACGATGTATTCAATATTCCCATGTATTCTGATTTCAACAGAGGAATTATGAATATTTTGTGGATGGTTTTAAAACATGGCCGATTCAAGTAATCCGATAGCCTGAGTCGTCATCTTTGCATTGCGCAATTCTTAGAATCCTCTGTTCTGATATTTATTCAGCGTTTTCTATCTCTTTCATTTTCATTAAATGATTTTCTTTCAAGTCAGTATCCCCATTTGGAAAGTCGGCTTCTTTTCTTTTCCTTTACGGTGAATGGATCTAGTATCCGATAGTGGATTGAGCGATCCATTTGAAATACAGTCTCAAAGAATCCTAATTTCGATTCTTCTTCATCAAACCTATTTTCGGCCCTGTGCTTATATCGTTTGTTTTTGCCATCGCTGTCAATTCCAAACTGTCCGATAAAACTGCATTCCGATTCAATGGCGTCTATTTCTGGATTCTGTATAAGCTAATTTATGATATTCTCTTATATGAATGACAGTTTAATTTCCCCTTCTTTCCCGCTCTATCTCTCTCTTCGAAACCACGATTTGTTTTTAGATTTAGATTACTACATTGATATTAAATACTTGTCATAACTCTTACTTTTCGCTGGAGATCAAGTGTCAGCAGTTAAATCATCTCTTCGACACTTTTCTCAATACTAGAACGTTTTTGCAACACCCGTCAGTGTGTTGAAATCATCGCAGTGTTTAGTAATGTTGAAGTTATCGTTTCCTCTTTCCATTTCTGTGTTTCTATTTTCATTTCATTTTATCAGAATGAAATATATATATATATGGAAACTTAAAGAAAAAATATGCAAAATTGGCTATTTTGGAGAGTGTGACATCCCTACTGTATTTATATATACAATGCTACTACTGTGCATTATATTGTAACAGAATGAAATATATATGAAAACTTAAAGAAAAAATATGCAAAAAACAATATTGCATGTTTATTAAACAAATATTTATTTTATTTATCATTAAATTGTTTTTAAAATATTGGTAGTATTTTTTATGTTCATTTTCCAAAAATAATAACCAACATTTATTGCACCCTACTAAAACCAAATGCATTTTGTACACACTTACCTGTTTGCACTTCTCCCCAAATCTTTGTTTCGATAGGTTAGTTTATGGTTATTTTAGACGATGGAACGGAAGGGAAGGTACAACTGAACACCAACAACTCGACCACATTGACTGGACACTCTCCACTGAAGGCCGAGACAACTCAGGACTGGGACAATTCAGAGTCGAAAACCATATGTATTTATTATAACCGAATAAAAGTAATTTAGTAAGGATTAAAACCTTAATTAGTGAATATTTTTCTTCAAATACGGCATTTGAAAAAGCATTATGTAAAATATGAACCAGTTCTTTTGTCTTTAATTATCTTAATAAAGCAAATAGTAATGATATTTATTTTTAATAAAGTAAATTGACATAAAATGTAATTCAATAAATTTTAATTAAGTAAATCAAAATTCTTGCTTTTTATATTTCTGGTGAAGATTTCTTGTTGAGGTACTCGCTTATATAAAGCGACTGTCATTTCTGTTGCTCCCTTGTCTTCATTTACAGTCTTGTTCTGTTTACTTTGACCTAAACTCAGAGAACTCTGTTATAAGACACGGTTAATAGAGATTATTATCCTCTCTTAAAATATCGTCTTTGCAACTAATATACTTTTATTTCATTTTAAACTAGTTTTGGTTTTCATTCGCTTAAAATGGCGCCTATCTCTCGTTTGTATTCTGTCGCAACATAATAATTCATAATAACAGGAGTTTTGAGTGTATTATTCGTGGATGACTTTGCAATGTCAAATTGACAATAAAATCGATATATTTTCTTCTCTTGATCCAACAATATATTTATTGGAATAATACCTAATGACTGGCAGTATAACAGTCTTTGTCTAGCTGATCGGAGTATTGCAAAAGATCCATTTGCTGACAGAGTACTAACTGGGGAATAACCGCTTTTAAGTTCTAGTACCTAAAGTACTAATCTATTATCGTTTCGTCATTACTTTTAAGACCCCAGGAATTCTCCAGTCAAAATGATAGCTTATACTAGCAATGGGACACCAACCTTTGAACTTCTAACGAGTCCCAAGTACTATCCAGATTTTAAGTGGAACCCGTGTATAAAATCCATTGTAAAAGATGCTGGAAAATGCACTGTTCATTTTATTCCTTCAGAGAGTGCCCTAAAAATTCTATCATATACCCGTCTTTGGTATGACGAGAAATTACATCTGGCAGCAAGACCTCTGATCAGGAAGGGTGGAACAACTTCTTAATTGCAGTTGTTTCTAGATACACCCTGACCCGTGATGATAGCACCTGTTAGAGTCCGAGCAATGGACAAATAGTTATCCACAAAACAGGGGATAAAACACTAAAAAATGAAAGTATAAAAATAATTTGTTTTAGTAAAAATACCAGCAATAATTTTTTGAAAAAATAAATATTACCAGTAATATATTTTTGACAAAAAAAGTACCAGCAATATCTTTTCGAAAAAAGATATTATTACCAATAGATTTGACTCTCGACAAAAATTCTCATGTCAATGAAACCTGATCTACAAACTGATTTCTTAAAAAGATTACATATTCTATTCATTTGACACTATCTTAAAAATCTTGTCGGCATGAAATAACCATTTGTGGAGTTGATATTTCGTAAAACAAAATAAACAATTCAATCTACCATATAACAAGAAGGAAGTATTGCTAATGTACCTCGGCTGGAGTAGCTCAAACTGCGATCTTCAAAATTGATAGTGCTCAAATTCTTTTATAATGTGGTGTGTATATTCTCTAATATGCAGCTCTTTTTATCCAGAGATGCAAGGTTACAATCCTTTCATTACTTCTATTTGCATGTCTAATGATTATATCAACTACAATCATTAGTTCAGATATTTACAGCTATTACAAACTACATGCATGGTTCCAAATCATTCTCATGCCTCCGAGATTCATATATACGAAGAACGTTCCAGTAAGGTAGACGTACTTCTCTTGTTTCCTGTTTAGGATTTGATTTCCGGTTCCTTCCAAAATTTACATCCGCTCTATATTTCTAACATCTGCAACTGGATTCTGTAATTGCATTCATTATTTTTCTTCTCTCTGACTATATATCGGATAGCCTATCGTCCGATTCAAATACGTCTCCGGTCTTTTGAAAAGGAGTACATGTGTATCTCTACTTTCTTGTTTAGGGTTGGGTTTCTGCTACCCTCTTAAGTATACTTCCACACTATTCTCAAGTCCACACCTGGATTTTATTAATTAATCATTTTTTCTTCTATACCACTAGGAGAAGATAGGATCGCCTATCGTTCGGTTCATAGTCCTCCCAGGCGTTTTGAAGAGGAATAGTGGTTAATCTGTTTCCTGTTTAATATTGAGGTTCCGGTTCCTTCCAAACTTTACTTCAACTATATATTGTTAACGTCTCTGAACACTGAAATTTTATTCACTAATTCTCTATTTATTTTTACGTCTTTCATTAGTAGTAGATAGGTTCAAGTATAGTCCTGTTCACAATATTCCAAGTTTTTTTTTTAACTGGAGTAAACGCCTGCCGATTGTTTTCCTGCTTGGAGTGGTTTTCCGTATCTATCTAAAATCCATTTCAACTCTACAAATGTGACATTACGCCTGAAATCCAACATTTTATAATTATTTTTTTCTTCCAAAAAGTGTAGATAAACACTATTTCCATTATTCGGACTATTGTCCTCAAAATTTGTTACCATACTTATCAAAACGTTTCGGCCGTTGTACGCCCCGGCCTTCTTCATGAGGCTGGAATGTCGAATTGAACCCTTTATTTTGCTCGCCGGGGTAGACTGTTCTAGTTCCACGTGCTATGTCTAATAGATGTCGGTTATCAGTTATATCCTGATAATTCACCTCTCCAAGTTCTCCACTGCCTTATCCAGATATTGAACACACAACTTTTTGGGTCCTGTCACTGGATCTAACCAAAGCTTTTGTCCACTGTGCCATGTGTCCTTAAAGCCGAAACGCTGTGATAATTATGGCAACATAGATGAGGACAATAGTCCGAATAATATAAACAGTGTGCATAATACCTCATCTCAGAAATATAGACAGATGTTGAAGAGTAGATAGGGTTTTCTATATCCTCCCCGGTCTTTTGAACAAGAGTAGATCGTTATAACTTGTTTCCGGTTTATAAATGAGTTTCCGGTTCCTTCTAAAGTTTATTCATTCGCTTTTCATTTTTTAATCACAATAATCTTGGCCTCTATCAAGTTAGCGGTTATATTTCCTGCATAATACAAAGATCACCATTTATTCGCGTTTCGACAACGTCACACAGAAAAGCTCTATCTTGAGTTGCTCTTGTATTGGATAAACATAAGTTTTAAAGAGAAGACTGTCAACTGGTTGTTGTCCTGAAAAATATAATCCATCTTAATATTCAACTATCAATCGTTATCAATCCGCCATATCCTCCTTACACAAATTTCTAACACATCAACTTTTCTTTCATATCACAGCACTCGTACCGAATTACCATTTTCAGAGCAAGCCTCTATATTGAGTTGTTCTTGAGGCTTTTATTTGATGAAATCTAGTAATATTTTTTTTAAATAATATTTTCCGCTTAAATCGAAACGTTATTGACATCCATAAGAGAAATGGTTATCGTTACTACAATGATGAGCGCACATATAAAACTCAATGCATAACCACATTATTCCATTCTCTATAAAAGTTATTTAATGGGCAGAACTATTTGAGTAGACATTATTTTTTATTTACAAAAACACACACACATCAGGAGGCACGGTGGAGTAATGGATAGCGGCTGGGATTGACGACTCGGAGAGCCCAGTTCGTAATCCATTACATTCATTTACGGGCTAATACCCTTGGGAAAAGAGTGAATCCTCTTCTCTCCGCCAGTAGAGACTGGGTTCTATAGCCGTGGATAGCAACTGGTCTAGGAGAAGGACAGCTCTGAATTTAGAAACTGCGTAGTCCACCAGGTCTCTGTATTCGGCCCTTCAAAAAGTGTGGATGGTCCTGCTCGAAATCTTCCCCACCTTAATCAAATCTCATGTGCTGTTGTCGGACTGTCGGTTACCTAGGAACTGATCTGCTTGACCCTCATACGCCGAATTTGACGGGAGATTCGTGCATATATATATATATATATATATATATATATATATATATATGTATGTAACAATATAAATGTGAAAATAATTAAATGTAAATGTAAAAAGAATTACGAGCGTTGCCCCAGAAATTTTTGAATTGTAATGAATATATAATATATATATAAATTAAATTTGAACTGTAGTGAACACATATTTATATTTATATATATATATATATATATATATATATATATATATATATATATATATATATATATATATATATATATATATATACATAACTTTTGAACTGTGGTGAATACACACACATATACATACATACATACATATATATATATATATATATATATATATATATATATATATATATATATGTGTGTGTGTGTGTGTGTGTGTGTGTGTGTGTGTGTGTGTGTGTGTGTGTGTGTAAATATAGGTAACTATACTCGCGTCGAAAAACATTCGAACTCTTAATTTAACAATAGCCAAATGAATCATGAAGGAAAAAAGGTTTTAAAAAAAAGAAAGAGCCAGGAACATGAAAGTCTGTCGAAAATAATCGCACAGATACAGGTTCAAGGCCCAAAGAAAAAACCCCGATACGAGTAAACAACTAACTAGCGTAGAGCAAACCTAGTCGAACCTAATGAGCCAGACACATCTACCAAGGTTTCACTTAGGCAGATCGTCAGGGTCGGCTGGCCAGCTGACCCTGACGATCTGCCTAAGTGAAACCTTGGTAGGTGTGTCTGGCTCATTAGGTTCGACTATATATATGTGTATATATATATTTATATTTATATATATATATATATATATATATATATATATATATATATATATATATATATATATATATATATATATATATATATATATATATGTATGTATGTATATGTGTGTGTGTATTCACCACAGTTCAAAAGTTATATATATATATATATAAATATGTGTTCATTACAGTTCAAATTTAATTATTTTTACATTTACATGGTTATTATGAAAAAATGTAAAAACAAAAGGATTTCAAGATAAATTTTGCTATCTTCAAAACATCCTCCTCTAGTCTTGATTACTGCATTACAAATTTTTATCATTTGTTGCAAAGATTTCTCAAAGTATAAATTCGATAATTGATTTCATTCTTTTTTTCAATGGCTCTAAGAGATCTTGTTCATTTTTTCTCACTCTTCTGTCATGTTCATCCATGCTAATTCGGGTTTCAAACTTTTGAACTGTATTCCGATGTTAGGCGATATATACTTTTTATATTCGCTTTACACTAATAATACTCTCCTTAGAAGATGAGCAATCCCAAAGTACAATTTCTTTTTCCTTTTCTTAAAGGGGGCTCATAGAGATGTTGCGAAAATCACGGTATAATCTATATGGTTGCCAGAAGCAAACCCCTATAGTTGCATACTGAAAAGATCAGACTGGCAAAATATACTCCCCCTTCCACAATTTTGTTTTTCCTTCGATTAGAATCTTTTATCTTAAGTAACAATAATAAACAACTCATGATTCTTTTAAGACTGGTTTCATTTTCAAAGACATGACAATTCTGAACCGAGAGGATTATGCTTTTCCACATATTGCTTTACTTCACTAAAAGCTAACCGTTATAAGTTCTTGGCAAAATAATGAAATGATTTCCCGTTGCTTTTACAGGGTTCTGAACTCGAAGCTATTCTTCGCCTAAAATGATTGTTATTCCACACTCGATCGGCCATTCTAACATAGATTGCAGTAGAAAATTAGGATGCAATTGATACAATTCAATAACCCGAACTACGCCAGCACATTCTGCAGTCTAATTAGCGCAATTTTAAATATATCAATAAACTGACGAGGTTTTTGATTGAGTTTCTTTTCTGTTTTGATCGTTTTTTTTCTTTTCTCCACAGGAAATTAACTTTGATACTGAATGAAATAAAACAATATATATGTTGCATTTAAGAAATAAGAAAATCAAATAGTTTCATATAAATATGAGCTTGGTTAAAGTTACATATAGTCAAAATATTATCAACAAAACCTTTTAATAATGCCTTAGGTAAACCGACGAAAGTATAAACAAAGAGCATTGTTACAATATCTTCGGCGACTTATTGTTTCTTTATCTCAGAATAACTTCTTATCTTTACTCTATTTCAAATTTACTATAATGAACTCCTTTATTTCTAAGATCAAGATTTGCTAGATCCTGTTCTTATGGAGGAAACACCGTCTTCTAATGACGCTATTATTATTTGCGCTTGGAAATGGTAGATGCAATTATTGAAAGAACTGAATAAGAAAGACGTTAAATATGAACAGATTATATAACATTGTAGTATAATGAAAGCGAGAAAGAGATAGAGATACAACCATACGAAAATGAAAAAGTTAAACGTTTTGATTACGTGAAAAAGACAATAGAAAATCATTACGTTAAAAGAAAAACATTTAAAAATGAAAAAGGAATTTATATAAACAATTCAAAGTGAAGAAAAAGAGTGAACGATTAAGCTAGAAATAAAAAAATAATAAACTTAAATATAAGAATATAACATTTCGAAAATAAGTTATACGAAAAAAAAGAGGAAAACCTTAAGTAAGAATAAAATATGACAATACGGATAGTGAAATCATAAAAAATAATTATCAATAAAGAGGACATATTTGAAAATATAGATTAGTTAATCAGTTTACAGAGATGAGCTTAATATTTTCTTATAGAACATCAGGAACTTGTTAGTCTCACTTGAAGTGAGATAAAAGATTGGCAAATCAAGAATAAATGTTGTTTGGCTTAACAAATCGATTTGTTGCGTCTTTAATTTATGTAACATATAGACAAGACAATACTTCAGATCATTTACAAGGACACACGTACGGTTCTTCTGTACACCTTGAACGTGGGCTTGCATGTGTATACGAGCATGTAATTAAGGTTTTGTCCTGAATTGATTATTGGTTATGAAAATAAAACATTTCATCTGCTAATGGGTGAAAAAGGAGAATAGGTTTTTTTAACATTTGTGTCTAAGTATTTAAGCGAGTTGAAAATCCGAAAACAAACACAGGAAAACAACCCAAAATACACGTACACATGAATATAGTAATGAATTAGACGTACAAATGAACATCATGTAACACGCACGAACACACACACACACACACACACACACGCACACACACACACATATACATATATATATATGTGTGTGTGTGTGTAATAGAGATAGATAGCTGGATAGATAGATAGATAGATAGATAGATAGATAGATAGATAGATATGGGTATGATATTTGCCTAGATATAGGGATATATACATATACATATAGATATGCGTATAAATAATTAATTGTTCATTTTCGAAATTTAGAATTAGCACGATATAAATTATAAATAATTAGTTATATCATTATAGGAACAATAATAAAATAAAATTGCTTAAAACGCAGCTTTACCGCCAGAACATGAATTTCATAACGCCTTAACGCCTAGTAAGTATTTTGCACCTGAAGATTGCATGATTGCAGGAAACTCCGGGAAGCGCTATTGACGTAGGATTACAGGTATATTCACTAATATTTATATTTATATATATATTTATATTTATATATATATATATATATATATATATATATATATATATATATATATATATATATATATATATATATATATGTATGTATATATATATATATATATGTGTGTGTGTGTGTGTGTGTATATAGAGTGCGATGGATAAATTGTCTAAATTACGCAAAAAGAAAAGCAACATGGACACCTCATTTTAATAGATTATATTTTCCAACATTACACCAAAATATATTGAAATACTAAAGAGTAAAGTTATTCAATAAAACCGCAATTGGCTTCAACCACCGCCTCCAGACGACTTCAGAATCTACTGTATCTCTTCTGGGCTGTCGTTTTGTTTAAGTTAGTGAATGCTGCCATAATCCGTGCCTTCAGTTCAACTTCGGTGTTACAGGTTTTATGGGTATTTCATTCAACTGCGCCCCACATATAATATTCAAGGGGGTTGCCGTCTGGGGAGTTATCCGGCCAGATATATATGGTACTGTAGTCACAGAAAATTTTTGATATACATGAGAGTGTTTTTTTAGAAATGTAAGAATAATTGATATTAAAATTATTCTTACATTTAACAATATCTCATTGCTAAAAAAAACATTCTTTCGGTCCGCACTATCTTTCGATGTCTCATTACTACCTGGAATTTAACAAAAACACACTGAAATATCTACCTGATGATGGTCGTTCGAAACGACTGAAAGCCCGGCAAGTAGAAAAAATAAAACCTGATAGAACCGGAATTTATAAACAAGGAAAAAAATAATTTAAAGAAATATATTATCGCCAAAAAATGTCATTCGAATAAAAAATAGACAAACAATACAATCATATAAAAATAATTATAAAGTTAAATTGAAAATAATATCCTCAAAAAAATCATATGGGAAATTAAAAAAGAGCAGACCCATATAGTATTAACAGTTCAAATTGTAAATTATGTTTCGAGAAAAAAATTAGCAATAATTAGAATTAAACAAACACTTACATAATAAAATTGAAATAATGGGTAAAAGTAGACGTATAAATATTTAATTTGGTATCTAAGGTCTAATTAAAGAAAAACAAATAAATATAATTAAATAAATATAATTTAAATCTTTGAATAAATAAAGGAAACAGATATAATATACATATATTTTTTTCATTAAAAACTTTAACTGAACATATATTTACCTATACGCGTCTGTGTACACACAGACAAACATAAAGAAAACGTATATATATATATATATATATATATATATATATATATATATATATATATATATATATATATATATATATATTTGTATATTCATATATATATATATATTTGTATATTCATATATATATTTATATTTACGATAAAACACCAAAAGGCGAACAAACCTAACTCCGCTTATTTAATTACTCAATATATGACAGCAACGCAAAACAAATAAATTACTAACAAGTAAATAAGACTCAATGAATAAACGATAACGGATATACACAATCTAATAATTACATATATGTGCGTCATGGCAACGTACTTGTGTTACGTGAGTGTGTGTATATATATATATATATATATATATATATATATATATATATATATATATATATATATATACGTCTTTCTAAACTGATGAGCTTTGATACAGTTCGCACACACTCATATATATATATATATATATATATATATATATATATATATATATAAATATTATATATATATATATATATATATATATATATATATGCGTGTGTGTGTGATATTTATCAATTACGCGCTAATACCACCAATTATTCATGTAAAAATCGAGATACAACTCACCTAGCAAAAGAAAAAAAGAGAAAAGACAAAAGAGCGAGTGTAAAATGAAAATAATAAAAAACAAAAAAATAAATGAATAAATGGCCACGACTCCCTACACCTAACACATGCACGAACACGGGCTTTCGAATAAATTATTCAACATTTTAAGATGAAAACTGTGAATTTGATGTTAAAAATTGCCACAAAACATTGTTGATTTAATTTAGTTGGAATGATCTGTTATGACATGTCTCCAATTTGTATTTAGTTACATTATATTTATTTAGCTCGTTGAAATTTTCGCATATATTTCATAAGATCCTTATAAAAAATAAGTAGGAAATTCACAAAGCATATAGCTTTTTTATCATTATGTTAAATTACGATTCCCCCTCATTTTCTCTAAGGCAATGTTATTGCCTAATGTGTATAATATATGTATCCATTATCATCCATTTTTGTAGCCCAATTATAATACAATCGCAATGATTCCGCAATAAGACCGAGCACATTATACACAGCAGCTTTTCTTTTGTGAGACAGTGCAATATATATATATATATATATATATATATATATATATATATATATATATATATATATATATATATATACAGATTTAATTAAATAAATATTGGATTCATGTTATTTCCTGTTATAACTCTAGTTTATGTTCGCCATTTTGCCTGATATTTGATATGTAATATCTCGTAAAGTTGTTTTAGTTATATGTGGGAGGAAAGATTAAAAGGTCCAAAATTACCCTATGCAAAAGTATTGAACACATAACACTTTTTTCAAATTTCCAATCGAAAATTTGTATTTTAAAAGACTTTAAATATTCATATTTTCGATAGTATTGGAATGCAATCTCTGACAAATCAGAGACGCATGCAATTGTTTACAAGATAGTGCTACTAATCATCTGAGTCTTTGATGTGCATTCTGCAATTCAAGGATTAAAAATGGCAAAAACTAAAGAATTATCCAGAGATATGCGAGAATCATTGAAAGTCACAAAGGAGGACAAGGTAACCGAAAAATTAGCAAAGAAATGAATCTATCACTAAGTACAGTAGGAAATATCATCAGAAAGAATAAGAAGTATGGCGACGGTACAGGAAACCTTCCAAGAAATTGAAGACCGAGAAAAATAAATGAGACTACTTCAAGGTGGATCAGCAGAAATAGGAAAAAAAACATTCATTACTCGTTCTGAAATTAAAACTGATCTTGAGGGTGCTGGAATTAATGTAAATAAGGATACCATTAGCAGAGCTCTATATCGTACAGGCTTTCATTCAAGATCACTAAGAAAAGTGCCTTTTGTGAAAAGCAAAGATCTCAAAGACCGATTAAAGTTTGACGAAACTTATGAAAAGAAAGGTATGCAGTTTTGGGAAAAGGTAATCTGGTCGGATGAAACGAAAGTTGAACTATTCGGAAGGAACACAGCGGCAAGTGTTTGGCGAATAAATGGCACTGCATTCAACAAGTACAATACCATCCGCACAGTTATATTTGGGAGTGGTTCCATTATGATATGGGTGCGATTTTCATCCAAGGGCACTGGTGAGTTACAAGTTATCCATGGTAGAATGAATGGTAGCATGTACAGGGAGATTCTGGAGAAGAACCTTCAGAAATCTGCAACTTCTTTAGGACATGGTCGGAATTTCGTGCTTCAACACGACAATGATCCCAAACATACCGCATAACTTACAAAGGAATGGTCTGAAAATAATAGTATTAGTACTCTCTCCTGACTTGAATCCAATTGAGAATTTTTGGAATACTTTGAATGTTAAAGTTCATAAGCGGAATCCACAAAATATCAAGCAATTAGAGGAATTATGCAAGGAAGAATGGGGTAAAGTAACGGTGGATCAGTGTGAAAAACTTGTGGCCAACTATAGAAAGGGGCTGGAAGCAGTGAAACGAAACAGAGGCTACGCAACAATATATTAAATTGACGTATCCAATACTTTTGCATAGGGTAATTTTGGACTTTGATAAAAAAAATGGATTCAACCATGAGTTTTTAATTTTCCTTCCACATACAACTAAAACAACTTTACGAGATATTACTTACCAAATATCAAGCAAAATGATAGACTTATAACAGAAAATAACATTATCTAATACTTATGCGTGTCACTGTATATATATATGTGTGCGTGTGTGTGTTTGTTATTGTATCAGCTTTTGTAGCTTGTTTTTGTCAGAAAGAAAATTAGATTGAGTGTAATGTAATAACCCTGCACAAATTCAACATTTACCGTCAACTACACATATGGTTTGATGCTAAGTTTCGTCGTAATACATAGGCAACGTATAGTCTTGATTTCTTCGTCCAAACGTTTTATATCAACAAATTGTTTGGCCAGAAAACGGAATACTTTTCATCCGTAAAAGTGTCGGATTTTAATCCACGAATATGGGAGTTAGTTATTATTCTCCGCTCATAACATTGTTAAAGTCTGTCGTCAAACTTGGAAAACCCACGGAAAATCTCTGGAAGTTGTTTAAATATAAACACTCACCAGAATAATGCCAATAACGTTAACAGTCTTAAGATGGTTTGCCGACCTGAATGCAATAAAATTGGATTCCATTGTTAGTAGAAACTCAATTCAATTTAATTCTTAATATCCCATCGCAAACATAGCAAATAAAGTGCACTCAATAATATTTGGCCAATTTTTTATCAAAATATTCAAGATAACTTTTTCATTTCTATAAATGTTTATATAAATGTGTGTATGCATGTATTAGGTTGGTGCAAAAATAATGTCGTTTTTTGACGTTCAACTTCAGTCAAAAAATGACATTATTTTTACACCAACCTAATAGTTGCAGAGCAGACGACATAGCTGAAAATACTCGGAAAATAGCCACAAGAATACATCAGCAGATATTTAGGAATGGTACATTCCAAGTTAAGCATGAATGGTAAAGTTGGTCTTGCCATTTTATCCTAATAATATATATATATATATATATATATATATATATATATATATATATATATATATATATATATATATTATATATATATATATATATATATATATATATATATATATTATATATATATATATATATATATATATATATATACATATATATATATATATATATATATATATATATATATATATATATATATATATATATATATATACATTTATATATATATATATAGCGGGGGAATAAATATTGGTACATATAGAAATGTCTAACTTATAGTATTTCCAAGTAATTATAAATACACTTGTCATATAATTAACTTTACAAAGATGCATAATAACTAAATATGCAGACTAAAACTTGATTTAATACAAATAAATCCTATTTATGTATTTTAATGGGTGAATACATTATTCGTACAATTCAAAAAATGAATAGATAATCTTCATTGAATACTCTGTAGAAGGTCCATTATTTTCTTCTACAGCTACCAACCTCATGTACTTCTCAACGATTTTCAAATTTTAGTTGGTATTTTGTTTCTATTCTACTTTGTATATTGACTTCAAGTTTTTTTTTTGTTGGATCTCTCGATAGCGATAACGTTATACTTTCTCAGTTGGATTTAAATCTGGGGACTGACTTGGTCATTTCAGCATATATACATTGTTTTCAGCAAGCCATTTATCCGCAGATTTTCAGTGTGCTCAGGATCATTTTCTTTTTGAAAGATCCAATCAGGTGTAAGTTCAGGTTTTTCAACCGAAATCATTAAATTTGTTTCCAAAATATTCTGATATGCTGTTGCATTCATTCTACCATCTGTTACTAAGATTCTGCCAATACCTTTTGCAGTAAAATATCCCGAAAGCATGATAAGGCCACCACCAAATTTCACTTTTGTAACTGTGTTCTGTTGTTTGAAGGCATCGCCATCTTTCCTCGATAGATGCTTTCTAGGAGGACGTCAAAACAACTCAGTTTTGGTTTCATCTGTCCATAATGCTCTTTCTAAACACAATTTTTCCTTATCACAATGTCCACAAATGAATTTAAGCCTGCCATATTTGTATCTTTTCAATTGCAGTGGAGTTTTACGAGGGGAGCGTAAATATAGATTGTTCCCATGAATTTAATTGCTAAATGCCCGTTTAGTGATAGCTTCCTGATAAAAGTAAATCACCCTGCAGCTCGTGACGATTAACTGTTGGGTTTTGTTTCATTTCTTCGAAGGTCTTGAAGAAATCATCCGTGGAGCACGTGTTTTTCTTTGGTTTTCAACAGTTTAGATTTTTTATAACTTGCAATGAATGTTAATAAATGGAATATTCAGATTGTCTGAGATTTTCCTGTAACTTTTACCTTTTTCAAGAGCTTAACAATCAGTTTTTCTTTTGCGAATTTGTTAATTCTTTACCTTTTGCCATGATGATAAACTTCTTGCACGAATATCAAGTACAGAATATTGTCTTTTTTATTTTAACTATAAATAACTACTAATAAACTTGTTGGAACACTCTAGGATATTCCACTTGAATAATCGAGAGTATTAAAGCAATTTAAAATTCTTAAAATCGTAAATTTACACTGTACGAATACTTCTTCCACCCATTAAAATGGATAAATGGGATTTATTTCTATTAAATCATTTTATTTTTCTGTTTTCTATACATATTTAGTTGTTACGCATCTGTGTATAATCAATTATATGAAAAGTATGTTTATTCGTTAGTTGGAAATACAATGAAAATTCTAAGTGTACCAATAGCTGTTTCACCCCATCATATATATATATATATATATATATATATATATATATATATATATATATATATATATATATATATATATATATATATATGGAGATAGATAGATAGATAGATTAATTATCACCGCATATGTCTAGAAAACCGGAAATCAAATGGTAACAACAGAAATAAAAGAGAAAAAAGAAAAGGAGAGAAAAGTAATGGAGTGAGATTATATTGAAGAAAACGACGAAAAGTAAAATAATCACGACATTGTACATGTACGCACATACGCGCAGCCACGCCCATACACACTACGAAAAAATCTTGTAAGAATGAAAAGTGTATATAGAAAATAAAATCGAGAAGCATAAGCAGTCAATTGTTGATAGCCCTTGGCGTGCAGACGGAGTAATGCCCGGATGTTCACTCGACGAAACTCTATATTCGGAATGCGGACGTAACATCAATCAGCTAAATGACAAACCTTTTACTTTAATTAATTCTCTTTCTCTCTTTCTCTTTCTCTGCCTGTATTGTTCTATCTGTCTCTCTATCTCTGTATCTATCTATCTATCTCTGTATCTATCTATCTATCTATCTATCTATATATATATATATATATATATATATATATATATATATATATATATATAGATAGATAGATAGATAGATAGATAGATATAATATTTGCGTCCCAATCCCTCTCCAAAACTATAGCAATACATTTATTCTTTATTGTTCTTTAATAAGGTATTCTGAAGTGTAGATGTATTGATGAAATAAAAAGCATGTCAGCCACAACTAAACATTCTAGAAAGCGTGTATCAGTGCAAATAAAACTGTTTGTCTACAATAACAATATTCATAGGAACTAATCAATCGATTATGTTTAAAAATACACATAGCTACATGTTTATTTATGAGAAATGCTTATTGAACGTTATATAAATTTCAAACCATCCTGAGTGCTTACGACATATACAACAAAACATAAACGCAACGCCAATTGTAATTTCGACATAGGTATTCTGATAAACTACATCCAGAAATGTCTCTGATTTAGATGATTTGAGGAACGTGGAACCATCTTTTAATTGCTGATGTTTCCACGTTTACCTTGAATCGTGGTGGTAGCGTCTGTTAGGGTCCAAGCTATGGGAAAATGGCGAACCCCCACCACAAATTTTGGTTAAAACATTATGAAGGCATAAAACAATTTTGTAGTAAGACTACCAGCAATCTATTTCCATAATAAAATAAAGTTACCAACAATACATTATTGGAAATGAATGTGAAAATTTACCAGCAATAAACCTTTGAAAAATATATTACCAAATCACGCAAGAAAATTAAATTGTGACCGTTCATGCATAGTTGGTTAACCTGAAGGAGGCAAGTAAAAGGTAGGCGCTGGATCGAAATTCAATGTTCAGAAGAAAGTTAGGGAATTGATGATAAATTCATATCTGCAGTTTGACGCCACAGGACAACATGCCGCATTGCCATATATATTTAGAATCACTGGACAAATTCTGATCTATATGTGTCATCTGCACGAAATCACCACTCTATACACAGCCACTTGACTAAATGAAAATGGTACCATTAGCCGTTTCATTATAAGGAAACATTCGGCATTCATTGACACAGCAGCCAGTGTTACAGCCGTTTGAGATTTATAAAATATTCCTGTTAAAACAATTCTTCAGAAAAACAGTTTTCGGAAGCCCAGTATATGTCATCTCTCTTTCCAATAGAGATAGCGGCTTACTTGATGTAGTGTGGAATGTCGACATCTTGATTATGGCATTATGTTCTCTTCTATTTGAATTAGCTATTCATTTAAGTTCTTGCTGATGTTGAAACTTCTCAACTGAAGTAGTTTCTGATTTCCGGCCCTTTTCGGTTCTTATGATTCTCTAGCGATAGCTCACAAGTTTCGAAGAACGGTGGTCTTCGCCAATACCCACAAGCTTCATTCTTTCAAAACCATTTTCAGATATTTTTTAGGAGAAAGCGGTTGTAAACGACTGGCAGTTTAAATATTTCTGAACAGTTTCGATGCTATGCATGGCATCTATATCGAAGACCCGATCTTACAAAGCTATTTAAGAACATGAGTCGTGTTTCCATGTTAATGATTTGGTTTTGTAACAGCTTGCGGTGATAGCAGAAACTACTTCTCGCGAAGCGTATTCTATGTTCAATTCCCTTTTCTCATATACTACATTTGTCATAGCTGATCCATGACAAAGACACGTGGCTAAAATACTTAATTAAATATGCTTAGAGAGAACGCATAATTTCAAATAATATATATGTTTTTTTTTAAGTACAATGCGTCCAGTCAATGGATGTTTTTTACAGCTTTTTTGACTTTCTACTATCCAGCGGCGGCAGGTTTTAGCGCAACCATAAGAAAAAAAGAATTAAAGTAATTTTCCTTATAAAAGGTTTAGCAACCTGACGGGCATCAGAAAGGAACATGTGATCCAATAAAAGAGAAATCGGCGCCACAATGTTCCAAAGTACAGGAAAATGCAATGGAAGTTCTCTCATGCAAAAGAAGTCGATAGATGTGCAGATAAAACAGGCCACCTTGAGCATCCCGAAAAAAGAAAAAAAAAGTACTAAGCGAAATCTATGTAAAAGGAGCTCTAGTCCACGTGTGTAAAGAAATCTGAAATCTGAAATTAGCCTCGGGCACAGAGAACAAATGCGTCATCACGGCCTTGGAGCATAGCTTCGATCAAATCAATTGATGGATTTGACAGCACTGGCTTCTGAAGGATTCCTTTCTAAGTTTTCCGCTTCACTCAAGATCAGTGGAATTTGCGGAGAAAGTGCAGTCCGACTGACTCCAGACATCTCTGAATCTATTTTAACCTCTTTTAATGCAGTTTAAAATTCATGAAGATTTTTGTACTCAATAAAATATATTGGACAAGAACAATGTCTTCCGACTTAACCATAAATGTTACATCGCTAAAGTATAGTGAAAAATATTCTAAGCTAACCATTAAAATCTGCTGTAAATAACTCCATTTTTGATGGAATTGTATATGAAAATATTATATTCACTATTGTTAGAAACTTGTAATTATATATTAAACGTCAGGCAAAAACGTAAATGATAACGAAACCCTGTTTCAATATTATTTTGGTAAACCGCAAGTTGGTCGTCATTGGATTATAATGGCCAGTGAATTCGTACCTGATATTCTGTCTTTTGTATGAGAATAGCTGTAGCCGAGGGATGGTACACAGGGCGATATCCGATCAGTATTGACTGTGTCAGTGTCGAGAGGGGGTATAATTTTGTCAGAATCGAAACCCTAATGAAACCTCGTATAAAATAAATAGTGATTATGACTGTCATAGCCTCAAACAGATAGATTTCACGAGATTTTACAGACAAAAATTCAGTGTAAATTTAAGTAAATCCGTACATGTTCGTCATACGGACATCACTAACATGATAATTTAAAGATATAATACTTGAATGGTCACCACGTAGCAATAGACTTCAATAACTCAAATCTAGATTGAGGTCAATGATTTTCATCTATTAGACACGCTGTCATCCAAGGCTAGAGAACAAGCTCTTACATTTTATTTAATCTATAGATACTAAGAAAAGAGGTGTATTAAGTTTTTTTTTCACCAAATCTATTACTTGGGCGTAACGCACTGGGTTGAAATAATATTTCGGCTTCCTGATTTCACATTTATTGTTCACAAACTTTAAGCGGCCTACATTTTGGGGAATATGTGTGTCTGTCCCCACCTTTTTGACATGCTTTTGTCAGTGAGAATTATTCAAAGCTTATTAAATCTATATTATAAAAAAAGTGATGATTCTCTTTCTGCCATGATTTATGAATGTGTGCATGTAATGTATATGCGTATATCTGTGTTGTGCGTGAATGACTTCCATATGTTTGTAACACTTGATGTACACAAAAACACACGCTGAAATACAACAAAAATCATTTGGCTGAGTTTGATATAAGACATTGGAGTATTACGTCTATTCCCCATACATTCTTAAGAATTCTTACTCCTCTTGAGCAATAGAATCCTAAATAGAACATTAAAAAGATAGACATATTAACAGCATACTTCTGTCGAAATGTTTCTTTGTTTACATGCATGAATGGTTGACAAAAAAATACAATCAGTTTCTCTTTCACTTACCTTCGAACAGCGTGTTTTACCATTTTATCAATGATTAGCCGAATTACCCGCACTTTATTGCGTGTCACATATATTTTGCAATAACATTATGATTGATTTTAAACGTTTGTTTTAATTTGTGGAGAAAAATGATGCATTTTATTATTACTCAATCATCTTGTGGATGTGACCTCCATCTGCTGGCTTTCTCCTTCTATATTTTAAATAGGAGTCATTCTCTTGTTCAAATTTAAATTTAAGTTAAATCAAAGGGGAAAATCAGTGGGAAGTTTGTGCAAATACATCTTGATGCAAATCTTGAATGAATTTTGAGCAGATTTCAACATTGTTATGAGAGTTGAATTTTTGCAACAAATATGTATTGTAAGGCACGACCAACTGATGGGTGACACCTTGTTGAATACTTTCTCATTTAGATTTTGTTGCTGCGACCTCCATCTTCTGGCTTTCTCCTATATTTTGGATAAACCTCATTCCCCTGTCCAAATTTAATTTTATTTTAAATTAAAGGGGGAAAAATTCAGTGGGGTGGGTTTGCCTCCTTAGTGACCCCTTTTTATCAAAATGAAATATACAAGTACGCTAGGAGTCATTTCATTGTTCAAATTAATTTTTATTTACGATAAAGAGGAAAAATACAGTAGGGGATGAGCTCCCGGGGCCCCTCTTTGATTAAAATGATCTTGCCGATGTGACTTCTATCTTTTGACTTTCTCCTCCTACATTTTGGATAGGATTCATTCCCTTGTTAAAATTGGAATTAAATCAGAAGAAAAAAATTGTCAGTGTGATTTTTGTGCCCCCTCCCCAGGGGTCTCCTTTTGATCAAAATGATTTTTCCGATGTGACCTCCATCTTCTAGCTTTCTTCTATATTTTGGATTGGATCCATTATTTGGTTCAACTTTAAATGAAAGAGATAAAAATTTAGTTGCGGTTTTGATTCTCCCGGATACCGTTTGATCAAAATGAAATATACTTATCCAAGTTACCTGGGTAATGTTGTTTCAGATTATATATGGTTATGGGGGACTACCTCCAAATCCCTAGGATTTAGATAAACAGAGAGACAGACGCTACAATTTTATACACACACACATACACGCATATATATATATATATATATATATATATATATATATATATATATATATATATATATATATATATATATATATGTATATATATATATTATTATTATTATTATTACTACTATTTCTCTCCGTTTCCATCTGAATTTGTCAGTAATTTCATGTACTTTTGCAGATACCAAACAATTCATTCTTAAATATTGCTTTGCGTATATCCATGACTACCTCATTCTATGTATACATGGATATTATACTCGTGTTGTTTCCAACAACGTTTGCAGATCATCCTCTGAACTAAGGAGGCCCACCGTGGTACACAGGTAAGTTCAAGGATATGCATCTAATCAACCCAATCAAGCATACGGAGTTTATCTGCCATATATCCCTGATACCTATGAAATGGAATGCTTATCTTAAGTATCATTTCAGGTGCCATAGACATCGAAACGATACTGAAGACACCACAAGTGATGCAATGGGTGATTAGGTGGCTGTCATTTGAGAAAGATGTGGCACTCAGCATGTGTGTATATATCGGTCTATTCATAATTATTGCATAGTAAATAAAAGTCTACTCTTAAACATTATATATCAATATCAGTTGATTCATATATATTTATACATACCTAGAAAGTAAGAGATGACTAAAAATTAAATGTACTCCTTATTTCCCCCTGGGTATGACGATAGATTACATTCGACAGGAAGACCTCTGATCGGGAGATTGGGGGTTTTGATGAGTGTCGAGCCATCTCTTAATTGCTGTTGTTCCAAGATCGACCATGTCTCATAGTGGTAGCAACAGTTAGGCTACCGGATATGGGGAAATAGTCACCCCCAAACCAAAACAAAAAAATATTACAGTACAAAATTACATTTTCATAATAACTGTTGTGGATTCCGGGATGAAATCCGGTGCCAATAATAACAAACGCCAAGAATAAATATAGGAAAATAAATATATTAACGTAATAATACAAACTGGTAATACAGGTTAGTATTTCCAGGAATGACGGGTTAGTAGAAAAAAATATATCTATAGTCTTTGGTATCGACGTATGACTGTATATTTTCTTACTGAGTCAACGTGCTCGCTCACTGTGACTCTTGCCCGCTACGTTCGTGCTTGATCTTCGGGTATTCACTAGCAGTAGTATACGCATACCTTGGGTGAGTCCATATGTTGAAAAGGGGGAGGACTCCTCAACAATAACAAAGACAACGATATTTTGTTATAGAAAAATGAACAGCAATATTTATTTACAGTAAAATGACCGGCAACACATATTTATATGAAAATGACGAGAAATACTTAAATCAGTAAAATGATCATCAATATATTTTAGAGAAAAATGGACAAAAATACATTTTATCTGTAGTTGAAGGCATGCAGTGGTGATGAAAATATTAAGATTTTGGCATTAGGTAACCCATAGAGGTCTTGATTTGCCGTTAAAACAAATCCACTAATATACTATTCTTTATTACTCGTGACAATAAAGTGATTTTAGGCTAAACTGAAAAACAAACATAAACTACACCAATAACCACAAAAAGTAAATTCTGGTAACAATGTCAAATGTTGAATTGAAAGGAATATTGATACGACAAATTTTCCCGTAAAGAAGCCGTTAATATTTTAAAACCTCAAATGAAAATATAATTAAGTTTGCTGGAAATTACTCGGCTATATATACCATTATTCTTAAAAAAGAATATTTAGAAATACATTTTTATTCTCTCATTGAATTAAAATATACACGCGTAGCTACAAATACGCATCCAATAGTAACTATCTGGGAAAGAAGAAAAGAGAATAAAGCTAATCGGTTTAGGTAGGTTTGCCTAATGTCATGTTCAAAATCCTCCCCGATCTTGTGAATAGTAGTTGAGATTTATCCCTTGTTACATGTTTAGGATTGAGTTTCCGGTTCCTTCTAAAGTCTTTTTATTCTCTTTCACTCAGAGTAGTCCGTTGCGTCATAGAGGCATTATCGCCTTGCTTCAGGTGAAGTTGTGTTTTTGTTTTTAAAGACGGAATATGCGACCATCTCAAGTATATTTTCTTGGCTCGTTTTATATTTACGTTAATGTCACACTGGAAAGGAAGTAAAAATAGCAAAGGGCCGAGGAATTTGGAGGGCTCTTATTGCCCACATCATGAAAGGACACAGCATGAACAACAACAAGAAGCGCTTTCTCGTTTATGATCATTTTAAAGATTAGAATTTATATTTGAAATGATATCAGTGTCATAAAGCAACGGTGTATGGGTATGCAAAAGGCAATTAAATCACAGTGACGCTTAACAAGTTGTTTAATGCAATAGTTTTGTGTTGCATACAATACCACGTCAATACGCCCTTCGGCATTATGTTATTAATCGCGTATAGTGCCTGCATTAGAGTCAATTGAAAAACTAGCATTTCAAATATTGTGCGCCAAGGGGTGCTCCCTGCACGTCGAATAATGACAACACAAACTTTCTCTTCTTTATCTATCCCTTCTTATTCTCCTGAGCTACACACTTCAACCAAATAACTAG
This sequence comes from Acanthosepion esculentum, assembly GCA_964036315.1. Lineage (NCBI taxonomy): Eukaryota > Metazoa > Mollusca > Cephalopoda > Sepiida > Sepiidae > Acanthosepion > Acanthosepion esculentum. The sequence goes on from OZ038477.1 coordinate 106,285,335, forward strand.
CAATTGAACATAAACATTATCAGAGAGGTGAACGATATTTGTTTAATTGAAAAATGCCTGATATTATTATTATTATTATTATTATTATTATTATTATTAAACAAGATGATGGACGTAACACGTCTAATATTTTTGAATAGTTAACAGAAAAGCGCAATTTAAGAAAAGTAAAAGAAAAAAAACATTCCTTCACAATCCTAAACAATATTTCAACAGAATGTGTTCTTTCTTGAAGTTATATATATATATATTTTTAAATTCTAGTATATAAATACATAAATCTACAAAGAATTATAAGTCTTGCTTTTCTCATAATTAAACAAAACCGCTCTCATGGTAATTGAAGTGACAAAACAAATGAAATCCCGTCAGCGTGAAGGCATGAAACTGCTTAATATGATGGTGATCTTGATCATGGAATGTTCGTTGAGGTGGATGGTTACTAAGTGGAATTAATCAAACAGCTTAGTATAAATCTTTCATAAAATTTAGACTTCTGACCACGGAACGCGGATTCGAACCTCATTATGGCCAATGTGCTAAGCAGGTAACCACTTACCTGTATCACAATTATCATACTTCCAGCTCCATAATGTTGGTCGGAACTCCAAAGACAATCCCTTTCCACACTGTTCCATACGGCATTGTTCTCCTCAGATCTCCAATATCCAACCCTGAGTCACGAGCTGTCGTGTATGGGAAAGTCAATTTTCGTGAGCAGACACTTCAAAAAGGATTCCACAGTAGTGAGGATTAGACGATTTCACTGTCGGATCAGTGGCAGTGGCCGACCAAATATGATCGTTTTCGTTTTAGCTTAAGAGAGATTGGTTTTAGTTCTCCGGAAATTGTGTTAAACGTTTCAAAGGATCACCAAGTGATATTCTTGATTTTTCTAAGGAGATTTGTGTATGTTCCATCCAGTCGTCTTTCAGGACGAGTAGATAATGTCCAAGATTCTGCTACATACATTAGGACCGGTTCAATTTATATTCGAAAGGTTGGGACTTTTAATGATGTTGGAAGGCTTAAGGGCAAAATCTTGTGATATTTGTTGCCTGAATATCATACCACATGTTCCTCCAAGCTTTGGGCCTCACCTTTGTGAGACGAAACTCTTAGACAGCCGGCTTGTAATAACCCGAAGTAAAAACAAATCGCCGTGACTGAGTGAATCCACATCGCACTGGCCGGGTTTTTTTTAGCGTGAAAGAAGAAGAAAACATAAAAAAACTTTATAAAAGAGACAGAACAATAAATAAATACGAATTAAGACAAGGAAAACAACGATTAATTTGCATTTACAGTGTTTTAGATCAAAGTTGGCTAGAAAGTAAGGTGCTAGATGAGAGTTTCACAAAGTATAAGGGAGAAGCGAAGAAACGGTTAGCATAGCACATGAGGTTATATATATATATATATATATATATATATATATATATATATATATATATATATATATATATATATATATATATATATAGCTTTCGATTTCAAATGTAAAAGAATGAATCCTAACTGCCAATCTTGTACTATGCTTAAATTCATATATTCGAGGTGGCATTGTTGAAAATGAATCCGAATAATTAACATGAAAATATTTATATAAAATATACAGGGAAGCTACGATATGGCGGTGGGAAAGTGAATGATGCCGAGAAAGGCTAAGAATGCCACTGTAAACTAGTGATAGGTTCTGTAAGATTTGAAGAAACAATAATATACTTGAGTAAGCCACTATAGAAGACTCTACAATTTCCGGAGGCTGATCGATGCCTACTCATTGGAATAGGAATTTATTGTTTTAACGATATATTTCCCAGATTTAACCGTGTAATATTCACAAATCGTACACATCTCTATTAATGAAATATCTACAGAGACAGGTGTTCGTGAAATCATTGAATGCACATATTTTTCTGCACAAAATGATAGCGTCATGCTTATATAAATTGCAAGTTAATTCAATTTAATGACACTCTATAGCAATCCGTTAATTATTCATATTTCTGTTGTTCTTCAATATCTGAATAGCTGTATATTTTAGTGTATTTGTTGTTTTACCATATATCATTATATAATCATGTTTAAAATAATCCGTCGGGTTTATCCGTGGTGGAGTGATAACAAGGCACATAAACAGCTCCTATTTTTTATGACCAAATATCGTTAAGTAGTTATGATCAAGAAACATATAAAGGGAACAGCTTAGAAGAGGATGTCAGTAAGCAAATGCAGCTGTTTGGGAAGGATGATCCAAGAAAATGCACAATTTGATTGAAAAACGGAAGAAGGGATAAATCACAAATTTTCGGAAGATATTACGTATGTTTGTGATAAAGTGTGTCATCGAATGTTTGGAGGAAAGAAATGCAACATTATCAAACAAGTGAAGAAGTTTAACTATGTTTGAATGGTTAGAAACGAATAGCGTAAGATGCCTTCCGATAAGAAACAGGAAACATTCTCTTGAAACAGAGACAAATTCGCGTGAAACAAAGAAAAGAGTGCTGAATTATTATTTCATATCAATCATGCAATAAAGTAGTGGAGACTTCACACTTTCGACACATGTGAAAAGGGAAAGAACAAAGATGTGTTACTCGATAAGAATATTGAAAATCACATAGACGTAATATGTTAACAACGAAGTAGTTTTAAGGAAACTGGAACAAAAAATGAGACTTATTTAGAATAGAAAGAGTTCCCTTTGACACAAAACATGACAGTTATAGGATATACTTAGGGCAAAGGTGGTAGAACGAATATCGATTTACGGCCTTTTTGATTAATTGCTGTTTTCTACAGCTTATAAAATATTTGCAGGTTATTTAACACCAGAAAATATTTTTAGGTTGTAAGAAGTTATATGAGATAAAATGATTTACTAATATAAGTCTTACTAATGGGCCCAGAGCTGGAGGGAAAAGAAGTAGATTTTTATTTTTTATCAAACCGATATTTGCGCGTAAGTGTCTATAATGATTCCAACTGAAACTGGAACTCTGCTCTCTGATTTTCAGTTTCGGGCCATTATCCATTTAATTGTCCGCATATCCAGATAATGACCAGTCTGGATGTTGCTTAATTGCGGTGATCATGCGAGAACCTATATTTCAACGTGATATGACCATAAGACTAAGGACGAACTAGCGTTATGAAATCGGTAATTAGTGAATGCTTTGAATAACAGGCATACAAATATAACTCACGGCGACAAATGATAGGAAGTTTTGGAGAGCCGTGATCAACAAACACAATAGATTTCGGACAATCGTCACATTTATACAGTTTAAGGTTGGAGTTTAATATATCGCATTGTAATTCTTTTACAGTGTAAGTAATAGAGTTTATTAATTGATTAACTGGTTCTCTCGTAGCTTATCAATCATTTAACTCTGATTTAAAACCACGAGGCTGACATCCCGTTCCCACCCTTTCACTGTTGATATTGTTAAATGTAGACGTCTCTTCTACTCCAATAGCTTCATATCTCGCACCTCACGCCTATGGAACTCCCTTCCTCATTCCTGTTTCTATGATCTTCAACTATTCAAGTGTAACGTCAATCGACATCTCCAGTTGCCTTGATCTATCCTCTATCTTTCTCCACATCCTTTCCTCTAACACTCCTATTTGCTCTCGCTCCAAATACTCTGTAACCCCTTGCGTGCTGGTGGCTCCCAGCCTTGCCTGGGGTGAAAAGCTTATAAAAAAACAAAAACAAAAGAAAACACATTCGTGATTATAAGAACAATCCATATTGTAGGGTAGCATTGATTTGTCCAGATATATGTCCCACTATGTAACCGACAGCTGAGTGTGTAGTGGTGGGAAAGGAATGAATTGATTATTTTACATTTGTAAACCTAGACCTGAATTCAAACTCGATTCCCCTATTTCTCATAGTGTTCCTTTATCCATTACAGCACCTGCACACCCATCATTAATAGAATTTTAAAAAAACATCGAAAATAAATGTTAGTCATTTTTCCTCGCAATAATTCTGTTTTTTGGTCAACGTTCAACTTTTTTGCGGAATTATCTAGAATTTTATAAACATTCATCTGACTACTTGAAATCATTCATTTTTTATTCCACGTATTTTCTTGTAACTCACAAGAAGAAAAGAACATGAGACAGAACGTAGTCTTTCTGATTTTTCCTTTATTGATTCAATTCTGCACATTTAATATATATAATATATGCATGTGTGCGTGTATATATATATCTCCTGAGAATTAATTTCGCTTGAGCTCTGTGGGAATGAAGCGTGGATTTGTAAACAGTGACTTTTAAAGCTAATATAGCATGACTCTTCGGAAGAATTGAATCACTGTGTGTTTATCTAAATCTAAAAATAAAGACGCTAAAATTCACCTTCATCCCTGCCGTGCACCACGGCTTAGTGGTAGAATTTCCAATTGACGCCAATTCAGTCGGGTTTCGATCCTAGCTAGAAGCAACAGGACGTCTAGCCCCACGGATGAGCTGTGATGTATATATATTTGTGTGTGTGTGTATTGGGAGATCAGATCATTATTCAAGCATATATTGTTAAATATTACATTCAACGAATGTCTATCATGTTTGATCATGAGCCGTCCTAAGCTTCGAATAGTGGGCCATTAATTTCGGGAGAAAATAATGAGAAAAACTGCGCAACATTTGAATATATTTTTATTATGCTGTTTCTCGATCTAAGTCATGTAAGCCGAAAGCATAACAACATAATGATCAAACATAATAGACATTCGTTGTCTATTACACTTAACAAAGTACCCTTGAATATATATATATATATATATATATATATATATATATATATATATATATATATATATATATATATATATATATATATATATATATATATATATATATATATATATATATATATAGGGGGGGTGAAATATTAAATGTGTCAGTACAAAGTCACCAGTAGACTTGACCAAGAGTGTGATTGTGCAAGCCTTGTTTCGAATATGGGTTTGTCACTACACAGTGATAACCATGTTTCAGAAATGGAAGCTAAAGCTTTCGAATTTAATTTTGTTATTAAACCAAAGACATTAGAACATTTCCTCGTCAAGCGAATTTTGGAGTAACTTATTTTTTTATATCTTAAATTTACGGTTATTAAAGAAACGGCAAAGATTCATAATTGAGGGTTTCCAAGGATACAGAGAAATCCATTCATCTAGACGAGGGGTAGTAGGGGGTTCAATTTTTTAATTTTCGTTGTATCAGTTAATAGTTACATTCGAAAGCGGGGTTATGTTTAGGGATGGGTAGGGATGTATTTTTCAACAAATTCTGACATCTGCTAAATGCAGGTCGTCTGGGTTTTTTTTAACGGCAAAAATTGTTACGGTGTTTTTTCTATTTGTATATTTAAAGATTTTGGGCGGCAGTTTAGGCTAGAATATGTTTTAACCACATTTCTAAAAAAAAATATTTTTAATATTTAATATACTATATTTCTTTATAAAAACCAAGTAAATGTATTAGAATTACTTACAGTATATAAAATTATTTTTTCTTATCGAGTATAAGTATGTATATTACCAGATTATATATTTTTTTATGTAAATTTTATGACAATGACGTCAAAGATGGCTAAATTATTTCACTAATTCAATAAACGTTTGTTTTTTATAAATTTAGTAATATAAATTTTCCTATGTATGTACAAAGGACATGGGTCATTTAATATCCAATATATTCTAACTTATCATATTAATTTCATTTGACTTAAGGTGTTTTATTGGATTCTTTTAAGTGTTTGAATTGCTTTGAAAGAGGTGTTAAGGTTAGAGTACGTTTTATTTAATTACAATTTTGAAAGATGTTTAGGTTAGAATCCGTTTTATTTAATTACAATTTTAAAACCAATTTAAAAAAAATTCTACTTTTAAATTTAACTTTTAAATTTAATCGGCTATATTTCTTTATAAAACAAGTAAATATAATAGAATTACTTACAGTATTTAAAATTATTTAAAATTATTTATTCACATCAAATATGAGTATGCATATTATCAGGTCAAATTTTTTAAAAAAATTAAATATTATTTAAAGAAAATTTTTGACAATGACGGCACAAAATAGCTATTTCATTTCTCTGGTTCAGTAATAAATATTGATTGGAAATAAAAAAAGATCAGTCTTAAAGAACCTTACAACTTAACAATTTTTTTTAATGGAAAAAAAGTATTTTCATTAAAACCAGTGATATGTTCTAACTTTCTTTAAGTTTGATGCTTTTTTTCTTATTTGTTCTGCATATTTAACATAGTATTGTACAAGCCATTTTATAAATATACTGCTTGCAATTTTATCGTGATTAAATCTTCAGAATTTGGAATATTTGGTTCTCAGTTTTCAGAAGTAGTATTATTCTCATCTGTGTCTTATATGCGCAATCATTCGGCCATTGTGCCCTCCAGGTTTCTTCTGGAATTTTCTCCTCCTTCGTTACCTTCTTGAATGTTTTAGATTGTTAATGCGTCATCGTGACCTAGTGAATGAAATTGTGGATTAAATCATGGTTTATTCGTTTATTCGCTTCCTCTGATTCAGTGGAAGTAATGAAACAGATGACAGAGTTCTGAATAAGAAATGTGTATACCCTTTGCTATCTAATATCACCACAGCCGAATGATAAGAATCTACAAAAGGGGATTAAATGCAGACTTTCTTTGAAAATTCCCAGATAGTTAGGGAATAAGACGAAGGGAACATGGAGAATAAAAAGAGAGTCCAATAGCCGAATCGTTTTCATTATAACAGATGATTATGCCGTTGCGATTAGAAAATTTTATACTAATGTAAACATACTTTTATTTTCATTTTCATTTTTTAGTTGATACTGAATGTTTATTATCTACATTAACCTAATTTAGATTACATTTTACTTCATTTGTTTTTATTATTATTGTTAGTAGTATTAGTATTAGTATTTCTTTTGATTTCTGTTGTATACACAATCCCTTCCGGCAACAACCTAGTGATCTCAGGTTTGAAATGGCTTTATAACATTTTCTACTGATCATTTTTTAAAAGAAAATAACAAAACAGAAATCTAAGATCACATACATTTTACTTAGATAAAGCTCATCTTAATGTCTGAGCTGTACTTGTGACTACAATATTTTGTATTTCCTCATACCATGGCCTACCAGGATCATTTCAGTCAGTCTATAGGGACCTTTTTCCAACCAGTCCGAGATCTCCAACTACAACTGGAATTAATTATATTTCCACTTAAAGAACTTTGTAGTTTTTTTTAAAGATCTTCATAGATACATTACAATCAGCAGGATCTGCATGCAAATAAGAACAGACATTCTGTCTTTTTGGGGTTTTTTTTGTTCTGGTTTTGATCACGATATTAGGGCGATTGGCATTTGTTGTACCCTCTGTGTGTATTGTAAATTCCAATAGAAATTTTACAGGTCCTATTTTTGTAAACAGGTCTGGGTGATATGCATACCAGTTTCTTGCTGTCCCCTTCCCATAAAGATTGCATATTTTGCCATGCATATATTCGCCGACTCTATCATCTCTTTGTTTTGTTTCCACTTAATTAAGGAAAAACAGCTATTCAAGAAATTAAATGAACAAAGTTATTCGCAGTGTAGGCGCTGTGCTTGTTAGAGTTATTTTTTGGATTACCTGCAGGGATGTTGCACTAGAAATTTTCTTGATTTGTTCATGAGTCTTTCCTTAATCAGGCCAAAATCTCCAACCACGGCAGGAATAGTTTTAGTTTTTATCTCGTACATATTTTTATCATTTCCACCCCATCTTTAATAATATTGTCTGGACGATTTCTTTGTATCGTTCGATATATTAATAACATTTGAACAGAGGATGCTAAAAACATCTTCATCAAATACAGAATGATGTTCATACCAATTTGCTGGTAGGTCTCTTCCCTAGTGAGGAAAGGTCTTCCAATGCAGATATTATTTGCACTCATTGCGCATGAGAATCATGCATATTGATATAAAGCGATTATTAATTGCATTGCCTTTGTTATGAAACCTGTTTTGGGTTCTTCTTCTTCTTCTTCTTCTTCTTCTTCTTCTTCTTCTTCTTCTTCTTCTTCTTATTATTATTATTATTATTATTATTATTATTATTATTGTTGTTGTTGTTGTTATTATTATTATTATTCATCATCATGCGTTTTCATTTTCATACTCTATTTCTGGTTGGTATCACTAGAGCAAATTTAAATTCTCCAACACCATTCTTGCAGAAGATATAAAAAACTACAATGTAAAGGTTCAAAACTGTTTTTCTCTGGTATAATTTGACGAAGCTAGGGATTTAGACAGGGTTTTAAATGGATCGACTATTATAGACACCTACATGTGTTTCTTCAGCTCTTATCGTAGGTCTTATTTTTTTATCTTTCACAAACTTTCAATTTCACCCTATGTTCTGCTGGCACAAGAAATCGATCTTCTGTCAGGTCATACTATTGGATTGGTGCATAATTAACAGGCGTTTTTGTAAGCGAGTTATTTGTTAATAAAAAATGTTGTTTTGTTTACATTTTTAATAAAAATAATATTTTATTTTCAGGTTATAAATATGCGTGTCGATAATGATTCGCTCCGGAATAATCCTTTAAACATGTTATTGTTATATTTCTTTTTTCACAATAAATATTGTTGAAAAACGCCTGATAATTATGCACCAACGCAATAACTGGTTACTGCTCTCATTGTATGAATTGATAGACATGGTATGTACTTTCCAGTGTCTCGTATTCGACACGTTCTAGTTTGTTTAGATTGGTAAATAAAGGTTCTCCCTTAACTCCCAATTGTTCTAGTCTCTTGTGCCTATTTTTATATTCAATTTGCGTTGGTTTCCTACATTTATTCATGATGCTGTCAAATTTGTTTATACTAGTATCGTAAAATTAATGCCCCCAGTAGGAATAGAACTCGCTATGTGATGCAGAGATTGGTTTCTTCGGTTCTCCCCTGTGACAATCACTGTTGCTGCTACAAAAATAAACAAACATATCTTGTGACATCAACATATAACGTCAAACTGTCAAGTATTGTCAACCGGTAAATCGTTTTTTTATTCATTTAAAAGTAATTACAGAAGTCCCTAAATCGTGATTTGTATTTTTATCTTACGGTTCAACGTTTCCTTCCGACGAGATTCAAGATAACTAACACTCAGCAAAGGGAAGAAAAAGGTCTGCTTACGCTTTTATTTCCCAACTGCATTTTAAAGAAAAGACAAAAATTATCAACATACAAAAATAGATAGGAAACATGACGTGTTTTTAATTTGTTGTATCTTGTTCTTTATATTTGTAGTTTTCCCTCTCTTTTACTTAAAAAAATATATTAGACGCTTGCCTCGTTCGTAAATCTAAAATACTTTACCTCTTTGACGAGGTTAGGTTTTACCATGTCATTTCAGCGGGAAACTAAACTAGGAAAACTATTTCTTCGTAAAACATTTGCTGTACATGTCATCCCGTATTTCCCAAAGGATCAATTTACGGAGCGCCCTGGACAGGGAGATACGAAAAAGTATATATATAATACTGACGTCTCGATCGATCACTTCGAAAATACAGTGCTCTAACTAAATATCTTGTCAACCTCTCTTAACAATGCAACGTGTACTCATGTTACTTGTTTCTAAAAGGCCTTTTTTAATTGGAAATGATAACTTCTGTATTTACTATCACACTATGCCCTTGGAAAAAAAGTATGAAAGCATGAATTCCCAACTCAGGTCCGATTTAAGTTGCCAGTATAGATGTAGCAAAAATAAATCTGTCACAAATTCAAACCGCAAATCCACTCTCTGTGCAATCACCTTTCTTATGATTCTCGTGTTCACTGTCATTATATACGTTCTTAGGTTGTACATTTGGATTATTGCATCATATAAGACAGAATGAGCCTGCTCCGGTTTTAGTTTGTATCATGGCGTCAATATTATTGGAAGGACTTCAGATACCGTGAAAGTATTTGTAAAAAAGACAAATGTAGGCGACGACACGTCCGTGAGAGAGCGACTGTAAACCAGATGCCAGATCAGGGCCAACCATATTGCATATACGTCTATGGATTTTGTCGAGGTTCTTAAGACGAACAGCGAAGGCCCCAGACCATATATGGCAGCAGTATTCCATGCAAGGGCTAATGGTTGATTTATGGATTTGAAGGATGAACTCAAGCGAGAAAAACTTATTGGAGCGACGCAGAGAACCAACTTTCCTTGCCGTAGATGAAGTTATTTCAATGTATTTGTTCCATCTCAGGCCAGCGAATAGTATGAGTCCAAGCAGTCGAAAACAGGTGCTCTCGTGGAGTTGATCATCATACATTCTAATGGGAGGCAGGGATGGTTCTTTCTGGGGGTGTAATAGAAAGCAGTTTTTTTTTAAGCACTAAAGTTAACCAGCCATTTCCTACTCCCGATTGGAGGTCCTTTTCCAAACCAACAGCCAGGTTAGTTTTGAAACAGTGTTATTGACAAGGATGATGTGTACTCTTACAAATTAAGAAAATACGTAATTAGTAGCGGACTAAATCCAGAAAGTTTGATTAAAATTGGGATTGGGATTCGAACTGAGATAATTCAGGAAACAACATTGCTTAGGAGAGTCAGAATTCTAAGGAGTTATTGTTGATGTAGAGAGCTAAAGAAATAAAAGTACCTATATTCAATTGTTATTATTTGCTTCTAATCGTTAAGCCGCGACATAAGATATTCTCAAGAAAAAAAATAATAATAATATTAATAATGATAATAATAATGAAATATTTACGCGAAGGAAACTGCAATAAACTGGTATGAACATCACCCAGACTCGGTTAAAGAAATAGACACTCTAACAATTTCATGGGACTTTACAATACACACTGAGAGATTAATCATGTCTAATCACCGATATATCGTTATCAAAAAACACAAGAACAGAATGTGCTTTCTTATTGACATGGCAGTCCATGCAGACTGCAATGTATCATTGAAGATCTTCAAAAAGTATTAAAACGCAAGGATCCTGAAGTAGAATCCCCCAAAATGAAGCAAATGAGGACATCAATAATTTAATTCCCTCGGATTGATTGGAAACGGGTTCGATAGACTTATTGAAGTGATTCATGGTAACCCATGCCTTAAATAAATACAGAAAAATGTACTCACTCATAACGATGAGATTTATCTATATGACATGTGAGTGATCTTATTTTTTATTTTATTTTTACAAACAATGATCAGTAGAAAAAATTATGAAACTATTTCTGATCTTATGTCTCTAGTTAAAGACCCGGAATGAAATATTGATACAGCAGATATCCAAAGAAATAATAACAATAATAATAATAATAATAATAATAATAATAATAATAATAATAATAATAATAATAATAATAATAACGAATATTAGAGAATTGGAGCATGATGGAGCTTATAAGTACCTAGGAATTAGTGAAGGAGATGGAATTCAACGCCCCAAATGAAGGAGAAGGTAAGAAAGGAGTACTAAAGGCGTGTACGCCTGGTAGTAAATACCGATCTAAACTAAAACAACAGAATATCAGCCATAAACACCTTGACTGTTCCTGTGGTGCAATACAGCTTTAATGTTCTCAACTGGACCATAGCTGAAATTAAGCGAATGGACGCCAAAACGAGAAAGCTACTCACTTGTTACCGCATGCATCATCCCAAAGCTGATATTGATCGCCTGTATTTGCCCAGATCCGAAGGATGCAGAGGACTAGTTCAACTAGAACTATCCTACAAAACAACAACAATTGGCCTCCAAAGGTACTTGGAAAATACAGAAGCCTGGATGATGGTATGTGTGAAGGAACATGAAAGTAGTAAGTGTCTTTACTCTGTAGTAAAGGAAGCCGACAACTTCAAAATGGAGTTTCAAATGGGCGCAGAAATGCAAATACATCACTGTACACCGGCTGAAGCTGCAAAATACTTAAAAAAGAATGCAAAGACAAATGCGATCGACCAGATACAGAAAGAATGGCAAGATAAACCGCTCCACGGCCAATACTCTGCCCGTACCAAACAAGCTGACGTAGACAAAAACCGCACCTATCAGTGGCTATGTAGTGCAGGGTTGAAAGCTGAAACTGAAGGTTTTATCATTGCTGCACAGGATCAATGCTTAACTAGTAATTATCAAGCACATATACTAAAATACTGTGTTAGCCCCAAATGCAGATTCTGTGACAAATATCTAGAAATCATTGATCTTCTTGTATCAGGTTGCACGATATTGGCACCCACTGAATATAAAACCCGGCATGGCAGATTGTGCCAATATCTGCACTGGAAAATTTGCAACTTCTACGGGAAGGAAACTGAAAGAAACTGGTACGAACACTCCCCAGACCCGGTTATGGAGATAGGACCTGTTATAATTCTATGGGACTACACAATACACACTGAGAGAACAATCAAAGCCAACTGCCCAGACATTGTTATTAAAGACCACAAACAAAATAAGTGCCACCTTATTGATATAGCGCTCCCTGCAGACTGCAATGTATCTTTGAAGATATTCGAAAAACTGTCAAAATATAAGGACATTGAAATAGAAATCTCAAAAATGTGGCACATGGGAACATCAACAATCCTTGTTGTAGTTGGAGCCCTTGGACTGGTTGGAAAAGATTCCAGTAGACTAATTGAAGTGATCCCTGGATGTCCATGCCTCAAAGAGATACAAAAAATTGTTCTGACAAGTACAGCCCACACTTTACGAAGGGCTTTATCGATGTAATTATTTTTTATTTTGTTTTATTTTATTTTTTTGCAGTGGAATTTGTAAACGACAGATATCAAATACAATAAAAATAATAATAATAGCATCATCTTAGTTTGTTCTCGGATTGCATGGTATCACATGTGTTTGCATTTTCTGATACAAAAATATCTTGAGATTTGACGTCTCTGCTCGAGCCGTTTAAGATTATAATACTATTATTTTGATGTCGGAATAATTAAACTGACTTTTGTAGCCATTATATTAAGTGTTAGCCATCGCATACTCTCTATGAATTTATACACTATATAAATTTTAAAAGAAGTGTCAAGTAACAGCATCTTCAGAGTTGTAAATAATAATAAGGTGCAATGCTGGAAAATAAGAAAATTAAAGAGAACTGCATACATTAACTTGTCCCGATAGATATATGTCAGTCTAGTAGAAATTCATCGAAATGTTGTTTTCCAAGACAGTTAGGGAAGGAACTGTACAATATTCTTGTATAAGAGTTCTAATCACAGATGTTACATGAATTAAGGAATATTATTTCTCTTTGTTTTTAATGATGCACGTTTAAAAAAGATTCACGGCAAGATGGCACGATAATCAAAGTTTTTATTCACTATCTATCGCTATAAATAACTCCAACCTATTTTCTCTGGATTTTACACTGGAGGAACCCCATCTAATTTTATTTAAACAAAATTCTGGAGAAGTATTTGGGTACTCTAAAAAGATATTGAAATAAAAATGTCACTTCTCAGAATCAAAGAAAAAAAATTAGATGCCAGGCTGGGATCAGATTGTAGTATCTGATCGACTTCTTGCCATGTTTCTATATACGAGAAGCTTGCGGATTTTAATGAAGCAAACCTACTCTTAGAGATTCCAACTGTCCGTCAATACGTCTTCCGGCACTAAACACATATTCCCTAAAATTAAAACTATTAATTATTCCGTTTGCATATATTTTAAAAATGTTCTCGTTCCAAATGTTAACAATTTATAAAAGCACAATCCTATGATTTCTCACGGGACTTTAAAATGTACATGGCATAAAGAAAACAATTTTGGGGCGTGATTTTTATCTAGCTATTCTCCTAAAATGTTTACTTGTGTACAATTTGCATTGACAGTCAAGCTGGCTACAATTTAAGTTTTATGCTAGCGAGATGGAACAACTCAACACCGTCGACTCAACTCCGCTGACTCAACATCGCCCACTGAGTGCCGGAAAAACACAGGACCGAGGAAATTTATCACCAGAAAAAACAAACCTTGTTTTTAACCGAATAAAATAATTTAATAAGGAGTATCTCTTTAATTAGTAAATATATTTCTTCAGTAGCCATTTGAAAAAGAAAAAATTATGGACCAGTTACTAATTATTTTTAATAATGTAAATCGTAAAGAAATTTATATTTTAATAAAAAATTGATATAGAAAATAAGTCAATATAACACACTTGTTTTTAAAAACATATTAAATTATTATTTACTTTATTAAAAAATAATTAAAAACAAAAAAGTGATGCATTTTTCTTTGCATTGTTCGATATATCTTATTAAATAATTAAAAACAAAACAATGGTTGATATTTTACATAATTTATGTAGCACATAATGAGGAAAAGTTCTTGGAAAATATGACGGATTGAATTGTAAGTGGGGCAGATGAAAACAGCACATGCTATACTTGATGTGCTTAAGTAAACTGATAACGTAACAGGGTTTAGGAAAAATAAGTCAAAAGAGCTACAAATGTCATGAAATTGTGGAGAGCCACGATCGCCTACGTTTTGGGGTGGACACGCGACATAACTAAGAAGATATCGAGCTGACTGTATTTTTTTAGATAGTGTTGATTTCAGTAATTAGTATACAATGTTGCTTTTAGAGAAAAGAATCAGTAAATCACATAGCACATTTCTATACAACTGTGCATAAAAAAAACTTCAAAAGGCTTTTGGTTCATAGAAAACACGTTGGACTTTTTTCAGTTATCTGCTTGTTTTTGTCTCTCGTCGTTTTAATCGATAATCTTCGATCTCTGCTTTTCATATGGTGATAATCAATGACAAATGAAAGGAAGGAACGTTGTTCCGGATAAACGATCTGTTTGGCAAGATATTGAAGGAAAAAGATGCCTTCTATTCAGTGAACGTAGTAAAGACGTATTTATATTGACATATGGGAGATCACTGTATCCGCTGAATTGACAAGCATGGCGATCTCACTATCCAAGGATCTCTAGATGTGCTCTAACTGTGCCCAATTTAAACCAATCTGGAGAAATGTTATTATTCAAAGCTTTTATTAAACAAAAAATATAGTACATTTATTTATACAGTTATTTAGTGTACAAAGTATAAACAACTAGATTTATAATAATAATAATAATGATGATATTTTTAAAAAATACCAAAATGCAAGAATCTTGAAGGGTAAATTAAAAAACTTGATACATGTGGACATCAATAATTTCAGTTGTATTTGGAGCCCACGGATTATTGGAAAAAGGTTCCGATAGACTCATTCAAGGAATTCCTTGTAGCGCATGCAAAACATTATACTCACAAGTACAGCAATCACATTGCGAAGAGGTTTGTCAAGGTAAAATATATGTGACCTTATGCTTTTCTGTTGTTGTTTGTATTTTTTGTTACAAAAAAAATGATTAGTAGAAAATATCATGAAGACATTCCTTACTATAGTCTCTGGTTGGATCACAGAAGAAAATAGGCATCGAAGAGAAACCAAAAGAAATAATAATAATAATAATAATAATAATAATAATAATAATAATAATAATAATGATGATGATGATGATGATGATGATGATGATGATGATGATGATGATAATAATAATAATAATAATAATAATAATAATGATGATGATGATGATAATAATAATAATAATAATAATAATAATAATAATGATGATGATAATGATGATGATGATGATAATAATAATAATAATAATAATAATAATAATAATAATAATAATAATAATAATAATAATGGCGTAGAAGAAACACTGGATAATACTCACTTGAGTGAAATGTTTCCAAACCTATTTAACATCTGTTTAAGAAATTCTGAAGGGGAAAAGCTAAAAATAATCCAACAGAAGTTTCCTTCACATACCAGTAAAATCTCATTGTATAATTCATTACAATTTTATATTTTTCCCGCATATGTCAATTATTACATTTCCCCGCTAGAACATTTTTGATGCCACTAAAATGTGTCTGTGTAAGCCTGTATGAATATGCACACACACATATATATATATATATATATATATATATATATATATATATATATATATATATATATATATATATATATATATATATATATACGCATGCACACATATCCACGCACACACACACATATCCACGCACGCGCGCACACACACACACACACATATATGTATGTATGTATATATACAGGATGTGATGTGTAAATAGTCGTCATTTTATATTTTTTTTATTTCGCGCTGGCCAGTTTTTTGTTTTGGTGACTTCAAATATAGTAGGTTAAGTTTTGCCCCGTCTTTGAGAAAAAGAGCACCATGACACAATTCACTTGGCCAGAAATTTGGAAACAACATGCTATACTGCTTAGCATTAACGATGGATTCTCCAATACAAACATTTCAGAGTGTTTGGATGTCAATCTAAGGGAAGTGCAGAGGATTCTGAAACAGTTGGATGATATATCCAATCAACATCATGGTGTTTGGAGTGATCACTTGTGATGGCGATTTTATTAAATAAATTTACTGTTTAAAATTTCCATATATGTTTGTGTAATTTTGATAAATATATCTTTTAAATGAGGTGTCGGGGCTTTTTTTCATTTTCGCGCAATTAAACCCAATAATTTAACCATCCCACACTGTGCCTACACAGACATCTATATAATTGGGGAGTATAAATCCAGTTGGATGTTTAAATTTTTATTCTCTTGTCACCGTTGCATTCATTCAATGAAAACATCATAAGAACAAGTGAAAATAAATTACGAAACATGCTTAATATGCCGACCTTGCTACCGAGAAACGCTTTTGTTAATTCGAAAAAAAAACCCAAAGAAAATAGAGCAATTAATGAAATTAAATACTCCCTCTGTTCCGAAATAGTTGTTCCATAGCCGGAAATCTCATGTGGAATATTCTAATTCTTAGTCGAATTGTTTGCTGTTTACGCTAACAGGTTAGCATTGATGTTCCTCGAGTATTTATCTTAGCTTATTCAGGTAGAATAATTTGAAGCGCAAATTATATCACTTTTTCACCACATTAAAATTGTATTTCTTTTCAGAGCACCCGCTGGCAAGTGATTATGATGGGAGAAGAGAATGGCAGAAATGATAAACGAAATTGCAAGCACGAATTGGCAAATAATGAACGTAGTGCTGTGTTGCAAGCACTGCTGGAAAGATCCACAGATCGTGTCCTGAAGCGTGGTGCAATAAAACAGGTTGCAGATGAATTAAACGTAGCTGCAGAATGTCTGGGTTTGCAAATTGAATTAGTTTTCCAACCTCCAAATAGTCCTGATTTCAATGTCCTTGATATGGGTTAATTTAATGCCATTCAATCAATTCAGCACCAGCAAGCTCCAAATAATGTTACCCAGCTCATTGAATCAGTGGAAGAAAACTTCAATAAACTTCAGAAGTCGAAGCTTAACAATACTTTTCTAAGTTTGCAGTTAGCAATGGAACAAGTTATTTTAGTTGACGGCGATAACAACTATAAACTCCGGCACGTGTCTAAAGAGAAGCTTGAAAGACAAGATAAACTTGAAGTATCCATTTCTATTTCTGACGAATTGCAACACAAACTGCTTTTGTTAAAGTAAACCTTCCCCAGTTATTTTTGTTATTAATTTAACTCTTTATGTATATCGGTTTCGATATATTTCACGCTTATTTATATGACAATTCACTAATATTACTCATTTGCTGTTGAGTATGGGAATAAATGATATTTTTGTTCTTTTTGGTGTGTTTCTATCTACTGGAACAATTATTTTGGAACAGCAGGAACATTTTCTTTGGTCCAACTATTTCGGAACGGAGAGAGTATAAATATTTGTTAGTAAAATCAATACATGTGAAATATCAATGATATTTGTGCGTAGGAAAATTTTAACATAAATATAAATTATAGTGATCTGAACAGAGTTACAGAAAGAATAGTTAATTGCATATATGTAAGGAAAAAGAATAGTATTCAAATTTTAATTTATAATATTATGAATATTTAAAGGATACATAGAAGTAAAATAAAATACAAAGTGTGATAAAAATTATGAAGTTAAAGCAGTATCTATTTTAATGTTTTTGGGTATTTTTCGAGTGAAAAAAGGTGATATTTTTAACAAATACACATTATTTTAATAAAAAAGTTATAATGATTTGTTTCATTAATCAGTAATAATAGCTGGCAACTCGTATTCTTGGATACCCATCTACTAGGACAGCTAACCAATCCCTATTTCAGATTCTCGGCTAGGCATATTTGAGTTTGTTGAACACCCACAGAACCACGCTATGGTTTCTGGGAGAGAGCGTTTTCCTTTTCCACTGGCGAAACTTCGTAAGACACTAACTTATCTAACGTTACTTCCATGGAAATTGTTTATACGAAATGCATTCCCCAGTTCCACCATTTCTAAACTTCACAACAAAAATCCGTCATGTCACGAACATTAAATCTATCGTCATTCCCTTCGTTAGAGTAAAAGTTTTAGCTAGCTAGTATACTTAACTATCACGCCTATAAGTAGTCATTTCGACCATCATTGTGTGTCTCATACGTATAACATTGTGTTAAACTAATCTCAATTTCCTAAATATCTTGTTTTGTTCTAAATGCTAATAAAAACATGTTTATTTTCTTTCAATTTAACACTTAATATTTAGAACGGACAGGATTGTTGGATTACAAGTACATATTGTCATTTCAACTTCCAACAGGTTATTTTTAAAAACAATTATGGTCGTTAGGCGGATATGATTCTCCTTGTTATGTGTTCGTACGTTTCTCCGATTTTATTGTGTTTTATTATACATAAGCTTATCGCACATAAACAATAAATACGTATATATTTAAGAGAGATAATTCGGCAATCAAAAGCTATTAAAACCAGGATGTTTTTATTTGCCAAATGGAAATTAGGCCGTATAGAATAAACACCAGGAGAGTATTAGTTATCAATTTTCTCTTACAAATTAGCGTGATACATTCGCGGTTGATGTATTAGAGGTTTCTTTTTAACTATTCCACACTGCATTGTGATTCTGATGTAAAATCCTCCAGAAAGCTGTTTTCTATTTGACAAATTGTAAAAATTAATATTTACAAGTAGTGAATGATTTTTCATTTGTAATTGTCAACCATTTTTTTGTAAATTTCGGCAAATGTCTTTAATTTGTCCCAAGTAAATGAAATGATCGACAACATTTCTCATAGGTCATAATAACCATCAGGCCCATTCTTATTACAATGAATCCTCTTCCCGCCTTTAAAATTAGTGCTGTTTCATTTATACTTAACCTATGAAATAGACAATGTTTTACTTAATAATGGCCCGAAAATCGTAAGATCGAATTGCTATCAATATGAGTGCTGCAGAGAAAGTTTAAATAATAATTTTCTTTACATTAAAAATAATATCCAGAAAACACCTAGCGATGTTGCTAAGACCGTTAGTAAAAATGAAACCTCATTCACATAATGCATATCATTTTACTTTTTTTAAATCATTTCTTCCCATGAAATGCCATAAAGTCAGCAAGATAGAAATGGCTACTGAGGGTAACAGAATATGAGAAAAATCATTAACATGGAGAGAGGACACTAAAAGAGAATATATTAATGAAACAGACGATGACAAATGAAATTTCTGAATATCAAAGTTGATTGGAAAACAAGCAGCGGGAAAAGAAACTGATAGCTTACAACTTATGGCTACATCTAGCAACTTCAACTATACAATGATGACGCCTATCAAGCAATAAGCTACTGCGCTTAAATTCTAGATACTAAGGAGGAAAGCTCATTGGAAAAATGATTACAAAGTCTTGAGAGAAAATGTACAGAGAGGCTACGTTACACTGGCGAGAAAAGGAAATAAGGGCGGGCTGTCAGGTCAGAAGCGTGAACATTGCATATTCTTTTTATGATTTTGAAGTATAGACCAGATGAGAAAGCAAGATTCAGAAAATGGACGAATGGAATTTATATGTGTTTATTTAATAATTTTTTTAATTCAGGTAGTGCAGAATTACAAAGGAGTCTACCAAATAACAAACCACATAAATTGAGGACTTTCAATAACGCCAATACTTAAAATTGATAGCACTTAAATGGCGACATAATATAGAAGTTGATGTTCCAATCTGCTTCAAACAAAAGGCTAGGAAGGAAGCATCTATCAGTACTAGAAAATGTAATAATAGGGAACGTGAGAACCTATCTTCCTGAAAAACTGTAAGAGAAAGATTTTATAAATTCCAACCGTCTGTCATACTGGTACTTCTGTCAGATGTTTCATTATAAGAAAACAACTAATTTTACCATCACTATACTCTTTGGGAATTTGAATCAAGTGGAGGCACCGTGGAATAATAGATAGCGACTAGGGTTAAGGAATTGGAGAGAAGAGTTTGAATTTCAGTTTTTTTTCATTACATTCACTTACACGTAATACCCTTAGGAAAGATATGAATCCATCTCTACCCCCAACTCAGCTATAGGCAAATAGGAGGACAGACTGGGCCTTATATCCTTGTTTGGCAACCAGTCAAGGAAAACGAAAACTCTGAATTCAAAGCATCTGTATCTTTGTGTATCCTGTCTCTTTAACTTCTGAAAAGAGAAATGAATTAACCTTGATATCTCGCGTGCAAAAGGAACTGGAAAGCCATTGCACGTCTTTGCAGTGAATGTCCCAATGAACTATAATTGTGAAATAGAGGGGAGTGGTGACCACAGCGGCACAAAAATTTGCTAACTAATGTGTGCACAACCAAAAAGAAAGAACAAACTTTGTTGTTGATCAGTGTGCCAACATCAAAGGACAATTCCCTCAAAGACGGTAGAAACAAGATGTTAAGGTAAGAAATGGTTTCATTGGTTAACTTCTCTGACCTTTGGGTTCTAATGTAGATTTGTTCCTGTTGTGGTGGAATCCACCTAATCTGCATAGGTGACTACCAACTATATAAATAATGGTTGATACCGGAAGAGAAGGACGTGGAATCACGAGATCCAACTAGAGACTCTGATCGACTGCGACTAGTCAAACACATTCGCCAGGAACGTCTTCCCAGAAATATACAGAAATACTATATGTACTTATTGTGTACACTTTCTTGTTATAATACATTCTTGTTCCAAGTACATTTTGTGTTGCATTATTATTCCATGCAATAGGCGAGATTCAACATTGAGTCAAGACTCAACAGTTCCACAAAAGCAATAAAAGTGAACTTGATAAAACTTTTTCCTGAAAAAGTCCACCTTCAGCCAATGAACAACAAATGTTTCCTCATAAGGAAACAGCTAATATGATCATTACTATAGTGTGGAGCCACGGTGGAGTCATAGAGAGCAGATCGAATTGAGGAATTAGAGACCCGTGTTCGAATTCCAGTTGTGTCACATCTTAATACATCTCCATCTAGTATCCCCACTATCTATAGGTAAATAGGAGAGACTGGGTCCTATACCCTTTGTTGGCAACCAGTGATGGAGATGGAAAAATCTGAATTCAAACCATCTGCTACTTTGTTGTCATTTTAACTCTGAGAGGAGGATGGATTAACCTCAACATATCCAGTGCAAAAGAACTGGCAAGCCATTGCACTACTTTGCCTTGAATGTCACCATGAACCACAACTGGAAGATAGAGAGAACTGGTAACAACAGCAGCTCAAAATTACTATGACTCAATAAAAAATGATGATTATTTTTTGTTATTGTTGTTATTATATTATTGTGTCTAATTTAGAGAATATACTGTATATGCAGAAAATATATGCAGTTTCAGGTGTCAACTGACTGCCTTGAGACATACTTCCACTGGATAAGTCAGAAGCACGATAGCATTATGTGATACACAGCAGGAAACAGCAGACGGTCCGAATCAAACGTAATACCAATTCAATGAGAATTTGATCTGTGAAGATTTCCAAATGATAGCAAAGTAGGCGTAGTTCTCAGGTTTATAACAATGGAAGTTAGATGCTATAGCGGGTTGACATGGAACATAACCATCTGACCACAATGTACATATTCGCGCCTAACAGGATGCCAGTAGTTGCTTCCGCTATGCAAACGGGTGGTCAGTCAAACTCCGCTTAAGTCTGTGCACACGTGGGACGGCTGTTGAGAAGATATATAAGCACTCACCCAAAAAGAGAAATGCAGATTCCTCAAGAGTAAAAGAATCCATGTTCGTAGAATTCCTCCAAAGTCACACGCCTACTTTCCGGTATTAAATGAGAAACTATAAAGTTAAATGACATATATTTACGTATGAATGATTGATTCTGTTATACGTATTAATCTGCGCAAAGCGACATTACATGGATTTATTGGCGCATCTAAGTTCATGATATCTGTCTTATTTTTTGCCATTTAATTATCAGTAAAAGTACATGTTAAAATTCTAATGGTAACACATTTTCCAATGCTTAATTTTAAAAGTAATTGAAGCTTGTAAATTTAAAGTAATTATTCGTGTTTAGTACGAACTCTTGTATAATACTGCTAGAATTTGTTTAGCGACATATTACCCTCTATAGGTTATTTAATGCCTGAATTTAAATATTTGGAACGAAATTGTATTTCTTCACCTACAAATAAAATGTATTGATGGTCATTTTAATACATGTTGATATTTTTATAGAAAAAAATATTGCTGATATTTTTAGTATAAAAAATGTATTTTTATACTTTCATAGTGTTTTATTTTTGTTTGGAGTTTCACTATTTGCCCATAGCTGGGAATCTAACAAGTGCTACCAACCCGAGTCAGAGTGGACTCGGGAACAACAGCATGGGTAGTTCCAAGCTCTTCAAGTGCCCCAATCGACCAGAGGTCTTGCTGCCCGAATGTATTTTAACATCATAACCAGTACTGCTTGCATAATATTCACACTTGCATAATACGCACCCTTGTGTAATAAACAGAGCTGAACTTGAATTACTTCTGAAAAAACATTCCCAGAATATAATATTCACCTTACCCTTTCAAACTTCTAACAGTTAAATTTTGTGCTAATATAGCAGTTCTTCAATTTCTATCAGATTTGTATCAACTAAAAGGAAAAGAAATACGATTGTACAGGAGGATGCTGAGAACACCATGGAGCGAACGTGTGAGAAATGACAAAGTTTTAGAGAAAATGTAAGCACAAAAAGCATTTATACCTAACACACTGATGCCTTTCAAAAGAAACAGTAAAAGAGTCTTTAGAAATAAAGAAAAGTATACTGAACAGATGTGCAATATGAGTCCTCCAATATGGCAGTGAATGCTGCACAATCCCTGCACAGATTTTGAATAGACTTGAAAAAAACAAAACAGAAATGTGATTCTACAGAAGGATACTGAGGAAAACATGACCAAATATGTCAACACGGATGAAGATTTGGAGAAAACGAAAACAAGAATAACCAGAGTACTTAAGACCAAGTAGAGACGGTGGAGATTCCTAGCACACATAATGAGGAAGGAGGGCTTTGAAAATTTAATAATCACAAATGAGACAGATTGACTACAAGCGGGACAAATGCAAACATCCAGAAACCTACCGAGCAAGCTTGAGTAAATTGATGGTGAAACAGGATTTAAGAGAGATAAAAAAGCTAGAATTTATTAAGATCTACAAAGGACAGAAAATTGTTGTGAGCCATGATCTACAACGTTCTAAAGAGACATGGCATATATAAATTACATTATATTTGAAAGGTACAATTTTTAAAAGTATGGAAAAAAAGCACGGACATTTTCACACATATATAGAACAAGCTTTAATAGAAAATATATGAAATTATTGTAGAATCCAAATTATAAATTAATATTAATTCCAGTTGCTGTTTGCTATTTCTCTCTTGCTACGTAAAAGTGTAGAGTACAATTATGTCCGTGTGCAGCATATAAAAGATTCTAAAATTAAATGTTGCATGTAGAACTCACTGGATGTCAACGAAAATGACTTGAGAAATAGACACAATGCTTCAAAGAACGACTGCACTAATAACATCAAAATGTGAAGGCCCATCTTGTCGATGTAGACAGAAACAAAACTGCGAAAGCTACTAACGAAATGCGGCAAGAAAAGAAAACAATTATCAATTGTAAAACAAAAAAAAAAGATGTACTGTCGTTAACATGTGGTCAGCCCAAATACTGGAGTTGATAAAGAAAAAACTGGTACAGAAATATAAATATCTAGAAAGTGTTTTAACAGACGATATAAATTATGACAATGGAATCCGATAGCACAGTAGGATAGCGAAAGATGACTTCGAAGGTAAAACAATGTATAAAGAAACATAACAATTCGAAACAACGGAAATTAAATAGACTGCTATGTGATATAACAATCCTACTATCAGGCAGTAAATAATAGACAGTTTTCTCACAGCTGAAGTGGTAACATTAGAAAACAAATAATATTCTTTTAGCAAAATCAGAAAAAATGGGAGACTTTAAATTTACAATCAGCAAGAATCATTTCAAATTTCTGCGGCATATAATAAGACAAGAGGACTTGGAGCATATTGACGGTATATAAAGTGCATAAAAAGAGCAAGTTACCTCGCTTAAGTAAGTGCGTTCCAGTAAAAGGGAATAAGAATAATAGTAAAAAGAAAGGATTATAATGTGCTCCAAAGGCAATGAAGGTGTGGAGCGCCATGATGGCCAACGTCTTGAAGAGACACGGCTTATAACAGCACAGAGTAAACTGTCACAACGTTGAACATTTACACATAAAGGAGTGAAACAGATTGAATTTACTTAAAATATATGGGAATATTCTATTTCAAATATGCTTTCCTTCATATGTTCAGTCCTAATGTCCCAAATATGGAGGCGACAGTGGCCGGAAAATCTTAATATTTAATTCTCATATCAGCCAGTTCACACTTCTTTCAGCTCAGTATGTTAGGTTTATGATTGTTTTCTTTGGAGGATTTAGATTCCGGTTTTTTCTATAGTTTTCTTATTCTCTATAACCTCCAATAACCTTGTTTCGTTGTAGTGGAATTATCACCATGCTTGGTGTGAATTGATATAAAAAATAGCAACTCTGACATTTGCATTTAATCCTAAAATATGGAAAAAATACATATTATAAACGAACAATTAAATCAACCGCATTACTCCGTCTATTTCAGAATGGTCCCGGGCTTTACCAATCGAATGAACTAAAGATAAAAATGTAGCTATTTTTAGTTTTGATATTCCAAATTTAAATAAATTAGTTTTGTCTTATTAATTATATATTTGTGAATTTGTGAAGATTAACCTTAAATAATTTATAATTAAAAAAGGTAGAATTATTAAATATATTTATTGGGTGGATATCTTATTCTAATTTTTGAAATAACGTAAAAATAACAATTCGATGGCATCACAATATCATCAGCCACGAAGCTATACAAAAGAATCAAGCTCTAAGACTTGGATTACCTCTCTTTTCTCTCCGCTGTTTTCTCTTCTTTCTTTCTCTTCAATATGATTTTCCTTCTTCTGTAATGATTTCTCCTTTATCAATATGGGGCTGATTCTTTCTGTCCATAACGTACTTGGAAAATACGAAACGCTAGCTCAATGGATGTTCAGGTTTAATTGGTCGTCGGGAAATCAATATTGAACGTCCCAAAGTCTAAAGCAAACACAGGAAGTTGTATTGATGGCTTTATTTCCCTTTAGGAACACTGTCTCTCTTACATGCGTCACGATTAACTTTCAACTCCAGTTCAAGGGGAATTCTGTGAATACAAAATCTGTATTATGTTCCTATGTGGAACCGGATGTGTAGTCGCCCGAACATTCATCTACTTTTCACATGTTATGCACGAAGTTCCCTCTCATTTCCTTCTCTGGTAATATCAGAAAATGTTGGTTTCGGGCAGGTCTAAAGAGAAATTTCTATGGTATCTTGAATGTAGCAGAAATCGACAGAATGCTTAAAACGGAATAGAAGCTCATAGATTGCTGCCGCGGAAGAAAAACGGTTGCATCATGGGAAATTACCTTTAATTGTAGAACGACTAATACATATATATATATATATATATATATATATATATATATATATATATATATATATATATATATATATATATATATATATAGCACATAACGCTTTAAACGTTATTTTTGGTGGATACACGTATTTGAGTATGTGTTTCGTTGGTTAATTAAACAGCATATTTAATTATTTATTTTCACCTAACGGACTGAATTCTCGAGAAGTATTCTTAAAGAAAGAAATGCGCATTTCGTCAGGAATCGAACCTACGTCCCTCACGTGATAGAGAGGGTGCTACAGCTTTAAAGTTTGGATTCATTTCTCCTTTCTTTCTCCATTGTGAACTATATCGAAGGTCTTATTCCAATAGATAATCTGGGGGAAATGTTGACTTCCTGTATACAAACAACACACCTCGTAATGGGATCACGCATATACCGACAGGATGAGGGATTAGCAATGGGCTCGCCATTATCACCAGCAATGGCGAATATAAACATGGAATACTTTGAGGAAATGGCATTAGAATCTATATCTCAAAAGCCAACTATATGGTTCAGGTACGTAGATGACACCTTCATACTCTGGCCACACCAGGAAGATATTCAGATTCTATTGGACCATGTGAACTCAATAAGACCTTCGATACAGTTCAGAATGAAGAAAGAGAGTAACAACACTCTCCCATTACTGGATGTTCTAATATCAGGTTATCAGAGAAAATACAATAGATCTGCGGTCCATATAACATCAGGACAACGTTCAAAAGCTTGACGACACTTCGCAAATATCTCTCCCGAGTAAGACCCCCCCTTAGAGGAGAATATGACTAAAGACTGCGTGTACGCTATCTCGTGCAGCTGCGGAAAGAAATATAAAGGAGGGACAGGCCGCCCCATTAAGGTAAGGCTTCAAGAACACCAGAAAGCTATAACACGATGTAAAGTGGAAACATCAGGCTTGGCTAACCACATATGGAGAGAGAAGGGAGATCACCGCCCTCTGTGGGATCAGGTTGAGATCATAGACAAGGAACACCATTGGAAAATTCGTAAACTTAAGGAATCGGCACATATGCTAGGCCACAAATATCTCCTGAGCCGACCAAGCATAGACATGAATACAATCTGCTAACGAGTAATAAGGGGTGCCAGAGAAAACCGATAACATCAAAGTTGTAATATGAGATCTGGTAAAAACATAAAATGATAACAGCAAAAATTGCAATATGAGCACTGGTAAAAATGGTCGCTGAAGTGATTAGGTTTATACACAGTTGTCATCAAGGACACAAGGCGTTGGTTAGGTCCAGTGACAGGACCCAAAGAGTGTGAGTTGAGTGGAGAATTTTCAGTGGGAAAAATTAACAGGAGTTAACTGATAACTAGAACAATCTACCACAGTGAGCGAAATAAATGGTTCAGTTCGACATTCCAACCACCTGAAGAAGGCCGGAGCGTACATCGAAACGTTGTAATAAATATGGCGACAAAGATGAGGATAATAGTCCGAATAATGTAAATAATGTTTATGAGATCTCTCGTATATCCTTTTTGCACTCTTCTCTAAAACTCCTTCTTTCCTCACGTATTTGTTCCATGGTCTTCTAAGCCTCATTCTGTAGAATCATATTTCTGTGAACACATTCTCTTCTTCATCTGTGAGGAGACTGTTCGGCATTCATAGAAATGTAGGGGGACGGATATGACATAATAGTTCAGTACTCTTTTTTTTTAAAAGAGTTAAATCACTTGTCTAAACCACCAGCAAACTCTGCACTAGATTGCAAATGATAACGCTATCACAGACATTACAATTATATAAGTAATTAAAAACAACTAACGAAGGGACACACGTCTAGTACATAAATAAATAGGAAACTTATTTTAATCACCTCAAAGGAGCTAGATAAATCCAATAGGTCACAAAAAGCTATTGAAGAGAAAGGACAATAAGAAGATTATAGATAGGACGATACAGATGATAACGATTTATGTTTTATTTAAAATATTCAAGATCATAATACAAGTCTACAAAACCGAGTAAGAGGAAGAATATAAATATCGAGAAATTGTTTTGTCAGAGGCCAACGTAATTCGAAGACGCATTTGGATACCAAAAGCAGCCTTCCAAAATCAATGCTCTGCATCAAGAAAAAAATAGAAACAAAATTAGTTAGAAACGAAAGGTTTAATTAATTTATGTTGTATCGATCCTTCTCTATCTCCAAGGAAGAAGAGAATTGAAGCAACAGAAATATAGTTTTACATACGGATGCTGAGAATATAATGGAATGAAAATGGGAGCAATGACGCCGTTATTAGAGAGAATGGAATTAAATGGTCAAGTACATAACATCAGAAAGAGACAGTAGAAATTGCTTTGTCACATAATGAAGAAGGAAAGCTTAGAGAATATCACACTCACAAGGCATATTTAAGCCAAGAGAGACAAAAGAAATCAGCGCATAACCTACATAATTGTTGGCAGAACTGTGATTAGGGATGATAGCGAATATACAAATATTATTATGAGTAACGCATAAAATTGTGGAGAGACATGATCTTGCACGTCATGAAGGGACGAGGAAAGAAGAAGAAGAAGAAGAAGAAGAAGAAGAAGAAGAAGAAGAAGAAGAAGAAGAAGAAGAAGAAGAAGAAGAAGAAATTGACAGGATAGCTGGAACAGTGAATTGCGAGTCAAGAAAATATTAGATTAGATCTTAGGCTTACACTTAGCAATTTCAAAAGTAGAATGCTAACATCTAGCTGCCAATCTAACAATAAGCTTAATTTCATTAAGTAAATGGATGAAATTTCAATTTCCATCAATGGAACATGGATAAAGTGGCATTATTATTGAATGTAGCATGCAAACATATATTCTTCATTTTCTCTACTGAAATACGCGTGTGGGACAATGTGGGCAATCAAATTATAACCAGAAAGAAATAAAACCCGAAATTTGAAGGCAGGAACAATATCTGTAGTACTTGTATAAAAGAAAAAAGAAAAATGTTAATGGCTATCGTTAAAAACCAAAAGATTAAACAAACATCTTATAAGAAATAATGAACAAACTGATAGCCAAATTTGAAACGAAATTAATCACGATCATCTCTTAAGAAGAATATTGAGGCAACAGAATTATGGTTCTACAGATGTTGAGAATGCCATAATGTGATCATGCGAATAACGATCAAATTTTACTGAAAATGAAAACAAAAAATAAGCATGTACTGAGAATCAGAAAAACAGGTTTGAGATTTCTAGGACACATTATGAGAAAGGAAATTTGGAGAAAATGACTCTCACATCCTGAAATGGCAGAGAGAATTGCAAGGAAAAATCTACATAACTAGATTGTTGGAAGAACACGGTTTGGGAGAGATAACGAAAAAAAAAAAAATTACTAAGAACTACAAAAATAGGAAGTCGTGGGTGACCAGATTCTGACAGAACATGGCATGTATAAGAATAAATCACGACCAGTAATCAAATCATGTCATGAAACCTATAACATTAGAGATAGATGTGCTAAATAAAATTTAGTGCATTCAAATTATTAAATTAGTTGCCTGATTTTCGTAAGCCCTGTCTTATCGGGACGATAAGTAATTTTCAATAGAATTAAAGCGTCTTGTTTTAAATGAATAAATATTGTACTTATTACATTTATACCAGGAAGTGAAGAAGCCAATATAATTTGAATTTAAATTTGATGGTAAGCAAGAAATGGAACTGAAACTTCGTTTTCAGTAATAATTTAAGAAAAGGATGCATCTCTTATTAAGAAGCCATTTTCTATTTACGACTAGAGAACCAGTATATTGTCATTCTTAAACTGCTTTAAAAGAAGTGAATTGCAAGCTACACAGAGTGGAAATAAAAGGGTATTCTTCTTGTTAGTATGTCAAGTACTAATTCTTTTCATGCAAAATTATCTCCTGTTCGTAATGTACAAAAGGGAAACTGAGAAATGACACTTGATTTAAAGTTTGCAAATTTAATTATTTAACGTTTAATCTTCCTTATTTTCATTTTCTGCCGAAAAATGTAATTGTTTGTCGAAAGAAAATGACTTAGCGAATAGTGGCATATCGATATGGCAGTATGGAAATATTTGCTATGTTTAAGTATTTCTGATGAATGTTGTGGAGTGTAATGGATAACGGCCGTAATGAGAAATAGGAGTTCAAATTCAAGTGGGTTCGTTACATTCACTCTTGGGGAAGATATCAGTTCATCTCTTCCCCCCTAACGATTACGGGTTGAATAGCAGAACAGACTGAGTCCTATAGCCTTGGCTGGCAAACAGTGTACAGCAGAAGAAGTGGCATGCTAATACGGGAAACTCCTCTGGCTAGTCAGACGTAAATGGAAAGAGTCAGGATCGTTCAAATCGTGTATCATGTATGGTATTTAAGAACTGACCAACTGTATAGACAGGATATTAAAATAGAGCTGCAATTAAGTTTTCATTATTACTCTTAATGCTAGAATATATTATGTCCGTGTATATTTAATCATCGCAGAAGCGACCCAGAAGAATGTGCCTATTAGTGTTATTGGAATGTTGAAATTTCTGGC
>OZ038477.1:106320995-106333495 GCA_964036315.1 Acanthosepion esculentum
AAGCAGTGAGTGTTGGACAATTACTCCAATGATGAAGACGAGACTTGAAGCAACAGAGAAGTGGTTACACTTTGAAGAATGCTGACAATAATATGAATGGATCATGTGAGTATAGGCGACATTTTCAGAAGAAATAGGAGGAAAAGTTTCTTGTATTTAGAATGAGAAAGAGACAGTTGACATTCCTGGGGGACATAATATGGAATCGGATCTTAGATAACTTTAAAGCCACGCGAGGTATTGAAGCCAAGACAGACAGACGAAAAATCGTGTAAATGGATGCCAGGACTGGGTGGAATTGTGATTATAATAATAACAATAGAAATAAGCATTACTTAGAGTGACAAAACTATTTTGACCGAAAGAAATCAAGACTAATCGTAATAAAGATTAGGTTGTAAATTACAAATATTACCAGTGCTAGGTATGACGATAAACTACATCTGGCAGCAAGGCCTCTGATGTGGAGATTGGAAGTTTTGAGGATACTGGAAACACCTCTTAATTACTGTTGTTCTCATATACACCCTGAACCT
This sequence comes from Acanthosepion esculentum, assembly GCA_964036315.1. Taxonomy (NCBI): domain Eukaryota; kingdom Metazoa; phylum Mollusca; class Cephalopoda; order Sepiida; family Sepiidae; genus Acanthosepion; species Acanthosepion esculentum. The sequence continues at coordinate 106,321,532 of OZ038477.1, forward strand.
GGGTGGTAACACCTGTTAGGGTCCCAGTTATGAGAAAATAGCTAACCGCTGCAAAAAACAAAACACTGTGAAATTATAAAAATATCTGTTTATAGTAACATTACCAACAATACATATCTATAGCAAAATAACCCACACTATATTTTAAAACAAAATTATCAGAAATATATTTTATATTAGAATTGCCAATAATACAATTTTTCAGTAGTTTGGACTGTGTAATTGCGTTCAAAATATATTTATTTGAAGGCATAAAATTGTGTTGAAAATATTTAGATTTCGGCATTAAATAACCTATAGAGGTTAATATGCCGCTAAACAAAATCTACTAAACCGATCAACCAATCAAATACTTCTAAAACAGTGTTAAAAAGAAACAAAATACAAGGCTTGTTTTCACATGATCCTCAGTGTCAGACTTCAGATGTTTATCTTTGTAACATAGAACAATAATACAAGTACCAATACTAAAAATAAACTATGCAGGCCGGAAATTACGACGGCGTTGAACGGGGAAGAGATCTACAAGTATCAAGGAAGGCCGGAAGCATTTTAAGTCAAGTAGAATGAAACAAAGGGAAAAGTCAGCAGAGAAGAGTTCCGAAGAATAGGAAAACACTGGAAGCAGAAACAGGATTAAGAGGATAAGCACGTAGTCACTCTTTATTATTGCATATAAGCTAACCTTCATTTTCTTTTACATCAACTTGTCGAAACATAATGATTTACCGTAATGTTTATCCTAAATAAATACATACAAAAATAAGTAGATATTTATCATAATACACAATACTATTTCTGTTAATAAAATTAAAGGCCTTATTACAGAGAATGCAGTTTTGTCTTTTATTCAGACCTGAATGCGCCAATCTAGAACACGTAGACGAAACGCGTTGTCATTAAAAAAAATAGGCTTTTGATTTTGTCTCATTTACAGACTTTTGTTTAGATGCAACGTTACATTCTGCTAAAAACCAAGGTAGATTGGTATATAACTAGCCTAGGTATGAAACTGAAGTAGTTAGGAACTCTCACTTACTACATTTTAGACCCGCAATCTCCTTAAATGCAGCCGTATATTACTACTATTTTCTTTTATATAAGTTCCAGTGATTAGAAAACCGTCTATATAAGTGAATATCCATTGATATAACTTGTATTAGCTGGTCAGTCGTACGCTGAAATATTCCCGTGGAAGATGAAATGCCAACGTACAAACGAGTGTACCAGAAAAAGTCCCCTATGTGTATTTATAGTTTTTACCTTCTGAGACTTTTCATCCAAAGGCAATTGTAAATTCTTGAAAAAATAAATTCCACCGGGGACTTTAGAATATAAGTTGTCTATGTTTGCAATGATTTAATTATATACCGGTAAAACACGTTTAACCCTTTGCTTAAAGTTACCACAAATCTGAACTTAGCAAATTTTTTTGTTTAATGATAGGAGAGGTCAAATCAGAAAAAAGTCTGGTTTGATAACCGACGTAAGGTAATTTTCGAAGCGTAGCTTAGATGTGGCACGAAGCCGAATGTTTGAGGGCATCCAGTGAGGATTGAACTCACTACTCAGTCGTAATTGTTCTTACGACAAAAGATTACTAACCATTACACCTCGTTGAGGTTCTCTTGATAGCCGAGGTAAGAACAATGCGTTCTATAAGGTAAAAATCCCGCATCAAGTACAAAAAAATACGTTGTTTTACGTATTGGGAGAAAGTGAAATCTAATACGCAGATTAGTACATCATTTGACAGGAAAGCGCTAGGGCACTGCTCATAACCAATAAAGGTGCGTTGCGCACACACATCAATGATAGCTCAAGCTATTAAGTTGGGCTTGTCAAGTCTTTGGGGATAAAGAGGTGAGTGAACGCACAGCCAGGCATTGGTTCCAGAAGTTCAGGTCGGGAGATGAATCCAGAAGTGTCCAGACACAGGTCCTGTATGATGGTGCCCTCAAAGCGGCCATACAGTATGACGACAGTCAAATCTGTAGTTAGCTTGCGGAATTTCAGGATTCTGAAGAAACACAGAGACTTTACCTGCACCGCACTGAGAGAGCGTTAATGTTGAGTAATTGGACCCGTACACATCGTAGATTTCTGTTTCCCGTTCCTTTCTAAGCGCATCAAGGCACCCATATTTGATAGAGTGCTAACCATTGACGAAAACTGGGTCTGGTATCACACTGCCAGGCATTGGTTTTACCACTGAACCATGTACCTCATAACACAAGACAACTTCTACTCTCTTTCAAGATCAGTCTAAGAGTATCTGATCAGTGTTGATCTATGATCTGCTACCACCGTACCAGACCATCAATAGGGAACTGTACTCGCAGCAACTGGAACATGTGCGACCAACACTGGAGCAGAAGAAGCCAGTGTTGGTTAATCACAAGACAATATCAGACTTCATGCGCCGACTTGCCTGGGAGAGACTACCCATCTACTTTACGCCCTCAGACTTTGCACCAAAAGTTTACCACCTCTTCCAGTCCCTGGACAACAACGTTAATGGGAAATCCTTCACTAATGAGACAGAATTGCGGCAGTCAATCACGGATTCATTCCGGACATGACACCTGATATTTACCGCAAGGGCATTGCGTAACTGAAGACGCGTTCAACATTTCTAGATGCCGATGTGGATTTCTTTTGAGGACTAAGGGTATGTCAAATTTGCTGTATACATTTCTTTTTAATAAATCAAAAACGGCCAAGTCATTTTAAGTTACCATGTAGATGTCAAGTGTTTCAAACTAAGAAAGTTATGTGCAATAGTTTCACAGTCTTCCTAACTTCTCACCTAAAATCTGTAACTTTCTCCTACCACGAGATATGTTGGTATAACATTTTCAAATAGTAATTGCTTTATTCCTTCATACAAAATATCAGTTTGATTCCGTGAAGTGCATAAATCCTGAGATACGCCTAGGGTTTTCCTTCGATAGCCCTAACTTAAGTAGCCTTACATTTAGTTATAGGTCGAATGTCGTTCACCATAAACAAATTGATCCAAGCGGTCCAAATATGAAGACATATTTCCCGAATGTACATATATTTGCAGACGTCCTAATGTTGCCATGGTCTCAAGAACCAACCTTCTCTTTGCCGAATGTAGTAACTTGCGAGACCACTGGTCTATCGAATTTGACTCACAGGCATAGTTCACCTTTTTATATTTGTGGTCAACCAATATGGCGGACATCAATTCCGGGATTGCCGAGCACAATGCCACCAAGAAAACGTCCGATTCTCCTGACAGGTTAAGTTACAACAGGACTCATTCCCGGGAGGAGAAATTATGGTTTCATACCAATTTCAAAAGTATTTTGCATGTAAGAAAATGTAACAAACCCGACAAGAATTCGATAATATGGAAGGTTCCATTAAACAATAGGTGCATACAATAAACAGACTACGGTGCAAGTTAAATTATTTAGATGCAGAAGAAAAGGAGCGCTCAGTTGTAATATTAATAGCTTTATATAGCATTGGATACTGGACGAGAAAACGTGGGGCAACAAAAATATGTTTCTACACAAGGAGGATGAGAAATACAGGGACGGAGTCCGTTAACAACGAAGGAGGAAAATAGAAACAAAAAGTAACTGCTGATGGCGCGGGGGAGATAGCCAACATTCGAGCTGACGAGCTTTAGTGAATGATTGGTTAAAAAAAGCGGCTGGATTGACAAAGGAACAAAACATGGTCAGGTCTACAAGGGTTAGGAAATTTGGAGAGTTTCCTGGTCGCCCACGCAACGAAGAAGAAGAAATATGTAATTATATAAAAAAATATAAAGTATCTAATATGTAAGTATATATATATATATATATATATATATATATATATATATATATATATATATATAAAACAAAAATAAATAAAACGACATTTTTATGTTTAACATTCTTCTTTATAGATACAAGTATTTAAGTAAATGCTCTGTTTATAATAAACAGGTATTAAATAACAATTACCGGCGTGAATGTCCGAGAGATTTTCATAGAAAATAATCGTCCTGCGGCGGGAATCAAACCTGTATTCTATACGGAACCGTCATTTAGCTTGACGTGCCTTTAACCGATTCGGCCACAGAGGAGCGTACGTTTGGATAGGTCGAATTTACTGCTTATAAACATCAATCCTCCATGGATCTATCACGTACATTCATAACTGCTCATGGCGTATCAAATGTAAACAAATGACGTCACACATTATGAAATGGGCAAAGTCCGACAATTATTTAAAGAAATTCTTATGTTTAACATTCTTTTTTTTTATAAATACAAGTATTTAAGTAAATTCTCTGTTTATAATAAACAGTATTAAATAACAATTACCGGCCTGAATGTCCGAGAAATTTTCATAGAAAATAATCGCCCTCAGACAGGATCCGAACCTGTATCCTATACGGAACCGTCATTTAGCTTGACGTGCCTTATACCGATTTGAACGCTCATTTCAATTCAAATTCAAATTAAAATACCTTGATTACACATAAATCTTGTATCCAAGGATTAATAATTTATAAAAATGGTAAAAAGTGGAATCACAATTTGTGATTATAAAAATCTAACAGATACATACATTTAAATGTAAGTCTAGTGTTGTGATAAACAACGTAAATTTTGGGCCAGAGAAATTCGAAGTCGACTAAAAATGATGAAATCCGACTTTTAGAAACTATATGTTAATTGGAATTGTTTCGGGGCAAATCAGCGTCTACGGGTTATTTAATGCCGAAATCTGAATATCCCGCACGCAATTTCATGCATTCAACAACAGATAACATATACAAATTTTATGCTCTCAGGGTAAAGATATCTTTTATAGATTCACAGTTTGTAGATTATAAAATGTTTCCTTCGTATTTTTACTATAGAAATGTATTTTTATATATGTTTTTATTGTTGCATTGATTGTTATTTTCCTATAAAATGCATTGGACATTTTATTGAAAAAAGTACTGTTGATTTTTGTTTGGGTTCTCACTATTTGCCTATAGCTGGGACCCTAACAGGTGCTACCACCACGGGTTAGGGTGGACCTGGGGACGTCAGTAGTTGAAATGTTGTTCAACGTTGCTGAAAATCTCCAACCTCCCAAAATCATGTGTATGACGATAAACTATATCCAACCTCAACGCCTCTGATGGGGATGTATTGCGTAGCGTTGAATTGCTGTTGTTCCCAAGTCTACCATGACCTGGGGTCGTAGCATCTGTTAGGGTCCTTGCTATGGGCAAACAGTTAACCCCTACACTGACATCAAAACACTATGAAAGAATAAAAATAGATTTTTATAGTAAAATATATATATAGCATTACATTTTTGAAAACTAAAATAATATTACCAACAATGTATTCTTGGAAAAAATATATTACCTGCAATCCGTTTTTGAAAAAAATATATCAGCAGCAATACATTTTTGAAAAAAAATGAATAATTGAATACATATTCTGTTCATACGATCATACCCTAAAAATCTTGTTGGCATTAAATAACCCACTGATGTTGATAAAATATGCTTAACCAAACCAAAGCAATCTCACGATCAGAGGCCTTACTGCCGGATGTAGTTTATCGTAATACCTAGGACTCTAAAATATAGGAAATTGTCCTGAGAAACAAAACATAAATTTGATCTGCTAATATCAATTCTCCTCAGCTCTATTAAATGTAGGACAAATAAGAGATGATGGGAAGACCTGATGCGACATAAATGTGTTTCTAATGACAAATGCTGAAAATAATATGGACTGAACAATTGTTAACCGAGGAACGTTTAGGATAAATAGCAAGAACAATATATCTTATTAATATCTGAAAAAGGCAACTGAGATTTCTGGCAAATATAGTAAGGAGAGAAGACCTGACGAATTTATCAATGACATAACATAGTCAGCTTAAAAGAGGAAGGAAAACCATCGAATAACCTGAATGAACTTGCATGAATGAATGGCAGAAAAATGACAAAGACGTGTGGTAAACGGTCAAAGTTTTTATTAAGCAATAAATGACAGAAAGTTGCGGATCGCCAAGATGAATCACGTCTTGAAAGCACATGACACGTAAACGAAAAATAATTGTCAAGTAATCTATGGTAATTTCCACTAGAGATCAGTGACATCAAAAGCCATATATTTTTGATAATTGGACATGAATTCCATAATAATTATAAGAAAAAAACGATCTAGAAAAGACATGGTATATTTATAAACTACATTATTTTTCATGTTGGTCACACTTCAAATGATTATTGTAAATATTGGCTGACATTATCGTTTATGATTTCCCTCAGAAATACTATCGAACAATACTAACAATATCTGTTAGTAGAATAAACAATACATTGAATGGAAATATATTAAAAGTGTTCCTTCAGTTTTACAAATGACGAGTGGAAAATTCAAATTAGCTTCTCTCAAAACAAAAATATTCGTTAAAATCCTGTATTAGTGACTTACATTTTGAAGAGACAACAGAGTGTTTTATCAGTAAGCCATGACGTCATATATATGACGTGATATATATATATATATATATATATATATATATATATAGATAGATAGATAGATAGATAGATATATACATATATATATATATAGTCGCCTGACGATTGCACTAGCATGAAACAGACTGTCGCCTCTAAGTGCTGACTTCCATGTCCACTTTTATATTTACACACGCTCTATCTCTGATATTGAGCACTTTATCCCATAAATATAGCACACTTTAAGACTATATTTCTTCATATATATATATATATATATATATATATATATATATATATATATATATATATATATATATATATATATAGGCCATTTGGTACAATGGTTCATCTGTCTCAGAAACAAATAGGTGTCACAAGTCATAGGGACCAGATGACGTTCAAACAGCGTTTCGCATTCGATCATTGAACTTGCAACGTCAAGACTCGTCAATGTCTAGATGGATGTCAACTTGGGTATGCCACGTGCTGTAAGCTCCGTCGTCAGGATGGTGTAATGAACAATGGCGCGGATTTTTAATTAGAGAGCCGAGCTTGAATTTCTGTTGGGTTCCTTATATTTATTCACTTACGTGTAAATACCATTGGGAAAGGTGTCAAACTTTTTCTCCCGCTAACTAAGGGTTATTTAGCAAGACTTGTATCACTAATCCATCATTATCCTCTCCACAAAATTCTTATAATCTAACAATATTTTCTCGCCTTAAATAAGCAGCAAAATGTTGATAATCCGTAGAAAACAAATCAACCGACTAATCAATAAATATGTAGGAAATATATGATTGATGTTATTCCAGGTCAGTGTTTTAACTTAATTGCTTTATTTGTATTCCCAGAGAAATAAAAAAAAAGAAAATGACTGATCATGATGGAAGGATGAATGTTTCCCGCACAAAAGCCGAAACTTTATTTTATAAAAGTAATTTGACGTGGCATGTCTCCTCAGCAATTATGGCTCTCCACAACTTCCTTTCTCTTGTAGATCGTAATATAAGTCGGATTTTTGTTATTTTTTCCGAAATCTTGTTCCGACATTCATTTACTCAATCTTCCTGGGTAGGTTATGCGTTGTTTTCACCTGTCCCTTTTTCCATCAAAGTGTCCATTGAGTATCGCATTTCGTCATTAAGTGCCCAAGACATTTCAGCGGTCTCAACTTGATGTTAAGTTTACTTGTCAAGAGAGTTATTAGACCTTCATATAATAGTGAAGATTGAAGCATTCTACTTTGTGAATAATTTTTTTCAAATCGATATTGAAATTTGCTTCATGTTCAAGCTTCTCCTTTTTAGGAAAATGGATTGCTTCCGATCGTGCATGGCTGTAAGGGGTGAAAACAAAAAAAAAATAACAAATCTATTGCTAGAAATGGCAATAAAATCGATGAGCGTGTGACTGAAGTTATTGTGTTTTCCAAGAGATGGTCATGGAACCACTATTGTTCGACTGGATATTTTAGAACAAATGTAGGGATACAAAAGCCGATCATCTCCCTTTCGTTGACGTGAAGTCACGTGGGTCATGTCACGCTGAGTGATGTCAGTTCATATAGTGACAAAAGTGGTCAGTTCGTTAGTTACCTGCCCTGGTTGGTGACGGTCAGGAGTCCGATACGTAGTGCAGATTAAAATAATATGCAGCCGTTTTTACTATGGAAATATATCTTCAGCAGATATGAAAAATAACTCTGGCACACAGGCCTACCGTTAGGAGAATCGTATGGTTCGCTGTTTGCCATTTCAGTGGATATGTCCTCGATATTGATATAACAGCTAAATTCGACCAGCTCAATTCTAGAATTCTAAATACGGTTACACCAGAAATGCAAAAGTGTCTCTAGCCCCCCGATTCTTGTCTGGAATTATTAAAATCAGATTCTCGTTTCGCCATTTTTTACACTATTTGTTGTTGTATATATATGTTATAATTTCTCTGTGTGGGACACCTGTAAATATGTATATATGATTTTGTGTATGACTTAGTGTCATATAACTCTCTCTGATTATGAAGCATTTTTGTCATTCTTTTTCTTTCAGCTATTCCGTTCCATCCGTGAAATAATGTGTTATTGTATAGTGGATATAATAATACCAATATTTCACACTCGCAGTATTATCCTTTCTTTTATAGCTCTACCATGAGCTGGTGATTAACTGACGGGATGTTATAACTGCAATTAACCGGGCACCTCGATGCAATATTATTTACCCCCTTAAAGATTTAATTTCGTAATTTATTTTATTGGAAGATTTCCAAATTAATTTCAGAATGACCTCTGAGCAAGATAAAACGTCTTGTATCAGACAAACACGTAAATAAGAGAATAATTTTTTCTAACATTACGTAAAGCTTTAAAACCATGCTAATTGCGAAAAAAACTAAAGTTTTTACTAATTCAGTTGACAAATGCAGCAGCAAACATGCATGATATACGATGGAAATTTGTGTGTTTACAACAATGTGAAGATAAAAGTTTCCTGAGGATAAAGGAAATAAGGTATGTCCCAGAAAGTGCTTATGCTTTCAGGATTGAACGTTTCTTTATTAAGGGCACTTTCACAAAATCAGAAGTTAAATGCAGATAAGCACTGTTCTCAGTTGAACAGATGAAAGGCAGTCATTGATGCGTCGTCTTCCATCAGTAGACCGTCAAGCCTCACACAACGCATCTGAATTCACACTTTCAAAGCAAAACTCATCTCGACCCTTAAAAAAGTATGTTCTTCAATTCTATTGTTGTCTGTAAAAACCAGTTCAGCACATGCAAAAACGAAAAGGTATAGAATTATTGAGCTGACTCAAAGATGTCGAACGATAGCGGAACAAAATGACACTCGTGTGGGTGAATAAATCTATGTGCAAATATATACATATAGTCTAGGACATTCTATTGAAAATGTTAAGAACTTTAGATTTTTTACCCAATAGATTTTCAACAAATTATGAATATTGTGTATCTAATTGAATGTTTGTAGTTTACCTAATAAGTGTAAACTTATTGCAAAATAAAATAAGTCTAATAATTACCTATAATAAGTATAAATTGAACCGTCCACGGTGGAGCACCGCTTTTATTCACTGGGTGATTATCCTCTATTTGCGGGTTATTTAAAGACAATACATATTTTTATATTATAAGAATTGGGAGGGGTAGATAATAATGGTTAATTGATACAAGTTATACTAATTAACCCACTGGATTTAAGATTTTTATGGGGAAGGGAGAAATAATAATGATTTATGTATAGAAGCACTATTTAAACCATAGCTGGGGAAAGGGGGTGAATTCATACATTAACCAAGGATATTTGGTCATAGGTGAATAAAATGAATCTGATTTCCAATTGCCAGATATTTTCCATTATACCACCCGCTCATCCAAGATTGCACCATCTGGCATTCCTACGAGGTCACCCATCTAGAAACTGATCATGCGCGAGTTTACTTAACTCCGGTGATCTGACAATCTGTTGTGATTATAAACTAATATAAGCTAACTGTGATATTTATATGAATTTTAATTTCATTAGTTCCGGTTAAGTTTTGTATGTATTTTTCTTTTGCGAAGAACTGTATTCAAATCGCCCAACAGATTGACCTACGGATTGACCAACATTATATTGCTGGGAGGATGCAATGAAAGACAATGTTTCGGGGAACAAGAGCATGGGCAATGCACTATCGCATGACCGACCTCAACTGCCAAAGCAGCGACAGCTCAGTGCTTTCTATGGAAATTATTTGCCTTGACAGACGAAGGACAGTGTGTTGCTTATTTGACCTGAGAGCATACGGCATTAGTCGTTATGATTCTTTATCATTACATGTAGCGGCATCGCTGCCACATTTCAGTTAATGTTGCGTTCAAATTGCTCTTGTAAACGGCATGTATACAGGTTGCGACATGTAAATGAGAACAACTCATAAGATAAAGCATACCAAAATAATAAATAAATGTCTGTATATTTTCAAAAGGAAAATGCATACATCTTCCAATGAGATAATCTGGCAAGAGATTAGGGATAAAATTGTCTTTACTTTGGGGTGGCCTTAGAAATAACTGCCTGCTGGTTATTATTCATGTTGAGATCTTGAAATAGTCATTGGTGATGTTGGCTGGTTTTATATACGCTGATTACCCAGAAGGATTAATCGGTGGATTCAAATTTCAAAGATTGAAGGTGAAATAGTAGTGAAAATCCTTGCCAAATACTTCAAGTTCAGCATAGTCCTGCAAAGCTGAATATTTAAATACACGCCTCAAACCAGCACTTAAGGACCGTGGCCTTCTCATAGTTAAAAATTGTTTGAACGAAATAGTCGTGTGTCCTGACTTGTGTTGTGCCATTTGGTAAAGAACAAGACGATGGCAAATGCTGGGGACTTAGATAGGATCTCCTTGGAGAATTCCGTGCAGTTAATATATATATATATATATATATATATATATATATATATATATGTGTGTGTGTGTGTGTGTGTGTGTGTGTGTGCGCGTGCGTGTGTATGTGTATTCTGTTTGTCTATAATTTACATGTGCGTATGTTTGTGTCTGTGCGTGTGTATTTGAATAAAATCAATGAAGACATTTCAGCTAACCTGATGAATATTTTTGAGCGTTCCTAAACATAGCAATTTTGAAAAAGCGACATGTTTGCTCTCGTATATAAATACATGTTGCAAAATAAAGTTTTTGCATTAAAGTTTGTCAGATATTATCCAAAATGTTCGACACTTTTTTTCTTTGTTTTCATGATCAAGCATAATAGACATTCATGTTGCATGCTATGAATAAAAACAAAAGGAAAGGAAAATCTTACCCGATGCGTTTCGTACTCTCGTACTCTCGAGATGTACAGAATATGACAACAGTTTTCAATGCACAGAATAATGTTATAATTATATATGTGCTAGATAGATTCTGATAAGGGAGGTAGCTAAGTGACGTAATTTAATGTCTTATAAACGAAAGTGAATAATTGCTGATGTATATTTATATGCAGTTAATATTTAAATTGTTTTCGTATGGGAAAAATTCAGACATTTCATATTTTAAATAATAGGAAATTATACATTAAACAGTTCACTTAAAAAATTTTTTACCAATTCTTCAGTCATGCTTGTTGGCGTAGGAACGTAGAGATTCTTTCAGTAATGGAGAAATTTTGAAAACATCCGTATCCCAGACTTATATTTTGATTAGATTGGCTAGCGGCATTCTCGAGAGTGTTCCGTCTAAAATGTTCTGAAGTAAAAACATTCCTGATTTAATGGATGATGTAATGTGGTTTTCTCTTTAGCACACACTTTATATTTGAAAGTGACACCTGGAAAAGCTACGCGAGAACTGGTTAACTCGTCTGACTTTAGATGTCTGAATTTGAAACTGTTACACTTTCAGCAGAATGGGCGCCTCAACCACATTATATTACTAATCGTCC
>OZ038477.1:106338495-106353495 GCA_964036315.1 Acanthosepion esculentum
CACAAATGTGGCACATGATGACATCGGTAATTCTATTTGTAGTTGGATCACTCGGATTGACTGGAGAAGCTTCCGATAGGGTCATTTTAGGGGTTCCTGGTAGCCCATGCCTTAAATAAATACAAAAACTTGTACTCACAAGTACAGCTCCAACATTATCAAGGGCTTTAGCTATGTAAAAGGTGTGTGATCCTAGGCTTTCTTTTGCTTGTTTCTTTTTACAAAAATGTTTAGTGGAATATGTCACGAAGCCATTTCTGACTTGTATCTTTTGTTGGAAACCGAATGGAACCGTGTATGCAACAGATACCCAAAGAAATAATAATAATAATAATAATAATAATAATAATAATAATAATAACTGATCTACTTATGAAAACCGAAGATATAGCCATCCTCAACCCAGCTGAAAATGTATGCAAAATAACTGTTATGTCCATATCAACTGACTACAATATAACATCAAATCAAATAGACAAGATGAAAATAGTCTAATGTGATGGTTCAAATTACCAGATTATGGAAAGTTCTGGGGAAAATGTGATTCCGGTAGTAATTAAGCCCTCGGTTCCCTCCTATTGAAGTTTAAGTCAACCAACTACAATAGTTTACCTTCTTAGTTACAGAAAACATACTTCGAAAAGTGTTGTCTCTCTGGAGTCGTGGTTGGGATTTGACAGACACTATGTTACCTAGTACTTAAAACATTTATGAAACAACAATACTATGATATTATAATTAATAATAATAATAATAATAATAATAATAATAATAATAATAATAATAATAATATTAATAATAATAATAATATGTATTTCCCATTTTAATAAACTGGAAGTGTTAAGATATATGTTTTGGCGGGGATTATGAAGGGCTACAAAAACAGTCCATTTCGTACACCAGTTTTGCTTGTATCTTGCCAGACCATAATTTGTCGTGCTTGTCCCCTTGAATTTGATACACCGTACATGCCAGTTCATGACAGCGATTTGTGTGTATACATCATGACCTCATTCTGTGAGGCTTGTTTTTTATGCTTGAAGGATGAGGCAGCCACTGTGATCTGGGATTCATATCAAGATGCCTGAAATCACCCTCATCCACCCCACGTGAAGGTAATAGTAACTGAGCCTCTCCCCGCAAGGTTATGGGTTGATTGTTCGCATGGGTTTAGTAATTCCATTGATTTCCAATTCACCGATCTCTTTTCTAGTTTCTTCCAGACTGCTCCAATACTGCCATTTTCGTGTTTCAAAATATCTTGGTTTCTGACAAGTTCCAGATATTTCTCTGTTCTTTACGTATTTAATTTTTCTATTCCTCTGGTCAACTGCAAAAGCGACGGACATAAACTTTGATTTTCGTCTCCCTGTTACAATGATTAGGTAATGTCTTCGAGTTTGGTTGCATGGACAAACAGATGTTTCATTTAGCGAAGCAATTGTGCCTGATTTTGTACAATTTTCCCCAAATTAAAGCATTCGAACGGTCGCTTGTTTTATTGATTTTTTGGCATTGCTTTTTTGGGATTGTCTACATAAACATATTCCATGAGACTCAGTATTGACCTTAATATTGTTTATTTTTTCTGGAAATATACTGATTGGCCTGACGAAAGTTGTCTTTTATAAATTAAAAAAAGTATCAAGAAACAGGAAAATAAGGACAGTAATGTAATTCTAATCCTTCGATATAGCCGCAAATCTTGGGCAACTTGAAGATGAAGAGGATATTTTAGGCAACAATTCGAATTGTATAAATCAATTTCTACTGACAAAGATTTGTCTCAAGAACAGATTGTCCCTTGTGTGCTTCCCTGTACATTTTAATCTTCACCTCGTCAAGTTAAGGATCAATCGAAATCTATCATTATTATCATTATAATCTTAACATACTATCCTGTCCTCTTCCATTGGTATCACACACCTTAATCATCATAAACGTTTCACCTGTAACATTATGCACTGAATAGCTTTTGAGACTTGTATTTGGTGAAATTTATTAAACAATTACAGAAAGCAGTACATCTAGAGGGTCTCTATAAAAATTACCACAAAACAATACATAAAATCCTCCAATATATTATAGGTACATATGTAGAGTTTGAAATGATTTTATTTTTACGTCTCATCATCCTTTTATTTTAGTCGGAAATCTATTTTGGATTGAATGAATTATATATGTTTTAGCGAACGAATACTGCGTTAACAAATTTGGGGAATAACAATGATTGTTCCAGATACGAGTCCTACTAATTAAGCCATTGCGAAGAAGAGTTTGAATTCATAACTTTCACAAGAGTATTTGCGCCTGTGTGAATCTAAAGAACTCTGCTCACCGATTTTATATTCCTTGCTGAAGATATACCAAATGATAGATTCATGGAAGAAAGCATTTAAATGTGAGTGTACATTTCCAAGGAATTATACAAGATACTATTAAAGTTTTGGTTTAATTCAACACTGAACAATTATAAGTAACTAAATACATAGTTTTTATCTGTTAGGTTCCATCACGATCACGGCGAACAGTGATCGCACCGGCTGTATCAAGCTTCAGAGAATTCCTGGATTTTCTCAACTGGAAAGTGTCGTGCATTCTTTGCGATTCGGCCTGCATGTCTTCAGTTGTGGCAAATTGTCAACATTTCGCTTTTATAGGGATAAAGAAGAAAATTTACAAAGCTAAGGAGAGGAAAACTTCGCGGGCGTGATGTTTATAGAATCGAATAACTGTTGGGTGAATATATATGCATCGGCGGAGGCTTTGCCATTGTGCAGAATGCACTCATTGTTCGTTCTGTTTTCTTGCCATTTGCATCTGATGCACTTTCTTATCCTCTTCTCATGGTCAGAGAGATCAGTTGCCCTTTATATTATGACATAAAAAATGGATTCGCTGTTGATTATTCTTACGATGCAAGAGAAAATTCTCAAGTCAAATAAGATTTGTTCATTGCACCCACAATTCCCTAACTTTGTAGCTATTAATAGAAATTGTCTTTTTCTTATGTACTATAATCCCTGTTCTACCATTCATTTTTATAATCTCACTATGTAGATTATGCACTGCTCTTCTCTGTCCCTCTTGCCTTCAGTACTTTCTATGAGTATAAAGTATTCAGGGACCTCTTTCCTCTTTATGTACTCTAGAAATGACAAATGTCTCTCACTAATGTTTAATCCAAGTACAAATTTTGTTTCACCTTCCTCATTGCTCATATGTTCGATCCATGTTATTCTTTCCATTCTTTTATAGAACCATATTTTTGTCCCTTCAAGTTTCGTCTTCGTCTGTGAGGAGTTTTCCAGCATTCACTGTCATATAGGTAGACTGATACCACATAAA
Source organism: Acanthosepion esculentum (assembly GCA_964036315.1). Classification (NCBI taxonomy): domain Eukaryota; kingdom Metazoa; phylum Mollusca; class Cephalopoda; order Sepiida; family Sepiidae; genus Acanthosepion; species Acanthosepion esculentum. The sequence goes on from OZ038477.1 coordinate 106,341,844, forward strand.
ATTTCAGCACTTTTTTCTTTTGTTGTAAATAAATTTATCTATTTCGCAATACCTTGCGTAGTTTTTGGAGGGCATCTTCCTAACCCATACAGGTGTGCTTTTAGTTTAGTAAAGTTTTCTTTCTTTCTAACGAGAGTTACCTTATTTCGTAATATGTAACAATTACAAGACATATATCGCTATCCCAATGCGCCAACAGAATTCAGTGTATCACTTTCCATCCTCTGTTAAAATAGTTTCCAGATAAGTAAACTGTTAACACTAGTCTGATTTTGGTTTCTCCAATTTCTAATTTTGCATGTTGACATGCTCCTTTTGGTGACAATAATGTCGTCTTGGAATTTAATTTTGGTGCTTTCTTCTCGTTTTTTTTTTTCACTACCTTCTGTAGTCATTTCCTTTCTGTGCCTGCTATCAAACCTGCGTCATCTGAATATCTAATGTTTCTCAGATTATGGCACCTAAGAATGAATTTTTGTAGGACTTCTAATTCTCACAGTATCGCATCCCTGTGTAAGTTGAATATGTCAAGTGAGAAGATATCCTTATCTTACGCCCATTTCTATATTTACTGAATTCATTTTCTATACGTTTACAGGTGACTTACTGACAGTTTGGATTCTGGTTTATTCTAACATTCTTCCCCAATACGTCGTTTACCTAGCATTTCAAATAGTTCTTTCTGAAGTATATTACCAGAAGGTTTTGCATAATGTATGAAGCATAGGTGTAAATCCTGTTGCATTTGTGTTGAACTTTCAGATATCATTCTGAGGGCACAAAAATGTCAGACAAAATCTACCTACAGGCTTCACAGATAGTCTACGTTTCATTGCAACTGTTTCTGGCATCGTTCTTCTTAATGTCCGTCCAAAATAAATCGTTAAATTTGGCGATGCTTTTAAAAATATATAAAAAAAAATATTAAAACGGTAAAAATGTTTAGCATTATCACCAAATTTTCCTCAAGTAGTCAGTGAGTTTCAATCACCCTACCACCAAAAACGAACAAGTAAAAAGCGTCAGTAAGGGAAGAGCGTGTTCTTTGAATCTGTCTATAGTTTGTACACTTGAACTCAATTTGTACTACTCAAAGATTCATACGCAATGCGCAAATTCTACGAAAGGTAGTGAATCATCTCTTGAAGAGCATTAATGATTTTTTAAAGCAAATAGCAACAATTGTTTCTGTATAGATTCACTTCAATATAGCTATTCTAAGGCCGATAATGGGAAATAATATGAAAAAATATATCGATAGATAGAGAGATGTATAAACCATGAATAATAAAAACTCTCAAGGAAAATACGACCGTTATCACTGGGAGATAACATACTTAAACATAGTTGCAAATTTTCATGAGAGTGCATATATATATATATATATATATATATATATATATATATATATATATATATATATATATTGTATAAATGCTTTGGTGGATAGTCCTATTTGAGTAGACGCACCGTTTATTTATTAAACAGTATATTTAGAAATTTAATTCTACCAGCTTGAAAATTCGAGAAATCATATTAACGGAAAACATGCGCTCTCGGGCAGGATTCGAAACTGCGTCCCCACTTAGAAAAAAACGTCATTATGATATCGCAAATTGAGTGCTGGTGTTAAAAAATAGTGCTCGATGTAATATAACAAAGCTATTGAGTATATTTTAATAAATATACATATTATCACGTTTCGGAGCTTCATGCATAACGACATCTTCAGGTGCTGTGTATGTCTATCTATCTATCTATCTATCTATCTCTCTATCTATCTATCTCTGTCTATCTATCTCTGTCTCTGTCTCTCTCTCTCTATGTCTCTCTCTCTCTCTATATATATATATATATATATATATATAAACTATACTGACTTGGCATCAAGAACGAAGATTTATGAAGTGGGCTGTTCACATCGATTGCAGGTACAATGATGGCCGACTAGGCGGATACGGGACAGGCCGATTTAAATTTAATATATATATATATATATATATACCCAAGTTTAGGATTGGTATATACGGAGTGAAATCCAATAACCAACAATTAATATTCTTTAAAGAGTGCTCAATACAGAGTAGAGCAGATATAATTATTTATTTGAATATTACAACATAAATATGTTATAAAATCACGACAAAAGTAGCCATTTTGTTTCAACTCTTCTTGTGTCTTGTCAAGTGATAATATAGAATATAGAATAAATGGTTTTAAAAGTTTCAAATTAATCAACGATCCTTAGCTAGGAGTAAACGCTGTTACATAAGCTAGAGTGACCAATCAAAATACAAGTATACGATGATTCGAAAAATTTGACAACTAAGCAAGGTTATCATAGATATTAAAAGATTTATAAAATTTGAAATTAAAATTAAAAGTAAAAAATTTAAAAAATTAAAATTACCTATTTAGAAATCTAAATCAAATCTCTATTAAGTTTTAAATTGTAGAATTACCAAGGAGAAAAAATATAAAAATAAAAATAAAAGATATATATGCTATTTAATTTGTTTTTCCTTGAAATTATGTTGAAAGTTGTGTTCAGAATCCCAGACAGAAATGTATACACTTTTAGTTTCATTTCAACATGTTAGTCGCCTCTCACGTGAAATCATTCGAACAACGGCATGTTAAGCGCTCAGACGTATTTAGATATATACACACACATACAAAAAATCAAACCACACATAGGCAAATGTACTTTACTTACACATACACATCGATACACACAGGCACATATATCTACATTCAATATGATCTAGACGGTCAGATGTCGAAGCTATTCGTGGCTTAATATGTTATTAAACGAATTTAAACTTGAAAAATAGCTAAACCGGTCAAATATACATAGATAAAATTTAAACAAATAACTATATATAGATATATATATATCTATATATATATATATATATATACATATATATATATATATATATATACATTTTTAAAAACCATTTATTCTATATTCTATATTATCACTTGACAAGACACAAGAAGTGTTGAAACAAAATGGCTACTTTTGTCGTGATTTTATAACATATTTATGTTGTAATATTCAAATAAATAATTATATATATATATATATATATATATATATATATATATATATATATATATATATATATATATATGCATTAAAATAGAAATGATGCCTTGTAATCTATATTTTCCCGACTTTGCTCTGTGAATATAAAATTTCTAGGACATTGCGCCATTTTTAAAAAGTTAAATAGGTTATGAATTATTTCTTCGAATATACTATCTTAGAATATAAGGGATTACGGCGACATCAGGTCGAAACACCGATTCACGTAGTATAATCAAAGGTATAGTCAAAAAATTGCAATTCTCATAAAATTGATAATGGCTCATATAATTATTATATAATCATTCTTATAAGCCAAATATATATCCGGTATTTTAATAATTAACATAAAGTTGTTAAACTGTAATAAAACTAATGAAGCCGCGATTTATTTTTGGAACACTGCCTTGAAAAAGTACAATTACGTGAGCAGAAAAGTATGTCTGCCATTCATAGCGGTCAAAAATGAATGGCTGGTGAAGGTGGTGGGCTTATATTGTAATTAATTTTTATCTTTTCCGGGATATTGCTAGCTTGCTTTGTATATAGAATCATGTTTTATGCTATAGCGTAATAACATTTTCAATTATTTTGAATGTACAAAGAGCTTGTTTTAGGCATTATATGTTTAACTATTATTTCCCACTGTAATCTACAGAAATTAAGGTGAATTTCAGATACGTTTGTTATACCGTCAAATGCTAATTACTTTATTGCTTTTATCGTCTTTATTGTTTTTATCGAAACATTTTTATCGTATTATCATCTAAACTTTTTTGGTGCCTATCGCATTTTATATTCTACTATGGATTTCCAAAAGATTTCATGAGTATTTCTCTATGCTCTCAGCTTTTTCGAGAATTTGTAGTAACAATTTGTTCCTCGTGATTTTGATATATGGATCCACTCAACCGGCGAATATTTTGGCACAGTCCCTTATGGGCTGAACTACAGACATTAAAATAAGTAAGGAGAACCAGAAAATGTATCGGCTAAAATCTGTAATCAAAGAAACAAAAACAAAAAAGAATGTCTGAAGAAAAAATGCACACTGTTAACAACATTATCTTAGAGATAAATGCCATGAAATATATAGTTAATTTCAAGGCATTGATATAGGGAGAGATGAGTAACGGCGTACATGGTCTGGGTCAATTCAATGTGTCATGATTTCACTACGTATTGGACATTTTCAACTCTGACTAAATTCATCTAAATATTTCGACGTTGATTTCCGTTTAATCCAAAATCAATGAGACCCATACAATAGAATAATTTCTGAACCGAATCTCTTCATCTATGTATGCTTTATGCGGGTAGTGTAGTTCATATCAGCGCCCAAGTTAGAATCTGAGAGCCGAGTTCAAAATCTGGCTGGATCTGTTTCGAAAATCCTCCACCCCACTATGAACAAAAGTTTGAATCCGTTTTTCTCCTCCTCCTCCTCCTCCTCCTCCTCCCATCTATAGTTTAAATAAAGAGAGAAGACTAGGATCTCTAAATTTGGAGGTGGTGGAAGGGAATCAGTCTAAGTTCTTTTAGATAAAATTGAATTTCAAACTGAGAAGAATGCAGAATGCTTGGTAAGTCACAGATGGCAACGAAATGGAATATTTGATCAGTGATGATCGCTTACAGGCAAGATAATGGCGTTTAAAAAAGTTTTCGGCTAATATTCGTTGAGACTACAGTTGCGGCCAAAATGTTCAGAACGGCATTGTTTTCGTCAGAAAAGTAGGTATATATTTTTATCGAAGAGGTTTTATATTCTATAATTTTCACAGACAATAAATACCCTATTATTTGTTATTGTCTGAGATCTTGGTGTAATTTGAGAGGATAATACAAAAGTTATGGATGATTTAGTGATTTACTGCAAGACCCATGGCGGCCAAAATGATCAGAACGGTTGATTGTACTCCGTGTTTTAGTATATTTAACCGGCGGACTCTAATGTTTTTTTATTTGTTTATGTGAGGGTTCGTTTACTAAACATTAGTAAGAATATCTGCAGTATACTTTGTTAATACAATACCACTTACTCCGTTACCATTCGTCAGCAGATTATTAAGCTTCGAAAGAAGGATAATGTAAGTATTGGGTCTATTGCAAAGATTGTTAACAAGTCAAAAAGTGTTGTTCACGTGATTATTAATGTCTACGATGATTGTGGTTCGTGTGAAGCAAGAAAGTCTACAGGTAAGCAAAGAAAAACAACCAAGAGAGAAGATCGTGCTATGGTAAAGTTGGTGAAAAAGGACAGATTTAATCAGCTCCAGGAATAAAAAGTGTCGTCTTACCTTTGCAACCGAACATGTGTTGTGGTCTCAAGAAAAATGGCAAACGGTGCATTTCCGTGATGAAACTAAGTTTATGTTATTTGGCTCAGATGGGAAAAGGTACGTTCGTCGAAAAGTAGGTGAAAAATTGTCGCCTAAATGCCTTAAGACTAGTGTTAAATTCGGTGGAGGGAGTGTCATGGTTTGGGGGATGATATCTGGAGATGGTGTAGGCCTTTTGGTCCGGTTACATGGAAAGGTAAATACAGGATTTTATAAACAACTTGTAAAAGATCATGTCTTGCCTGTGCTAAGAAATTCAACTAAGCGACCACCCATATTCATGCAGGACAATGCTCCATGTCACAAGGCTAAGGTGGTCATGAACTTCCTCAGGGCTGAAAAGGTTATTGGTATGGATTGGCATGCTCAAAGCCCAGATCTCAATCCAATTGAAAAGTTGTGGAATATTCTAGGAGAAGGTTCAAAAGCCAGAAATCCTAAATTAACCGAGCAATTATGGAATTTCATTCAGGAAGAAAAGAATAAGATCACCCAGCAAGAAATTGAAAATTTAATTTCCTCCTGCAGTCAAATATGTCAAGGTGTTATTGAAGCTAAAGCGCTTCACACTAAATATTAAATAATTCCAGTATTCTCTGTCATTTTCTATTGTTTTGTTATTTTGTCAACCGTTCTGATCATTTTGGCCGCCATGGACTTTGCAGTATATCACTAAATCATCCATAACTTTTGTATTATCCTCTCAAATTGCATCGAAATCTCAGACAATAACAAATAATATCGTATTTATTGTCTGTGAAAATTATAGAATATAAAACAACTTTGATAAAAACTTATACCTACATTTCTGACGAAAACAATGCCGTGCTGAACACTTTGCCCACAACTGAATGATTTCTGAATAATCAGCATTTTATGAATGATTCCCAGAAAGTCTTTTCTCATACTTCTTTTCAACAATATATCGAAATAAATTAAAAAATTAAAAAAACGCTAGGAATCTCTAGGAATTATTTCCCTTGGGCTCGACTTAGGAAATAAAACATTAATGTTTAACAATCAAAACGTCTTCATGCTATTTACATTTAACTGAATTATGACGCCCTGAATAACATCAGTGCTACAGTTATAACGAGGATACTATTGAGGGAAAAGGAAAACCACATTGTTTGTGTCGAGAAGGGTTATTTATGTTTCCCATGATAAATCCGTTTTCGGTTATTACACAGATTTGATGCTAACAACATTGAATACATCGTACTGATAGTTAATTACAGGCTATTGTTTGGCAATGCATGTTGTGGCAATGGGCGATGTCTATTGTAATTTACAAGTGTTTTCCATTACATGGCGATATCCCGTCCTGGGTATGACGATAAACTGCATTAGCGTTCTGCGAAAGAGTATAAACCACGTCCAACAGCAAGGCCTCTGAGGTTTTGAAGAGAGTGGAACCACCTCTTACTTGCTGGTGTTCCCACCCTCACCCGGGGTGGTAGCACCTGTTTGGGTCCCAGCTATGGGTAAATAGTTAACCACCAAACTAGTGTTATATAACTATGAAAGTGTAAACAGGTTTTATTACCAGAAATACTTTGTAAAAGAAATATTACCAGCAATAAAGTTTTTTGAAAAAAGAAATATTACTAACAATACATTTTTTGAAAAAAAAATTACCAGCAATACATTTTTGGAAAAAAATAATACATACACTCCTTTTTTACCAAACTATCGCTATGAATCTATTTCAAAATTTTGTTGGCATTAAATGACCCACTGTTGGTTGATATGCCAAAAAACAAAACAACCAACCAACCAACATGGCGATATCGTTTGTCTGACGTACTAATAACTGTGATGCGCAGGAGATCTTCATTATAATTAGATGTCGATGATTAATTTACTTCGAAATGCATCTCGGGAAGTAAAGGCTAATCATAATCCAACTTAAAGAAAAGTAAATAAGAAACACATATAGAAAAGTAGAAAATCATCGTCGCTGAAATGTGAGTATAGGAACGCATATCAAGTCAAATATTTCGGAAACAATCATATAAAAAAGCTAACGTGTGGAAACATCTTTTATAAGGAAACTACTGTTAGAGTGTTTGGGTACCATATATACTAGTGAGCCAGCCAAAATAAGCTGACTCATTTTATTGTTGACCAGTCAGAATGATCAAAATATTCAATTCGACGTGTATAAAAGCAGCCAGGTTTTATTTTACCGAATATTCACTGCCAACTCCCGAGACCTTCGAAGACTGAAGAGTTACGGAACTGCTGCTGCTACTGGCAATATAGTCAGATCCAGTAGAGTGTCTGACTCGTGAGTGTTAATCTTTAACGTTGTTTCATTGAACAGATTACGTTCTGCGCTGGATTCTATATTCATAGACTACGACGAACATCGTCAACAACTACAGATTATAAAAGAAAAACAGTAGGCTAGTAGATTACTATAAATTTGATAACATGAATATTAATAACTTATTGTACTCGTTATTGCACTAAAAACAGACACAAACTGGAATACAGTAGTTGGCCATAAATAGCAAAATGGCAAAGTGAACTACTATAGAAGGAACAAACTGAATATCACCCTTTATTCGACAAGACTCGATCGAAGAAACTAAATTAATTTAAACATCGACTAAAAATGGAAACATCAGAAATTAAATAATCACCTCTGAATTATATATATATTCAAAGAGAGACGAGACGCCCATCCAAAGTTTCAAGAAATTAACGAATTCAAAGCCTATGTGAAAAACGGTAAATATTCATTTATGTATGTAAATATATAATGATTATCTCCTTGAATTTGGAATGACAAATATTATACTAACGTTAGTTTAGAAAGTCCAGTGCACAAGTAACCCGTTTAATCAATAAGAATCCAACAATACTAAAGTTAAAATACCAAAATGTATTTCTTTTTTCTCCGTATCCATCCTCGGATAGAGCTTTAATAAAAGGAAAACATATTATATCGATAAATGATTACCACTTGTACTTTATCTTATCATTCTATTTTATTGCATTCCATATGTGATCTGTATCTGGTTTCAACTTATATATTATATATATATATATATATATATATATATATATATATATATATATAATATTATTGGTAAATATACACATACATATGCAATCATATATCTGAAATATATAAATATAGATACATACATACATACACATACATATATATATGTATAAAAAATAATTCCAAAAGGATACAATCCAGGTAGAACTCAATGTCCAGGACAGAATAAGGATATAATAAAAGGGCTTAAACATTAATATTCCATGGTCATAATTCATTCCATGGTCATATTTTATTCCATGGTTATAATTTACGATTCCAATGGAATAAATTATCACCATGGAATATTAGCATTTTATCATATATATATATATATATATATATATATATATATATATATATATATATTTGTGTGCGTGTGTGTGTGTGTGTGTGTGTGTATGTGTGTGTAGAAATATAGTTTTAAGGTGTGCTATATTTATGGGATAAAATGCTCAATATCAGAGATAGAACGTATGTAAATATAAATATAAAAGTGAACATTGAAGTCAAAACTCATAGGCGACAGGCTGTTTCATGCCTGACGATTGCGTCCAGGATGACACAGCCTGTCGCCTCTGAGTTGAACTTGACTTCAATGTTCACTTTCATATTTATATTTATATAGATATGTATATACATTGCATTAAATAAATTTTCTACCTGTTATAAGATGTTTAAATATTGTACTAGTTATAATTACTACTAGTGAACAGACAGAACCAGATCAAATACTGCCAAGATAATAACAAATTTAATCCTAATGTTGGAAAATTGCAATGAAATATGTAAAGACATTTTTATTGAAATTCTTGCGAAATTTTCTAAACATCGGGTTGATATGTGTCACCATTCTTTTTTTTTTTGCAATAACAATATGGCATGGCTGTGTAAACGTTGCATAATTCCTGGAAGATTTGTCTCGCAAACGCCATTGTCGGACTAATGGGAGTAAGGGTAAAATCATGTATCGCAAAATATGGAATTTCAAACAAACGACAATTAATGCATGTTTTAACAACAGTTTTTGCATGTGTACACAATGAAAATAAAAAAGGAAAATATACTGACACTAGCTTCAAGAATATGCTTGTTTGCGCATGCGTGATATATATGCCTGTATATGCGTACGTGTGTGCGAGAGCTTAGTCAACAGAGGACCAAGGAAGCGAACGCACTCATTGCTACCAGACATTCTTCTCCATCAGTCATAGAGGTACGAATATGATTAATATTTTTCGTCAATATAGCATCTGTCGATGGCCAGACTGCAAGTGTAAGCGGATCATTAAGATTTGTGATACCTATATATGTTTATTTTCATTAATTTTTCCGTAAATGTGTCGTACTCGTATTAGCTCTAGATGAAACAATTGATTATTACTGAAGAAAAAAAAAAGGTTACTTTTTCCTGATCCATTACCAGATATCACTTCCATATCCGGATGTTCATTGTTTCAAACTTTCTGATATTTCAGATGATATAATTTAATTACTTGTGACAGATTATGATGCATCAGTTTTATAGCATTTTTATGAATCAAGAATCAAGAATGCGTACATTTTCTAAAGATTTAAGACTAAAATTAAAAGAAAGGGAATATTTTTTTCTGATCACCCGCTTCCTTATAATGGGGGATGATATAGCCGAAAGTATGGTGTAATCTATGTGATAAAATTACCAATTTGAAACAAAGATTTTCCTTTTGTTATTGAAATATATATTTTTTTGTAGTTTCTTGTTATATTCGCATAGTTAGTATGCACATATTAGCATGGTTCGATGCAGTGTCAGACATATGCATTTTACCAGTATCTTTAGCGATCGATGGTATATACGAGTGCCACATGAGGTTGAGACTTGACTTAAATCCCAATAGTCATTCAAGGCAAGACAACATCCTTTCACTGCTGGTCAGTGATGATTGAACGTTACGACTTTTTGATACCCTCAAAAATAAAGAAGAGTGGTTCTACCGAAGAATGCTGAGGATACCATGGACCAAACATGTGAGCAACGACGAATTTGCAGGTAAATCGGAAAGAAAAAGGAAACGTATACTTAATATAAGAAGAGGACAGTGGAGGTTTCTTGGTTATATAATGTGTAAAGTAGGCTTGCGAAATCAGGTACACGCAAGAGAGATTGACGGAAAGAAGAACAGAAAACAAAAACAAAAACAAAACATAGTGTTGAGTCTTGACTCATTGTTGAATCTCGCCTAATGCATGGAATAATAATGCAACACAAAATGTACTTAGAACAAGAATGTATTATAACAAGAAAATGTACACAATATTTACATATAGTATTTCTGTATATTTCTGGGAAGACGTTCCTGGAGAATGTGTTGACTAAGTCGCAGTCGGGCAGAATCTCTAGCTGGATCTCTGTATTCGGTCCCTGTCTTCCGGTGCCAACCATTATTTATATAGTCGATAGTCACCTATGCAGATTAGGTGGATCCTACCACAACACATAGCAATCCTGAGACAATGGATGACGGAACAGGATTTAGGATAAATAAAAAATAATGACATTTGTTAAGTGTTGCAAGGGACAGGAAGCTGTGGAGAGCCAGATTAGCCTATGCCCTGAAGAATGCTACCAACCATTTTTAAGACGACTAATTCCTTACAGGGTGATAGAGAAGAGAACAGCTATCATGATGTGGTTATCAAACCATTTTGGTCAAAATCTATATATCCCTCTGTCCGATTGCCTCTAGCTAGAATCGAAACCCGACTGAATTGGCGTCAGTCAAAAATTCTACCACAAAGCCGTCGGGGCACGGCAGGGATGAAGGTGAATTTTAGCTTATTTATTCTTAGATTTTTTAGATGAACACACATTGACTGACATGACACAATTCTGCCGAAGAGTCATGCTATATTAGCTTTAATAGTCAGTTTACAATCCCATGCTTCCTTCCTAAAGAGCTCAACCGAAATTAATTTTCAGGAGCCAATATTATTGTCATCCACACACAGACTGTTTCGCTGTATCACAGCTCTTCAGTGTGGCTAGACGTCCGGTTGCCTCTAGCTAGGATCGAAACCCGACTGAATTGGTGTAAGTCGGAAATTCTACCACTATGGTATATATATATATATATATATATATATATATATATATATATATATATATATATATATATATATATATA
>OZ038477.1:106360995-106400995 GCA_964036315.1 Acanthosepion esculentum
ATTTCCGCTGATCTTGAAAATGACCTTCAATCAGTTTTTAACCGAAGTTAGATATGACGTGTAAATTTTACTGCCTCCAAGATTAAACTGCTCTTTTGTTTACTCGCAGTAGGCAACTTTTTTGTGCCTTCTATCAGTCTGCCTTATTCTAAGCACCAATTGAATAACTCATCGCGTCTTTCACGTGTAATGTTTTCAACTGATATGACTTAGAAAGATTTTATCGAGCCTGGCTTGCAATTTATGGTTAACATTTTCCAGTGCAATATCCATTTAGATGTTACTGATATTTAAATTCAAGTTTCTTGATAAATTCAAAATAAAAATCTGCAATTATATCGATCCTTGACTGGGTATATCGGCTTCAATCCATTTTTCACCACCCTAACATAGCTGCATCCGCTATTACTATAAATATTTTCCAAGCAATTGTTTTGATGAGATTACTTCTTTGGTACCTAAACTTCATTAATCTAAGCGCTCGTCCGTCACCTGTTGACATCCAAGGTCGGTTGTATGCGTATACACCCGGCTAGCTATGTGCACAGTTTTTTTTCAGCTTGGCGGTGATTGAATTCACAAAGAATAACGATTAATTTTTTTAAATGCTTTCTGATTGGGAAATTGCAACTGTACGAAGTCTCACTTAGCCTTCTATGTTTTCTTCGGTTGAACTGCTATCTTCCTAACTTCCCCAATTTCTTTTAAGTCGAATAAGTAAAGGAAAGCCTCTACATAAGATTTCCCTCGTAATTCTAATAGAAAAAAATGAATTCAAATATTATATTTGATTCAAATTAGAACAAAAAAAACATTATTAAATCAAAGGAGAATTTTGTAAATAATACTGACATCTGCTATTGATGTTAAAATTGACACAAAGCAAAATCGTATTTTCTTGATAATTTTATCTGTCACTGTGTAGTTGAATTACGGAAGTAATGCTGCATATATTCTACTGAATATTCAACTGATTTAAAAGCATTTATTTTAGTAAACTGAAGCCGAAAAATGTTTTGTTGTATTCTATTTTATTTCTAATTGTTTTAAATGTTAGATGGCCTCTTGTGAAATAAAATATGTCTCCGAACAGCTTGTTGATTATTCGTTTTTACGCGGCTGATTTCTTCAACCGTTTTCTTAGGCTATATGTAAATAATTTTTACAACAGAGAATGAAGAATTAGAAGATGTCCAGGGAGACATATACGCAAAATAGATAATGAAACTAAATATAAGCCATGGAAATTAAATAAAAAGATTGTCGGCAAGGGACTTGAAAAGTATAAAAATAAAACATTTATGAAATCACCTTACCGATATGCTTAAAACAAAGTTTGTTTTTTGTTTTTTTTTAATCTACAAGGCCGACCATGACATACAAATTCGAAACATGGAATTTAACAAGAGCGCTTGAAATTAAACTTAGAAAAAACACCGAGACCAACTGAATGACAATGCCAGGGACGAATCTAGGAGACTAAAAATATAGCACTGGCTAATCTCCTAGCACACCTAAAGACTGCATAGGTTCTTCGAACGATCTCTCCTGTGTACGTTCGCTGAATTACATTTAAATGACGGTTTGGAGCTGGCCAATATTTATCTATGAGACCGTTATTATTAAACAGATTATGGCGCAGTGGATAAAGACGTTGGTTAGATCCAGTGAATAGACACATAGAGTTGTGAGTTCAATAGCAGGCCACAGCATCGGTGAACCAAAATATTGAGAGTTGAGTTAAAGAGAAATAACTGAGACATCGGGGAGAGGCATGGCACGTATAAATAGAACAATCTACACCGGTGGACGAAATAAAGGGTACGATCCGAAATTCCAATCACCTGAAGAAGGCCGAAGCTGGGGATAACAATCCGAATAATATAAATAACCATAATGCGTCGTCCCAGAGATATAGACAGAGATTATATCGATTCGAAAGTTGTTTGTTCGATGGAGCTCGTTTCTGCTGAGAAATCGCACATTCATCCAAAATTGGTATCAACGTGTTCTTCAGCAATTGGTGTATCTGTCATTATGAAAGCTACCGTCGATTTTAAAAAGAGATTTTATTTCTACCCAAAGGATCGGGTTTTACCATAAAAAGTCCCTGTTTTCGTCATGTAACACGGTTCGTTTTACTTGTTTGTAAGCCATCTGAAAATCCTAGTTTCGTCATTGAATATTATTCAAAGTACGTTCATCCATAGTTTTTACCTCTCAGACTGTTTTCTTAACTACTTTTTAAAAGTTAGTCTATGTTCTCTAAGGATGCATTTCGTGACATAAACTTATACCAACATGGATCTCGTACTAATCTATATCTTGCCTTCCAATAATCTTAGGTTGAATTTGTTGCTGTCTTCATAATTTTCGTATCACCGTAGATTGCAGATTACATGGGTGATCAGAACTTGGCCAATTGGAAAAATTTCATCTGCATGGAAACTTTCAAAGGATGATGAATTTCCTAGTTATTGGTTCTTTGCTCAGATTCTTGATCAATTTCCTGGTCCACATTCATTGGAAATTTCTATTACTATTTGAATCAATCGAAAAATGAAGGGCATCCATATATGAATGTTCACTACACGGAGGTAAACATTGGTGCTGATGATAAAAACTGTTTGCTAATATCAGCAAAAGTCTTTGCAGATGTTTCCGAAAAGAGAAACTAAGACCGTTGCTTCAACCAGGAATTTTGGGATGTTCATGTTTGATACTCTCACCCCATCTGCGTACCCATTTTCTCGGACAAAGGATTACTCCAAGAAAGGTTTACTGCAAAATGATGCAAAACATGCATTTGTAAACTAACAAAACACTAATACACTGACCGAATATTTTTACACAGTATGATATATATACACGGTGGAGTAATGGATAACGGCTTGGATTGAGGAATCGGAGAGCCGAGTTCGAATTCCAGTCGAATCCATTACATTCACTTACGTGCTAATACCCTTGGGAATGGTGTGAATCTTCTTCTCCCTCCAACTATGGGTAAATAGCAGGACAGACTGGGTTCTATAGCCTGTGCGGGTGTCGGGCTTTCAGTTTCAGGGACCTGATCTGTCTGACACTCATACGTCGAGTTCGACGGGAGAGTCCTCTATATATATATATATATATTACCTTATATATATATATTACCTTATATATATATTTCCTTATATATATATATATATATATATAACCTTATTTTTAAAGACATTTATGGTATGTTTAACGTTCTTTTTATAGATACAAGTATTTAAGCAAAAGTTCTTTTTTATAGATACAAGTATTTGCTTAAATACTTGTATCTATAAAAAGAACGTTAAACATATCATAAATGTCTTTAAAAATAAATTTCGGATATTGTCCAATTCAAATATATATATAACCTTATATATATATTACCTTATATATATATATATATTACCTAATATATTATCATGTATCTCGTGTATCATGCGAGCTCTTTTCTTGAGAGAGCAAAGTACGACAGACTAACCCCTTTTCCTATATTTATCCCATTTTTTTTATTTAAATAAGTTACAGAAAGTAAGATAGAAAGCTAAAAATATCGTTAGTAACGCTATACCCGTTACGTAAAATAGAACAGCCATAACCAACTGAGCGAGAAACAGCTAAACATCTTGTAAACGTAAACAATAGAATGTCGATTCGCTCTGTGTATTATTATCGTATTATAAAATACAAATATAGCGATGTTTTACTTAAACCTATTCAAATAACAATGCATCGATACAGTTAAGTGAAACATCAGTTTTATCAAAATCAAGTTTATTTTAAATACAGCTGCACTTTTGACCACAGTAAACGGATATATAATTTGGCCAACGGTTAGCCAAAGCCAGCAGTACATCTGTTATTTTTAGATTTCGTGTATAATGTGACCCCCTTAAAATTAGCTTAAAAAATTAGATACGTGTGTATATATATATATATATATATATATATATATATATATATATATATATATATATACAGTATTTACATTAATCGGACTATTGTCCTCATCTTTGTCGCCATATTTGTCACAACGTGTCGGCCGTTGTACGCTCCGGCCTTCTTCAGGTGGTTGGAATTTCGAACGGAACCCTTGATTTCGATCACTGGGGTAGACTGTTCTAGTTCCACGAGCCATGTTTTATGGATGTCAGTTATCAGTTATCTCCTGGTAATTTTCCCTCTGAAAGTTCTCCACTGCCTGAACAGTAATATATATATATATAGTTTACGCAAAACTAGGTAATCCGTAGACCCAAGGAGGATAAAATCCAGAGAGCTCAATGTCCACGGTCCTTTAAATGAGCTGTGGTGAAATAATTTATTACATAGAACCTTAGAGTGGTCTGTTTTTATTTTTATTTAAATTATATATATATATATATATATATATATATATATATATATATATATATATATATATATATATATATATATATATAGATGGAGAGGAAACGCTATATAAAGGGTGTTCCAATAACTTGGACCGATCGAATTGTGAATTAAGTTTAAACGTCTAATGATTATTTTCTTTCTTTTTCCTTCAGATTTGTCAGACATTTGGGCGATATTATCTTTCACACAAAATTACTCTGACTTAAATAATAGGGATCGAAAAGAGATATCAATTTTCACCAGTAACACTGGTTTATTCACTGCTGACTCTGATGCATCTTGATGAAACATTTTATGATTCGGCTTAATGAAATACCCTATATTTCTAAAGGAAAAATTCAGGGAAGAATAAACCGGAACAGACTGAGAAAATTAATATAAGGTGTTTCATCCTATAGGACATCACCGGACAAAAGCTTGATGCGATAGAACATGCCTTTTGAAGAAGAGAGTTTGCTGATTAATTCTAATTTCAGTTTAAGATTCAATCAATTTTGTTATTTAATGAGTGATGTAAAACCGAAATAAAAAGGAAAGAATTAAATGAAATCGTCTAGACAAAAATAAATCTAAAACTCTCACTGTGTATTGATCCTATATTATATATATATATTTATATATATATATATATATATATATATATATATATATATATATATATATATATATATATATATATATATATATATATATATAATAACATATATTGTTTTAAGTTAAGCTATATTTATTGTTGAAACTGCACGATATCGTGGATAGAGCGTATGTGAATATAAAAGTGGAGGCAACAATCTGTTTCCTGCTAAGCGCAATCGTTGGACTGGCGAATGCTTTTAGCATGAGACTGGCACATATATGTGTGAGTGTCGGTGTGTTGCAATACTGTGTAAATATCTTCGGGCACATTTTTATATTTCAAATGAATGTTTCCCGTCATATATATATATATATATATAAATTTCTCCTTACATTTCGCCGTGTATGCGCTTGAAAACTATATAAAATCTGCAGGGGTTGGATCCAGTTATTAATCCATTGAGAGCTGAACGATGATTAAGAAATAGAATCCGTAGCATTTGCACACTTTTCTTTCATTCCTTTTTGGATCTCTTTCAGCTGATTGGAATATCAATGTATTCTCAATTATAAAGACGACGCCGGCCATCTTTATCACGTGCCCAACGAATTTGAATTAAACTTGACACTACAACTTTTCAGACTTTATGCAGCTGCAAGTGAACACCTCAAGACTGACGCTCAGTAGTTCGGCTGGAATTAATTCGACATTCGAAAAGGGCGGATGAAATGTCAAGCTGACTGGAAAATTCATCTTCACTACAAGTCAATGAACTACCAATATTAAAATAGATGGTTATGTATTTTAAAATAACTGCATTTCCATAGTTCTCTAAATGAAATCACTTCGAAATATTCTATATTCAAATTGGCTTTTGTCAGAATATTGGTTATCATTCCCTTTTTGTTGTACGCCAAGTAAGATTTAACAGGTGTATACAAATTCTATTCGGTTTCAACTAGTTATTGATGTGAAATTACGTGACGTTTCCTCAGGTGGTACCGCCGACGATTCAACAAATAAAAAAGGAAATTACAGAGTTTCCTTTTCATCGGTTTATGGTGGGAGTATAATTAGCTAAGATTCTGTGTGGAAGGTAAAGCGTGACGGAGATAGAACGAATGAAAGTTACGAATTCTGACGGCTAGTCATCCATTACACATAGTGCCATGTCTAGCTACTAAAATAACGGTCGGTAAAGGTAACTAATGTAGCTGATTTTTTAGCTTTTTTTTGCACGTTTTTAAGCCTTATATGAAAACTTAGCTAAAAACAATTCATCACAATTAGGATTAAACCCTTATATCGAACAATTTAACAAAAGTTCGGGTCGTCGAATTTCCGACAACACCTTTTTATCTGAAGTTATATTCAATCCCATTATTATATTTCCTTTTTTATCAAGCCTACAAGTTCTGTAATATTAAGCATTTAGTTTTCAAAATATGGTAATAAAGAAGACAATAAAGTCACTAAGACGCAACGGATTATTTAATGTTAGAGAATATGAGAAAAAAACAATATTTTGGAGAGAGAACAATAAAAAAAACATTAGATAACTTTTATCATTGCTTTTAAATCTTTGAAAATCAAAATTGAGTGGAAAACAAGAAGAGAGTTCCATAAACGAGAAGTAATGAAAGGGGAAACTCTTAGTGTTGTGGATTCCGGGGAGGGAATCCTGCACAGATAAATAAACAACGCCAGTATTTGAAATAGGAAAATAAGTGTATTGAACGTAAGAATACAAACCTGAAATGAAGATTAGTAGTCCAGGAATACGGGTTAGTAGAAAGTATATGTACAAGTCTCTGTAAGTGAAGCCGTAATTACATATATATATATATATATATATATATATATATATATATATATATATATATATATATATATATATATATATATATATCTGTGGACTCTACGTAACTCAACGTATCTCTTTGTGAACTCCCTGTGTACTGAAAGTATCCCCATTCTGTCAGAATACGTATACTTTAGACGGGTCCATCTTGTGTAAAAAGGGGAGAGCCCCACAACACTTAGCATAAAAATTACAGTTACATCGAGCAATTTCAACACTAAACTGATGAGACCTAGTCGTCAATCTAGTAATGTGCTCAAAATTTATAAATTTTAAGTACTATAAATGAACAGTAATAAAACAAATTACCCTGAATTTATGTATACCAAAGGAAGATACATTACAGCGGTGGGAAATTGACTGAAGCTAAGATGCCTTGTCACGATCGATAATATTGCGTAATTATTTATGCGTTTATTAAGAATCTCCTAATATATAGCAGGAGCAACAGGCCACATATTTGCTCAAAGATGATTTTTAAGTTTTAAGTGAACAGAAAATATGTTTACAACAGATACATTCTTTTATTTCTGAGTATTATCCCTGTCCACTCTCGTGTTAATCCTTCGATTCGTTTCTATAGAATCAGCTGATTCAATATCATTAAAAACGAAAACAAAAATATCCATTCATTTAATAATGAGAACAGATCTACGTATCATCATGTTTGCTTTGTCCTATTGTTTTAAGGGCGAAAAGGGAGGGAGCTAAAGATGAATGTTATGAGCATATGTAGGATAAATAACAGTCTACGCTATACTTGAAACGATTAAAATTGTAATCGGATCCTGTTTCATAAAGTGACAGTTTGGGGGTTAATTGTGAGTCGGACTTTTACAGGATGAATATCATTTCAAAAGAAAATACATATCAAGATACTCACACAATAGGCTCCGATGTTAATCTACTGTTATATCGTAAGTCAGCTGGGGTGCCTCAATAATACAGCTTTTGGGTACTAGATAGATAAAAAAATGAAAACAATTTGCTTTGTTTCGGGTATGTAATGATTTGTTTTACATATGCTTTCTAAATGATATATACGCCTATTTGTTGTTTGTTTTCTTCCTGTATTAGACTAACGCGAGCGCGAATTACTATAAACACTGTTGACACATTGCCATTCAACTACAGAGAATATGTTACCGAATATTATCTAATAATTTAAATTGTTTTAAATTATTTGTAATTGCACAATTAGAATAGTTATTTACTTTTATTGCAAAGAGTTTTTAATCGACATTTTCTTCAACACAAAATGAAGTATTGCTGTCATATCTGGGATAGGGTGCGTATTCATCACTTAATAGCTTTAATAGAGTATATAATCACCTATCCTACTTTGTGGCTCTTGAATAATTGTCACCCTTCAACCTCTTTCCCACAGGGGGAAAACCGCAAGTCTATTTCACTCCATACATTGCTATTCTATATAGCTATAGAAACATTGTAATGATCCACGTTCCTTTGTAACCAAAGTTCAGCTCTTTCACGATTGAAATCCGTCATGAACTGTATGGTAGCTCGACTCATACAGTTTGTAATACGTTAGTAAGAAGGAGTTTAATTTTCGGGGTTCACAAACGGCGCACCTCAAAGGTTCTACGGAAGAGGTTATCAGGCGAGGCCATGCGTAATAGATGTCAGTTATCAGTTATCTCCTGTCAATTACCCACTTCAAGTTCTCCACTGCCTTAACCAGGTATTGAACTCACACTCTTTGGGTTCTGTCATTTGATCTAACCAACGGCTTTATCCATTGTGCCATATGTCCTTGATAACTGACATCCATTAGACATGGCACGTTAAACTAGAACAGTCTACCCCAATGAGCGAGATAAAGGGTTCAGTTCGACATTCCAACCACCTGAAGAAGGCCGGAGCGTACAACGACCGAAAGGTTGTAATAAATATGGCGACAAAGATGAGGACAATAGTTCTAATAATGTAGTGTACATATGACCTCATCTCAGAAATATAGACAGAGACTCGAATGTTTATTTCGTTGTACATTAAATCTAGTTTTAAGAACTTGTTCTTTTTGTTGCAATTACAGTTTTATGTAATCAGTTCAAGTTAACTTTCGACCATTATTTATTACTAGAATAAATGTAAAATAAAATTATCCTAAGCCATAAAAATACCAAGATAAAAACCAAGTTCACCAACAGTATTTATATAATCAAAGGAAGGTAAAACTGTTAAAAGTATCAGAAAAAACAATTACTTTAGAGATGGAACCAATATATCAGAAAAATTGTCCACGATTAACGAGGACATACTACAAAAAGCAAAATGATAGAAAGACCAGAAAATTCAAAATTAAATCAACACTAGCCAAATTAAACATGTACAAGGAGATAAGACAGTTTCAATCTGCAATGGAGATATTGGAAAATCTGTATGATTTTGGTTTTTGACAAAATTAAAGGTATTTTTAAATGATATATAAGACAGTGTTGATATATCGGAGGATTTATATATAATCATTTTCACAACGCTGGAAAAGAAGTCAGAGGCAAAGGCAAAGGAATGCGAATTTCATCGAACAGGTAGCGTAATAAATCACCTATAAAAACTTATAATCCAAATTCTGTTGAAAAGATCGCTTAGTAAAATACGACCGGAAACAGGACAAGAATAGGCCGATATCGTTCGAAACACTGGAACAAGAAACCCATATATCTGCACAGAATATCTAAAAGAACAGTACAAGTAGTAATAACTTTCTCGGACATACATATATATATATATATATATATATATATATATATATATATATATATATATATATATATATATATATATATATATATATATATATATATATATATATATATATTAAACTTGGACCGATTTTAATGTGGATTATCTTTAAGCGTCTAATATTTTTTCTTACAGATTTTGAGGACATTCGGGCGATATTATGTTTTACACATAATTACCATGACTTAAATAGCATGAACCAATAAGGAATTAAATTTTAACAAATAACAATGATTTATTTAATATTGGCTTTGACCTCTCTTAATGAAACTCTTGATATATATATATATATATATATATATATATATATATATATATATATATATATATATATATATATATATATTCTTTTTTACCCCCTACTGGTTAATTTAGACGCGAGACACTGTATCGGCACCCTTATTTTGCATAACAATAATCTTCTCAATCTTTCCTTGAATTCTTGTAAAGCTAAGCTCCACGCTAGGCGACGTCCATTTTTAGTCTTCATTTTGTCTAAGAAAACCAACGGTTTGTGAGCCGTAATGATTACAATATATGTTTGTGCCATAGCGACATAAATTTTGAAATGTTATAAGATGGATATTAGGTATACAGCTTCTTTTTCTATCATAGAATATTCTTTCTGGCGTTTAGTTAATTTTCGGGAATTATAACTAACCGAATGCTTTTATTTCTGATTGTCGGCTTGTAATGATATTGCCTCAATTCCTATGTTACTTGCGTCAAGTGCAATAGCGAACGACTGACTAAAGTCTGGAGCTTTAAGTATTGGATGGTACTTAGCAAAGACTTCCTGACATTTCGAAATCCAGACAAACTTAATCCCTTTCTTTATTAAGTTACTTAGCGAGGAAGAAATTTCCGCGACATTTTCGGTAAACCCTGCTATTCCCAAAAAATCTTCTTAATCTTTTTCATATGATTAACGGTCGGATAATCTCATAGTATTTTGGCGTTAAGCGAAGAGATTATCCGATGTTGTACTATATGTCCTTGTTAACTCTGCCTGACAAAAGTTACTTTTTATCAAATTAACGGTAATGTTCCCTAATTTAAATCTGTCAAATACCTTCTTCAAAGTCAGGAGGTTCTCTTCCCAACAATGGATTAATATGTGTCGTCGATATAGTTGTCTACCTCTTGTATATCTCTCAAGCACCGATTCTTTAATCTTCCGAAAGTTTTCTGTGAAATGTTCATGCCGAAAGGCATAACTCAATATTGATAACTTCCGCTCGGTGTTATGAAATATGATATCGGTTTAGCACTGTCGGTTAATGGCACTGCCCAATACCAATATGTTAAAAGATCACAATGTTTGATATATGTAGCATTTCCAATTGTGTCGATGCAATCGTCTATTCTAGGAATTAGATGGGGATCTGTTTTTCTAAGTTTATTTAACTTTTTATAGTCCATAAAAATCACATCGATTTCTCGGGTTTTTCTTTCAATATGTATATTGAACCCCATTCACCCGTTCGATAATTCGATTTCTTAAAAGATATTGAATTGCATCCTCCATGAGCTTTATATTTTGGGGCCTCTATATATATGAATGTTGCTTTTTGGTTGGCATGTCTTACATCGTGAGATGTCATAGTTCTCTGACTAGGTACAATGAAAAATGAACACCCAATCCGAGATAAGAGTAGCTAAATCCTTCTTCACGGTGTCTGCCAAATATCATAACTTTCTATCTAGTTTTGCTAATATTTCCGGATTCTTAAGCTGATAAGAATGAACTCTATCCACGTATAATTCCCTTTTTTCTCTTAGGGTGTCTATACTCATAATATTTTTGGATGCCAAATTCGGTTCTTTCATTTGTCCTTCTGAAGTATGATTTGATCAGGTTTATGTAACGTTTCTCTGTCTTCTTCTTGCAATCTGGCCTATCCACTATATAACTTATTTTTCTCCTAATTATGTATGGCCCTTGAATACTAGCTTTAAGCGGCTGGCTATTCGGGGGTAATCAAATTAGAACTTCATCTCCCGTCTGGAAGTTTCCCTCAGCTGATTTCTATTCGTAACTCTCATTCATTGTCTTGAACACTTCAAAGATGCTCTTCAGCTAACTTATTCACTTCAGAGATTCATCTACTTAATCATTCTACATAATCGAATTGATGTTCTCTGGTTGGATCATCTTTCAACAATCTTTCCTTTATTAGTTTTAACGAACTTCGTACGGAATATCCAAATACAAGTTCGAACGGATTAAAGCCTAATGATTCTCGTACTGCGGACATTAAGGATGGAATACCCTCGTTCCATTGTTTCATGTTATCTATACAATAAATCCTCATCATATTCTGTAGGGTGGAGTGGAATCTCTCCTGAGTTCATTGTTTTTGTTGATGATAAGCACTCGCTTTTATAGAAGTGATACCCAATACTTCGACTACTTGCTGAAATAATTTTAATTGAAACCTTGGTCCAACTGTATTACTGTAGGTAATACAAACCTAGTAAAAAATTAGCCTCGGGAAATCTTGATGATGCACACATGATTGTCAACAAGTACTTACTACCTGATTTGGTCCTCTAAAATGGACCTACGCAATCTATTATTACGCTACTGAAGGGTTCTTCAAAAACTGGAATAGGCTGTAAGAAATGCAACTGGAATTTTGTGTTTGACTTTCGATTTGACAGATATGACAAGTTTTGCAGATCTTTTATTATTTCCTTCTTGAACCCGGGCCATGTGAAATGCCTACAAATCCTTTCGCAGGTCCTAACAGAATTTAGTAAACCGTTTATGATACACTACGCCTGTTTGCTCTCGGGATTACAGTTAGCTTACGTTTGGCTAGTCTTCAAAATTTGTGATCTGATACGGTTTCCATGTTCGCATTATTTTTTATATAATAGGAATTGGTGCATTATATGCAGTAACACCTGTTTTTGCTTGATTAAAGTATTGCGTAAGTTTGGGGTCAGACTTTTGATCATTGATGAGACTCCACGTGAACATAGAGATGAGTGAAGCAGTTTCATCACTCAGAAGGCTTCTCCTTTCTGTAACACAACTCTGTCACATTTCGTGAAGGTTTGCGTCAAATATATCTGTTCTTCTTCCTTCACACTATTTATCAGTTTCGCTTGCGTACGAGAAACTGCGCCAGTTACTGCATTAGTTTTTCTAAGCTCTTTATTCGAACTTTTCTTTCTCACTGGTTTTCTTGGATTTTACCAACCAAGTCGTTTCCTAATAGCATTTCCATTCTATCCATAGAAGGCCCCCATTAATTGTCCTGAGATTTATTTTGATTCTATGACAATTTTATTTAGATGGATGATCACAATTTTGGCTCCAACTTCTTTAATATTTAGTTGCCTACCGCTGGTTGTTTTCTGTCCTCCAGGAAATTAACTTCGCAGTAGAAGTGACTGTAACGCGCCAGTAGCCCTTTAAATTCGGGTCGGCTTTCGTCTCCTAAAATATCTTACTGAAGAAATATATCCATCAAACAGAAATGATTTATATACGTCTGTTTTTTCATTCGCAGATATAACTCCCTTTGGTTTGTTCAGTACTGAGCTATTTAATATTCTGGCGAGTCCAACAGTTAGTTATACTATGTTCTGTCTGTCGAACGTAGTTGCATGTCATTGGTGTATTCCCCTCCCCACCCGCGATTGTCAGTCGGTCTCTAACTGATTGCGTGTTTCCGCATTTTTCATAACTTGCGTGTTTCACTTTACCCGGTGTCTGGATTCCTGCATTAGGTTCCTGCTATTACGGCTAACTCATAAGCATTTTCGTTTTTCTTTCGTCCATGGTGGACTTAATTTCTTGCGATACAATTCTTGAACTCTTCAATCAGTATTAACTATATTAGATTTTCATATTAGTAATCCTTAGTCTTGGCCGTGTTCCATCGGCGAAAGTATGTTTTATGTTTTTTACCTAAAAAAATTCATATCAGCTTCGGCCTCTGCTTTTCTGTGATTTCAAAATTTTTGGAGGTACGCCTTAGTTACAAGATCATAACTTTTCAGAATCGTCGATTTACCAAG
The DNA here is from genome assembly GCA_964036315.1 of Acanthosepion esculentum. Lineage (NCBI taxonomy): Eukaryota > Metazoa > Mollusca > Cephalopoda > Sepiida > Sepiidae > Acanthosepion > Acanthosepion esculentum. Next base: position 106,374,642 of record OZ038477.1, read on the forward strand.
TCATAGTCCATGATGTTTTCTACCGAAAGAGATCCATACGTCGTTTTGGCTTTTTCATATAAGACTGCAGCAATATTGGCCAACCGCTCCTCGGCAAGTTTAAATTAATGGCTGTCTTCTCGAAATGTATGAAATAGTCATCTACTTCGTCCGCCTTGATTTTAGGTACTAGCCTAACTTGTCTTGTGAGGTCATACCCTTACTGCCTTATCTCACTATCCTGTCTTTTATTTCTACTTCCCAAAATCAAGTTTCTTATTCAATACGTGCTTTTCCTATATCCGTTCTAGCTGTTAATTTGGCTTTTTCCAGATCAATTTGGGCTTGTGAAATTTCCTGCACATCTAACGGTAATTGATTTAACATTTCTTCTTCAAATATGTCATTGTTAATGTGCTCAATTATTGTTGTTAAGCCTGACTTCCCCATGGCCATTCTGACATCCAGCCCAAGCGTTTCCCTACTTCTAGAACATTGTCTTTTCTTAATCTGTTTAATTGGTTGATGGACAGTTCATGTAGAAAAAAATCGTCTACTACTGCCATCTTAATTTATCGTATGTTCGTCACTATTGGTTTAATCGTGTATTTTCGCTGCGTAGAAACCCGGACGAGACCACAATTTATGTTGCTTACAATTACGACAGTACAAAATTTTAGAAAGAGAAGATAAAAAAAGATCAACTCGCAGTCTAGAAGACGCAAGTTTACCACTCCATAGTAGATATAAACTTACGAGGGTCTAATATAAGAATTTGGAACGATAAGCAACTGTAACAAACAACAAAAATCCAATATATAAATTAAGAATGTTTAATTATAACTAGACAATACATGAACATATCTAGGCAAGAGAATGCGTGTACAATTGTTTACTATACATTTATGTGTGGAAAGATGAATGCACTATTTTGTGATGGTAAAAGCTGACAAAAATTAGCTTAATTCCTCTTCTGAAATAAAATAAGTTGGTGTCATTTCCCTTTTCCTTCACTTTCTCTTATATTTCACTTTGTCCGCTTTACAGTCAAATCAGTTTGTTCGATCAAATAACGGTGTCCTTTGATCTATTCTTCTTTCTTCAATATTGCTTTCGTTAGTTTGTCGAGGAGGTCCAGCGCTATAAAAGTCGTACATTTGTTTATGAAGTTTCGGCGCTGCATAAATCGTATATTTGGCTGTGCAGAATCCATAGTTCGGAGCTTCGTCCAGTTGAAGATATCACATATCCGTTTCTTAGGTGACTATCACGTTTCACCTTTCACCCCAGTGAATGTGAATTTAATAGGTGATCCGTCTCCTTCGAGCTTTATTATCCCAACTGATTTCTTTCGATTTTTCCCGCCCAGTCGTCCTTATATGGTCACGTGATTCGTCACCTGTATGAGAATCTATTTTTAACTCCGGCTCCTACCCGTTGCTGTGGCCGTCGGCCGTCAGACCTAATTGTTTTTACATTCAGCGACTGCAATTATATATCCAAAGAGACGGGGTGTTTACGTGTTATATTATTAAAGAGATGGGAAATAGAGATGGGTCGTTAAGTGTAGATTGTGTGTGAGTATGGGTTTTGAGTTGCGTCAAGCAATAACAATGAAAAACATTTATTTAAATGCGAAAAGATTCGGATGTGATCTCATAATTTCGGACAGCTTACACAATTCAGAAGAGAAATAATGAAAAAAAGGGGACGTATTATTTTCTCCCTGCCACATCTTTCTCACAGATGAAGCTCCGCAAGACTCCCTCTGCTCTAAGGCTATTTCTATGAAAAGAGTTCAAATGAAGAGTTCCTTAGATCCAACATTTCAAACACTCACGGCTACGAGCCGCCATATCACGCACATTGTAGTGAACAACTCTCATTCCCTTCGTATTCCATTGGTGAGATGTAAGTTCCTCTCGATCAGATTCTTCCCAAGAACTGACTCCCAATGTGATGTCTCCATGATTACTAAATTCGTAACCTCTTTAGGCCTAGGAATAACCGTTATCTTCCCTACATATCCACATAAACTGTGCCTGTTATATTTTAACCATCTACCTAGATTGTTCCCGGTATTTGTACAGGGTGAATATAATTGTAAGAAATACACGTCAGCACACATACGCAGTCTCGTCCACGCTACATAGGAGTGACTGTGACTCGAATCTGATCAACTACTTATCAGAATACACTGAAAAGCACACAAAAACGAACAAATCTTGTGCTGAAGAAAGCCCCTATGCTTTATAATTGTTATGTTCTTTGAATGCATGTATGCAGTATCCTTGGTCTTTAGGAAGCCAAAAACATCTTATTAAACAAAGGCGCTTCACTACACTGCATACGGAATTCAGTAATAGGTACTCTCCTGACACTGTTAATGAGAGGCTTGTCATTAAGTTTACTGGGTATCCATATTGTACGTAAAAACGCATAAATATTTATTGTAAGTATTTCGGTCTGTTTTTGTTTTTATTTCTGCTTGAAGTTAACGTCGTTATTACGTTGTTTTGTGTTAATCCACTCATTAATAAAAAATATAAAAAATAAACCCGCCAATTGCCGTTACACGTTTGTGTAGAATATCTTTTTAAATGCCCAATATGAACTGAGGTCTTTGCTATGCAGGTTACGATGGATAAATTTCCGTCGAAATTGCGCAGAAATGGAAAGAACACTGACATCACCTTTTAACAGATTTATGTACCAAAATTCCACAAAAAATTCCTGAAAGAGTAAATTGTAAATTCATTCAAGAACATCGCCAGTGGCTTCAAACACGGCCTCCAGACATCTTCAGAATCTGTTGCATCACTTCTGGACGGTGTCTTTGTTTAAGTCGGTGAATGCAGCCATAATCATTGCCTTCAGTTACTCTTTGATGTTACAAGGAGTTTTGATGGTCTCTCGCACAACTGCACCCCACCTATAAATATCAAGGGGGTTGGTGTCTGGGAGTTAGGTGGCGTGGTCAATAAAAGTGTGTAACAGCCATGATTGTGCTCTCCTGCTTGTGTGGCATGATGCAGATTCTTGCTGCCAAAAATAGAGTCTTCTAACAACCACTCTCTTGACCCAGGGCGGCACCACATCCCCAAGGATCTTGATGTAGGCGTTGTGAGAAGAGGAATGGAGGCATGATATCACCATCACTAGCGATAACCTCCAACGACCATGATGATGACAAGATATGTCATCCAGCTCTTTGCGAATCATCTGCACTGTCATACGTTTAACACTGAAACACTGAAATGTTTGTGTTGGAGCTTCCAGCACGAATGCCAAGCAGTACAGCATGACGTTCAGAATTTCTCATGGAGCGAAATGCATCATGGTTGTCTTTCTTTCACAGACGGTGACCAGATGACTCTACTATGCTGTTCAGTCGACAAAATCAAAAATAAACAACGCGCATGCGCGAAATTAAATAAATAAAATGGCGACAATTTACCTATCGTACTCTGTTTATATATATGTATATACATATGTGTGTGTGCGTGTCTGTGTGTATGTATGTGTGTGTGTGTGTGTGTGTTATATTTCAGATATGACTAAAAATAAAAAGACTATATGAATAAAAACAAAAGGAAAGCTTATCATGGCCGACGCGTATCGTTATCTGATGGACTTTATCAAGGCAAATGGTAGCATTTTATTTTACATTTAGTATTTATAAGGTAAAGTAAACATATTGTTATTTATTCATATTTTCATTTTATCTGAGTGATAAACAATAAAACAGTACATGATTCCTTCTAAAATCTGCTGAACGCTTCCACTCCTATCATTGCAATTAATAGTTCTTTGTGCTCGGAGCTTAGTTTCCCCAACTGTAATTGAAACTTAATTAATAAAATTAAAAACTAGGCAACAACAAAACAAAACAAAAAATGCCAATCGTTTTGCACCCGCGCCACAGAACGCTTTCATATTTTTAATCAGCCGTTTCTTTTCTTTGTTTCTTCAACTCATTATTTTTTCATCAACTAGACCTAAATAAAACAAGTGCGTTCTATCAAAATAAACAGGAAGGATGTAATCCATCAACTCCACAGCGAAACTGAAAAGTTTCTGCTCTTCCTCAACAAGATGGTTGCTACTATTTTCAGTACTTGTGTGATAAAATATCTGGAAATTATCTGGAATAATGTCTCCAACCCTTTTGCTATAAAAGCCAACGGATACGTTGAAACCTTTCTATTTCACCTGCATGCTGTATCGCTTATTTCGAATTCAGTGATACACATTTTATTCTATGTATATTCTATAATATTGTGCATAAGTAGTATTATTTAATGGGATTCTTGTTATTCAAATACTTGTTATGATCATTATCCTCATCGTTTACGTCTTTTATTTTTTGCTAATTATAGGTTTTATGGAAATCATTGTTAATTCTGGTCAGTCATTGCTAAAACAAATTAGGTTGAGTCATTAATAATTTCACTTTGTTAACTTTATTTATCAGGAAAATAAAAATGCAATTACATTTTATTCATTTAGAAGTTCATTATTATTTGCATTGACGTGATGTCATTTATCAGGGAGTTCTTCTACACCTTTCGAATGAAATTGCGCAGCTTTGAATGCGTCTCCCACGAAATCTTAAATCTGGTTTTCAAATTCGTTGACATCAAACCATTTTGCAGCTATCGAAAACGATAGTAATTAGTTGTTGTCGTCAAGTGAATATAGCGATGAACTACAGTACACTGAACGAGTTCCAATGTTTTCCCCCTGTGTACTTCTTGTTGCATATATACTTGCGTTTCATGGTGGAGAACGACAATTTTTCCGATTGACGAGCGCAGGGCGTCTTTTGACCGAACTTCTATTAATCCGTTAGCATTCTTCAATGAAGCTTAGATATTGGGTTCCGTAGGGGAGATTTATTTCTGTCAAACCACATCCTTTTGCGTTGAACATGTCGTATGTAATCTATTTTTCGTGGCGTGTTATATTTACGGAAAGGTTATTTAGGATGGTAGATTCGTCATTAGAATTGGTTCCTAAAAACAAAAGTTATTCATGACACAGCGTAACAAAACCTATCCTCTACATACATATCTATTATTTGAATATCTGTGCATTCTTGCTGTTTTTAACACAATATTTTAGCTGTAGAAAAAGGATCGTTATATTAATTAATATTGACTCCATTTTTTATTGTTTATAAGAAAATAATCTTTATTCCTCTCATATAATACAAAGGACATGATCTCAAATATGAATTGCTTCTAACCATGCAGAAACAGAAAAAAGATATGAAGGAACGATTCAACTTTAGGACTAATATTTATTATATTAAAAGCAGTTACTTATGATGAGACATTCGTATTTACAATTTAGTCTCCCAAAATGGAAACATTTTATGAATCAAACCTAATAGTTGTTTTCGGTTCAGTGACAGCAGGATCAATCTCAGAAAGGAGTCAGATGAGAGAATTCCTGATATATTCATCTATAGAACTAGTTATAATTTAGATACAGATATGGTTCATGCTTCATAAATATGGTCCCAATTTTAGCATAATGCTATAAACCCCTGTCGAATAGTTATTTATAAGGGAAATGTGACCAGTTTATTTCGGGTATAATTTATGGTTACGGATGTTTCTTTTATGTTATCTCACGAACGTTGCGATTTATCATTTGGGTTTATGAGCTGTGAAGTTATATTGCTCTTGACCTATTATAAAAATAGAAGTAGATTATATTAAGGATGAAAGGACTCAATAAACACTTGAATAAATGGCATTATAATCTATTCTTTATATTTATATTTACAAGAATTTCGTTGAAAACAATAGATATTCTTATACTTGTTTAAATGAATGAACAACGCCTCTTCGACATGATTTGATATTACAAAAGGAATAGTTGGTTTAATTTGCAAATACAAATGGTCATTTTCCTGTTAGGTTTTATTAAAATTATTAGTAGTAAATATAAATATATATATTTTATGTTGTACTTCATTTAAAAAAAGGATCTTCATATTCATCTTCAATGAAAAATAACGTAAATTTTCAAACAATCTACGAATGTTAAATTTGAAAACATTACTTCGAAGGGTCTGGGAGAAATAACAAAAAGACAAGACTTATTAAGAGCTACAAGGGACAGGAAGAGGTGGTGGTCCATGATCACCTACTTCCTGAATGGGCAAGGCACATAAAAGAAGAACAAACTTTAGGCTACCCGTTTGCTGATGTACATTTACACACACTGAAATAAGGATAAACTTCACAACTTAATTTACAATATAGAAGGGCGAGGTTGCCGGTATTTTAGATTGCCTTGAGCATACAGTAGTCCTGACACAGATCCTGACAGATGCGAAGGAAAACAAAGGAACCTGACTGTATTGTGGTTGGATACCGCTAACGCCTACGGGTCCATGCCACACAAACTGGTGGAAGAAGCCCTAAATAGACATCACGTACGTCCATCAGTATGCGATCTCATTGTAGACTACTATAATTATTTCCGGCTGAGAGCATGTTCAAGTACAGCAACATCAGAATGGCAGACCCTGGAAAAGGGTATCATCACAGGTTGCACAATGTCGGCTCTCATATTTTCATTGACCATGAACATGCTTGTAAAGGCAGCCGAGGTGGAATGCTGAGGCCCTGTATCTAGATCTGGAGTCCGCCAAGCACCGATAAGGGCTTACATGGACGATTTAACCGTGACAACGACATCCGTCAAGGTAGGTAGGTGTCTCCTAATGAGTCTCGAGGAAAATATAACTTGGGCCGGAATGTATTTCAAGCCGGCAAATTCCAGGTCATTGGTGTTGAAAAAAGGCAAGGTCATGGAGAAAGACCGGTTTACAGTCGCAAGTGCTACAATTCCTACCCTGAGTGAAAAGCCTGTTAAGAGCTTGAGCAAGGCTTTCAACAGAAGTTTGAAGTACACAGCCGCGATCCAGAAGACTATAAAAGACCTTGAGGAGTGGCTGAAGAAGATCGACAAATCTGTATTGCAGGACTTTTTAAGGCATGGCTCTTCCAGCATGCAGTTTTGCCCCGAATATTGTGGCCATTGCTCGTCTATGGTATTCCGATTACTACCGTGGAAAAGTTAGAGAGAACAATTATTAATCGTTTGAGAAGTTGACTGGGTTTGGCGAGATGCTTAAATGGTGCGAACCTCTATGGGAACAGCAACGCGTTGCTCCTCCCTTTTGGCAACCTTGTGGAAGCATTCAAAATCACGAGAACGAGAAAACGGCTGCAGTATGCTGAATCTAAATATATAAAAGTGGCAGGAGCAGGAATTCAGACAAGATCTGGCATGAAATGGAGCGCTGAAAGAGATTTGCGAGTGGAGGCAGAGTGAGTTAGGCATAAAGCTATAAAGCTATATTAGTGTCAATAGCTAAAGGTAAAGCGGGACTGGGGGTTTCCCCCCTGTCCACAAACCAACATTGCCAAAGGCAAAGAAAGACGCCAACTCATCCAAAAAGAAGTCCGTGCGGGCGTAGAAGAAGCGCATTACTGTAAAATGGTCGGTCTAATTCAGCAGGGAGACTGGACAAAATGGGAGAACGTAGAAAAGAAAAGAATTACATGGTTAGATTGCTGGCGGTCGGATTTTAGCGAGATTCGATTTCTCATCAAATCATTATATGATGTACTACCGAGCCAAAGGAACCTGCATATATGGGGGAAGAGCGAGAACCCCAATTGCCAACTATGTGCAAGGAAAGGATCTTTACACCACACTCTCAGTAGTTTCCCAAAATCTTTGGGTGATGGTAGATTTCGTTGGCGTCACGACCAAGCACTCAAAGCAATTGCGAACGAGGTGACTAAATCTATAAGGTCTAGTAAGCATCAACCAGGGAAGAAATGGAATCAGATTAACTTCGTAAAAGCTGGAGAGAAGATACAGAATCAGAGGAGAGAGAGAACGAGTCTGTTATCTTCTGCAGATGATTGGCAGTTGTTAGTGGACCTTGAGACCCAGCTGAAGTACCCCAGACACATAGCCGTAACATCGCTCAGGCCGGATCTGATATTGCACACCGACAACACAAAGCAGTGCATTATTTGGGAACTTTCTGTGTCATGGGAGGAATATATTACACTAGCTAATGAGAGTAAGAGATCCAAATACCAAGAACTTGTCAAACAATGTCGACAGAAGCCATGGAAGATATACTATGACACCGTAGAAGGTGGTGGCAGGGGATTTGCTGGACAGTCGTTGTGCAGAGCCCTAGCAAAAATAGGCATAGTGGGAGCAGTTAGGGAGAGAGCGCTGAAGGACATGACCAACGCGGTTCTCAGTGCGTCAAATTGGATTTAGCTTAAGAGATCAGAGCCATGGAAGAACTAATGAGGACGATACGGGAAAACTCACAGTCATACTTAGGAGACGTTTTGCAAGTTACAAGGGAATATTGAGGCAATAGAGTAAGTTAGGGTAGTCGAACTGATATGGATCGGGGTTGAGAATCGTTAGCGTATGTGGGGGTGCATAGATAGGAGGTTTTTTTTTCGTTGCTCTTCGGTTACTGATTGCCATTATTTTTTTTTTTTTGTTAGCGTTTACTTGCGGTTTTATTTCAATATTAAAGACTTATTGCATATTTATCATGAATAGAATAGGGGAGAAAGATATAGTTTCGTAGTAATAATAATCTGGAAATTTCGGGAGTCGATGCTAGTACTAATTGGGTAGATTTACTTTGTGAGATAGCTGTCAGATTATAAATATGTGTATGGGTTACTTATTTGAGTAGATAGTATAACAATTTTTTTTTATTAGGCCATCGTGTCGGTAAATGACAAAACATGGAAGAGAATCTAAATAAATTAGTATGAGTTAATTTGTAGTTACTGGTTTCATAAATTAATTAAATGGGGTGTAGACGTACGTGTGTCATTGCGTGTGCGTATTTTTACATTTATGTGCGGTTGCGGGAACGTACAGGCAGGTGTTTTATTTTATTTGTGTGTGTGTGTGTGTGTGTGTGTGTGTGTGTGTGTGTGTGTGTGATTTTGTTTGAATAAGCATATAAGCGTAAGGTAAAAGTTACAGATTGACTTGATAGTTAGAATAGCGAATTTCTGTTCAGAAATCGCTAGTATAGGATAGATTTAGGTTGGGTGCGCGGTTAGGTTTAGTTAATGATTTAGTATTGCTATGGTATTAGTATTTATTATGTAAAACATGGATGGGCTGAAACTATGCAATAAAGATACCAGCTCACCTCGTTAGGGATTCCAGAAGTAGTAGATCAAAGCTAAACCGGATGAAGAAAAAAGACAATACTATATAGAAGAGGAGCATGAAAAGCCCTGTTTTCATTGGCTGACGCTAACTGGCATATGTCAATAAGAACGGTCGAAGTCCGGCCTTGCTAGGCAGATGAAGCTTTCAAGGAAGCGGCCTCACTCGTCCAGAATCAGGTTGGGGTTGCTGTTGGAGCCGATAAGATGCAAAACCCGAAATCGGCGATGAGAACAGTGCATCAGTGATGACTTCCCTTGATGCATCTAAAATGTATTATTTAACGTTAGAAACGATTTTTTTTTAGATTTATGATCAAATTCATATATTTGAGAAAAATCGTAAATATATAAACGATTTAATGTACAAAACTCTAAGGATATATATACATATATATATATATATATATATATATATATATATATATATATATATATATATATATATATATACACATATATATATATATATATATATATATATGTATATATATATATATATATATATATATATATATATATATATATATGTATATATATATACTGTGTAGTCTTTGTCTACCTCCCCAGACGAGATTGTGCTCGTAGGCATAGCCTCGTCTGTGATCCTCTCTGCCCAAATGCAGAGAGTTCGACCCGCCTGTCGTGAGCCTGGCAGCGAACTGTCTCCAAAAGGCTTCTTTTTACCTCTGACCTGGACCTCTTTATCGTTATGGAATTTTTCATATAGTCACCTGTCACATAGTGTACGATTTACTCCACAAAATTTTAAGATTAATACTTTTATTAATTTTTTATTTTTTATTAGTATTAGTATCTCACTCTCCTCTTTCTGGAGTGTTCTCCAACGTACTTTGTAGCCTTTCCGTCTCGGATCCAATTCCAGTTCTTCAGTACGCATTATTCTTCTGCTACTTGTCCTTGTAGGTTTCACGACTTGTTGTAGTGCGGCACGTCGAAAACATCATATAGCATTTTTATCGGTTCTTCCAATGTTTCCGGTCTTTCATTGACTAAGATTTTTCTTCAGCTGATTAATGTACTCGATTTGGTAATAGCTTTTCGACCTCTTAATTTTCTAGCCAACATTGCCTGATGGTGTATTGGATTTATATGTTACACGGAAAATTCTTAGAAAATCTTGAAGTGCTTCCTCATTTACTTTCTCAAGACTTGATTTATCCAACGCTCTTTGGAACGTTCCCACAAAAACCTCCGCTTGTCGGTTAGACATTGGATGACACACTGGGGTCATAATATGCCCAATGGAGAACATCTAAAAAAAAATCGTGAATTGCGTTCATTTATTAGAGACTATGGTATCTGGTATGCCATACCCGCAAACAGTTCATACAAGACATTTACTGACACTCAAAATGCTGTATTATTTTACTTATAAATTTCTGGCCATTCAGTGAACGGCAGAATTTATATGCAGTCTTGACCAGCGCGCGTAAGTCTTTAGCCAATGTTCTCTCATTGCCTTGTGTAGTTTTTCTGCCAGAGCATAATGTCTGGAAAGCTTTCACTATTTTATTAAATATCTTGTCCATTCTGGTCCTGTATACGTAAATTCATATTAGAGATTTCATTCTTGAAATAATAGGATAGCCACTATAAAAATCCTTCAATATTCGCTTCTCGAACAAACTAGGTATTACAACACTTTGCCAGAACATTTATACGTTGTTGCATATTTATTAAGCTTTAAAATCTGAATTTCGTTCTTTGTTACTTTCTTTCAATTCCTTTTTTATTTTCACAATAAAGACGTTATTTTCTGTTGTTACTTCTGTTTCTTCCAGGTTAATTGGTATCACTCAGTACCGTTCACAAAATGTGTTTTTTTTATTTCCATACGATTTTTAGTACTGCAATGGCGCCTTCCTAAAAATAGTTCCTCATTTTCAGGTATTACTCTTGATAATACACCCGCATGTCCTATTTTTTAAATGGTTGGTACTCCATCGTAAAATCATGGTACACCAGCGTTGTTGTCTATATGCTTAGGTATTCGGTTTTTCTGAACTATATATTGTTAATACATTCTGTGATTTGTTTGCAAAATATAATTTCTTCTAAGAAAAAATTCATGAAATTTCTTCACAGAAAATATAATTACTAGAGCCTCATTTAGCTGGTTTTTCTTTCTGCTAGTAGAAGTGAGCGTGAAGTAATGACGAAATATTTTATTTTACCGCCATCCTATTTGTATAAAATCACAGCTACAGTACTGTACACAATAGCACCTGAGGCCACTAACATTTCTGCTTTTTGATCGTAGTGTGCTAATGATAAATCTGACGTAACGCTTATTTCTATTTCGTCAAAATCCTTTTGACAGTTATTATTCTAGTTCTAATTTACTGCTTTTTTAAATAGATCGTTCAGCGGAGCTCTCAACTTAAGCATACTGTGTACATACATTTGATAGTAATTAGCCAGTCACAGAAGAGCTTGTAACGCAGTCACGTTTGTTGGTGGAGATATATTTTTAATTGCACTTGCCCTAGACGCATCTTGTTTACGACCATTTTTATCAAAAATGTAACCAAAATATTTTTTCATCGGCAAAAACAATTTGCCTTTTCTTCACTGACCTTGAATATTTACTCACTTATTTCTTTCAAAAATTGTTTTCACAGGCCCATGTTTTCTTTAGATAAACTTTTCATTAAATGTCGTCCAGATACGCTACTGAGAAATCGCAATCAGCAAACATGACATGGTTGCTTTTTGAAAAATAGCTGGTGCCAGCTTTATGCCAAAAGGAAGTTGGTTATACTTATATAATTCTCTCTGCGTTTTTATGGGCGTTAATTATGAACTTTCATTTTCAATTTTAATTTGTAAATATGCTTCAGATATACCCAATTTTTAGAATATGCTTCCGCCGTTTGAAATCGAAAAAACTCGTCTCACCTTGGCAATAGGTAGTTATGAGTTTTTAAACAAGTATTTAACCTTGCCAAGAAATCTGCGTAAACATGATTTTTTTCATTACATAATCTATCCGCTGGTGTAGCCTATTTCGAATGGTTAATTTTATTCTATACTCCGGTCCAACTCGTCATAGACCAGTTCTAATGCTGCAAATGGCAAGTACCGTTTCGGTTTAAATACTGGAATATTTTACTTGAAAATCTGCCTTGAAATTTGACAGAAAATGTTGTATTATTTTACTTATAAATTTCTGTGTAGTATTTTTTTTCCTTTGAGAATTTCTTCTTGAATTGGAATTTGCAGTGTGACTTTATATGTTCTCTTTTACTACATTTGTAACATTCTGCATTTTTAAATGGATAGTCTTTTCCTAGATATAAGTTACCACATATGAACCAAGTATTTATTGCCTTTTTCATATTCGTCCTTTGCTTTTCCCAATGCACGTTCTTTTTTCTTAATTTCTTCAGCATCGTGTTTCAGACTTAGAGTTTTCTGGCAATTGTCCACTATTTCTTGCAGTGTAATATTTCAGTTGTATTTTTTTAAATTTTCATTTTTAATTGTTAAAACTTTCATAGAAATTAACCCTTTCAAAATAACTAGAATCATTTCCTTCATTGTAAACTTTTAATTTTTTAAGTTTCCAGCATAGGTGAAAAAATCTTCATCCACTTTTTGGTTAGATTCATGCACCTTCAATGAGCATTACATAGAGGGCTCTATTCATTAATAATTTTCAACGGAATGTTTACCGTCACTTGAAACCTGATTTCTCCTGTTCATTTTCAGTAATATGTATTTGCAGTATTTTGCATACTCTATCAGAACTATTTTTCTGTAAAAACAATCTCGCTTTTTTGTTGTCTTCCCGGCCGCTGCATTCCTGACTGAATATTTGTTCATATCTACGTAAATATGCAGAAAATGTCAGTCCCTCATCAGGATCGTATGCAAATCTGATATGGTGTTTAGGACAGCGTCTGGCGTAAAAGACGTTGAAGAATGTTTTGCTTTTTATTTTAGAATTATATCCAACAACACCTGTTGCTGTTTTTAGTCATAATAGCAAATGTTGATTTTGTGGTTCTTGCTGTTTCTGTTGTAGCATTTCAACTGTCAAAACCAGAATTTCCTCCTTAATCGCAAGAATATTTTTAACGCTACGTGATGAGAATATTTGTTGCAATCCGAATCCTAGTTCCTGTAGCAGCAAGTATATTTTTCCTGACTTTGTAGCTCACTATGAGATTCCAGAATCCTTGTAACTCCAGTTTTAATTCTTATGAGTTACTGAATTGCCGCTACTGTTGTAAGTCCTAAGAGTTCTGAATCCTCATCACAACGGTTATCAATCGCCTAAGTTTTGAAACCCACGCCGCCAATGTTATAACGCGTTTATCTTAGCTGTTATAATGTAACTAATGCTTCGGAAACATTCTAGGGTGCCTGTTTTGTATTAGTCTCAGAACTGACTAGAAACGGCTTCTGTTTACCAATGACCTGGGCTATTTATAGTAATGGACTAGTTCATATAGTCAAAGAGGGTGTACTGTTTACTCCACAACAGCTAGATTGATAAATAGATAGATACGGTCATACTGAGATAGATAGATAGATAGATAGATAGATAGATAGATAGATAGATAGATAGATAGATAGATAGATAGATGTGTGTTGCTTGCAACGATGTGCAAGAAAAATAATGAAAATATCGATCTGCATATAATTTTAATGTAATTTTAGAAATTCTGATTAAGTCAACAGACTTCTGAAAGGCGTTTAAAGCAACACTGCAGAGTCTAAAGGAGATTAGTGTTGCCTACATGTTCAAACATAACGTTAAAATTAAAATGAACGGAATTTTTCGTACTTTCTCCTCAGATGCAGTTTTTATCTTATTGGGAGCGTCTCTGGAAATATCTAGTGACAAATGATTTTGTTTGAAGGTGGCCAGCCTAAAGTTTTCCAGTTATGTTGCAAGAAATATTTAAAAACCCATACGGCTAATATTACAACTTGGGAAACAGAATTTGTTTTACTAAAAGATTACCAGATATATATCTTGGGGAGTCACAGCTCTTACGACAAATGCCTTCAGGAGGAGTGAGTGACATATTTATTAAAGTATATGTTTAGTTTGAAACACCCAACACGATATCACATATTTATACCCTGGAGCTGCTGGGTGATATCGCACGTATTATCGACCTCATGCAAGATAAGTAATTTTTCTGGATACGCTGATGAGTATTACCCTAGGCATATATATGCCCTGAAAAAGTTGACAAGAGATTAAATAAGATATGTAATTTTCCTGACCTGATATATCGCGATAAATTTATATATATAAACTTAGTCTGAATAGATAACAAGCACGATTATCTTGTCATGAAGCGTCTAACGAGTTAACTCAGGAAACACATACATACACATATATATATATATATATATATATATATATATATATATATATATATATATATATATATATATATATATATATGACGAATTGAAATTAATCATTGTTTTTTTCTTTCTAATTTTGTTTTCATACGAAGTCATAATAATAAATTCATGATTTGAACAGCGATATTTATAGCAGTTATGGGGATTAATGAAAAAAATATCATTCGTTTCATAAATGAGGCCAATGGTTGTATCAGCGAAGATAGTTCAGGAAACGCCGCTCGTGTAAACCTAAGGCCTACAAAATCATAAACGTACAAACACAGATGTGCACACACATAGAAACATATCTCCTTATAAACAGCTAGATATATATGATAAATAATATTTTATCAGACTATTACTTTTTTGTGGGGGGGGGGGAGTTTATCTCTGCTAAGAATTTCTGTGGTTGATCTTAGAGAAATTCGATTTTGAATGGTTGATCGAAATTGAGACTGATAAATACAGAAAACGCGTTCTCCGGGAGTTGTTTCTTAACCATTAAATAATATAGACATGATTTGTTTTTCCTGTCTGGAGCAGTCGAATGAGAGAGCGAACCCACTGGAAATTTAGATGTATAAGTCAGCATTAATAAAATAGTTAAGTAAAATCTTATGGGCAGAATTTCTTTTATCTCTGAATTCGTAACAACTGGCGATCACCGGGCAAAAGAAAACAATGCAATTTTACTATAGAATCGAATCCGTCGACTAAGAAATCCCCAAAACGAGGGGCATATACAACAAAACGGAGAGTTGTCATAGGAAACCGTAAAACAAAATCCTTAGAACACGAGTCACGACATTTTAGCCGGCTCTATATAAAACACTGGACGATTATAAGAAATTTTGGCAAGGGGTGGTTTCCGATTTCCAGCATTACCCTTGATCCACTAATAATCTATATACATATCTCAGTAAACTTATAGTGACACGTAATCTAACGAGATGTAGAAGCTTGGAACTAAAATTGTCATGGTTTTGCTACCTATATCTAGATATGTCCCATTGCTGAGCAGTTTTGCGCCACAACGACACCAAATTTCAGACAATATATACACACACAGATGTAGACTCACCTAAAATAGACGGATACAAGACACTATATCGACATTAGAGGACGAAGGGTATAATGCAAATTACGAGATCTACGGAACTGATGATCTACTGACACAGCATCTATTTGACACAACACGAGAGATGGAGAATTCTTTTTTAAAAGTTACATAGGTACCGGTAGTTATAAGTAAAAGCGATACTGGTTGTGATACTGATATTGTCGATTTGTGCAAACAAATGATATACTATCTAGTAAAACACTTAGTAAAAACATTAAATATAAATGTACCCTCGAACCGAACGAGGAATTCACTATTATCTTGAATGTACACCGGGACAATGAAGTTTCATTTTAACGTTGAAATAAAGGCGTCGTTTAATTTAATTTATAAATCTACTATACTAGAATCACTTTATTAAATATTAGAATCTAGTATACTAGATTCATGATATTAGATTTCTAGTATCGAAGACAAAATTAAAGCGAGATAAATAAGAAAAGGGGAAAATAAATTATGACCTCGTAAAATAGATCGTATAGAGAAATATATATATAAGTGGCAATTCCAGCGTACAGATTTTACTGGTATTCAATTCTGTTTAGATCATTTGACTTACCTAGAAAAGCTAGCATGAGAGTGGGAAGAACTGATACCTACATGATACCCATTGATATGAATAAGCTAGTAGCAGTATGTTTGTTCATTTATAGGCAGATGGCCGATTGGTTAGAACGTTCGCTTTCTGATCAAGGGATATTTTCAAGAAACAATCTGGTGCCTGTGTGGTGGGGAGAAGGTTGTAAGTTTATTATTGTCTACGGTGTCATCATGTGTAACAGTTATCAGGAACGATAATTGAAAATACTTGTAGACTGTTAATAAGCGACTAAGTAATGATAAAACGTAATCAAAACAATATTTACCTTTCACGTTATATGTGTGTGCGTGCATATATATATATATATATATATATATATATATATATATATATATATATATATATATATATATATATATATATATATATATACACATATATATATATATAATCTCGAAATCTTTCGATTGAGATCTCGGGGAGGAAGTGGTGATTTTATAAACAGTGGCTGCTGCTGCTATTGCAATGTTCTTCAACTAGAATTGAGCTCTTTTTCGCCATTGGCGTCTTTTCTATAGTAAATACGTTAACATTTACGTTAATATCTGGCGAGCGTCGGGGGCTTGGGGGTATTCACATCCATCTCGGCATGAAGCAATCGGATGTTTCGCCACAAAGCTTAACTGTGATACAGCGAAACAGTCTGTCAGTGGATGATTATATATATATATATATATATATATATATATATATATATATATATATATATATTATTTGGTGTACGGATTCCGCTCCAAATTGTTGTAAAAGTATATATATATATATATATATATTATTTTGGTGTACGGATTCCGCTCCAAATTGTTGTAAAAGTATATATATATATATATATATATATATATATATATATATATATATATATATATATATATATATATATATATTATTTTGGTGTACGTATTCCGCTCCAAATAGTTGTAAAAGTATTTTGATGTACACTCTCTCTCTAGACAAACAGACATAAACACAGACACACAAGAAGACACACCCTGACACACACACACACACACACACACACACACACACATATATATATATATATATATATATATATATATATATATATATATATATATATATGAGAGAGAGAGAGTAAAATGCATATTGAGATTTAGTAGTTGAAGCTTTGTGGAACGTTTACATCCGATCAACGTACTGTGTTAAAATGTGATTAATTTCAGAATGATCATTTACAAAATAAACTTATTACAATAAAGCATGTAAGGTTTCCTTAAATGTACAATTTTTAAGCAGCTGAATTACTCTTTTCGTTGCTGATATACGATTTATATTAAGAACATTGAAAATAAATTGGATTACTTCTACAAATGCAAATAAGCTTTCATAAAGCATTAATCTCTCCTTCATAGAAATGCCAATGAAGATAAAATAATAAAAATAATATGTAGTAAATCATGATCACCAACATTCTGAATTGACATTGTATTAAAATAATATTCAGTTCCATGTTAATATGCCAAACTTTTAAATAATTTAAATTGATTATGATCAGAAATGATGATAAAAATTCGCTTTTGTTTTGTGTTTCTTTCTCTCATTACATTCATACATTCTTCTCTCATGTCATCTTCCTTATTCCATTTTGAAAAACTGTGTGTTTGTTGAGAATGCATATAAATATTAACGGAAAATTTTTTTTGCGTTTTAGTCGAATTCCGTTAATTTTAACCATAACATTTTTATTTTTAATCTTGCATTTACACCGGTTAATTCTGCATTATTCTACTTTGTTTTTTATTTTACTTTTGCCTCTTTTGATAAGATTCCTTTTCTTTTTCTTTTCTTTCTTTCTGTTTCCTGGTTGTAGTTGGTTTTGTTCTGTTTTTTTTTTACTTCTTCCCTTGACGGTTTCTATTCGTTTTAGAGATGTCATTTTTTTTAAATGTATCCTATTGTTTCCCTTCAGATACAAACTTATTCCATTAATTAAGTTCTACAAGTAGCAGCATTTATTGACATTTTACTCTACAAGTTCCTAAATTCAGCCAAAAACTACAGTGGGGACGAAATTATATAAACATATATCCTCCTGTGTAGTGTGCTCGATGCTTACTGCGAGTCGCAGGCAAAGATCGACATGAAACAATCTAGCAACGGTTAAACCATCTGCCAATTTAAACTTACAAACGTTCTAATGATTTTCTTGTCTTTCAACATTAAAAAATACGATATCTGACAACCACAATGTCAAACTCACGAATGTCTCCCCAAAATCTTCTGAATTAATTATTTGTCGCAGTTTTCTGAATAAAAAAATTACCTTTCCAGAGATATATCGATATAAATAATAAATGCATAACGCAGAGAAAAGTTTATTTACGAACAAATCTCTAACATTTTCTTTGAAAGACTTTAATCTCTGCAAAGTGGATTTCTATTCTACAACATTCTTCGTTAAGAACCGCTATAATGTAGTCTATTCCAGATAATGGATGTTAATCTGATAACTTACAAGATCTTAATTAGCATGGATAAAAAATAAGTGAAATCTTGCTTACAAAAAAGAAATCAGATTATAGCCGCGGCTATTATAGATAAACACAGGTGGTTTAAACATAATCATTGATGAGTTCACTGTTAACCAATTGTCACATGGCTACCTTGCACTCAAGCATATCTTTAAATTCAATATGGAATTTAACAACAGGAAACTGTATAAATACTATAACCGAAACAAGAAACATGTTATTCTTTTTAAAACGACATAAAACACTTTTTACATGATAGTGAGTTACTTTAGTAACTAAATCAAGCGGTGAAATCATTTTTGTTACTGATTATCTATGCTAAATAATGTCTGACTTAATCTTATCTAATTACTTTCGACTCTAAATTAATTATTGCTTTTTTAAGATGCAACAAAAAGCTGGTATTTGAATCATGCAGTCTTGATGCGATGTTGCTAAAATTCAACACGGTTTGCAATTTAAGGATTCGAATGTGTCTTTTTCTGTGTTTGACAAGATATTTAAGTTATATAAAAATAGGGAACATTTATATTTTAAAATGACTTCTTTTTTCACATATAGATACATTATAATCTACCGTCTGTTAGATTGTCTGCACAAATATGAATATTTACCTCGAACAACAATGATGTATTAATGTTTGCCAGTCTAGAGATTTTGCAGTAGGAAATTTGAAATTTAGTTCTGCAGAAGAATACTGAGAATATCATGAACTGGACATGTGTGTAACGAGCAAGTCTTAGAGAATATGGAGGTTTTATAGGAAAAGGACATTTATACTTTAATAACGCCAATTGTCTCTCTCTGATGAAAGGGAATATTGACATTTTTAGAGCACATAAAATGTGGAAGGAGATCTTGGAGAATCTAATACTCATTTGACATACTGAAGACGATGGAAGCAGAGGAAAAACAATGCATAACATAAATAACGGAAACGTATGTAAATGAATTGTAATTCTACAGAAAGATGATGATAATCTGATGGACTGAACAGGAGTCTAAGGGAAAAAATAAGAGAAAATGGAAACAAAACAGACACTTGTACTTAAAATCAGAAAAAATACATTTGAAATTACTAAGGTACATACCGAGGAAAGAGGGATGGGAAAATTTGGCACTCACATGACCTACTGAAGACAAATAGAGAAAAGCAGCGAATAAGCTATCTAGGGGCTTGTCTAATTGGTTGACACAACACGAATTAGAAAATGTAGCAATAAAACAGAAATTTCGAAGAGCTACAAAAGTGCAGATGTTCTTGCCTACATCTTCAATGGACACGCTACATAGAAGAGGAGGTCAGGCCTAAATTGATGCGTTCACGTTTCCTCTCGCTCGCTTTGGAAAACCTTGAATATTGGACGTATTGGCCATCAATCTCGGTAGATACTTTTTTTTCATTATCGGGTCTTGCATTCTTGGTAGAAGCTCCCTGAGTATATTCCCGTTAACCTTCCCCACGATATTTTGGAATCCAATGTTTTTCTCCACTTAGATTAGTTGCCTCGTAAGTCTACAGAATCCTGCGTAGGCCAACATTTAACCTATATCTTGGGGAATACAGACGGATCCTTGCTTATCAAAACGACACTAATGTAGAAATGAATGCAATAGGCTGGCCCGATATTTTTTAATTATGTGACCATATCCGTTACGCTACCCTAACATAACATGCATGATAATGACGTGATCATGTTTCCTATCTTTCTTCAGATTCTCAAATCTTGTAATGATTTTAGGAACTACTGAGTGTACTATTTTTCTCCAGTAATATTGTGTGCGAATATTTAGCATTTGCCTTATGCACTGAATATACGAGCAAAGTGAAATTTCTAACAATTTCAATCTTAAATGCATAAAATTAGAAAAAGACTGCAAAGGTTTCTGGAACACATAATGTGGGAAGAGGACTCTGGAAATGAAAAACACACAGAATAAATTGAAGGTAAATGGATAGAAGAGGAGCGGGACAAAGATTAATGGCAAACTGGAAATCATGGATAACAGCTACAAGGGAATGGATATTGTGTAGATCTCTTACATGTCAGGTACAGAGGGAACAAGGCAAATAAAAAGAAGCAAGTTGCAGTTATTCATTTCAAGTCTGTGAATCAAAAAACTTGTTCTTTACAAAAATAATTCTGTTTTACTCAAATGAAAACTCGGTAAAAATATCGATGTTATTTATTGTTGTAACCTAGAAAATGTTACTTAATGAGGAATGACCAAAACGAAGGTTGGAAATGAAATTGTAATCTTTATAATATCAGCAAAATACAATACAAGTTAGCGCCGTGAAATAGATAAACCACTGCTGGTGGTGGACTACTTAGCATATTACTCCTCCTTACAATATTGTCCAAAGTAATTATTAGGAATGGGACATATGCATTAGTGTTCGTACGTACGATATATAACATTCATTCTCCAATTCCCTTGGTTTCTATCAAAAATTCTCCTTGGAACAAGATTTCTATATCATTTATTATTTTTGTGTTTCCTGTTTAACTTCACACTAGCAATCTAGATATTATTGTTCTATACTGATGAAAGAAGGTATGTTTAAATTTCAAACTAAATGAGACAAAAATTAGAAGTTCTGGTAGAAGTTGCATTTGGGAAAGCGATATTTTCTTGTAAGTCGCCAAAAGAAATTTTGCAGGTCATGTGCATACATTTGCTTTGTTTTTCTACCAGATGCTAATAAGATTTTTATATTAAATTAAGTTGTGCAAAGCTGCACGAAATCCACGTTATAAATAGTTTTGCTAGGTTAAAGTAAAAACCTCTCCTCGTCCTCTAAAAAAAGAATATATGATTTAAGTAAGGAATTACAATATGTGTATCGAAACAGAATAATTGGATAGATGAAATTATTTATATTTGCCTATATACTACCTCCATCATTGTGAAATACTTAGTAAGTGACTTAATCCTGAATATTCACCAGGCTAACGGCCAAATCACGTAGAAACAGCGGTTCTCGTAATTTTACCGAAGTTAAACAATGTCTAACCTAGTCATCACCTAGCTGACCGATTAAGGATGTCAGATGTTGTAAGCTTGAGTGTGTGAGTTGTGTAATTGATAATGGCTTGGAATTGTTCATCGGAGTAGCTGAGTTTTGATACTTGCTTTGTTCATTATTATTGAGGGGTCTCTCCTTTTCACACAAATGGATTCACCTAAGGAATACATAGACTACTACCAGTGAATACCCGAACAGTGAAGGAGTCGAGACGTAACGACAGAAGAGTAGTAGATTTCAGTAGTAGTAGAGTAAGTCACACACAGAGACGGCGGCAAGCGTCACCGTCACGAGCACCTAGACTCAGTAAGGAGTCATACCGCGATACTTCAATACCAAGACTGTATATATATTAGTGCTACTAACCCGCGTTCCTGGATCTACTAACCATTATTGCTAGTTTGTATTATTACGTTAATACATTTATTTTCCTTATCCATTCCTGGCGTTGATATCGGATTAATCCCGGAATCCACAACAATTATATTCACTTACGCGCAAATAACATTGGGAAAGTTATGATTGCACCTCTCTCCTCCTCCAGCTAATTTGAGATTTACATCCCTAAACCAATATTATGTCTGGCTTTAAATAACCTGCAAATTGTTGATAGACCGTAGAAAATCAATGAATTAAACAATAATCCATGTCAGCTGTTTTTTTGGCTTTTTTTTTACTTCCAGGAGGAGATATTCTAGTCTAACGACATATTGAGCATTCTCCCCGATTTTCTCAATTAAATTTACTCCATAAGGCTCTTAAATATTAGCAATAGTAATATTAGTAGTATTATATTCTCTGACTGTTATATGATTTGTCCAGATAATAATCTTCACATCTAGGTTTTATACCTGCAGCTTAATGATACAACACATGAGCCATGCAAAACAACGCTACCACCTGCCTATGTCATGTACAGTCGAGACGTCAGACGAGGCAAAATGAATTCTAAAACCAGTCCAAAATGTGACATCTATTTGTTACCTCTGCATTTTTGCCTGAAGAAGACGAAGAAGTAGAATGATGATGATGATTGTGAGAACAACAACAACAACAACAACCACCACCACCACCACCACCACCACCACCACCACCACTACCACAACAACCGTGGATAATTGCTTTCTAAACATTACAGCCCAAGAGACTCATACAAACGAAAAGTAGGAAACATGTAAACTGTCTGGTCAATTCCTGATGTTAATTGATACTTGACATATACATTGTTCATACTTTAACATTTAGTATGCACATTGTTTATTTATTGATTTCTTTTTACGGCTTACAATCTTTTAGGGATTATTTAAAGCCGAAACATACAATGAATTTTAATAATATTTTGGATATAATAAAGATTTTCTGATAAAATTCTTAATATTTAACACATAGCTGGGAGAATCCATATCTTTTCCAAGGATATTTGCTCGTATGTGAATATAATATGCTCGGCTGGAATTCGAACTCAGCTCACCGATTTCTCTTTCCGAGCCATTACTCAAACTTACAGCATCTGGTATTTACTAGCGGCCATCCATCTAAATACTGCCCATGTTCAACTTTGCTTAAATTAGGACGAGAACCGGTGTTTAAACATTAAATGGCCATAATCCACGAGCATTCTTTATGATTTATATATTTAACATATATATTGATTATATTTTTTATGTTGATAATTGTTCATGAGAAGATGAATATTTGCACAATGCAAAGTTTAAAATATAATGTCTTAAAACAGTGGCTATGTGCTTTGTTAGCTTTTGATTTTGTTAAAATTATCCATAGGACTTATTAACAGTCATGCCGAAACACACTCTAACTAGGAATTGAGGCCTTTTGAATTCAGTTGTAGAATCCGATTGAATATGAGGTATTCTAGGAATGACTGTCAGTTTTCCTTTTGTTCTACCAGTTAGTATATCAGCTTCTATGACATGATGTTGTATGCGTTTGACACAGAATCTTGTGACATTACATAATTTAGAGCATCAAGATCCCGGAGTAACATAATAGGGCATCCGACTTTTTAGGCTAAACATTTCTGTTGGGATACCAGACAATTCTAAGGAATTAAAAAAATATATAGAGTATTAGTTTTCTCCTATATTTGGGTACACCTTGTTCCTCAAGTCTTCAATTGAATAATCAATTAAATCTAATCATGTAGGAATTACAATGTTGTCATAGCCGCTCTTAGCAATGTTTGAATCTCTATATCAGTATTAGAGATGCAAACTCACGCGCCATTGTCTCTCTATTAAGATAGGCTCTCATATTAATGCAAATACTCTTACGAACTTGGGTCTTGATCGAACTTATACACATCGTGTCAATAATCCATGGATAAGTGAAATTAGTTATCAACCATACCAGCAAGAAGAAAGGATCTCGTACAATTCAAAAATGATCAGAGACATGTGTATCATGCCGTACTTGATTGTGTAAAAAACAGAGAGGTTTGCTATACTAATGATATCAATGTATTTAACGTTTCTGTCTTGATATCCTTTCACAAATATGATAATTTAATTTGGGTTCGTCAGTGGGTTTCCACGTGGAACAACTGTGTTTGTCAGAAGTCACATGATAAAAAAAGCGTAATACTATTCACCAATACAACACATCTCTTGAGATCACGCAGTATTTATCTAGAGCTTCAAATGCTTTTTTATGTAACATTGTCCATCCATCCCCTACAATCAAAAAACAATGTTGTAAATCATTTGCTGAACCTGATCCACTGTGTATCTGAGAATTTGGATTGTCGTTTCTGGTTAAAGACACTGGCAATTTAAATTCCGAATTGCTGTTCTGCCAGGAGGGAGTAGAGTGGCTGCAATACTAGAGAAAGATACAGTCACAGCTACTTTGCTTTCTGATATCACTTTGAGAATAATCAGCTTCCTGTCTTTCATGTAGTACATCAAGGAATATTAGCATGCCTCTGATCATTATTGAATTGGGCAAGATCATCATGAACAATTTCTTCTTGCTGGTATGGGTGATAACTAACTCTACACATCCATGCATTATTGAACGGATGTGTATAAATTCGATCAGATTAGTCAAGACCCAAGTTCGTAAGAGTATTTCCATTACTATGAGAAGTTATATCTTCGATATCAATCAGAGCCATATTGAAGATAACACAGTATAATTGTATATCCAATCCAGGATATTTGTTGCGCTCATGAAGAAGAAAATAAGTGCTTAAGTATTCGTTGTGTGCATCCCAAAGTCGTTTTGGATCTGACATTGTACCTGTAGTCAACAGGGTGACAAACAAAGGTCTCAGTTTACTTGGCGTTTACGATATATATACTTCTTGTAATATAGCATTCCAGAGGTTATAATCCTCAAGGGGTTTATGAACAATACATGCATAAATGAAAGTATTCTGAACTTGATAATTGATAATTTTCGGGTCATTAAAGCTCGGTTGTCTTCTAACACAATGAAGAAGAAGTCTCAAACAGAAGCATTCAAATTGATTTGCTCATAATATTAGCTTTTCTTATGCCTGGAACTGGTTTCCATTGTACCGTCTTTTGAAGACGTAATTTTTAGTCTCCCATGTGTAATATTTGGGAACGTCTACATACAAAAGGGTTCTAGCAAAATCATCAACTCGACACAATGTGAAGAATGCCATCAGATTTGCTGATCGTGTATTTGCAATTCAATCTGCGGTATTAATTTAGTAAAGTATATTCTCCGTCATTTTTCTAGATAGACTGACAGTTGAATAAGTGGCGGATGATGTGCCTGTATGTGAAATGTTATTCAAATTTTATTTATGGACTCATTTATGTGTGCCCACACTTCAATAATTAATGAACTGCCAACTGGTCAGACGGAAAAATGCGGGTTTCCACTTCATATAATAAATTATGTTTTGGGGGAAAATACCTATTTTATACAAGTTTCATTAAAAAAGACTGACAAGGTACTGCGGCCAAGTTTTTTATTTTAATTCATTTTTTAAGTATCTTAGTGTTTTTAATGAAGCTTATATATATATATATATATATATATATATATATATATATATATATATATATATATATACAGAGACACGCATAATATTGGATACATGTTATTTTCTGTTATAACTCTAGTTTATGTTCGCCATTTTGCCTGATATTTGGTAAGTAATATCTAGTAAAGTTGTTTTAGTTGTATGTGGAAGAAAACTTAAAAACTCATGGTTGAATCCATTTTTTTATAAAAGTTCAATATTACCCTATGCCAAAGTATTGGATACATGACACTTTTTTCAAATTTCCAATCGAAACTTTGTATTTTAAAAGACTTTAAATATTCAAATTTTCGATAGTATTGGAATGTTATCTCTGACCAATCAGAGAAACACACAATTGTTTACAAGATAGTGCTACTAATCATCTGTGTGTGTGTGTTTGCACGCCAATATCTATAGGAAAGCACTGTTGTTTGCAGACTGTTATCACTATGTCTTATCTGTTAGATTTTA
>OZ038477.1:106405995-106538495 GCA_964036315.1 Acanthosepion esculentum
GCATGATAAAGTGAAACAACTTTCTTAGAAGCTGCTTTAGCACTGGATTCAATATAGTTTTCCTGTTCATGTCAGCTGAGAATTTTAGTCCCAGAAGCCGCAAAGAGTATCTTTCCTGAAGGTTAGCATCAGCCATGCTAACGGATGGCAGATAGTAGTCTCTTTGTTTTGGAGGCATTAAAAATAACAAGCCATTTTTGGGCCCCAGTGAATAACGGACTTGATGTCGTTTCGGATATCGACTGCCATTTTGATCTGGTTGGACTGATCTGCTACAAAGATTGTGAAGCAGATGTATATTATGATGATATATAAGATAGTGGACGGTGGGCACTATCCTTGAAGATGGTTCGTGGCAGAATCTACTCAGTATATAGTTTCAATAAAGAAACAATTCTGCAGAAGAATCTCTGTGAAGGGAATTTTCTCCAAATCGACGGAATACGAGGGAAATGAGAACATACTGACTGTGCGTACGTTAGCATGGCGTGTCCTTACTATAAAGGAATAAAATAATTTGGTCCAAATTAGACAGAACTTCTCAATTATGCGTAGCTCTTCCTTTGTCAATAACAGCGAATATACGACATAAACACTTCAAGACTCCGTAGTCATTGTTACTGTTTATCTATTTAGTCATATGATACGAAAGTTTTACAAACCACAATATTACGTTATCAGGCTTTCGAGCGAAACCAGCGGCGTGTGAAGACACGCTGATCAATTTAGATCAGTCCAAAGCATTCCATAGGGTGGAGGCCATCTTTTCGGCGGCCGGCTCCTAGCCGTAATTTCGCACCTGAATCCGACTGCTGTATGCGACTCTTCAGCCTTTCCTATTGTCTCGCTCCATTCGTCAAGGTTGTCTGTTTTTGCCTTTGCTTTACGCTCTCCCGTAGAATTACTTGCGATAAATCTCATCTTATTTCTATGAAAAACTTTTCTTAGAAAAATACAGCCATGTACATAATATTAAACATATATTAATTGATAACACAACAATACTCACATATACACATAATAAAAAACAACCTTTAGATATTGGAGGCCATCAACATTAAAACAAAGCAACCCACACTCAAAGAACATTGAATTAAAACTACTCACAACACATTACATTGCATCTAAACGTATGGTTCTGTTGTTAATATTTCGTAAGTTAAAGACGAATCCGGTCCTACGTGGATATTCCCTACTTGGAGCTACCACCTGGGCCAGATATTCTGCCTATGCTGACGATGTTTCGGTTTTTGTTTCGAGGAGAGCGAAAATTGACGAATTCTTCAAAGAATCCTGAGGGCACGAGATGGTGACGGGAACCAAGATCAACCCCGATGTTTGTTGCGTTGTGGTTGGTGCGTGGAACGGAGTCTCACTTTGCGGACCTTTTCTCTTGGGGGACGGGATTTTCAAGATACTCGGGGCATAGGAGGGGGAATTAAGCTAAAGAAAATGGGGACAGAAGTAAGAGGGGGTCAGTGTGCATACATCCACTAGCTAAGTTAACATGAAGAAGAAACTTGGGACAAAAGAACCCTAAATAAATCTTATAGTCAAGATTAAGACGGAAAAGCGGCGCCTCCTTCTATCAAAATTTGGCAAATAGAGTAAGTTTCGTTGAGGTGAGTAAGAAGGGCCGACATATAGTGTCACTTTGATGCGGTTGAGGCATTAGGATATTGCACTAACTGTATGGAACATTGGCAAACCCGCCGAATATTAGCTTAATTTAGGGTTGATTTTGTTCCTAATTCTGTTTGCTTCAAGTTAATATAGCTAGTTTATGTATGCACATTGACTCCCTTTTACTTCTGTCCCCATTTTCTTTAGTTTAATTCCCCTCCCCTGTCCCGTTAGGTGGTCAGTTATCTGGTGGATGCGGAGCGCTTTTCGTTTCGTGTGTAATCTTCGTATTTGTTGTTGTGTTTGAACGGGTCTGTGTTTTAGTGAGTGCTTGGGATGAATTACCGTTTTATATTATTGAAATCCAGCATTGGTTTCGTTCTGTTAACTGATGTTTCTGCCACAGGCAAGGATTGTGAGGTGTGTGTGGGGGTATTACTAGTATTGTGGTGAAGTGTGGGGGGTATTACTAATATTATTTTGTTAGATTTCTTGTAAGTATCATTTTCATGTTGTAAATAGATATTGGTTTAGATTTTTTAAATTTTTGTTTTATTCACCTCTCCCGAAGGACAATGTAGATATGGGGACTAGTTAGCACATTTATAGAGGCATTGAGGTATTATGGTGGATGTATTCAGTGTAATAAGTAATAATTTGTTTTTTGGTCGTAAGAATATTGTGTTATGTTTGAGTCAGTGATTGTGGCTAGCTAAGTTTAAATTTAAGACAGAAGAAGACCGTCCTTTTCGCATTCACCATTTTGACCTTGTGACACATTTTTCAATGTTTTAAATGTTGCTCTTCGCTATGGTGCCTAGACTTTATGAATATAGACGTAATATTAGATTGGGACAGAGATCACATCAATTGTCAGTTGCGCTGTCTAGATGTCGCCCTAACTTCTATGCTTTCAGTTTCTTTTCTCGCACTTCTTCCTTTTGGTCCATGATTTCCAGCCAACTTTATGTTGTTCATGATAACAGTAGTCTGTGATTATAGAATCCAGAGGTTGGCAGTGAATATTTCGAAGACAGTAGGAAAGCGTAGTTCAGGTTAGCAGTGGATATCTCGTTTCAGTTGCAGAGCGTAGTTCTTTCTTCTGTTCTGGTCATCTTTTGTTCTGACAGGTTCGCATTGGACATTCGTAGAGAGTAACCAAAATGGCCGCCGTTATATAAGACGGATTGAATATTTTACGCCTTCTGATTGGTTAACCTTCATTTGGGGGAAATATAAAGTGAGTCCAGTCATTTAACGTTGCCCACTAGTACATATAATAGTACACAAAAATTGAACACTTTAATCTGCAAGAATTTAAATGTCGTCTCAATCGCTATCTACTGTTCCCCTGATTATTCTTTTCTCTTTCTGCTCATCATTATTGTTTCTGTCCCTAATTATTTCACTTCTTTGTGCTGTAATGGCTTTACTGCTTTGCATTGAGTGTCATCCTTTAAAAAAAAGAAGATGAAGTTCGTGAAAGTTATGTAAATATGCAGAATAGATAACGGTTGAATCTAGACTTAACTTCTTCAAGACCCTAGACTTAACTTGAAGAAGTTAAGACTAGGGTCAGTCTAACCATCAGTGATCTGGAAACTATCCAGACCGAAATCTGTTCAACAAAGTAGCAAAGTAAGCTGTTTAAGTGGAACTTTCATCTTACCAATCGGATACAAAGGGAATGAGGATGATATTACGCTGTGTATGTGGCATTGTGTGCCTTATCTGTAAAGGTGAGAATTCGGAGAAGGAAAGAATGTAACTAGTTCGAATATTAACCAGGGAATAACCATAGAGTTGCGATAGGTTTGGGATGTTACGCATGTGGAAATAATTCATCACCCAAAAGGATATGAGAAAACGTATCAGTTTTTAAAGTGTAATATTTTATTATTCGTATTTTTTATGAGCCGTGTCTCCTCCGAACTTAGAGGGACACGACTCTCCACAACTTCCTGTCCCTTGTAGTTCTTAGTAAACGTTGTCTTTCTGTTATTTCTGCTAAGCCCTGTTCCGCCACCGATTTATTCAAGCTTATTAAATATATTATGCGTTGTTTTCCTCTTTCCTGCTTGCTCTCAATCTCCCCCCTGTATATCAGAATTTCTAAGCCGCCCCTTCTCTCATTATGTGACCCAGTAATCTCAGCTATGTTAAGTATAAGTTTCCTTTTTGTTTCCATTTTCTCCAAAACGTCGTCGTTACTGACATGTTCGGTCTCTCTATCCTCAGTATCTTACTGTAGAACTACATCTCTGTTGCTTCAAGCCTCCTATTCATCTTTGAGGAAATCGTTCATCACTCGCTGCTATATGGAAGGAGAAATACCATATGACAGTTTAGTACTCTTTTATTTCTTTATAGCGATTTTTTTCTTATTTATCAGTATTATACTTATCTTTTGAAATGAATCCTTAGCTATTCCAATATGGATCTCAGTGTCTCTCTTTCCGTCCGCTGCTGAAACACTTACCAGAATTAAAGTATCAATTTTAATTTCAATGACATTGATAGAAACCAACCGACGAGGAAAATACATATATTTAAATGAAAACGTGTCACAGACTGTTCGGTCGATGCTTGCTAAATCTTTCCTCATGCGGGAATAGTTAATATTAACACCACCATATATCATGTCAACGTCAGGTTATAATATTTCTGCTTATTAAGAATACGGATAACTTGATCTTTGCGGTATCATCTTGATTTATGCAAACAAAACGAGACAAATTTAATTCATAATTAAAAGAAGAATGTATGCAACAAATCATATTTCATAAACGCAATGAATATTTCTTTAATGAAAGATTATTGTATTATTTAACATTTTCATATGGGATAATTGAAATTCACTGAATTTATTAAGTTTTCTGTTGCTTCTGTTTTAAAATGACTTCTAATTGGTTTAGTTTCTATTATTTAAATGTCAAAATATTTAATACATAGGTGGATTATTCAAACCTTTCATAAGAGTATTTCTACCTAAGTTAATATTTCGAACCCGACTGGAATTCAGCCTCGTCTCTCCGATTGACATTCCAAGCCATTATCCATTACCCCACCTGAATATCTAAGCTTAAATCACCTGGTTTTCCATATCGATCAGCCATCTAAGTAGCGACTGTGTTCATTGCTTAACTTCGGTGTTCCAATGCGAACCGGTATCTAAACTACGTGCCCTGAATATATTGTATATATTTAACATGTATATTGATTATATTGATTTTACTTTGATAATAGTTAATAAGAAGAGGAACAGTTTTTTTTTAATTTTATTTTATTATTTACTTATCAAGAGAGCGCATCCGAAATTAAGCAAAAGATGAAGAAACGCGAAAACTACATGTGAAAGAAAGAACAGAATGTCCGACTGCTATTTAATATCAATCCTACAATATAGCTGATGGTGGCCAGTCTCCTCACAAATGGATACAAGTGTGGATTCAACAATTCTATAGAAGACTGCTGAGAATATCACGTACGGAACGTGTAATCATCGAGGACATATTAGGGCAAAATAAAAACAAAGGCGACATAGTGCAAATCGGAAAGATAACTGACAAATTTGGTAGGAATATGAGCGTGGAAATTTGCCATTCACAGGATGTTTCGTTGGTAAAAGGGAAAGGGTTGCAGTGGACAACCTACCTAAGGAGGTTATGCATATTGATGGCGGGACTCTGAGTTGACTAGATTATAAAAACACAAAAATTACTAAGAGCTAAAAAAAAGTTTTAAAATTCGTAGGGATTCGTCATCGCATCACATCCTGAAGGAACACGATACTTACAAGAATGTATATATTTTTTTTAAGGATTGACAACATGTTCTCTGCAGAATTAATACCATGATGGACATTTTATCAATTTACTGTCAACGAATAATTTTGGGAAGGTAAGCAATAATAAGCCATGGAAAATGTGTAGGACCATTGCTTTCCATGAATATATTATTTAGCATGAATATAATTGGTTGAGATCTGTTCCATTAAAATATATCTTCCAAGAATTTAGTGCAATTTCTTCTGTTCATGTTTATATTACCAGAGATTTGTTTAACAAATGTTAAATTTTACTGCCAACTATATTACTTACCAAAATTGCTCAACTCTCCTCTGTTCTTTTTTGTTGTTTTAGTCGACTATTTCTAGAATATATCGATCTTCAACTTTTTCAGATATTCCCTTGCTTATCCAAATTGCAGCAGTATATAGTCAAAATTACTCATCGTGTCTCGTACATAATTTAACTCGCACTCCTGACCTAAAATGGAATTGGTATATTTGTAGTATCGCTAAAGATTCTGGAAGAAACGTCGGATTCTGTTAGAGGTCCAAAGAGTGGCTGATTCCTCATGTTATGCTGTATCGTTGCAAGAGTCAGATCAGGTCATAAATGGAGTTATTCAGATATGTTTTAACTGTAGGTGCACATTCCACTCAGCTCAGCTCAGCTCACCTGCCAGAGTGTTCAAAATATTTTACGCGGATTTGTGGTTAATTATTTTCAACACGGAAAATCCTTTTTCTACAAACGCTAGCATTAAACTACCATTATTTCCCTGGCAATTGGTCAGTGGAGATACATTCTTCAGTTCCACCATTTTCAACTAGAAACCACCATTCGAAACTCAAGAGAGGATTCTTCCCATATCACAACAATCTTAACCTCTTCACATCTTTGGAAAACTGTTATCTATCATACATATCCCATAAAATGCACTAGTGGGTAAATTACCCACTAGGCACTTTTAACAGCTTTATTCCGTAAGGCTTTACGATGAGTGACTCTAATGCCTTGTTATATTAACTTAATCGTAAATACTCTTGTCAAGTTTATGAAACCATAGCTGCTCTATGGGTCAAGTAATAGGGATTGTACTTAGAACAATCATTATTCTTAAAGAATTATACTGCAATATTCATTCGCAAAAATAAAGAATTATTTTTTACATTCCAAAATATATTTTGGCTTTAAATAACCAATATTTGTTTGATAAACCGTAAAACATATATATAAATTAAAGCAATTCTTGAGCCATATATTAGGCGAGCAATAACATATGAAAAAATACAATTCTCAGGATTTTCCACAGGGTCTACATAGAAATAAATTATATTCCAACCTTGTCAATTCCGTTTAACAAATACCCATTTTTTTAATGTTTAGCAGTGGTTATTCTTTAATGTCCAATGATCATCTGCATTCTAAAGTTTGCTAATTTGTTCAGTTTGTAATGCTCGTCTGAAAACATTTAAACAATGGAATATTCAAATAGATTTCTGGTGAAATCGCCAGAGACCATTTAGTTATAATAACACCTGTGGAAATGAATTCCATCCTTCGATTTGAATGTTGATGCTTTGGTCGTGTTTTACAAAGATGATTTCTGTCAGCTTATATGTTTTTTATTTCATCGTTATTAACCGTCTTTATTATTCCCGATCTTGAAGCTTCGTTTAGTGGGAACTATCAAATACGATGCTCCGCAATTTTCAACAACTTTCATCATTCGTATTTACATTAACTGAAAAATATTTTCTCACCTTGAAAACCATGTTCTCGGTTCATGAAGGAGAAACTCAGAATTTTCTCCACAAAAAATATTTATTGTTATTATCAATGAACACAAATAATCCCTGACGTTTAGTATGAATAAAAAAAATATTGTCCTGTCAAATGAGATTAGAATAGTGTTGAATACTGGCAGACACGCCTCTAAACTCGTCTAATGCTGACATTATATTGAAGTATAAAGCCTGACCTTTCTCCCCTTTTTGCCTCAAGTATAAATCAGCTTTACATATACCATTTGTATCAAGTATAAAATTGACATATATCAACTTTTTACTTTTTGTTTCGAGGGCAAACCGGACTTATGCCTAATTTTATAAAAAATAAGAAGTCACAAGTTTAAACCGGGTTTACGTTTACATTTAAATTTTACGTTTTAAAGTTTTTGTCACAAGAGTAAACCAGACTTTTGTCTACATCTTTATATTTTGTCACAAGTGTAAGCCGAACTATATTTCACTTTTCAGTTTTTGTTACAAGTGTAAAGCAGTCTAATGTTTACTTCTTTTTATTTTTGTCACAAGTGTTAACTGGATATATTTCTACTTATAAAAATTATTCACAAGTGTAAACCGGGCCTCTGTTTACTTTTCTTTGTCGCAAGTGTAAGAGTGTAATTTGTCTACTTTTTTATTTCTTATCACAAGTAAACCAAGCGAATGTCTACACGCTGCATCAAGTGTAAAGCGAACCTTCTTTTATCTCTTAAGTCACATTATAACCGTGTCAATATATGCCAATTCACCCATCAGTAAACCAAACCCTTGTCTGCTTTTCTGTTTTGATTATATTTAACTTTTATGACTCAAACGTTAACGACATCTATGTGTGTCTATTAATTTGCTGTGATTCGTGTTCCGTAAGTAGTCTATTCGACATTACATAACACAACCCGGACGCATATGTAATTAAATACACCTAACAATACTCACCTAGCAATAAAAGCATGAAATCCATTTTAGGAAAACACACTACGGTGGATTTATATCAAGACAATCAAGTTTAAATAACGCGAGAAAACATTGTGATGGACAGGAACCAGCGAGAAATTGACAAAGTTGGAAGATAATTTATTTCTATGTAGACCCTGCGGAAAATTAGAGACTTGTATCTTTTCATATGTTATTGCTCGCCTAATAGTAAGACGACAATATTTCGTTATTAAGGTCGAGTTTCAAAATTATATGCATGCCACGCCAGTCTTTTGCTTTCAACAACTCTAGGCTATCCATTTTAATGAATGAATGCGTTCTATAAATGTGAAATATATATATCATCGGGCTTCATGTATCATGTTGTACAGTCATACTAATAATAAGTCTCGTCTTAGAAGGAAGGTTTCAGATATGCGTGGCGTTCTCATTGATTTGCTGACCTAACCTGACTTGCCATAATATTGTCTTAACGTACATCTTGATTTCAAAATATTACTTATAATCAATATCATCAAAGCAAGTCAGTAAAGCCACAAAGGCACAAGGAGTTACAGGGTGTGGAAGAAATAGAAACAGAAACATTAATAATGAGATTGAAGAAGAACTATTAATCAGGAGGACAGTAGATAACGATTGACATGTCATTTAAATTTCTGCATTGGGAATAATAGAGTAGGAAGAGACATTCTAGAAGCGAGAATACATTTTCGTAATGTTTTGCCCTAGTTTTAGGTTTCAATATTTGCTCATAGCTGGCATCATAACAGGTGCTACCCTCAGGGACGGGATGGGTCCGGGAACAACTGCAATTAGGAGGTGGTTGTTGATCCTCAAAACCTTCAAATCACAGGTCTTGCCGGATGTGGTTTATCGTCATACCAAGGACGATCATAGATACTCTTGGTAAAGATAATGGTTGACCAATAATTGAGGCCATATGACTTTAATTATTTTAGCGCAATGGAGAAATGCTGTTAAAGGGTTGGGAATTTCATATCCGAGTATTCTTCAGTTATCCCGAAGATAAACTATGATTTATCCCAGTTGGCAGTGATATAAATTGAAATCTAACAGAATGGGTGTAAGACTAATAAACTTTGTAAATGTTTACAAGTGATGCTTTACTTATTATTACTAGAGAATAGGTAAAATGATTAGTGTCAAACTTCTGTCAAATACAGTACTGATCCAAGTAACCAAAGTAGATACTCCGTAAATGCAAATTATTGTTTTTAACTCACAAATAATCTTATTATTCTCGCTGGTTCCTGCCCATCGCAATGTTTTCTCGCGTGATTTAAACTTGATTGTCCTGGATGAAAAAGTAATTTTAATATTTCTTAATTTGCTTTTCGTCTAATCCAGGAGAGATGCCCCTTGCAGCAATGTGATCTTTACATTGCCCTCCTTGACCTAGCTGACTTTGTAAATCTACTGGTCACTAGGAGAGTTTAAGTTGGAATCCCATCCAATTGTTCTGAGTATCCTGAATGGCTTTCACGACGACCTCTCTATCTAGCTTCCGAGTTGTAATTCATACGCACGAAGGCTGGAATCAAGCTGAGCTGAGTATTGGCTACTGTAATATTCAACTTTTCATGACTTCTTCAACACTCAAGCGGCTCGCCTTCAACACATTGACACGCTCAGTAACATCTGAATTTAAAACTATTGCCAAGAAAACTCTGTCTTCACCCGATTTTCATGTGGTCAATGCATCTGGATTATAATTAATTTCGCATACCTCGACTCCGTGTATAGTAAACGTCATGACCTGACATAGGATATTTACTATCGTGTTCAACATGTCTTGACGACATTTGTACGACTTTCCAAACGTGTATTCCTCATCAGCACTTTTACAGTAATATACAGATAGCCGTCTACAAGGCATTATTTAAAAAAAAAACTGTTACATTGCTGACAATTCTGTGTTCTATAATATCGTCCTTCATGAAATATCTATAATTCTCAAAATGTGTGTGCGATGTATGAGTGTGTGTGTGTGTGTGTGTGTGTGTGTGTGTGTGTGTGTGTGTGTGTGTGTGTGTGTTATTGGATGTTGTTTATGCGTTTCCACAGTTTTTATCCGATTTCGATGATTTTTTTTTGTTACATAATTCTTCAGTGCCGGTTTTGAGTCCACATTGTTAGGGACAATGGCTCTCCACTTTTATCCTGTCTATTCCAGCAAATTTTACTATTTACTGTCTGTTCTTGGATATATATCTTTCATAAAAAAATAATAAATATTGCAATAATATTATATATATCTATAATTCTGAAAATGTGTGTGTACATATAGATGTGCATGATCAGATGTTGTTTATGCGTTTCCACAGTTTTCATCCGATTTTGATGATTGTTTTTGTTTGATAGATAATTCCTCAGTGCAGGTTTTGAGTCCAAATTGGCTGGAAAAAAATTACAACCTTGAAGGTGAAAAATCGAAAACCTTTAACCTTTTTGGAGCTGATTTTAAACTGAAACTGCTCCAGCTGAACGGCAAAGATTCCCTAGTTATGAAATACCCGGTCGAAAACGGGTTATACTGCTAGTTAAATAATAACACGTAGCTTCAAGATTACATTTACGGGATACGGCACCTGAAAATGATTCGGACACATTCAAAGTTAAAGAACATCGAAGCTGTCGATCATCAGCTAAGTTGTCGACAGCCTCATCTTGATGTCAACGTATGTGCTTTCGGTACTCGTTACAAACTATACAGCGACTACAGCAAGACTATCCTAAATCCTTCCATGCTGGATGACATGTAGTGTGTGTTTCGGTGTGGGTGTGCCTGTGCATGGTATATTTAGGCAGCAACAATGCAAACCATTTTTGTTATAACGAACTAAAAAGGCCTTAGTCATTACTTTTTCTTGTATGTTTCCATTGTTGGAATTCTAAGATATGTGAGGGTGCAAGAAACAGGCAGCGTCAATAAAAAAATTTATGCAAATATGGGCAGGGAAAATCGAAAATTATGATAGCATGCTTGGATTTAATAGAGTAATCTGGTCTACAAAGTGAATTCTTAACTATGACAATGCCTTTGAACATAATGCGTTAGAGTTTCACGACTTCCTGAATAAGAAATACACTAAAAAAAACGGGTCATCAACATCACTCAGACGAAGTAAATGCAAAATATATAAAGATGTGCATCCAGCAAGATATGTCTCATTTAATGAAAAGACATTCTAGGACCTCGTTCCATAAATGTTTCAGGCAATGGCACAAGCGTGCCAAGAAGGGGAGGACTTCGAAAGTGACATCAGCCAATAGTGGGCAGATAAGCATTATAGTTTTCTGAGTGATTGCAGGATTTTTTACAGTTATATACTATTTTTATCTATATTTTTAAACACAAATGACTACATTATGGCATCATATACATGTTCTTTTTTTGAGTAATTTTGAATTCAGCGTAGATCTGTCAATTGATTGGTTAATCAGGGTAAAGCCACACGCCTCATTTTTATTCTGGTCTGTTGTTTTCTCGTCTTCTCTTCTCTTTTTCAAAAAGAGGGGACATTTTGTTTTTGAAATTAAAAATAATCGTTAACTCATCATATATTTACCATAGCCTGATGAGGCACAAATTAGTACCGAAACACGAAAGCTATTGTGAATCGATTTTGACAAGTTTTTGTTTTGATCTCCTATATTAAATAATATATATATATATATATATATATATATATATATATATATATATATATATGGAATAAAGTGCTCAATATTAGGGATAGAGTGTATGTAAATATAAAAGTGAAAATTGAAGACATCAATGAGAGGCGACCGACTGTTTCATGATAGACGCAATCATCAGGCCTGACGATAGCATCTAGCATAAAACAATCTTTTGCCTCTAAGTCTTGACTTCAATGTTCACTTTCGTATATATATATATATATATATATATATATATATATATATATATATATATATATATATATATATATATATATATATGTATATATATATATATATGTGAACATCGAATTCAAGATATATATATATATATATATAATAATGTGTTCGCGTACTGTATATTTAGTGAGAAGGAAATCAATCAACCCATTTTTGTTCTATTAAATTAATACTGTCGTTTTCTTATTTTCTTACATTTTTCCACTTTTGGAATAAAGAATGAATCCAGAATTTATAAATTCTGCTATGATTTAACTATTTAAATTTAGTAAACGCTTTTTAGTGTATAAGTAAGTGAATTTCTTTAGGAAAAGATCTCATGTAGATAAGAATAATCTAAAAATACTTGTTCTAATCAACTTCCTGGAATCTAGATGAAATTCTTCGAGATCGTGAATAAGATGCTATTTCTATTCTTAATCTTCTGAAGAATTGGAATCTCTTTAACATTTTTAAAAACGAAACTTTGAAATTGCAAAATAAGGTAAGGCATATATTTCTTTTCCTTTTTAGGTCATATTTTATTCTGAGGCGTTGAATTATATCCTTAATCTACTCTATTTGTTTTTCATTATAGAATATTTTCAAGTTACTAAATATAAAAAATAAATTAACGTTAGCGTTTTCTTTTCTTAATTTGATTTTAATTAATCAAATAATTCCAAAAATGAAGCCAAATAATTTTCTGCGTCTTTTGGTATGTATTAAGCACTTGATTTTTCACGGAATATTATTAAATCCCAGTAATATTTTAATAACCGGCTAATAATAATATTAATAAAGATAAACTTTAATCAGTAATTGCTATCCACAGTAATTTAGACGTTTATCTTTCTATTTTTTATTTATTAACGCAAAACTATGAATTTTGCATTCGAGAGATTTCGGTAAGCAATATATGGATTATTTCCACCATATTGAACCCTGTCTGCATCGGTGTTAAAATAAAATTGTCACTGGTTGATTTTAAACTGTTCTAATCCTTTATAGTTATTTAATGTGGCATTATGCATGGGGTACCCAGAGAGAATCGAACTCGCTCGTATGTATTTTACTTTTCTACTTCTAAATCCTGCTTCAAGTTCCTTTTTGCGAGGCATACTGCTGCCGTATGCGATAGGCAACAATAAACTGCAGAAGAACTCAAAATCGGCCCCTGCCTTTAAGCATTGCATTAGCATTTAAGCTTACCTTTTAATGTTCAACGATAATTCTTCTGCCGCCACTTAATTTGAAGATATTTTGATGTACATATGTCCTTACTTTCCGTACAGACAAATTATTTTTTATTTAATGAGTGGCTTTGGCAATTAATTTTTATTATTCCCCGAATTGTATTGTGCAAAAATTTCTTCGCAAAAAAAAACACGTAAATATCGCCGAAAACTGTCGCAGTAATGAAATGTTGGGAATCCAAATTTTCAGGATTACGAATCCGGACCAACCCCGGAATGTTTTTAATTGGCTCATGGAGTCGCCCTGATTCCAAAATGGTATGATATGTAGGGCTAATGTCTTCTAGGAGTAAAATTGAAAAAGTGTTATACCCTGAAATTCGTATTTGTTTGTATAGATTAACAATTGCATTGTGTAGAGAACACGTTTCTGTTGCTTGAAGTCATTTCTTGAAGTATGCTGATAATACCATGCACTAAACACTTGACCCACAGCAAAAGTTTGAGAAATTGAAAACAATACGAACACTTATATTAGCATCATAAAAAGACAGTTGAAATTTCTAGGACACATGACGTGGAAAGTTGACTTAGAAAACAGGAATAATCACAAAAAATCAGCGCGCATAAACTGCACAACAAGCTTTTTTGAATAACATGGTTAAGGAGATATAGTAAACAGACATAATATCCTAAGAGCTAGAAAGTGTAGAAAATTAAGGAGAGCCATAATCGCCATCGCCCTTGAGAGACACAGTATATAGAACAAGAAGATATATTTGTAATTTATTTGAGTTTCCATTCTCATATTAAACTACGGGTCAAATTTATCTTCAGATGCTAAATCTAAATTATCTTTGACAATATGATTTGCCTGAGAGTTATTTGATGGATTGAACTGATATGAAGTCGAAGGAATCCAAACACATGGGAGATTAAAATGTTATAGCATGAGAATGATAACATATAATTGATTGCGTTAAATTAATGCAAATTATAATGTGTAATCTTATACGACTCTAATACTGTTTAGGTCGAAATTTATTGAAATTGAATTGCATTCCAAAATCTGCCACAGTGCATCGAAAGATATCATTAATATTTTCTATTTTTTTCATCAATGTATATTGAATTCATTAGCATTTTCCATGCCAAGTTGCCTTTGCCTTTTTTCGTTCATGCTTCAACGTCGTAATACATGTCGTGGAGTAATGGGAGAGCCGCGTTCGAATTCCAGTCGAATCCATTGCATTCACTTACGTGCTAATACCCTTGGTAAAGGTATAGATCCTCTTTGACTCCTCCCCAGCTATGTGTAAATAGCAGGATATTAGGGTTCTATAGCCTTGGATGGCAACTTGTCTACCGCTAGAAAGAAATGGCAACATGCTGCGGGAAAAAAAACTGCCTCGTCAGTCATGTATCGAAAGATACATAATCACCTAATGGTGTATCAATGAATGCTATTTTAATAACTTTAATTTATTCAGCGAACGCATTTAACAATTTTGGCATTCCATTTTATTTTTCACTATGTCCTTTCAGGATGGAGGTGATCATGGGTCTCCACAAATTCATTTCCTTTATAATGTTATTTTTATCTACCTATTGTGAAAACTGTACGTTCATTTCTCGCTCATACGTCTTTAGAATAAATGTAGCTATACTGCTAGACTGTATACCCCGCCCATTCCGACGCAAGAAACTTCAGGTTACTCTGCCTTTTCACCTATAGTTCGAGGGTCGGGGGAGGAAAGATAGATTCATGCCTTTTACCATGGGCATGGTACGAAGTGAACCTAATAGGACAAAACTTGAACTTAGACCCGTTTTGCTGATGCTACTTCCCTCTCACACAACAATTACGCTATCCGAATATCCGATCGCATATTGATTCCTGAATCTTTTCAATCATTTCACCCTAAGAAGGCATTCTCAGCCACTAGGACATAAAGGGTTCCTGAAAGTTTAAGAAACTAAGAAAGCCCAAGAAAGGAACAGAATTCAAGAAGAGGCGATAGAAGATGATTCTAAATTGATATTTTCGAAGAACGTAGTTGACACGAAAGCAAGACGCCGGAAGAATGTTCTACGAGTGAGCAATGCGAGGGAATATACTCTTAGAGTAAAAATTACGGTTATATCTATCAGTTTCAATAGTGAATTTGCGAGACCTAACTTCTAATCAGGTACTGCGCTTAAATTTGTAAAATCGAGACGCAAAAGAGGGAAGCACATCAGAAAAGTTACCATGAAAATATTTAAAGAAAAGACATAGAGAAGCTACGTCAATGCGGTGGTAACTGACTGAAGCAGATATGCCAGATCAGGATCGATAAAGTCGCAGATTCTTCTGTGGATCCTGTCAAGAATGTCGAGAAGTATAGCAGAAGTGCTAAACCAGATGTGGCAGCAATATTCAAAACAAGGACGAATGGTAAATTGAAATTTATTGCTTGCAAGTATTTCAGTTCGATGTTTGTTTTTCTTGTAAAAAAAATTTTTTTGTCATATTATTTCATTAATGTTTCTTCATGAAATGCGAAAAGTTAGTGATGGAATTATCGTGCTTTATTCTTTGTTTGCTAATGGGTTTATATTTGATTTCGTACAATTTTCCATTTTCTCCGGTACTAAATTATGTATTCCGCTATTTCAGTCGCATTTTAGCTCGTTATTTTTCTTCTGGTGCTACCCGGGGATCATTTAAATCTGCTAACATGAAATTTGTACATTTTTGTGAAATTTTTAACCTAGGCATCACGCTGATTGAAATCCTGAAATTAAATATGAAATAAAAATTGGTCTTCCAAAAACGATTGCAAATATGAGATTTAATACATGATAGAAATACATTTTAATTACGTTAATAGATTCGGAACTGAACCGGCCTATTATAGCATTAAAGTTATTAGGATTCTTTGCCTTGAGTAAATTTCTAAACCTCTGCCCATCTCAAGGGATTAATCTAATCATGGAAGCCTCCAGTAGAATATTCTAGAATATTAATAATTGAGTTAATTCCGTCGATCTTGGATGGCCCACACCCGTGGAGTCCTGCTAAAATTAGTTAAATTGACATCTGCTAAAATATTTACAAAGATAATTTAAAAACTAGTAAATAACTTCGCGCCTTGGCGTAGCATTGTTTGTATTGACTTTTCTCTTAATCCTTTTCTTCAAATCAAGGCGATAGGCCACTAAGACGCAAAAGTGAAAGCGTCTCAGAATTGCTGTGCGAGTAGAAGAAAAGTGGATATGTGGAGACAGAAGATCATAATTAAAGTTGCATTTGCATCAATGAAGATCGTTGGTAAGAGCAAAGCAAGATGCCAAAAATGTGTTCGACAAGCGGAAAATTGCTATATCTACCAATTTCAACAGCAAACTGATGTGAACAAGCAACCAATTTATTACTGTGCATAAATTATTGAATTGAGGTATCAAGAAAGAAAGTTCATTTTAATAACTATTATGAAAATAGCTTCCGTGTCGCGTCAGAATATTTTTCTCGCCTGAGTCCATACTTCAAATCTATGTCAACCATCCACTCTTTCGTGGAATACTGCTGCCATATATGGTCTGGACCCCCGATGTTGGTCTTAATGTCCTCGACAAAATCCAGAGACGGATATGCAATGTGACTGGCCCTGATGTGGCATCTCGTTTACAGTTGGTCTCTCACAGACATGCCGTCGTTTCCCTCTGACTTTTTACAAATAATTTCGCGGTAACTGCTCCGACGAGCTACTTTTGCTTGTTCCCAATCTGCATGAATATAAACGTGCTACTAGGTTAGCATCTCAGTCCCAAACTTTCACTGTCGAAACGGTTAAATGGAGACGTCTCTTCTACTCCAACACCTTCTTATCTCGATCTTTCCGACTGTTGATCTCCCTTAATCTTACTTGCTTCCCAGATAGCTATAGTCATCAAATATTCAAATGAAATGAAGATGGAAGTCATCAGAAACCATCACCGGAGATTCAGACATGTCGCCAATAGCATGGAAATGTCGCCATATACAGTGAGAAAGACACTGAAAGAGCTAGGCTATCAAAGAAGTGTTGTAATAACGAAGCCTTTGATTTCAGAGGTTAATAGGTTATGGACAGGGCAGGAGAATTTCAGAGCAAAGATTATGAATTTTGGCAGTCTGTAATTTGGTCAGACGAAAGTAAATTCTACCAATATTTGAATTCAAGGTTTATGTTTGGAGAAATCAGAATGAGACTTGGAACACTGAATGTTT
Source organism: Acanthosepion esculentum (assembly GCA_964036315.1). Taxonomy (NCBI): domain Eukaryota; kingdom Metazoa; phylum Mollusca; class Cephalopoda; order Sepiida; family Sepiidae; genus Acanthosepion; species Acanthosepion esculentum. The sequence continues at coordinate 106,423,499 of OZ038477.1, forward strand.
GCAGAGGACCGTGAAACATGGACGGATTGGACTGATGATGTGGGCGTTGTCTGGTTTGGATGGAAATCTGAGCTGATTCTTGTTGACGAGCGGTAGAATGGTCCAAAATATTCTCAAATATTAGAGAAATGAATACTCCCACTATTTGAAACCAATCAGATTGACAAGAATGTCTACCTTTTTTCAAGAAGATGGAGTGGCATGTCATACGAGCAAAGTAGCAAAGGCCTGGAAGGAATCGCAAGAAATCAAGTCACTGCAACGGGTAGCCCAAAGTCCTGACAGGAATCTAGCAGAACACATTTGAGAACGCCTTAATCGAAGACTTCGAGAGCGTGCAACCAAAATCACGTCAGTGGCAACCCTTAGTGAAGCATTACTAAAGGAGGGGCAAAACATAAATCAGACGATTGTTGACAACTTGAACAAATCCACGAGAAATCAAATACAAGCACTGAAACTAGCAAATTGAGGACCTACTCCATACTAGTTCCAAATACTTTTTATTTATGTTGAGTTGGGTTTACGTAATTAAATTTTGAAATTGGATTTAGTTTATTTCTGGATAAAATTTTTCTTAGGCCACTGTGCATGTGTCTTGGTTGTAAGTATAGCGTACTGAGTTAGCCAAATACAGTTTTATATTGTGCAACAAAGAAATGAGTACTAAAGTGTTACGTAATATCAGTCTAGCTTTTAAGACAGTGAATGCTGGACAATATCCTGACTGATGAAGAATAGAATTGAAGCAACAGAAACGTGCTTCTATAGGAGGATGCTGAGAATACCATGAACCTATCATATGAGAAACAACGAAGTTTTAGAAAAAATGAAAATAAGGACTAACACTTAACATCGGGAATAGACAGTTCAAATTTCTAGGATATATAATGAGGAAAACAGGCTTGGAAAATTTGATACACACAAGAAAGTTTAAAAGACAAATCAACGGAGGATAGCGACGCATAACCTATTTACAGAGTTTGCATAAATGGATGTCTGAAGAAGATTTAGGAGAGACAACAAAAAGATAACAAGTATCAAGTGCTACAAAAAGCAGAAAACTGTGGTGAGCCATGATCACCTTCTCCCTGAAGGGGCCCGGCACATAAAAAAAATATTTTAATATGTTTCCGCTTACGGCTAAACTTTTTTCAGCACGGTGGAGTAGTGGATAGCGGCTCAGGCTCAAGAATCGGAGAGCCGATTTCGAATCGTAATAAATTGTGAATCTATTGCATTCACTTACGTGCAAATACCATTGGGAATGGTATGTATCCACTTCATCTCCCCCAGCTATGGGTAAATAGCAGGACAGGCCGGGTTCTATAGACTTGGATAGCAACTGGTCTAGAGCAGAAAGAAATGGCAGCCTACTGCTGGAAAAAAAAACTGCCTCCTCAGTCATGTATCGAAAGATACATGATCAACTAAGCGTGTATCACGCATCACACTGATTGACGATATTGAAGTGACAGTAAATATGCGATATGAAACAATTAACATGTTTCGTCCTTTACTTATGCGTTAGTCACATCTAATTTCTGAAAATCGATAATTCTTTGGTGTTTTTACAAACCCCAATACAAAAATGCGTATGGTGTTACAATTCTGTAGGATAGTGTTGTAATGCTGAAGATATAACATAATAGACTATCTCCGTTAGAATATATATATTAAAACAAAACCTGAACACAGCATGTTTCGATTATTAGAAAGATATAACATTAGCTAAACTAATAATTACAAGACTGAAAGTACAACGCGCGCGCACACACACACACACACACACACACACATATATATATATATATATATATATATATATATATATATATATATATATATATGAAGAAATATAGCCTGACGATTGCATCTAGCATGAAACAGACTGTCGCCTCTAAGTGTTTGACACGGATAATCAAAACAAAATAACTGAATTTTAAGATCAGCGTTCTGTTTTATTAGCGGCTCCCATAATGTGTGAATTTTTATGTAAGTCCTAGAATGTAATTCCTCGTAGACTAACATATGCCCTGATTTAGGTTTCAGTTCAGAATTCCCTGTTGGTTACCAGATCGATCGACACCTGAGGAAGCCGGGAGAGAAGGCAGCAAGTCGACAGAGAGTTGTGATAGCAACAACAAAGTTTAGTAGAAGAGTACGGATAGAAATAGTGTAGATATAGATAACGCATCATCCCAGAAATTCAGAAAAAAATATTAGCTTTTTTGTTTTCATTTTGTTATCATGTTTCTGTGTATCCGTTTCTGTCGTCTTATTTTCGGGAGTGAGTCCATAAAAGAATTACCTCCTGTGTTTCTGCTTTTCATTCTTCGCTTTGCAATTTACGAATATGTTTTTAATAATAAAGAACAGTGAGTATACAGTATAGTGTTTCCCTTTTTCAATGAATGCAATAAAGAAAGAAAAGTCGGTAAACGATGATCTCTTCGTAATAACATGAAATATGAACCGGATCAAATGCACGATATCATTGCACGAGTAAACGTTACACATCTCGTTGATAAAATTTAATTACGGATGAGGAGATACTTTCCTTCTCAGATCAACGTAGATATAACGAATGAAAAATGCATATTTAAAAGATACGGTATATACTGAGTAGTTAACAGGAAACATTCCTGAATCAACACTAACGCAAACTTGTGTTCGGGTAATTTTCAGTAACAAAGTATAAACACTATGCTGGAAACTTCATAATGTTACTTTACTTTTTTTTAATTATTTCCTTCTGGGTTAATCCCTAAATTGACAGAATTGGTGTGTATGATTTCAGTAATTACAAACCTGGACAGATATGATAATTGATAACATTTTAATATGCAAACATTATTAATAAAGTCAGTTGAAATATAATATATAATATATATAATAATTTATTTATAAAAAATAACTTTATATAACACGCCAATAATAAATTATATCAAACTAATCACTGTGGACATTTATTAAAAAACGTGCTTAAAACAGAAGTAGTCTGATGACGACTTCTGAAATTATTCTTTGCAACAGAATTTATATTTTCACCCTGATTTAAAATTCGTAAATATTCTCTTTTAGGCATATGTTATTGAATAAATTACAGATATTATGGCTTCTAATTTTTAACAAAATTCGTTCATAGGATGAGAGAAATATGCTAGAACTGTTTAAATTCCTTTTGTTTCCATTTCTAGAATCAATTATGAATACTGCAGTAATGTTCTGAAATGCCTATAAAAGAACAATTATTCACTGTTATAGCCAGCATGAACATAACATTATAACATAGAGGAAAAAATTCCATAATGGATACATTTTCACGTTTTAATTAACGATCAGCACATTGTCAACCGTTTGCATTTAAAAGCAAAATGAAAAATTAAGGTATTGGATATCAAAGCACATATTTGTATAAATACTTGTTCCCCTGAACAACATACAGTTTTGTACTACTTGCACCACTGAAGATTTGGGAAATGAAAATGAAAGAAATTTAAACAGTTATAGCACATTTCTCTCATCCATTAATATCAATACACGGAAGGTTATTCGTGAGTATGAAAGGATTTTGCTAAAAATTACAAGACATAATTTCTGTAATTTATTCAATCAGACATGCATAGAAGTAAATTTGCTGCCATAATAAACAAACGTTGAATTATAAATATATATATTGATAGATTTTTGTTAGAGAGTAGACTTCCTGATGTCATACGCCTGGAGGGTGCCTGAAAATCATACCATGTGTTGAATCAAGCCTTGTGAGTGAAATTGGGTAGGCGAAAAGCTGTACAAGCATGAAGTCGCAAGTCAGCGTGACCGAGGGTTTGGATTTGTTCGGATTTTTCATCACGTTCGATAACACGCTCTCTCCCAGAAACTATAACAAAATTTTGGTCAGTATAGTTGAACAAATACAAAATGTGCCGGACCAAGCGTCCGCAATGGGGATTAGCTACCCCTCTCAATAACAAAGATCGTCAAATACGAGTGATTAGCATTTATATATATATATATATATATATATATATATATATATATATATATATATATAAATATATAAATGCTGATCACTCGTATTTATATATATATATATATATATATATATATATATATATATATATATATATATATACGTAATGAAAATCTTGTAATCCGTATTGATAATACCAAGGAGGATGAAATCAGGAGAGCTCAATATTAAATCCGAGCGATTATTTTAAATTCATTTTTTTTATCCATGGTATTGAGGTCTGATGAGCCAGTGAAAAAGAAACCCCCTTGGGAAAGAAACCAGGGACACTTGAATTTAACTGTTTTCTATAAATTAAATCAAATATAAATATATAAATATATATATATATATGTGTGTGTGCGTGTGTGTGTGTGTGTGTATATATATCTATATATATATATATACATATAGATATATACACACGCAGATCGATATATATATATATATATATATATATATATATATATATATATATATATATATATATATATATATATATATATATATATATATATACGCAGATCGATACACATACATACATACATACATACATGTATAAGAATAGCAAATAATGTGTTTCGAAAATAAGACCAAATAAAAATAAACAGATCGATCAGGCTAATTTTGCAATGAATTTTCCCAAAGAGTAGATGATTTACGCGAATACTTACGATTTAATCAATTTTACTTTTTTTAAATTAAATCTCTTTCTTATTATACACAGCCTCAACCAGGCATATATATATATATATATATATATATATATATATATATATATATTTAAAATTTTACTTTTTTTATTTATTCGACAGATTCTGATCAATGTAAAAATTATTTTTAGTGGATAATCAGTAATTTTTATTTACTTTCGTCTACCGACCCGAATGTTCACAAAATACTAGAGAAGAACAATTTGCACTATCCGGCAGGCATTAAATCCGGAGTCTGCTGTTAAGACCGGCAGGACTTAACCAACTTCGCCACAAAAAGATGTCGGTCAGGAAAGGCCTAATTTACCACCCTCAAGCGAAATATTTTCCATCCAAACGTAAACCAAGTGAAACTTATAATGGATTTTTAATTAATTAACTACTCAAATCCCAGTAACGTTTAAAATTATACATATATATATATATATATATATAGATTGACTTTAAAATTGTGATATATTATTACAAAAATAAACATAACGCATGAGAACCTGATACGATAAAAATGTAGAAACCGATATAGCGACAAATGAAAAATGCTCTTTGATATCATCTTATGAAAATTTCGTAGTCAATGGACAATTAATAGTTCCAAATACACTGGAAACCAGGACAGCTATTAGAATTTGCAAAACAAAAATAAACGATAAAGAAAGAAATCCTTAACAAAGAACTTGTATTTTATACTAATTTTATATCAAGTTAAAATTTATACCCAAATACATCAAACAAGCATATTTATACTTTTGTTTCATAAGCAATAGTACCATCTAAAATAATTGGTTATTTATCCACAAACCATTTATTATTATCCACAAACATTTGTCTTTTGTGAATTATTATCTAAGAAACGTTTATATGTACGGAGTTAGTGCAAGAAAATTCCCTAAAATAAATTAATAATGTTTTCATCTTTGTCATATTCGGTGGAAATCCTCCTCCTGACTTAATAGAAAACGACATTTTTCTCAGGGCGTTTTTAATAAAATTATAGGAAAATAGCCTGACTCTTGACATGTCATTCTATTTTAGTTTGCAAATTTAATAGCATCTCTCGAATCCATATAATTTAATAATGCATGAGAAAGGAAATATTATTTATACTTGTCAAATATGTTTACGGGCTAATCAGCTGGCCACTTCGTTGTCGTGTAATGATTGGCAAACTCAGCTCGTCAAATCCATTTACGTCTGTAGTTAGTTTGATCCTCACTGTGTGTTCCATTTTGCCAATGTTCTGCTGCATATAAGCATCGTTTTATAAATAACTATATTTAGGAAATTCATACTCATTTTAAGATAATTCCTTTGTAATTTACATAAAAGATGCCCGATTCTTTGGAAAAAGATATATTTTTCTTTGTATACACCATTCTAAGTATTTAATGACGTTTTCCGAGATAAATAGTGTATGTTCTCATATGGTCCGATTTAAGGAATTCTTAAGACAAATATGTTATCACCTGAGCCTCATATTATGGTAAGTTGGTTTAATATTGTTTCTGGTTGAATAGATATGTGACAAGATTTTATGAACTTTATTGTAATTTGTCCTTTAGGCATTATTTTCAGTCTAAACCGAAATTCTTTTTTCATAGAAAAATACAACGGATATCAAAGTGTATTGAAGCAAGGGAGATATACGTCATAGATTTAAAATTTAAAGTGGGACATTTGGATGTGAGTGATGACATATTGACTGAGACGTCAGTGGCAGCCCAGTGACTTGAATGACATCATAATAATTGAAGAGTGCTACCTTGGAGATGAGTAAAAGTAATATGAATGAGAGAATTTTGGAATCAATAATGTTTCACTTTAGTTTCTTTCGTTCTTATGTATATTTTAAATGTCTATTCTAATGACTAAATACATCACGTCATACTGTGATTAATGTACAAATTTAGGGTCAGACGTATTTCCCTAAATTATGTTTAATTAAAATTTATTCTTTCTTTTCTATCATTATGACAATTCCCTAATATTATTTGAAAGAATAGAATGGAGAATTGTAATTTCAACCGACGTATCTATTTTAAGACGTAATCCATCAAGACGATGCTATAATCTCCAGAATATTTATTAATCAGACGGAGTACAATCTGGAGAATAAGAAGTGTATGGGAATGTTCCAAGACGATGTCATCAATTTTTCTCCGCTGTGATCTTTACTGTCTGGGGTTGTACATTATAATGATGGAAGAGCACACCTTTGGTATTGATCAGACTTGGCCTCCTTTCATTCAAAACAATGTTTCAATTCACTAAACGCTGACAATAGATGTCTGATATAATTGTAACATTTTCTGACCAACCCAATAGCAACCAAACCAACACATTTTCTTCAAACACCAAACAAAAATGTGTTTGAATTGAAGTCATTTTTGAGTTGTATCATAAATTGTTCTCCATTTGACCATAGTCAACAAACTATTATATTCTTATAAAATATCCATTTATTCTTCAGCGGCCTGAAAACTAACCAATAATGATGAGATGTGTCCAGGAGAGTTCAGCAAAATGTAGGTCCCCACATTTGCTTTTGGGGTGGCTTCTGTCAAATTACGCGGAGCCCAATTTTCATGTATTGGCACTGTTCTACGTAGATGCATATGATGACCAAACCTCAAATGGCTTCAGTTCTGTTTTTAAGCGAATAATTGAAATATAACAAGAATGTTTCTATAGCTATTAGACAAGTGTTACTTTAAGTGGATGACTTGTTAGAGGCACATTTCTGAAATTTTAAACAACTATTAGACATTTTTCAAACCGTCTTCCGCAATGTCTTTCGTTTACAGAATCATTTCCATAAACAAATAAATATGTGTTTCCTTCTCTGCCATTATCGTGTAAGGGAAATCTATATATCATATGACTTTAATGCCAGGAGAATACCTCAATTCTGTATATAATTAAGTGTCGCTCAGGAATCATCGATCGAAGAAGACTTTATGTGTTGACCCCAAAATCTACAGAGTTCACTGAAAGAGATACTCAGCCTAAATAAAAGGATAGCTTTGTACTTGGAGTAAACCGTTAGAAACTAAGCGTTGTACGCGGTATCACCCCAGAATGTTAAAATATCTGGGGGCCTCGTGGATCTATTTTGTTCCCTAAAAGCCGAAATATCCAGAAGCGAAACTCATTTGATGCCGGTTTGTTTAGAAGCATAAAAAGAAACGGACACAACATGTTCATATGACATATACATAGGAAAGAAAACCCAAGGATAAGGGCTACGACGTGAAGGACATAATTCCTGGCACCCTTGCAAGAAGAATATCTAAATTTGACGAAATGCCCGAATATATATAACCATTAAACTGACGAAGTTCAAACGTAAAGGAACAATTCTTACGTATGAAAAATGAATTCCCAAATGTTAAGTAACAAATAAAACTGTCTACACAACTAATAAGCACCATTTCAGGAGATCTTTTCATCTCCTGAAATGGTGCTTATTTAATATAGCACGCTTATTGTTATTTATATACTTTTTCAGACGTGATAAATTTCATCCTAGAAATAGTTCAAAATCGATTATTTCAAATGGCACTTGTACGTGGTACAAAAATGTGTTATGTATCTTGTCAGAATTCGCAACATATATAGCAGAAGCATCTGGCAAATATGGCCGGAATATTCAATGCAAGGACGGATGGTAGACTAGCGTAGAAAGAATCGTTCAATATCAGTACAATGAAAAAGACAGAGAATGCATAATACATTTTTCTACCGGACTTTAACATCAGCCATGCTGACTGAGAATGAAAATGGTTCTTCCTGATGACGAAAAGTGATCAGTTTCTTTTTGGAGGGGTAAAAGTTTACAACATATTTATTGCTACATTTACCAAAATAGTGATGGTCAGTTTTGAGATCAGTTGTCAGTTTAACTTTATTCAGCATTACGGACTTAACATTAATGCAAGAGTAATTAATTGTGTCATCAATATAGATACAGAGTCGGGAACTAATGAGACCGGGAATGTTCTTGATGGTGATAAGATACGAAGTACATCCGAAGATAGAGGCTTGTGGAACAACTGCATTAATGCGAAAAAAAAAATTAGAATATTGCCGTTTAGGACGATTTTAATTACGCGAAGCGTCAAGAAAGATCGAAAAATATACTTCTTCTAAGAAGGAAATATGATTCTTCTTACGTGTCCCTCCAACAAGCGCTAGATCATTGCTTTGAGCAACTTCCTTAGCTCTGCATCTCTTATATAATGTTCTATCTTTTCATAACTTACAGATTTCCTGCGCTATCGTCCATATAAACAAGCCTGTGATTTACGTTATTTCCTTATCCCTTTTGTCTCGCTTGTTTTTAAAAAGACTAATGAGTGCATATATACATATATATATATATATATATATATATATATATATATATATATATATATATATATATATATTCCTATGCATATAATATTTTTCTGTTTCTATGCGACGTGTCCCTTCAGAGCGAGTGTGTTCAGGTCTCCCTACAGCTTCCTATCCATAAAGCTCTTAGTAAGGTTTGTCTTTTTACAAGTTTGTTCGGTAAGATACTTGCTGTTTCCCTTTGTCCTTATTATATTTAAATAGCAGGCTTCGCGCAGTAAGATATATTCACTACTTGAAATCTTTGAAACAAAAATTTTAAATGAACATTTTGTTCAAACATTGGCTTGTTATAGTTAAGAAAAGTTTTACAAATAGATGCCAACTTGCTGAAGTTCAATTCAAATGCAAATTTCAAAGACTTTTCTGCACTATATAAGACGATATTCCGAAACAGAACTATTTTGATATGAATATCGAAACAATCCTCAAATAAAAGAACACTGATGAAGGATACTTAATTAATGAAATAAAGGTTGTTTTTTTTTAATACATATGCAAATCAAACCTAAATGAATAAAATAGTGTTGTTTTTATCTCAGAATTCCTGGGAGAATTGTACTCCAATTTCGCATTTATTTGTATAGATTCCATAATATTTATTATTTTACTTAAGCTATTATATTTCTCTAATTCGTTGAATTTATAACTAATTCTAATTTCTGTTTTCCCATCTTCACACTATATTAATTTTATCTTATAAATTGTCCCCTGTTCTGTTACCCAGGAAATAATAATAATAATTGCTTGTACGGAAAATAAGCATCTACCTACATAAAATTGTCTTTAAATTAAGTGGCAGCAGAAGAATTATCGTTGAACTTTTAAAAGGTAAGTCTAGACATTAATTCAATTCTTAAATGCAGCGATCAATTTTGATTTCTTCTGTAGTATATTGATGCCTATCGCATCGACTCCTCCCTAGTTATTGAATGATGGCCAAACCAAGTGTCATCCGCAGGAGCTAGCTCTTAAGCTGGGTTAAAATTTTATTTATCTTAAAATTTTAAGATAGCTGCAGTTTTTGATACAAAAGGAACGTAGGATTTATTCCCCTTGAAGCATGAAAGCAAAGACAATGGTTAGTATAATATATTAATATATATTTTTAACCTCGAATAATCAGGCAATCTGTCCTAAAGAAAATCGTTTCCAGCGCCTAAATTTCTTAGGGCTTTTGAATGAACTATGTATCACTGAAATCGGACCAGTGGGAGCGGGGGATTTGCTTGGGCACACAATAGAACAAACACAAAAACATACACTGTAATTTATATCTAAGATTATTGTCCTATGATTGTCGAATTCTCAAAGCCCTCTTTCGTCTCACTCGGCTCGTGAAATTCCGTATTTGATTGTAAATATATACGTTAAGGAATAAATCCACAAGAATTATTTAAATATTTATAGGTCTTCTTTTGAGAATTAATAACATCATTACCTTTGAGAATTTTCTCGTATGAATTCTTAATGCGTTCAGATGAATGGACATTGGAAATTCCTTTAACAGTAATTTATTTATGAAATCGTCGTAGCTTGTATCTTTCGTCTCGAAAAGAAAATTAGTAAATGACCGTGGAATAATTGGGATTGCTCATCCACGCCCATATTGTGAAAGATCTCTGTAGAAGTGATTTGAAGCGTTACATTGTGTTCCCCATATTATATTGACTTTTTCTTCCTTCTATCTTTCCGGAAACATTGGACAACTAGAATAAATGTCCATGCTTCGTTAGTTGTAACCTAAGATTCGGTATTTCGGATCATTAAAATATTCTATAAAATGCGCATTTCATTCTGCAACTTGATAACAATTTGACGTAACTTGCGAAACATATAATTGCAATACAAAATGCAAAATTACTCATACACATATTTTATACATTATTGTTCTTAATAAGAACACATATTTGTTATACCATACGATACTGTTATATGCCGTGCTAATAGGAATATGGAATGGACAAACCTGGTCGATAAATAGTAACAGGTTTATTTTAGAAACCAATACAACAAGCAAGGAAGTTATAGTTATGCGCACGGTCGTAGGCAAGTCAATACATTTGTGTGCGGGCTGCTATCGGAAGGCCGCTAGTCTCGCAGATCCCAGCTCAACTCTGCGGTCCGCTGTCGTAACGGATACATACAGGACGTTACCACCTATAGTGCCGCCACTCATGGGGTGGCATGTTATTCCATTACATCAGATACAAAAGCGTTTAATAATGTCCCTCAAAAATGTTGTTGCTGCTAAGTAAGCTTGATCTATATGGAAATGAGATTGGAATAATATGGGACTTACACTGGCAGGAAACCGCCTGCATACGTTTAGAATATGAATTCAGTAAATACAGAAATATAGAAGGGTATAAAACAAATTTGTCTCTTCTCACTAGACCTATTCTACCTTTTCAGTTCACCAATTCTGAAAGAAACGGAAGTAATACCAGTATCCATTATTGCCGACCTCAGTGTTAACTTAGATATACAAATGATACAGTTTTGATAGCAGACACGGAAAAGAAACTACACAAACTCCTGCAGAAGATAGTCAACAAGAACGATATTGAACAACAATTGTAAGGAAACAGAATACATGTTTGTCAAGGAAAAGAAACAACTAAACGATTATGAATTGGAGATACCAAAATTAATCAAGTAATGAATTTGAATAGCTAGGAAATGTTTTTAAACATATGACAGAAAATTGGATATCGAATTGAGGAACACTGGCCTAGTAAAGTTGCCTTTTAAAAACTAAGCAAAGTATTAAGAAACAGGAACATTTTCTGATGAGCAAAAGGCACCGTTCTGTAACATAGGTTCCCCTATATGGGACTGAGTTCTGGACGATCTTATAAAAAATGAAGAATAATATTTAGGCAAATCTCCTTCTACAAAAGGATGCTGGGAGTACCATAAATCTATCCGTGAGCAACAATGCTCGTTGTAAAGAAATGGAAAACAAAAATGGTTTAATGTAGCATAGTAAAGAGACAACTTATCTAGGGTACATAATGCGGAAAAAGAGCTAGAAAATTTGAGACCCACAGGGCATTCCGAAGGCAAGAGCCATGAAAACAACGATAATGTGCTTTAGTATGTGTATGAGAGAGTGACTATTAACATAAGGAATGTTCGTGTATATTTCCCCTGGTGTAAAGAATGTGTTTCCCAGTTATGGTCAACTGTTCAGTGAAGAGAGCTGCTTCTGCCTTCCTGCAATTGATACTCGTTTTGTGGGTGTGATGAACATTACTGGAGAAACAACTTACGTTGTTTATTCGTCCCAAGTCCCCAGTCCATCGACTAAGCGTCATGGTTTGTTGGCATCTACAAATCGCGTTCAGCTTTGATACTTGCAGACGGAACAGACCCATGTACGTCGAGAACATCACCCAACGCTTTTTGTTAAGACTTCCGATACAAGAAGAAGCTTGAAGCAACTTCTCGTTCTGCAGAAGTATGCTGAGAGTACCATGTACTGAACATGTAAGTAGCAACTTTAGGGGTTTTAATGAAAAAAGAAAGTAAAGGGACACTTTTATGTATTATTACAAAGAGACGGCTGAAATTTCTAGCGTACATAATGAGGAAAGAGGCCTTTGAAAATTTGACATTCACAGAGTATATTGAAGACATATTGAAAGCTGGAAGCAGCGCATAACTTAGCTATAAACTTGCGTAAATGGTTTGTAGAACACTGATTAGAATAGATAGCGGCAAACTTTACAAAGATCAGCAAAGGACAAGAAACCGTACAGAGCCATGCTTATCAACGTTCTTAAAAGACAAGCAAAACAGAAGAAGAAACGCTGAGAGGTTTATGAATTGAATATATGAGCAACGACGAAGTTGCAGAATGATATATTTTGTTATCATTTAAGAACAGTATATGTTCAGAACTTGGGAGTTATGGCGCTTCACACTTTTCTATCTGTAAATCTTATCAATCTATCACTTTTTAATGTTTTTCTCATTCCCTGATCAAACATACATTTAAATAAGCTAACTATATACGTTATCGGTGTTTCGTTCTCTCCTTTCAGTATGTCTTGTGGGTTGAATATTTTCCAAGCAATCTTTCGTCAAATTTGTCTTTCTGTTTCTAAAAGAAGTGTGCATGTGTTTTTGTTCGTTTTCTTTATAATGTCATCACTTACTACGTTCATGTTTTTCTCTGCAATTTATCTGAAGAACATCTCCGTTACCTCGAATCTCCTCTTCACCTCTGAATAAATTTCCCAGAATTAACTACCATAAAGAACAATTGATATTACATAATATTTCCTAATATTTCAGTACTATTTTATTTATTTATAATGATCTTTTCTATTTCTTTAAAATTTCATTATCTTTTGCTAGGCATCATTCACCATTCCCTGCGCCTTCAGATTTGGGTGTTGCACACTTCCGTAACCGCCCACGTGATGTTCGTGTGAATCGAGATGTTGTGCTCGATGTTCAACTATTTCACTGACAAGCACGATGACGTATATTTCCCTTTTGAGTATGTATAAGGCATGAAAGGATGATACCTGGCTGATACATTTAGCCAATCTACAACTATTACTATGTAGCATGAACAGGTGTAGGAGTTATCAGGATGCGCTAGTCATGTGATGCATAGCGATTCAGAATGTGAAATCGGAGAGACGAGGTCGAATTCCAGTCACATTTCTTACATTCACATTCCCGCGGATACCCCTCCTTCCAGATAGGTGTTAATTCGTAGGAATTCTATCTGAAACAAATAATTTTTATTCTCAAAATGAATTGTTAATCCAATATTCACTGGAAAACCAAAAAATAACTATTCTTATAATGCAAAATATATTTTCTCTTTAAATAAAGCACAGAGGGTTGATAAACCGTAAAAAAAAACAATTCAATCAATCAATGCGTGAGGAGTGTAATTATATGAGTGTACTCGTCATCTGTAAGATTGCACGCATTAAGAATGTCGGCTAGTGTTAATGCCCGGGAATTATAAACAGTTTATTAATATGGAGCCTGAAACATGAAAGTTTAATGTTGCGAAAATTGAAATACGTATTTAGGTTAAAGCGATTTAGTTTTCTATCTGTGTGTGTGTGTACACTCCTACATATGAGCAGTTATCTCTTTCATTAAATCTGAACTTATGAATGGATGTGCACTTTCGGACTAATATTTCATTTTTATTATTAATATTTTAATTAAACCTAATCAGTAATTTAGTATTTGCCGCTTCGGATTTCTGTGGTATTCAGTACAGTATTTGATTTTCATTTTAAGAAACATTTAATTAATAAAGACTTGCAGTACACAGTAGTACACATCACACTCATTCCTTTAGTTTCTCATTTGCACAGCGACTTCCGAGATTCAGTTATTTTTAATAATCAAATGACTTTTTATCTCAATGGACTTTGCCTGTAAGAAAAGAAGTATTATAAGATTTGCATTAATTTTTATATTTGATTTGATTTGCCTAATACGATTGGTATTAAAAAATGACCAAATATGAAAATATCCATTGTTTACATGCGGACTATTTTCCTGATACTTATTGTTCTTATTGCAGCATTTCGTCTGATGTGCTCTCTGGTCTTCATCAGGTTTATGTCGAACCGGGTAACCTACATAGAATTTCGAACTAAAACCTTAGTTTAATTTACCCCGGTAGTTTTTCATGGTTCCAATGTCCTTTTCTAGGGATATCTCAGTGGTTTTTTATTTTAGTACTGCTCAGTTATTGCTCGCTCCGTTTCCACTATACACTGCCCGGCGTTTGAACAGTTAGTGCCACCAAACGCACAAACCCACTCTTAAAACCCCGAAGACCACGACCAAAACGTTGTGATAGCTACAACGGATGTAAATAATGTAAATAAGAAAAGGCAATTTTATTTAACTGCCATCTTGACATACCTCATATATACATATATATATATATATATATATATATATATATATATATATATATATATATATATATATATATATATATTTCTAAATCAACAAATTGAGCTTAATCTTCCTTATCTAAGTCTTGACAGAATCTTCCATCGATAATCCTTAACATAATGTCAGTTGACGATAGCCATAATGCTTGATTGGAAGAAATATTTCCAAGGTGAGATGATTTCTAGATGTTCTAATCAACTGAATATTGTTTAATCATATCACCCAAATATTCAGTTGATTAGAACATCTAGAAATCATCTAACCTTGGAAATATTTCTTCCAATCAAGCATTATGGCTATCGTCAACTGACATTATGTTAAGGATTATCGATGGAAGATTCTGTCAAGCCTTAGATAAGAAAGATTAAGCTCAATTTGTTGATTTAGAAATCACGAAGGCGTTTGAAATTGTATGATATTTTTGGCCGATTTTGTTTATTTGATTCAATATATCTTATCAAATCGCCAAATGAAAGTTGTCATTAACAGTCGCTCTTCTAAAGCTGTTTATATTAATACTAGTGTCCCCCACAGGGTCCATCACTGAACATAATTTGTTCCTAATTTTCATCAACGACGTTCCCAATGTCCTCAATTCTAGACTCTCTATCTATGCTGGTGTCACAAATATTTAATCCTGTCTCAGAGGTAAGACTGATAGATTCGATAAGTTCAAATTGGCTGCTGGTCTAAAACTGACATTATTAAACTTGACACTTTTGAAATGAAACTGATCTCTTTTAATCTTCTTCCAGAATATATTTCCTTCCATTAGAGGAGGCTAACCTCCAGGAGAGTAAGTCATTACGCCTTTTCCGTCAAACGTTTTCCACTGAGAAAGACTCTATCGAATATTGTTCGACCTGTTGCTTTGCTGTGTTGTCCCAGGCAATTTCTTCCTTGAATCTATCTTTTACTTTTGTGTAAGTTCAATATTTATCTGTGCATTGAATATCGCTGTCACATCTGATTTTGTGCTTCTGCTGTGCATCTAGATATCCCTGAAAATATTCAATGAAGAATCTGCAACGTTATCGGCTTTCACTTAGTATCTCATCTTCAGTCTATTTCTCACCCTCGTAACGTTACTTCCTTATATATCTACTATACATATTTCCGTGGCAGTTCTCCGGATTAATTTTCCACTATGGTAACTTAACTTCATGAATTTAACTACAGCACTGGATTGGCAGCTATGTCTCATGCTTCTACTGCTGAAATTACTACATAAACGATCTAAATTACTACATTTAACCATGTAAATGACTACTCTGCTGAGATTTTCTTCCCTCTCATATCGCGCTTGTAGAACTCGCTTTTGCCTTCTTGTTAACAAACTACTTCAAAAATTAACGCGGAGCTTTAAGCATCATATTCTGTCTTGAAACATTTATTTTCCTATCACGACAATGTTTTTGTCTAGGATTTATTCATTCTCAGTAAATCCTCGTGTTGTAGCGGTTTTATCGCCTACCTTAAGGTGGAATGATGAAACAAATAAAAACTTAGAGATTAAAAACTCATTTTGACAATGATCTTTCTTTTAACCAATTTTCATTGAATGTAAGAGACAAGGAAAAGCCTATATATCTTGCTTCGAACCTGTTCTTCATCTTTGTGTATATCGTCCACCATTCACTGCATTATAGGAATACATATAATATGTAACAGTTAAATTTGAAATAGGATTTATCAAACGAATATTTCACAAAGATTGTGTCTTTCATGTTGTCTCACTATGTCTGTGAGGAATAGTATATTTAATTTGGATTGTGCACTTATTACTTATCTGCCTATCGCCTGTAAAATTTGAGAACTACACGAACATCAATAAACATCCCCGGAATTACCCGAACAACAGCAGAATTTGAATACGAAACGCTGAGACAATGTCATTATAATATAAAATATACTATATCACATTTTATTATTCAAGTCGACGGTACCCCAGTAAAAATTACCATTTGCGGATATGCTTATATTTCTTTATGTAATATATCGTGGAGGATTCAGCTTATATAACGTCAGAATAAATACTGGTGAATAAATGTTACTTGGTAAGAAGAAAAATCTAAGATGAGAGCACCTTCTTCTATGTGTTGTATCCCTTCTTGACGTGGAAAATTAAGACCCTCCACAACATCCTATCCCTTGTAACATAAGAATGATTTCCCACATTCTTCATCTGGCCCATTTGCATTAATTATGTAATGTTGCTCTCTACTTTATGGTCATAATAACGACGTTTCGTTCGATGTACGCTCCAGCCTTCTTCAGGTGATATTACCTGGAATTTAATTTAGTTAGATTGTATATTATTCTAATTCCACTAGCCATAACTTTCAATATATCAGTTTCAGTTATTTCCAACTCTTAACTCAAAGCTTCACATTTGTATTGCCTCTGCTGTGATCAGGTATTGAACTAACAGATCTTTGGGTCAAGTCATTTTCGATGACCCAACCGACGCTTTTATCCACTGTGATAGGTTCGAAATTCCAATAATATCATCTGGAGAAGGCCAGAGCGTATAACAGCCGAAACGTGAATATGGCCGTAAAGATGAGGACACTAGTTCAAAACAAGTAAATAGTTAAAATACTTCATCTCAGATATATAGACAGATACTGATGATTAGTTACCATTACATTGTATGGATGAGCGGTAAATAAAACTAGAAACTGTAATTCTATTTAGAATTTATTTAACTGCGTGTTTTCCGAAATAAAATGAGTTTTGAGTCAAATGCTAGTTACGACGAAACGATCAAACATGAAATTGAATTCCATGTTATAAATTCATTATGAATCAAGTTTAACTATATATATATATATAAAAACTTAAATTTCACCGTTTCAATGCTTACAATATTCTTAGATCCGCTTTTATCTATCTATCTATCTATCTATCTATCTATCTATCTATCTATCTATCTATCTATCTATCTATCTATCTTCATCTCCTTCTCTCTAGCACGTTTTCATAACGACAATAGTGACAGTCGAAGTAACTGTATAAAAATGGACTCTTCAAGTAATCACATATACATCCACACACACATACACATATGTTTGTGTGTGCATGTGTCTGTAATAACGTTCTGTGTGTGACGATAGACTCCATCAGTCAGCAGGTTTTTTAATCGGGAGAAAAAACCTCGTAGTTGCTGTTGTTTCCTGGCCTAATCTGAGCCGGTGTAGCTGCACCTGTTAGGGTTCCACGTATGGGCAAATAATTAACTCCTAACCTGCGGTCCAATATTTCTGAAAATGTAGAAGTACATTTTTAGAGTAATGATGCCAGCAATACATTTTCATTAAAAAATAATACCAACACTATCTTTTTGTAAATAAATAAGTATATTAAATAAATAAGTATATTAAATAAATAAGTATATTAAATGAGTATATAAATAAATAAGTATGTAAATAAATAAGTATATAAATAAATATGTAAATAATAAATAGGTATATAAATAAGTATGTAAATAATAAATGAATAAATAAGTATGTAAATAATAAATAAATAAATAAGTATGTAAATGATAAATAAGAATGTAAATGATAAATAAGTATATAAATAAATATGTAAAAAATAAGTTTATAAATAAGTATGTAAATAAATAAGTATATCAATAAATTAGATTGTAAATAATAAATAACTATATAAATAATTATGTAAATAACAAATAAGTATATAAATAAATAAGTATGTAAATAAATAAGTATATTAAATAAGTATATAAATATTATATTTCTTTGAAAGAATATTTTTATTAATTAAATAAGTATATAAATATTATATTTCTTGGAAAGAATATTTTTTGAAATAGCTAATGGTCTCAAGAAAAATGAATTTCAGCATTAAATGAGAGAAAAGGAGTTGATATACCGTTAAACAATGAAAACCTGAAAGGAAAACAAGTGTCTCTTCTATCGATATATTCATAGACAAGATTTCCCAATATTGGAAATATAATGTTTGCAAATATAGCCAAATTGGGCATATGTATGGAGTTGTGTTGTCCAACCCCTTAATCTAACAGTCCATAAATATACAGAACTGACGTCCGAAACAGCGAAACTAAAGTTTAATACCTAAAACCGCTACCTAGCAAATACAACAACGGACAAAACACAACTAACAATTACTACGGTTGACTAACTCAAATTAAAGAAAGAAACCGTCATATGAATGAATAGATAAGACATGTAGAATGTTTTAAATATTCATAGAACTATGTGCATCAATGTTCCACAGAGAGGATATTTTGTTTTCAAATTCTCTAAATAATATGATATTAAAAATGGAATCGAGCTATCTTTTGCTCTTCAGCTCCAAATATTTATCTATAGTTCTCTGCTGGTAATTTGTTTCTTATACGTTTCATAAGTTTAGGAGTTCTGTTGCTTCCATCCAGTCAACGTACATCTCACATACTTTGTACTAAATATCATGAGAATATATATATATATATATATATATATATATATATATATATATATATATATATATATATATATATATATATATATATATATGAAGAAATATAATCTTAAAGTGTGCTATATTTATGGGATAAAGTGCGCAATATCAGAGATAGAGTGTGGGTAAATATAAAAGTGAACATAGAAGTCAACACTTAGAGGCGACAGTCTGTTTCATGCTAGTGCAATCGTCAGGCAACTAGTTGCACTTATATATATATATATATATATATATATATATATATATATATATATATATATATATATATATCTTTGTGTATGTAGATAGATAGATAGATAGATAGATAGATAGATAGATAGATAGATAGATAGATAGATAAGAACAGACGTATATAGTAAGAAAATGAAAATATAGATAACAAACTTGAACTGGTAAGAACACAGATCTAACATAAACGCACACACACACACACACACACACACATATATATATATATATATATATATATATATATATATATATATATATATATATATACAGAGAAAGAGAGAGATAGAAAATCAGAGATAGATAGATAAATAGAAAGATAGATAGACCAAAAACCACACAGAAAGACATACACACACGCACAAACACACACACATACATATAGATAGATAGGTAGATAGATAGATAGATAGATAGATAGATAGATAGATAGATAGATAGATAGATAGATAGATAGAAGTGGAACTAAGAATATTGCAAGTATGGTGTGAGTGAAAGTTGAGTTTGATAATCGTTGATATAAAAATGCTTGTCTATTCTTGGGTCAATTATTCCAACACTGTGTACCGGGTTAGAAGGTTAATTGCTATCCACCTGACAGCCGTGATTGCTACGCATCGACCGATCAAAATCAGCTCGTCTTTTCTCACTCGAAGGCGCCTATTTGTTTCCCCAATTGCGCTTCTGACTTTATAATCATTGGTTCAGCGGGGTGTGAGAAGCGAGGACAGAGACTGTCTGATGTCTAAGGTATCAGCTCTAGCCACTGACAAGGCGACTGGAATGAAACAAATGTAATTAAGAAATAAAGAACCAAAATATACCGAAAGAAACAAATATTGAAACTGATAGATGCATTTGCGGAAAGGAAGATAAGATGCAAATCGCAAAACGGAGAGTAAATTTAAGCCCGCTTTTTTTTTTTTTGTTTTTGTTTATCGTCCTTTTTTTTCATTTTTATTATTATTGCTTCTCAATCATTCAACACGCACATAGATACAATCTATATATACAGTCACCTGTACAGTTATTTATATTAGTATATACGAATGAATGGGTGGAAATTTATCTCTTATGCATTGAATGTAATAAAAGCCTTAACAAAAAGACCAATTTTCCTTCTACTTTTCGTATTGATCTGACCGGTTCGCTATGCATCTTAATTCTTTGGCTTTGACTCATCTATCTACAAATCTACTAATTTCGTTGTATCTATCTTATTTTTATATGTACCATGCTCTTTCAGGGCGTATGTGATCATGGCTCTCCACCTCCATCCATCCCTTGCCGCTCTCAAAAAGTTCCTTCCCTCTGCGTCCTCCCCCAGGCCATATTCAGTCATCCACTTGCTTAATCCCTCCAGGTATGTCACGGGTTGTTTTCCCTTGTCTATCCTTTCCTCTATTCGACCCGTCAGTATCAGATTCTCCAGGCCCTCCTTCCTCATTAATTCACCCAGAAACTTCATCTGCCTCTTCCTGATATTGAGTATAAGCCTCCTCCTTGTTTGCAACCTCTCAAAAACCTCATCGTTGCTCACACTCTCGGTATATGATATTCTCTGCATCCTTCTGGCGAACCAGATCTCCGTCGTCTTAAGTCCCTCTTTCATCTTTATGTGTCCCAGAAACTTCAGCTGCCTCTTCCCGATATTAATGATGAGCCTCCTAGTTTGCATCCTATTTATGACCTCATCGTTGCTCACGCTCTATCCATTATATACTTAGTATAATTCTGTAGAACGATATCTCTGTCGCCACGAGTATCTTCTTCATCTTTGAGGAAATCGTCCAATATTCGCTGACGCAAAGACAAACAGATATCACGTAACAGCTCAGTATTCTTGATTCTGTTACCAAAGAAGTCCTCCTGTCTCGCAGTACTCTGCCAAGATTTTGGAATTAGTCCATGGCCATCCCAATACATCTACCTATCACAGTGTCGAACTTACCGCCCTCTGTCAAGACGCTTCCAAGATATTTAAACTTCCGCGTCTGCTTGACGCTAATGTTCTTGACCTTCAAATCGCATTTCGGGCTCATCCTCTTACTGATGACCATGCATTCTGTTTTCTTGTAGTTTCTGCTTAGTCCTTTCTCCTCACACTCCGTCGATACCTTCTGTAGGAGATTTTGTAATTTCTTTTCCGTGTCTGCTTTCAGTACTGTGTCATCTACGTATCTTCACAGGACTAAAATACCCAGTTTATTCTTCATTACATATATTATGCAAACCGTCAGACTCGGTCAAACTATTCGTTTAAATTCACTTTACCTCATTAAAATTTTATGGCGGTGTTCTCTCTTCCCTATCTCTCTCCTAATTCTTTCCCTCTCTTTCTCTCTGTCACTTTCTTTCTTTCTCTCTCTCTCTGTTTCTCTTTCCATCTCTCTATTTTCGTTTACGTATGTGTATTGAGTGGCTCAACAAATGAATGCTTTATTTCTTTACCTAGGGGAAGATTTTGGTTACCTCTTGCCTCGTTCGATACGCCATTATTACGCCCCAAAACACTATAATGTATAAATTGCGTTTAAAAATCGAATTCACAAAAATACACGAACACCGATAAACACAATTTTCTGTCCTCAACCATTAAATTCATTTATGTTGATATTAGCCCAAGGAATGGGCAAAATAATTTGAGACAAGCCAGACATAACTACACTCGCACAGGAATAGAAAATTAAAAAAAAAACAAACAAACATATATTTCAGTAGGATTCTTGTAAAAGCATGCGTGTACTTACTTTTTTAGAGCTTCATCATGGCACACGTGTTCCGTCTATGTTATTCTCAGAATTCATAGGTAGATTCGCATTTCTATCTCTTCGTCTCCCCTTTTCTTCTGAAATGAAATCATTGTCCAGCATTTTTTGCTATGTATGGTAATAGATACGACATAGCCGTCAGAACTTTCAATATTTCTTTCTAGCGAAATGTTTTATTGTCTTAATATTTGGCTGTAAACTTTTGCTATTTCGATCAGCTTTTGTGGTTTTGTGTTACATTTTCATTCGGCTGTTAAGACTGCATTAATCATCATTATAGTTACATGATAAATAAAGTGTTCTCTCAATGATTGATTCAAAGATAAGTCTTATTTCTATTGTGATGTGATAAATGTCGCTGCGCGAATAAATGATAAATTCGAAACATCATTTATGTTGATGTGAATTTCGGGTAATGCTTCTTCCGTTTGTTGCAAGCATCACTACTTTAGTTGTGAGAATATGTACATTTTTAATAAGTATGTACTGGCTCCAGTCCCACTAACAATATTTTACATATGAATCCAGGGATAAAAAATTATACATAAATTGGATTTTAAGCAAATAAGTGTTAATGCATGTATTAACGAAAGGAATAACTTTAATGTGTACACATTTGAAAGTTAAGGAAAATGCTTTAGAAATTAAAAGAACATGTTGGTTAGTGTATGACGCACGTATGTGATACGTGTATTTATGTGCGTTTGTGTGAGAGTTCAGTTGTCAGATAATCGGGGCAATCGAATTCTGCCCTGAGGGTATGTTCTGAACCAAGTCTGATACATCTTAGAACAAGAGAAAAGAGAAAGGGGAAGGAAGTGTTTGAATTTATTTAGACTTAAACAGCGCCACCTAGTAGGTGTTTGGCAAAGCCGAGTGGGCTAAACCACTGGTCCCAAATTATATTTTCAAATATTATAATTTGCATAGCCATTTTGAATTATTCATTCTATGACGGGATAAAAATATTTATTAAATTTCTTTCCATCTCTGCGAAGTTATCGCTCTCTCAATGTGTTTCTGTTTCTATTTAAAAAAAAAACTTGTCTATGTTTTGCTATCTTGTAAATATATAATCTCATTGTTATTCGGTCATCTTTCTATCGCTGTTTCAACTTATTTTGCATTCTTCCATATATATTGTTTCTATTCTTAACGTTGTTGCTGCATTTCTTATTGTAGGAACTTACGGCCATATCACGTTGAAAAGCCAGTGGCCATACGATCACCGAAGTTCAGCAAGGTCAAGCCTATTCAATACCTAGAAGGGTGACCGTTTAAGAATACAAGGGGCTGTAAGCTTGGGTATCCGGCTGGTGCAATAGATAATGGATCGCAATTGTTAATCTAAGAGTCGAGTTTCAATTCCAGTTGTGTTATATTCAATTACCCGCAAGTAAGAATAGTATCACTAAAGCATCATTTACTCCAAAACGAATTAATTGAAATGTAAAAATATATTTCTGGCTTCAAATAAACTGCTATAAGCCCGGAAAAAAACGTATCAATAAACAATGATAGTTTAGTGGTTATTGACAAGCAGAATCGACGAGTAGAATAAACATTATAAATCTGTTTCGCTGAATTCGTACTAATTCCCTGAAAAATACATGAATCAGTCTTACTTAAAGAGTAAAGAGTGTGCTCTCATGCTTTTGCCGGCAATTAGTGTAGGTAAACCAATCTACAGAATTCAAATTGTGAAGTTGTTGATCCTAGCATGCCTCTGTACATTCTAGAGAATGTCGGTAACGCG
The DNA here is from genome assembly GCA_964036315.1 of Acanthosepion esculentum. Lineage (NCBI taxonomy): Eukaryota > Metazoa > Mollusca > Cephalopoda > Sepiida > Sepiidae > Acanthosepion > Acanthosepion esculentum. The sequence continues at coordinate 106,447,814 of OZ038477.1, forward strand.
GGGCAGTATCGGCTACAACTTTCACATCTATAACTCTTCTGACATTCGCGTTATTCCTTCTTAAATAACGTAATAATCCCACCGAGTGATGGGCAGCAGCGGTTATTTCGTTGGAGTAATGGATAACGGCTCTGAATTAGTAAACGGAGAGCCGAGTTCGAATTCTAGTGAAATCCATTACATTCACTTACGTGCTAATACCGTTGGGAAAGGTATGAATCCTCTTTTTCTCCTCCCATCTATTGGCAAATATCAGGAAAGACCGGGTTCTTTCGCCCTCCTGGCAATTGGTCTACCGCAGAAAGAAATGGCGACGTACAGCGGGATAAAAACTGCCTCGTCGAAAGATACATGATCGCCTAAGCGTGTATCCTGCATGGCACATAATTGACTGAATGACAACTACCTTTTTGTCGGAGGTGTTTCTGTGAAATGCGATGGCAGATAAAAATTATGAATTGCTAGTATAATACACGTTGATTCACTGATGGTAAGGGGGTTCTATATTAAATATAACCGTTTGTCCAATTAGAAAATATATTCAAATTAATCCTGAAAATGATTACAAACGACTAGCTTGTATTCATTTCACGTTGTCCAGAAGTTGTTTCCAGACATACAGCGAAAGAGCCATCGTGACACTCGTGCCCTGTTGCCTTCAAATTAGGTATATACCCAGATTTGCGCATAGGAATCTGCATTTTAATCCAATGATAGACCTAGACTATTTCTACAATATAAAAGAGAACTTTAAGAAATAATTCAAATTATTACTGAAATTTTTCAAAAATGCAATAAAATATTATATTAATCTTAATTTAAGGTTGTAATGCAGAACGTTATTTTGTTTTGTGAACATTTATGATTTGCTTTCACAACTGAGTAGGAAAGTAATCTATTATTCCAAAATCTTGCACGAGAAGGTGCATATATGTGCGTGCGTCAAAATATTTCAACACATGAAAGTCAGTAACAGATGCTACAAGAATCCCAGGCATGCACACAATTGGATTGTTAGACAGTGGGTGACGAAAATCTATTAGTTTTCATTTAAATCATAAACTCAATACATGCATATATATATATATATATATATATATATATATATATATATATATATATATATATATATATATATATATATATATATATATATATATATCGGAAAGTCGCAGCTGAGAGATTGCACATAAGTCGATATCCGATCAGTATTGGCTTACTCACCGTGGAGAGTGTATTATGTTGAAAGACCCGAAACACTTAATAAACCATGATTAAAAAAAATCCCTGACCATGTGTGCCAAATCACCAAACATATGTATTTCACTATATATGTATATATATATGTATATATATATATATATGTATGTATATATACATATATATATATATATATATATATATATATATATATATATATATATATATATATGTATGTATGTATGTATAAATGTATGTATGTACGTATGTATGTATGTATGTATATTCAATGAAAACAGACAACTTTAAGGGTCCATTGGTTATAATTTATTTCCACAAGGAATTTATTTTCCCTACCACATCAGACCACACTTCCATATATATATATATATATATATATATATATATATATATATATATATATATATATATATATAATTTCAAACATTAATTTTGATAGATGCTCATATATGAATAAATGCTCCTTTTACAATATTCGGACTATTGTCCTCATCTTTGTCGCCATATTTATTACAACGTTTCGGCCGTTATACACTCCTGTCTTCTTCAGGTGGTTGGACTATCGAACTGAACCCTTTATTTCGTTCACTGCGGTAGACTGTTCTAGTTCCACGTGTCATGTTTAATAGATGTCAGTTATCTGTTATTTCCTGTTAATTCCACTCTCCAATTTCCCCACTGCCATAACCGGGTATTGAACTCACACACTTTGGGTCTTGTCACTGGATCTAACCAACGCCTTTATCCACACACACACAGTGGCACGTGGAACAATAAAGAAGTCTAACCAGTAAGCGAAATAAATTTTTCAGTTCGACATTCCAACCACCTGAAGAAGGCCGGAGCGTACAATGGCCGAATCTTTGTAATAAATATGGCGACAAAGATGAGGACAATAGTCCGAATAATGTAAATAGTGTACATAATACCTCATCTCAGGAATATAGACAAATGCTCCATTTGTTTAAACACTGTTTTATTTCACCTAGGAGCCTGTATATTCAAGAATATTATCAAATAAAAATGTGCCCTCTTTAATGAACTTCCTCGAATATTTACGCCAGTAGACGAAATGATATAATAAATAAAAGTAAAAAGAAATAACAGAACATCTACTTAACTATGGATATCCAGTAAATATAAGGTTTAAATTAATTAAAATATGGAGGATCAATAACGTTTATAAGGCTGTTATTTCTTCATACATATATATATATATATATATATATATATATATATATGTATATATATATATATATATATATAGAGAGAGAGAGAGAGAGAGAGAGAGAGAGAGAGAGAGCAATAAAGAAAGTTTTAAGACCACTTAACTGCAACTAACTTATTTTCCTTTTTTGCATTATTTTTTATCCTCTGACATTGGATGATCCACTAGCTTTTTTTACTACATCATTCATTATTCACAAAGGTTTTATTGATAAAAGTGTTTTGTCATTACCAACTTAGCAATCATTGTTGTAGTACTTTTTATAGTAAATTAGGCTTAGAAATAAAATAAAAAATTCCCACTTTCACCTGCATGACGGTCTCTAAATGTGGTTTTCTGCGGTTAACGCTATTCTGAACGTGACGTGTGTGAAAATTATATTGCAGCAAAATACGTGTGCGCACTTCCGTCCGAAATTTGCAAATTTGGTGACCTACTCGATCCAATGCTCTTATTTAAAATGTGTTCATGTCATCTGTTTTTATTTTTGTCTTACATTATTCAAACCGTCACGTAAGCCACGGGTAACTGCAGCTATGAAATACGAGCTTCTTGCAACATGGCACTATTGAAGACTGGAACAAAGTTACGTTTTCAAAGGAATCTACTCTTCAACAGTTATATTGGAAGACCCCTCATGATAAGAGATTTGATGAAAAGCATACAATTCTGAATATGAATCAACCACCAAGACAGATGGTTTGGAACACAATATCCAAATATGGAACGGCTGGACTATAGTCATTTTACTGCAGGAACAATGACGAATGGTGAAAGACTGCAGAAGAAACTGGAAACGCATATGCACAATGATTAGTGCACAATATTTATGCATGATGTTTTTCTGTGCGACCAATTACCGGTCGTTCAGAATTTTTGAAGTGAATGAATGTGACAAAAACTTGACTGACTGTTGAAGAGCGCAGGTATGAAGTCCATTGTAAATGCACGGGAAATTGTCAAGAGCAAAAATAAACATCAAGTTCCGGAGCAGTGATTGATTCTGTCAAAAAAATTAAAAAGAAATTTTGGTTGAATCCTTTAAAATCTTCATTCTCAGCATGTCGAACCGCTTAAAAGCAGTTATCGAAAAATAAAAATGGCACACAAAATACTGACTACATGAACATCCTTTACATGTCATGTCCCTTCCGGACGTAGGTGGTCAAAGCCCTCCATATTTTCCTGTTCTTTGTAGCTCTTAATACGTTTAGTCATTTTGTTATTTCTTCCTCTTCTACCATACAGTTGCTCAAGCTCGTCAAGTATGTTACCCGATGCATACCCCAGTCCCTACTCCCCTCACTCTGTCCCGTGAATGATTTTCCAAGCCATAGTTCCTCATTGCGTGCCCCAGTAATATCAGCTGTCTCTTCCTGAGGTTATGTATTAGTTTGTCTTTTCGTTCCATTTTCTCTAAAACCTCCTCGTTGCTGACATGTTCAGTCCATGCTATACTCTACACCATTCTGTAGAAAAAAAAAACATTTCTTTTACTTCATATCTCTTCCCCAACTTTGAGATTTTTCTTTGCCTTCTCTGCCATACAGGAGGACAGATATCGCGTAACAGTTCAATACACTTTTCTTTCTTTCTAACGAAATCTCTCGGTTCCTTAATACTCTCCTCATATTTTGTAATGCATCTTTGGCCATCCCAATACGTTTTCGGATCTCAGTCTCGCCCTTTACGTTCTCTGTTAGAACAATTCCCTGATACTTAAATCTTTGTACATCTTTTATTTTTGAATCCCTGATTTGTAATTTACACTTTGTGTTCATCCTTTTGCTGATGACCATGCATTCTGTTTTCTTGTAGTTTATACTGTGTCATTTCTCTCTTTTTCCTTCTCTACCTTTTGTAGGTGGGTTTGTAGTCCCCTTTCCGTGTCTGCTATCAACAATTTAGAATAGTTTGATTGGAATGAATGGAAAGCATGGTCATGTATAAATATGTAAAGAGTCAGTCTCTCATAAATTATTTGTTACTCTATTTTTTAAACTGTGTGATAATAAAATTAAAAGATGACATTAGACGTGTGTTAATGAATGATTAATATAGACAGAATCATTTATTGAGTTTAATGTCTATGTGAACATATTGACGTATCAATGAAGAAAAGCATGTACAAGATATAAATAGGTAAATATAACACTGTAACAAAATTTTGACTTCTTAGTCTTTGGTCATTAAGTATAATTTCCTAATTGATTATGTCTAGAAAGCAAATGAAATGGCTGTCAGTCCTTTCAAACTTTGCTTTTCTAAACTGAACACCGAGGTTGTAAAACTAAATTATTAACCCATTGCATTTCAGGCAGATTCAGCGATAAATTGCTGAAGGATGATTTTTTAGAACATTGTAAATGTTTTTAGAACCTTCAAAAATTTTCTAAAAGTTTCATGAATTTCTAGAACACTCTGGTCCCATAGATAATAGTATAAATAGAAAAAAGGTAATCTTACCAATTTCGTTTATTCCAAGCTGCCCAAGTACAGATGTTATCATTGATATATGCATTCGTTACAGATGGTATCAAGAGGATCTCAAAATCCGGTAAAAGGATTTTGCTATGTCTGTACTGGTATTACCAAATCAAGAAGGAAAATTAATATGTAGCATCATCTGCTAAAATGTATGCAGCCTACACCTCATACTATGTGATGCGTGTCGGGAATCCTGACAAACGCTGGGCGCATCATTTCAACTATGAATATTGCAAAATAAATTTAGAAGATAAGATGGACATTTTTCCTTGTTTGTTTAGTGGCATTTTTAAATGTAAAAATAATTGAAATATTTTAATTTTATTTTATCAAACCAGTGCTATGGAAATATATATATATATATATATATATATATATATATATATATATATTTGAATTGGACATAGTCCGACAATTTATTTAAATATATTTATGATATGTTTAACGTTCTTTTTATAGATACAACATATTTTTATTATAAAACAGAGCATTTTCTTAAATACTTGTATCTATAAAAAGAACGTTAAACATATCATAAATGTCTTTATATATATATATATATATATATATATATATATATATATATATATATATATATATGTGTGTGTGTGTGTGTGTGTGTGTGTGTGTGTGTGTTTGTAATTTGGCAGCAACTTTTCTTTTAAACATGTAGTATTGAATGTTAAAGACAACATAGTCTTGCATATTTTCTTTTGAATTTTCTCATATTCTCTAATGAGACTTTTAATTTGAAAATGATTTCGAAATAAGTATTGTCCGTACGATGACCTAGCGCTTTCGAACATCATTGTTCATCTTCAGGGTCAATATTTTTAGTCAAAATTTTTTTTAAACCAACATTTGCCAATTATCTTGTAGCGTAATCATGTTGCTACTTTTTTACAAACTAAATAAACATTAAAATCCTTTTAAATTCCAAAGACGCGATGATGTTATCACGTGCAGGGCGAAGATTTTCATCATGTGAGAGCGTGAAAATATATATATAAACAAATAAATTATGAATCAACAATTTGCATTTGTGTCCACAGTATCATGGATATTTTGCATACTCAGTCTCATGCAAGAGCTAGAAACGTACGTAATATTAGTGATATCGAATATAACAGATTCCGTATTTTGGTGGCATTCACTACATTAATTGGGGACCAAAGTCAGAATTTTACATATCCAGCGCACGATTCTTAGAAATTTAAAGAAAAACAAGACTGGGTTAAATATATTTGTATTATTATACTTGTGTTTTTCTTTTGCTATTTTGCTGGAAGTTACGGAGGGGACATTAGAGCTATTCAATTTGAAATCTCATGAATTTGTATGGTACCATCTTAGCACTCAAACAGTTGCTTCTTCCAGCTAGACCCTTCCAAATGTCGAGCTTTCAACCCTAGAATACTAACCATCAATTATAATTACACCACTGCTAACCTTGGGTATATCATACCCGATTTTGAAAATATAAAATAAAATATTAAATATAATATTTTATTTGAATATTTTACATGCAGACACTTTAAAGTTTCTACTTTGAGTTAAAATTAATAGGAACTGAAAACCATCTTGTTTAGGTAAGAAAATCAGGTACTGAATATTGTAATTAAAAATAGGAAAATTTGCTCTGGGTACTATATACCCATAGTTAGTGTTCTAGGTTTAAGAATGCGCCTTTTATCATATCCAGGCTTTCCGTCGTCCATCACCACAATGACACACTGCCGTAAGCTCCCCTACCTACTCCTCCAAGGCGAAAGCAGCCGTCTTTAGAAGAGAACAGTAATTCAGTAGAGTATGAAGTCATATATCCAGATTAGAGAGTCGTACCGTAACCAAAAAGATATCAACGAGCTGATCAGATATATTGGCCTCACAAATTCCAGTGCTGAAAATTCGATCTCGACTCAAGCATTGAAATTGTTAGATGAATGTGTACAAGTCGCAGATCAGAGAAAGCATCACCAGTGTTTTTCAAGCTTTTTCACCCGTTAAGATGGGCTTTGATTCTGACACAATCTGACCGATCTGTCCAAACCTATTGGAATCGTCTGTAATCCTAGAGAGTTGCACCACTTCATCGACAGCTAATTCAGGAGCCTCAAATCCGTGCTGCTTCAGTATTCATCTCTCTCGTGACTCATTCAGTGCAGCTTAAAGATGAATACAGCAGTGTCAATATCTTGATAGATTCCATGAAATATGAATTGTACGGTGGCGGGAGACATAAAAACTTTGAACTTTTTTATAAGTCTTTGTTGCAACCTGGAAAAGGTTAATGAACGAGGAATTACCAAAAATGAGGTTGGAAATAAAATGGTAATCATTATAACATAAGAAAAATAAAATACTCGCCAGCGGCGTGAAGTATGTAAACCTCTGCTAGTGGTGGACTACTTAGACAGAATATTACGGTATTTACCTGCATCCCCATGAGGTAGGATACGGCACAAGGCCAAATGTAATGTGGGGAAATCCGAGCCCGTGGGCTCAGGCAACAATAGCTCGTAGTATATCACCCCGGTGTCAGTCTACCACCCCGGACGGGACACTGCCCTTCGGTATAGCATCATTCGTGTTCCTCTCGGCCTAAATGCAGAGTTTGACACGACAAGAGCTTTCCACGCTGAGAGCTCGCGCTGCCAGCTAAGGCGGCATATTGCCCACACTAACAATAGTGTCGAACGCATTTATGAGGATTGGGACGTACCCAGTAGTGTTCATAGGTACGGTATATAACAGTATTCAAGTTGGATTTGCCATGTTTCCGTGTTATCGTTGCCTTTGAGACAAAAAGAACACCACGGGCACACTGCAAAATGAGGGACTGGTCACAGCACACCGAGATTAGTCTGAGAAGCAACAACATCAAATTGGACCAACTGTTGAACCGTAGAAAGTATTGATTAGAATTTGGCCCAATGAAACAATTCTCCACAACTTTAGATAAAGAGTCTGCAGCGTTCAAGTACGTTCAAGGATTCTTCACTAAGCTGTCTACGGCAAAAGTCAAAGCTGGCATCTTCGTCGGACGATAAATAAAGATCATGCATTGCATGGAATTCCCCAATAAGCGGATTATGGGGAATTAATGCATTATGGATGAGATTTGTCGCAGTGTTTTGGGGATTCCTGGGGAATCTCAAAAACGAAAACCATGTGGAGCTGGTTGAGACCCGTGTGAAGAACTACGCCAACATAGTCTGCAGGATATCCCTCAAAGTCCCTATCGCTGATGTTCATATTTATAAATTCAAAAACATTGAGGCACACTCAGAATATATACAATACTTTGAAAACCACTACCAAGGATTGTATAACGTAAACTTGATGGATTACTATATTTGGGGGCTAATTCGTGAAGGTAATATACCAGGATAAGCGTAAATCACGAAAATCTACTAATATTTTTTGTCGTCTCTCTTGTATAATCCTAAATAAATGAATGCTACTTTTGAATCATGTCGTTTTGCTGGAACGAGAATGTTCATATTCGCCAATGTTCGGAGTCGGAATAGGTAAATTTCAGAAATATTCAGATATTTCCTCGTCACAAAAATAAATTTTGAGGCAAATATTAAGAATTTTTCGAACTTTATATTTGTAATGGAATAGGAAATAACTGTTCCTGCCCAAGGATAAAATCGTATTACATAGTGTTATTCAGGAACGATAGAGAATAGATTTATAATTGTTATTTCACAGTATTTTCTGAAAAAAGGAAACTTCTCAAAGGACTTATTGCAGATGTTTACCTAGAGGATATATTTCGCCGCTACTTCCGTTTTTAAAACTGTAAGCTATGCAATTGAGACATGAAAAATGCACAAGTGCTGGAGCAAGTTAGTGTGATAAGAGACGGAGCGAAAAAGTGACACAGATAATCTATAGACGCATAGCTATAACTTAAGACGATTTCCAGAAAATGTGCTATGTTCTAAAACAGGAAATTATCTTTAGAAACAGTGAGTAAAGTATTAAACTGTTTCGGATTATTTCAACTGGGATATAGAAATAAAATAGGAAGTGAGTTATAGTGGCATAGATGTATTTATTTTGAATAATGCCAAATTTATTATAGAACAGTGTGATTAAGGAATATGTATAAAAAGATAGTTGTAGGGTATAGTTTTGACTACAGTATTTTATATAGAGATCTCCAGAAAAACGCGATATCTAAAGATTAAAATTGATTTTTAAAAAATGAAAAAATCTTGTTAATGATTATATTTTAGTATAATTTCAACATAATAGATGAAATTTAATATTTCCAATAAGCAAAATATTTTGCTGTGTTATGGGAACTTACCCATAATAATAATGGACTGTTCCGGACATTATATATACTGCGCCTCAAGAGGAAGCAGCAGACAGAGTCAGTCCTTTTTGGACAACTCGGCTAGACGGTCGAACTGTCTGCCTCAGGGCAGAGAGGAACCCGGACGAGGCTCCGCCGAAAGGCAGAGCCTCGTTCGGGGATGTTGACCAACCCGATCCCGTTTATACGGGTTGTCCGGGCATTTTTTGGCCGAGCCGACGGGCTCGGCGAGCCCACATTAAACCGGCATTGTGCCACATTCGACACACGTGGGCGTGTTGTTGAACATCGTCAGAGTCAGTCAGAGAAAGAGTCAGAGACAGAGTCAGACGATTGCTGTAAGACTTTGGAATAGTGATACTGGTCGAGACAACATAGTTCGATCTAACCAAACTTGATTGTCATTACTAATACTTCTACTTCTTCGTACATAGTTCTGTTTGTAATATATATGTGTTATTCCATACCTGTTTTCGAGTCATTCTTCATTGGTTCTACCTTGAACCATGACCGTGGCACAATGAATTTGGACCATAACATGCTGTATTTCGAAATCTAATATAAATTGTCTGAAAAGAAATTCCATTTGATAAAATGGCGCTATCATATAGTTATGTATCTTCGCAATGTTATTCTCTTTATTAAAAGAATATTCTAAAGATAAAATACACTTTCTGAAAGTTTAACTGAGAAATATATATAATAACCAAAGAAAACCTGGATGGTCGTCCCAGGTATCGCTTAACCTCCACGGTTCCCAGTACAATGTCCCTATTAATCCACCACGTCGTATAATATGCAACGGAGCTTCTTTAATTCCCGCTTCTCTCTCAGTAGTACCCACTTATTAATGCATCTCGCCGTCCATGTCACTCTAAGTACTCTGATATGCCCACATGTCAGAACCATCAATCCGGTGTATTTTCTTCTTGGTTAGTACTCATGAATCGCATCAGTAGCGAATGTAGTGGCTGGTAGTGTCTATATTCCGAGTTATTTTAAATGTTTTTTATTTTTCACGTGATACTTCTTTCTATTACTTGCCTTTACTTGATCTCCTGCGTAAAGCTGCTCTTGTTGTTGATGGTGGAGTCCAGCTACGCAATATGTCATTTAAATCAATCGAGTGATTGCTATAATTTTGCGCAGTAACACTTTTTCATGTCGTAGCAATTCTTAAACTGTAATTCGCTTTGAATCCCAGACAAAGAGAACTGAATTTTGTCGCTACAATATTTCATTCATGCAGGAACTTCGAAGGCTGCACCGGGAGCTAGCACTGATTTTCGTCGTTCACAACAATTTGACAAAATACGTGATTATCTTTTTCATAGATCTTTCTCTTGGCGTCGATCAAAATAAAAAATATCGACTGTTTCAACGCTGACAAATTTCTATTTTTTACGTGATATTAAGATCATTTTCCGTTCTGGTGAAATTTTCTAAATAATGTGCCTCCAAGAGTTTCAACTCATTTTTAACTTTCCTCCAAACTTACTTTCCTTTTTTTTATCCCTTTTCGTTCATAACGTAAAAATCTTCATTTTCTGGAAGCTTCCAGACCGTACATTGTTTGAATGCTCATCATTCCCCTTTTATTAAGCTTGTAAAACCTTTTCATACGCCCCTGTAACTATAGTGCATTGTAATAAATTTTAGTGACCAATTTATGCTGTTTCCGATGACCGTTTCTCGTTTTAATGTAATCTATGATGAATACGGATTTCCTATCCAGCTACGATATTTATGAAAATAGTAGGTAATTTGAACATTCCACAAGCAATTACTTAGAATTCTAAATTCAAACCAGTAGAGATAAAACTTGTAATATGCTTTGACGATTTCTCCCAACATGAGTTGCACTATGAATGTTTTCATTAACATTCAGTATCGCTTAAAAGCGTAATTTGATTATTTTAAAAGCCTAATTGGATTATTTTATCCCCAACATAATTAACATTTATTTTAATAAATATTTCCATAAAAATGTGTTGTTGTTTTTAAGTATCGTAAAGGAATATAAGACTTCTGTTCTATGTGCTGTGTTTTTTGATTAACTGGACAATGATGGCTTTCGCAATTTCCTATTATTTGTAGCTCTTAAGTTTTGTCTTTTCACTCTCCCTACTACTCATTATTCTGCTATTCATTTACTTAAGTGCCTTACATAGTTTACTCGCTGTTTACCTATATTCCTTTTGACTTCACTATGTCCTGTGAAAGTTAAATTTCTCAAGAGCCCTTTCTTCATTATGTCCGAGAAAAATTTAATTGTCTCTTTCCGATTCTAAGTTTAAGCATAATTTTTGTTTCCACATTCTTTCAGAATTACTTATTACTCGTATGCACAATCCTTGGGATCCTCCTTCTGTAGAAACAGAATTTTGCTGCTGCAAGTCTACTCTTCATCTAAGAGGAACTTGTCTAGCATTTACTGCAATATAGGGGAGTGTCATTATATAACATTTATGCACACACTTCTTTGTTTTTAACAAGATTTTCGAGGTTCTTACAATATTGGCCTAGATTTTGGAAGGTATATTTCGCTAATTCCATACTTCTGCGGATTTCTTTCTTTCATTTCCCATCCTCGGATAAAACACTATTGGGAAATAACTTTTGTTACTTGAATAAATGTTAGTTGAATATGATTAAAAATGTATATTTTATTATCTGCCACTGAAAATGAAACATTCTTTACTTTCTTTTAAAATCTTTAATCTTTCCAAATATTAGACTTTTAATATTTTATGTCATGTCTCTCTTGAGGACATAAACGATCACAATTCTTCACAACTTCCTATCCTTTTTACCATTAAGAAATATTTGTTAGCTTAATATCAGGACATCACCTTTTATGCCAATCTAATACACGACTTACGAAACATGTCATGTTGAAACATCGGTTCGCGCACATTTACCGAAGTTAAACAACATGGAGCCTGATCAGTACCTGGATGAGTGAATGCTTGGGAATAACAGGTGCAGTAATTTTGGATGTGCGTATGGTGTAATGGTTAACGGCTCGGAATTGGAAATCAGATAACCGATTTCCAATTCAATTTGAATTTGTTCACTTATTCACTTACGAATAAATGCTCTTAGGAGACGTATGAATTCAACTCTACTCTCCCTATCTACAGGTTAAATATCAGGACTTGTTTCAGTATATCAGTACTGTTTCAAAAACATACTTATAATAAAAATATTTCTGGCTTTAAATAACCTACAATATAAGGATAAGCCGTAAAAATCCAACAAAACTATCTATGCATTCACACAGTTTTGCTAAGTAGCTATATCTGGAGGGTGCGATGTCGTCATTTTATATTTTTAACTTCGCGCATGCGCGTTCTTTTTTAAAAAGATTGTTGACTGTGCAGTAGAGTGAGGTCAGTTGGGTACCGTCTGTGAGGAAAAGAGCACCATGACGCAATTCACTTCGCCAGATATTTGAAAAGGGCGAGCAGTACGGCTTGGTATTCGCGTGGGAAGTTCCAATATGCACATTTCACTGGGTTTGGGTGGCAATGTGAGGACATTGCAGATGATTCGAAAAGAGTCGGAGGATATATCCACACAACATCCTGGTCTTTGAGGTGATCACTGTCGATGTCGTCGTTATGCCACCATTCATCTTCCCACATGGGTTCAGACTAAACGGATGCCTACATCAAAAACCTGGAAAAGCGTGTGCTACATTGGGTCAAGAGGATTTCTGTCGGAAGACACTATGTCTGGCAACAGGATTTTACGAGAACAAGAATTAGTGAGATTATTTTTCTGTAACAGAATGGCTTTACTATATTTGTATTAACCCGTCATTCATTTTCTTTTTGCATTAAGATTTGTAGAGGGCTGTTTGGGGGCTTCGTTGTATACATTCCATCGTTTATCTGTTATTAGTTCTTCTGAAAAGTTTCGGTGAATCCACAGAGTTCTTCACCACTATAATCAAATCATCTTTGAAGCGATTCTTACGGTTCAGTTATGAACAACTGCTGGGTATTCATACGACGAAATCCAAGATGGAGTACGTATTTTTATTTATATCTTTTGTATATCTATAGCGAAAATAAACGTCGTAAATTAATTCCCATAAATTCATGCCATCGTGAATTGTTCAAATTTATCGTTGATCAATCATTTTAAAAGCAACAAAAAATCCAATGCAACATTTCATATAGAATTTCCGTAATTTATTTATAAAATATTTTGGAAAATAATGCGTTTCTCCCAAAATGCCCGCTATTTCGAATGCTGTTCGAAACAGGAATATATTAAGCTATAATAAGCTTTCCATAAAATTATTTTATAACGAAAATAAGTACGAATTATGTCCTTTTGTTGTTGTTTTCGGCTTAACTATTAACTAAGGAATAAATTCAAACCGGATTGAAGATACAACCGTTTTCAGTACCTATTTAAACTTATGGAAATAAAAGCACTCGAATTCGTTTTATTATATATTCATGTTTTTAAAAGTATTGTTAGATGAATCTGTCTTTTATATTCACATCAATTTTTTATCCCTCTTTGCTTCTTATCTATTCTTTACTTTATCACAGCTTCAATGTGATATATTTTGTTCCTTTCTATAGTTGTTTAGCATTGTTTTATTTTTTTGCCGGTTCATAGCACTTCAGAAAGTTCAGATATCCCCAGAGATTTATCCCGGACCACATATGCATCTGCAAGCTCATCTGTAAACTTATAAACATATAACGGATGCAAAGTTTACACGCCATCACACGCAGCTTTATCTCATTAGGCTCACAGCGAAAACACGTCAACAGATTGTGCCCGCGAGCGCGATTTGTGCTTGTTATTTAAACGTCCCCATTTGGAAACATATTCTGGATAGCAATCTTTTTGTTTCTACCTTACTTTCCTTTTTTTTTTTTTCTTAACCAAATATCCAAACATCTGAAAAGTTGCAGCCAAAAAAGGCATCCATCATTTGCTTTCTCCTTCGCATAAAAGAAACATTTTCATCAATCAACAGGGAATCTTTTATTAAGTGAAGCCATGTTTTGGATATTTGGTTTTTCTTTTCCCATTACGGGAATAATCGCGTATTTAGAATGTTTGCTAGGCGATAGCTTTGTAGAAATGCGACGTCGATCCTGGTTTCAACATTGCATTTTGAAATGTTATGTTGTTGATTTAATAAGATATTAAAGAGTTTTGTAGTAATGAATAGACACTTTCGCTGTTGTGATCCAAAAATAAAATAAATCCATGAGAATATTACTGCAAAGCTAACGTAAGGAATTTCAGGAAAAGCATATATTTTTTATCATTAAATTTACGTAAAAAAATAAATGAGATGAATCAAATTACTCCCTAGGTGCAACAAGAAACCAAGAATGTTATATCGAGGAGTTCATACAGAATGTCTAATAAATAATGCTTTGAAAATCACCGTGAGGATATACGTAAAGTCTTTATTTTTCAAAATGGGTCCAGAATTTGAGTCGTACGATCAGTGATGCTGAATGACAATTGGAGATAGTTCCGTATTAACATGATATGTGGAAAGATGCCTTCCCTGTATAATTGTTTAAAGAAACTTATTTTTCTACCGAATAAATGATTAAATTATATTAGTAATGCATTTTAATGATTAAAAAAAAATGGATAATAAAATATTGGTATAACACTCGATGTCAAGTGATGAAATAATTCCTAGCATATACATATATATATATATAAATATATATATATATATATATATATATATATATATATATATATATATATATATATATATATATATATATATATATATATATAAAGCCTATTTATATTCCATTTTGTTTCTCGAAGGAAGAGGAGGTGTTCCACTTTTGAAATTAAAAAGATCGTTCACTTGCCAGTAGTTTAACATCTTCGGAGGTAACAAATTTGTGATTATGGAGCATAATTTTAATTGTGGAACGATATTCAGCATGTTTTTGTTTTAATATCCTGAAAAAAATAATATTTAGCTCTACTATTTATTGAGCCCTCTTTTAATTTAAATGTTACGTACAGTGGAATTATACTCCATTTGTTCTCCTTTTACCTGTTTGTATGTATGTATGTATAAATATATACATACATATATATATATATATATATATATATATATATATATATATATATATATATATATATATATATATATAATATAATAGGCAGCATATATTTACATTACAAAGAGTCAATCATACCTTGAATTAATCAGCAATTTGATGCGATTATTGAAAGTATACTAGCAGAAATAAAAAATAAAAATACACCACATCCATTGTATTTATTTATGAGGATCTCATCATTCGGAGGATTATCAATCGTGGAATGCTTATTGTTGAAACTTGACTAATGCATGGAATAATAATGCAAATACAAAATGTACTTAGAATAAAATGTATTGAAACAAGAATGTGTACACAATATTTACATATAGTCTTTTGAATATTTCTGGGAAAACCGTTCCTGGAGAATGTGTTGACTAAGTCGCAGTCGGGCAGAGTCGCTAGTTGAAACTCTTGATTCACCTCCCTGTCTTCCGGTACCAACCATATTTATATCGTCGGTACTCCGCTATGCAAATTAGGTGGATCCTACCACAACCCTTATGTTTGTCAATTAGCGAAGTGATTTCGTCAATAATCGCATTCAAATTGCTGATTAATTCGAGGTATGATTGACTCTTTGTAATATATATATATATATATATATATATATATATATATATATATATATATATGTGTGTGTGTGTGTGTGTGTGTGTGTGTGTATGTATGTTTGTATATGTATATATATATATAGTTTCTAGTATACGCGCACACACACATACACACACATACACACACATACACACACACACACACACACACACATATATATATATATATATATATATATATATATATATATATATATATACAAATCCAGTTTAATTTAAAAGTCAATTTTTTTTCAAAAGAAAACAATGGATTCCCATTATAATATATAACAGTGTCAACAGTGATATAACCAGATATTTCTATTAAAATTTAAATTGCGTAACGATCAGACTATACTCATCACATAAACATTGCGTTGTGCATGAACCTCCGAGTCGTGATATGGGTTAGGAATAATATGTATAATTTTAACATATATATATATATATATATATATATATATATATATATATATATATATATATATATATATATATATATATATATATATATATATATATGGCCATATAACAAACAGCACACCTTTATATATCTAACATACATCGTCATTTATTAAAGCTTAATCAGAAAATGAGATACGGAAAAAAACATTTAATTTCTTGTATTTTTATTTTTCTGTTGTGTGAATATTCATTGGTTAAGCAAACTTCGATACATCCGAAGGAGTTTGGTCGTGAATAAATACACGCTTCACTTTGAAACTGTGACACTGGAAATTGTGCCAATCAAAGAAAGTCTTGTCCACGAATTCGCACTAATGAATCCTGTTAATTTTAATTACTTCAACGTCTTTGAATGATCCAATAGTGGTTTAGTCCACACTTCCATTCCATATAATCACACTGCCGCCATATTGGTGCCTTCTTTTAGCCTAAAGCAAATCTGAATTGAATAAAATATATCCTTTGGCCTAACATATTTGGAATATTGTGTGTCACCCAAGATTCCTCCGTGAAAAATTATAAGACAAAAGACAAATCTTATTTTATTTGTTTAATTTTGACGCGTTAAAATATTTGCATTGCTTAGACATGTTTGCCAAAGCGATTTCTTGACAAATCCCAATTTGCGAATATATGTACACCTATTAACCTTGACTCCTTCACTTTCAGTCCTTTCAAAGATCTGAGTAATGGTAAATAGTTGATGTTTTCGCTATAACTAGCATTAGTTGTCATTCCTTTCTAGCAGACAATTCCTTAAACCCTTAAACTCTTCTCCTGATTCTCAACTTATATTTTTAACAACGTTGTTCATTGTTCGATGAATTCTGCAAAGCCATTTTATATTTTCAAATAGGGACATTCCCGTACTCACTAATTTTGTTATTTTCTTTTTTTAAATATTTTTCAGGTCCTTTCCATTCCCCATGTTTCTATATATAGTATGGAGAAAAAGAAAAAAAGAGACCTTATCCTTATTTTAATCTACATACTTTCTATCTGCAAATCTTTAAATTAATCCAACAATTTTATTAAAGCCCGTTGAAATTACCTAGAAATTGAACTCAAGCTTTCTTTTGACGTCTAAAATAATCATTTAAACATCGACAAAATTCTTTAGAAACAGACCCGAATTATTGATGTTTATGTGATTTGCATAATAAATTAAGACTAACTGTACATTGACTCAAGATTAAAAGAGGATGACGAAACGTTTGCATTTTACATTAACGTCTCGTCGAATTTAATACATTTTATTCCATCCATAACAATTTAATGAATTCTAATATAAAGAGACTTGTTTGACAGACTCGGAGATATTTATGATCATAACCTGTTTCTATTTGTTAAAAGATGTAATGAACAAATAAATTAGAACGTAGCTTCAGATATTTACAAGTTTTATAGAGATTCAACTAATTAACACCTTTCAGGAAGAAGCTAGACATGAATGATTAATGATTTTGTTTTTACAAAATGATCTCGTAAACATTTCGCGACTATAATTTTCATTAATGTAACTCTTTCCCTTAATTAATTTAATGCAATCACAAATTAATTTCTCTTTCATTGAGAATATTAATTTCATACGGTTAAAATATATTTCCCTGGAGATATATTTTTTTCTTTATTTTAATAAAAACATATGTGAGTCATTGGAAATACAAAATCTTTTTATTTGTTCAAAATTTATTTTTAGAGGATACCATTATTTAAAATAGACACCCAGTCTATTTTTTCAAGGAGGAATAATAATATCCGAAAGAAAAGTGGGGGTGATTAGAGAAAATGGAAAATCTATAAAAAAAATTGTGATCACCGGAGAACCTTCCCACCACAATTTTAGGAGAATGTCCCGTTTTATGAAGCGTGCCTCAGACCGCACGAAGACAGAGAACAAAAATGACAGTAAGGCACAAACACCTTAACCCAACCTCAGAATTAATGATATTTATTTGCTTGAAAAAAAAAAGGTTTTGTTTGTTAAATATTTATGGAGTCTCGTGGTATATGAGATTGAAAAGTAACTTACTTTGAAATATAAGATGGATGTCATACTCGTACGTTATAAACATTTATGTATCGAACATCTATTAACAATACAAATGAAATAATTGGTTCATAGAGCCAGAGTTCTTCATATTCATCGCATCTACCTTGTTTTGATTTGCATGACGTAATCACACCCAGTGTCTATAAAATCACGAAGGTATACCAAAACTTTTGACGTCAATTTCAGCGATGTTTACTAACACGTAATTATAACCGTAATTAACTTGATGATCTTGAGTGATCCTAGAAGACGTGGCATTTCTGAAATTGTAAATGAATCACTGATGGCAGTAAATTTTGACTGTGATTAAAACCATCATCGAAACAGCTCGACCACCATTGTGCATTTTCTCACTTCTTGTGATTATCATTTCGCTTGATCTTTACCTTCCGACCTATCTGTTTTTTGTTGAATCAGAGTTGCTTTATACTCACGCCATTATACCTTTTTGGCTCGCTGGGTTAAGCCAAGCGAGAAACCTTGGTGGACTCTGCTACCTTTCAGCGTAATCACTATCAATGTTGATGTATTGATCACATAGATGTTTTCTCCACGTGGAATATGTCATCAAACAACTGATGCCTCACTTACAACTCTGTAAACAGTCGTGTCACTTGCTCCCAGATGATGTAAGGTGATTATAATTGGAAAGAGCTAAGGCAGTACTAAGTTACTTATGCGGTAAAATATCCAAGACCTATAATTAAATAAAGTCACTGTTACTATAAGAGATGAGAAAATTGAACATAGAATAAGCTGCGCTAAGTTTAATTTTACCAAACACCGTAACAAATTGCAATAAAACCAAAGTATTAAGTAGAAAATATGTGATGTTCTTAAATAGCCTCGGCAGATAGGGACTTTCGTATGGATGCCTTCATTGCGCCAAACCCGTTATAAAATATTTAAGGTTGCAGGTTTATCAGATCACTGATTAAATATGCCTTCAAAATAATGCAACATATAGTTCCATACTTATTCAAACCTTCCCTACACACAAGCTACCAATCTGCTACTGGGTGGCATGCCACTAGCGTTTACTGCTGGTGGCCTCCTGTCGGACCGCCAGTGTGTTCCTCTCGGCAATGCTACTACTGACGGACAGCTAGAGGCCTAACAGTGGCCCGCCGGTGGCTGCCACCAGAGGAATACTGGCGTTGCCATCGGCGGCACGCCAGCGGGAAACAATCGTCTTGTGTTGAGTCGTGGAATGAAGCTACAGCTTCACAAATAAAACATGTACTACATAACAGAAACAGAATCGCTTGAGGACTTTAGACAGCAACAAAAACCAAAATGGATAACACATGAAACCTGAAGAAAAAATAGTTACATAATTTTATAATGTTCCTCCTCTTCAGAGTGTATGTTAGAAACTTCTGCCTACTATAAGTTTAGTACGAAAGAAGGAACAGGGAACAGTTAATAGATTGAATGCTAGTTCATTCGATACACTCTCATTAGTCGAGTAATACGCTTCTGGTGTACTTGCTGTTTAATATATGATATATCTGCAAACCTGGTTTTTGTTATGACTTAACCATTTACTTTGTCACAACACATAATCAAGATGCTGAAGTTTTACTTTACTTCAAACAACAAAGTTTATCAGGAACGCAGCCATGAACATTTATAAGAGCCACAACATTTAATGAACTTTAGAAACTTATTTTCCTGAAGAATTGTTTTGTAGAAATATTTGATAAACTTGAACGGGAAATAGTTGTCTCTATGTCAACTGGTTTCAGTGCCGAATGCTTCCTTATAAGGAAACGACTCATGTTAACATTAACATAGCCATTTCGCCAGATGGTCGTGTAATAACTGGTGTCGTGCAGTTAGATAACATACATCATTCAGTATTTATCTGAAGGTTCTCAAAAGATCTGTTTATACAGCATTACACCCAGCAGAGTCAAACTATCTACATTCCAGAATTCAATAGCTTTAAATCTTTTCGCTTTCTACTGAAATTTTAATTTTATTCCAGCTCATGGTCATGACTTGGCTCCTTCTGCTGATCCTTTGAGTTCTTCAACTGACATGTAGCGATTCCAACTAAATTGAAATAGTTGGTGTAGAACAAAAAAATAAATGTACGACCAGTTGGTCGATGACATGTTGACCGAGGTACATATATATATATATATATATATATATATATATATATATATATGATAGAAATTATTATGAGGATTTGATAATTATATTTAAGTAATTCATCGAGTCTGAAACCTCAACAGAATGCGGCGCTATATTGAGTCTGATTTGCAATCTCTTCGTCACCGAAACCCGTTGGAACAGTTGGTATGATGTTTGCTTGACAACATAACAATTCTCGGTAGTGGATGCTATCGGACGAAACGGCCGTCCAGTGCTTTCTGCATTCTGTTGAGGTTTCAGACTCGATGAATTACTTAAACATATATATAAATTGTGTTTTTACGCAGCAATGTCTCATTTGTACCTGTTTTACTCAAGACGATAGACAAGGTACTGCGATTAAATATTTTATTTAATTTTTGCTTGTGTTCGAATAATTCTTTTTCTGGGCTGAAAATGTGTAGAAACTGTCCAAATGTTCTGTAATTCCGAGTGCTTTCGTCTATATTTTTAGCCATTATAAATGATGATTTTATTTTGGCTTTTTAACTGGGTGTATGGGTTTTGGGTATTTTTTGTAGATATATAGGGATGATTTATTTTCTGAATCATAAAATGGACAATGCCAAAACTCTCTATTATTGACTACGAACACGGCTACAATGTGTTGTGTTCGGAATCTAAAAGATTATATTAAATCACCACCATTTATTAAATCCCTTCTTGAAGAATCTAACGTGTGTTTATCTTCCACCGCCGATCTTTACGAAAAAAACATCACGATCTCGACATATGGACAAAGAGCAAATCGCTAATGCCTGCAATATTCTCTCTCACTCTTTCTCTCTCTCTCACACACACACATCCACACATACATTACAAATATAAATTATCATCCACATTTCACATAGACAAACTAGAATTAAAACAAACTTGCATACATGAAGCTATATTTACGATTTTTAGGTTAAGAAAGAATTCGTTAATTTTTTGAAGCTTCGTCACCTTACGCTTTTTAGGTTAAGAAAGAATTTGTTAATTTTTTGAAGCTTCGTCACCTTTCTTTCAGCTCAGAACGGCATAAATTATACTGAAAGTGATTAATAAGTCAAATGCCTGTGAAACCTACTTAACCAATGAAAATCAAACAACGTAAAATAAAAAAAAATTCCAGATTCTTTCTCTTTATATCATTCTATGATGAATCTTTAATAAAAGTAAATTTTAGATTTGTAAAAGTTTCGTATTTGTCCTATCAACGAATATATTCCAGTATATTTCTTGAATATTCAAAGATGAATGTAAATTTTTATTTGCTTTTTTCTTTGAAGTAAATTAACTGAGCCAAGTATTTCAACCATTTTAAATAATGCAAACGATGGAAAAAACATGCGAATTCTATTTGTTTAATTTTTACAGGTGAACATAGACAAGGATGTTTTGAAACAGCGTATAAATCTTTACTAATCTTTATTACAATACAAATGAAAACCTGCGTATATGTTATAACATTGGTTGCCATACTGACGCAATAAATGTTAGCAATGTCCTGTTTGTGCATAGATATCATCAACAAGTGATTGGCGCCATAGTAGAACATCCGTAAGTATTTTCTTTTTAAATTTGTCTTAATCGGTAGTATCATATGAAAGAAACTCGAGATCAAAAATTTCGATTTTTTATTTTTTATTTTTTTTTACATTTTCTTAAATCATGTGGTATAAACATTTTTTTGACGTTTCTAGAAGGACCAATTTGCAATTAATTTCATTTAGAAAACACAAGCTCTCTATGAAATTGTATAAAATTAAGAAACAGAAATGAACCTTGGTCTGTATATAGATGTTCGAACGCTTGTTAATGCCATGTGCTGTAAGCTTGGACGAGGGAGGATATAATGGTTAAATGCTTCGAATGGTAAATATGAGAAACGAGATCCAGTTGCGTTGTGGTTCGTTATATATATTTACACGCAAAGACCATTGAGTCACTAATGGATCCAACACTTCACACCCTAGCTAAGAGTTAAATACAAGGATGTGTGCCATTAAAAAATATATCTCTTAAAATCCTTTTTTGCCTGGTTGCGATCCCTATTTGCAACATCACCGTATATTTGGGGAATAGGCTATTTCGGCGCAGAATACAGGTGGTAAAATTATTTATCTTTATTATTTATATATTGCTCTCTGCAAATAATATACATCGAGCTTTCTTTTTCGGGATCACTTTTAATTTTTGTTATATTACTAGGACCTACTTGGATTATACACACACGGAATTTATTTTACTTTTACTATGTCTATCTCTCCCTCTCTCTCTCTCTCTCTCAATATATATATATATATATATATATATATATATAATACTACACAATTAGTACTGTTGGTAATAAAATGTGTTCGATGTATAAAAATACTGCTAAAATGTATAGTACTAATAAATAGATATTTTATTCTTCAACTCTTGGTACAACTCTGACTTCCATCTACTTGGCAATCATCAGGCTTGCATTGAAAATAGACCCTTGAAAAATTTACATTATTATTTTATTTTATTTACTGTTCATGTAAAGGAAGAATGCATTTACTTAGTTTTCCAATCTATTTATTTTATTTGATTAACCTATTTATTAAAAAAATATTCCATAAGTAAATCGCCAGATTTTACCTGTTATTCATTATCAAAGAAAAATGAGTGAACGCCATCCGGCCTATTAGCAGACAGAGACAGATATTTGCTTCTTTATATTTACTTCAGCGAAAAAGCCGTTGTGAATGGCATGAATCTTTCTTCCACCAGTTATGTGTTAATTAGTCATATTTGTATCACTAAATTATCATTAAGGAATCGGAGAGCCGAGTTCGAAATCCAGTCGAATCCATTACGTTCACTTACGTGCTCATACCCTTGGGAACGGTATGAATCCTCTTTTTCTTCCCTCAGCTATGGGTAAATAGCCCGGGTTCTATAGACTTGGATGGCAACAGGTCTACCGCAGAAAGAAATAGCAACCTATTTTGGGAGAAAATCTGCTTCGTCAGTCATGTATAGAAAGATACATGGTCACCTAAACGTGTATCAGTCATGGCACATAACTGACTGAAATCATCATTCTCACCCTGCCAAAAGAAATCCTTCCAATTTAAAAATAATTTCTGGGTTTATATAAACCTGTAAATGGTTGATAAGTGGTAGAAAACGAGCCAATCAATCCAGATATAGGCGATTATGTATCCAGAAAATTACTTATCACTAAGCAAATTTGTTCCATTTGACACAACTACCATTTCCAGTTCCATTATCCAATCACAATCTAGTAGGTGACCCGCTGCCTTCCGTTCTCCTAATTTCCCTCGGTAAACACTGTGAGTTTTAAATTCTCGAAGCCAATCTTCCCCCATATATCTCCAAGACATTTTGGCTTTCTTTTTCTGCTTCTATATAGAAGTGTCTTTTTTGTTTCCATTTTCTCTGGGACTTCTTCGTTGCCCACATGCTCATTATTCTCTGTGTCCTGTATTCATTACATCCGATAAATACGTCTTCTAAATTGTTCTAAATTGTTATTCTTTAATCGGTTAATAGCATTTAACGTAATAGAAAATTTAATGCAACATTTCAAATACAATCAAAAGAGAAATATATAATCCAGTTAAATACATAGAGAAAAATTAAACTAAATTCACACGAAATGTGTACTTGTCTGCTAGCAGAAGATGTGATCCTTTCTTAGCAAAATGGGGAAAACGGTTTCATTTAAATTAGGTGTGTCCACTATGTCGCTAAAATGTGGTATACCTTGACGAAAACAGGTCCCGAAATTGATAAAACAATTTTTAAAGTTTAAAAGTTTATATTGTTATTAAAGAGGAACGATCAAAGTATTTTCCGAATGTTTTTCAGATTTTTTTAATCCTTTCTATAAATATTAGAAATTTTATTTAAATATCTTGTTTTTCTCGAGTCAAAAAAATTTCGTAAATTCGGACTTATCGGCCTTTCTGTCAGTGTTTGTAAACAAAATCATAGTTAGTTAGTTCACAAATCATGTAAAATTCAATTACACCTTTTTCTTTTGTTATCTTAGGAAATTTAGAATGATTAAAGTATACTTAATGTAATTTGAAAGAAACATTACTTACTTTTTTAGCAGAAACTTTTTTATGAGATATTTCCAACCGTGGTACTTGGTTTGGTGCGTGTTTGAGCGGCGTTAATTGATGTGCGTCAAGATATTGACAACCTACGTCAGGGGAATTTATCGGACGGTAGCGCAGAAATGATATAATTCGTTCTAATTTTAAATGAATTAAAAAAAAAGTCACTTTCAATTTTTTTTTTACCTTACGTTTGAGGAAGAGTTCTGCACTGAAAATAACATTTAAATTATGAAAGAAAATAAAATTTTACAAACAGTAAAAACATTTTTTTAAATTTAGGTTTATTATTTCAGTCATGAAATATTTTTCTGAGAATATAAAAATTACATGAAACACCATTAATTGAAACAGGTTAACTTAATGAAATGAGATTTTATTTCTTTTTATTAAGGCAGATTTTATTCTATTTATTAATAATTGTGATATGGCAGTCATGAGAGTTTTATACATATTTTATTTATTAATAAAATTAACATGCTATGCAATCGATTTCAAACTTGAAAATTTGGGTGAACTTCCAAGGGCGTTTTTTTGTTTTGTTTGTTTTTGTAATTGTAAATAGTCGATATTTTCTTTTATCCCACTATTTGATTATATTTGAAAAGAAAAAGAAAAAAAAATTGAAAATGCGACGATATTCAGTCAGAAAACTTGACAAGCGTTGTTGTGTTGTTAACTGAACGAATGCAAATAAATTTCTGAAGTAAAAACAACTTGCTTCTATCAAGTGAAACTACTCACGTGTCATTATTTCAAACATGTGCATCCATACTTTCGTTGGAGACGATTTTAAATACAAATTTTGGAATATTAAAAAATTATTTAAAAAATATCAATGTTTGTCAGATTTTAATAAGCTTTCAAATTTATGATCTTTAAAAAGTAGAGAACATAATATATCATTTGTATAAGGTTTCATAAAGAAACTTAATTTTAAAATATATAAACCTTTGTCATATTTTGTATTTCAAATTGAAAAAGACGAAAAAATTAATATAAAAGTTCATTTTTCATTCAAAACCTTTTTTTCTTTCATATAATAATTACCATCGTATATATTATTAAGAAAAGCCATTAAAAGGTTTCTTAATTAAATATCGTCTTAGTTTTATTGGGTGTCGTATTTTTACAATTGAGGTAAAAGTTTGGACAATTCTGCGCTTTTTTCTAACAAACAAAATCCATGATTTAGATTCTTCAGAGTCTTGTGCATTTAATTAAAAAATAAATTCAGGTTGCAAATAAAATTTTTTGACGTTTTCATAAAATGAAGTTCGAGGGGGTAACAGATATAAAAAAAATATTTATACCATGATTTCAAAGAGACAAACATTTCTAAAATAGTATCATTCATTTGTGAATAAGTTCTGAAGGTTTCATTAAAATCTAACAAGTACTTGATTTTTGCATGAATTTCCAAATCAATGTGTCTTTCAACTGAAAAAAAAAAACTAAAATACTAATGCTAAAAAAGACTAAAATGGACATCCCTAATTTAAATCGTACAATTTGGCGACAGAAAGAAGGAAATGAAACGGGTTACTTCCAAATTTGAGTCATGATTTCCATTTCTTACGAGATCTACTTTCGTATATGGTTACTCTTTTAAGTAAAGCTTAGGTGATAATGAACATGATTTTCTACAATTGATTTTTTACATTATAAGACAGTGTGTTTCAATGATTTTTAAACAAGATTATGCAAATTACCTCCTGGATGGATTGAATTCTTCATAGAATTTTCAATCCCTTTCATCATTTTGTATCGTTTGATCTAAGTACTCTAACAAGAATAAACAGTTACCTTCCTAGGTAACAATTATGTTATGTTCGCTGATGAAGCTGAAGTAATTCCAACATTTATCTCTCCACTCTCACTGCATATAAAAACAAAGTCCTTTTGATAAAGAGTCAATATCTTGTCATATGTGATCTGGACTGCGTGCTTTTTTTAATTTCAAAATAATATCGAATAGAATTTATTTTTCCCATCTTTTAGAAAACTGCTATTTTGTATATAGTGATTTTCCAAGCATAGCTTAGATGTGGCACAAGGCAGAAAGTCGGGGGCACCCAGTTAGAATCGAACTCACTTGTGTTTTGTATATATAACTTTAATGAACATATTCAAACTGCATTCGTTTTCAGATTTCCGAGGAATATATTAGAGGTCGTTTTCTTCGACATGACCAATGCGACTTACGACTCAATGACCACGACAGAGAATTGGTACGTATGGCCATCTAGCCATATGACCGCGACTGATCCGCGTATGGCAGTGTCATTTTTTCCCAGATTGGTGCACAAAAGTTTCCGCCCCTGCTCTCGACAGCAGTAGCTGTCTTTCGCGTGCCCCAAAGCCAGTATTAATGCAGCCTCGTAAAACACACTTTCATTCGAGTTCGATTTTTTTATTTGCAATATTTCTTAAAGCTCCTCCCGAAATGTCTTACAAGAGGAAATTCTCTCCGTCTACTCCTCAAACTGCCAGCATGTAAAGAAAGGCTATTGATATCGACAAAAAAAGACGGAGATTAAACAGTACGAAGGAGAAACAACATTCAATGTGATCGCAAATGTTCTGCAATCTCTTAGGAAGTGTTTGAATTAAACGTGACATGACGAATGTAAAAGTAAGAAACAATACAATGTGTGGCGAGACGATACAAAGGTATGAAATGTAAAGGAGCCATAATTATTTTTAATAAAATATAATAATGCCTAACGATAGATAAAAAGATTGTAAAATTAATTACGAGCTGACTTACGGCTAGATCAATTTACGACCTGTTGGTTGCAACCAATCGTGGTTAACAACGTCCTATATTCGTCGGGAGTCAGATCATTCGAGTAAAATTTGTGAACAGTTCCGGTTTTAAAATCATTTTTCTTTTCAATCAAAGTTTACAATTCTCTTAGCGTTATGCTTTGCGTTACATTTACAATATTTGATTCAGTGTAGATGTTCTGGGCGCCGATTAAGAAGAATTTTTTTCTCTCTCAGTGTAGACATATCAAAATTTTGTTTGCAGTTCTCTGTATTGCCTCTTAATTCTTCAAACGCTTTTTTTATTTTCAGCCTTGTTTCTTTTGAGCGGTTATGTGATCAAACATTTAGTTCCATTTTTTCTTTTTTTTCTTTTTCTCTTTTGTTGCTGGTTCCGTTTATCAAATCTTATCTCTCTTTACATTGCTGTGCTAATTCATTTTTTTATCCGGTATTTCATCCAAGATCTACCGATGTCAATTTAATGATGGAATAATTTATGCATGGTCATCAAGTTACTTTGAATAATCATGGGCAGCACTTATCTTTTCCCATTTAGCAATGGCGTTGATTATATTACTATAAACATTAATTATATATTTTCGTTTTCTGAATGTATATGTTTGTTGGTGAGACAAGTGTAAAAGTGTTTCTGCTTTTAGAAAGATTATTTCTTTAATTTCAATAATTTAATTCTGCTCAATCCCAAGAGCCAGATCAGGATGAAAATGGAGTAGTACTGCTATATATGGTCAGGTGATGCACAGTCTTACCATTCCAGTCTCGATAGAATCCCTAAAGCGCCCATGCGTTCTTGTGAATGACGAATTATTTTTCACATCCCAACTCATTTTATACGGACGCAACGTCGCAAGATTCACGCCGCTTGATCGCTATTTACAGGAAAAGTGTTCAGACGAACCACATTTCTTAGTTCCACCATTTTCAACCTTCACGGCCAAGATCCGCCATGTCGTGCACATTTTAGCAAACTATACTCATTCCCTTCGTATTCCATTCGTTAGATTTAATTTCCATTCGATATTTCTTCTCACAAATTATTCTTTATGGAACCGTCTGCCAAGTGGATGTTTTCCCGATGACTATAATCTTAACCTATTCAAATCCAGCGTTAACCGTTATATCCCCGCATATCCTCATAAACTGCATCTATTAATATGCAACCGTTTACATCCAGTGTCTCTTGTACAGGGTGAAAATCATTGTAAATGAAAGTCTGTCAATTCTTTTTCTAGGATTAATGTGTTTGACCTTTGCTGTGCATAGTATGAGTTGCCCCAATCCTCAACAAGAAAATTAAGCGACAAGAAGAATTTTTTATCAAGGAGAAAAAATGTAATTGGGGTAACGGCAGGCAGAGAAATCTACGAAAGATACGAGAAATACGAATGTGTAGATTATTATTATTATTATTATTATTATTATTATTATTATTATTATTATTATTATTATTATTATTATTATTTCCTTTGATATCTGGCGTTTACACATTTCTTTCCGGGTCCCCCCCCCAAGGGACCTAAGGTTAAAAATGGCATCGTGACAATTTCCACTGCAAAAAAATAAAAATAAAAAATAAAAATAATTACATAGATAAAGGCCTTCGTAAAGTGTGGGCTGTACTTGTCAGAACAATTTTTTTAATTATTATTGTTGGTGTTAGTGTTATTCTTAGTCTTCTTCTTCTATCTTCTTCTAATTATTATTATTATTATTATTATTATTATTAATATTATTATTATTATTAATATTATTGTTGTTGTTGTTAGTGTTAATCTTAGTCTTCTTCTTCTATCTTCTTCTAATTATTATTATTATTATTATTATTATTATTATTATTATTATTATTAATATCATTGTTGTTGTTGTTAGTGTTAATCTTAGTCTTCTTCTTCTATCTTCTTCTAATTATTATTATTATTATTATTATTATTATTAATATTATTATTATTATTAATATTATTGTTGTTGTTGTTAGTGTTAATCTTAGTCTTCTTTTCGTTAATATTATTATTATTGTTATTATTACTATCATTATTACTACTGCTACTACTACTATTACTAATATTTGTAATTATGCCAAGGTCATTGGACATTACTAGCAGGCTTTCTGCTTCAAGGTTAACATGCTCCATACCATAGAATTAAGCGTCGAGAAATGTTCTGATTGAGCATGTTCTGCCAAGCCAATTCATAAAAAACACTTTGGTAGATCTAATATTTTCAACTGATGGGCAAAATTCTCTAACACACATCCTAACGATCTGATTACAGTAGACACAATCTCTACCTTTCGGATATTCCATATTTTCCGAATGTCTTAATTTAATATAACTCTCAGTTTTCAGTGCTTCTTTCCCTATTACTCGCGCATGAATTTGACAAGTAACGCCTTTATGAGATCAAACCCGCTCTTCATTGGTGGAAACGACTATGTCCTTTTGGGACTTCATATCCTATAAATTGTTTACTTTTTTACTATAGTTAGTAACAGCGTGTTTTTTTTAATACATCGGGTACATTAAGGAATAAGACAAGTTACAACAAGGATCTCTGACAATACTTTCCTGAAAAAATGTGCAGTGCCCAAAATTTGGATGAATCCATGTTGTTATGTTATTCGTAGGTGGTCAAGTGAGACATATTTTAATAGGTTTAGTATACTTATGTGCCAGTCACCACTGCAATCAGTATCGATGTTGATATTCCATTCCTGCATTTCAAACATTTTTGCCATCGCAATATTCAAATCATTTGTAATTTTTTCAATCAGATTGATTTCTATATTTGTGTCATTTTGTGTGTAATCTCAATGATAGGACAGTTCTTGGTGCTAGCTCAATAAGATCCGGACGGCGTGGATATATCACTTCGTCTGTCTGAAAATTAGAGTCCCAGACCTTTGTGGGCTATCCTAATTCTTCACTTGGTCTGCAAGTAACATGCTCGTACCAATTTTCTGTAAACTGATAACCATATTTTCAACACAATAATCAATGAACATAAATGACAACATTATCATGGCAACTCTTATATATTTTTTGTGATTGCATTTAGCAACCATTGAGCAGGGGAGTGTTTACCAAAGCCTGGTGGGATTGATTCTTGGCATATATGCTATTTTATGGCATTGAGCGTAAGGTCTTGGTATTGTGCTATATTAATCAAGCTTTCAGCTGCACCATTCGGATCACCACATATCCACCATATCTAAAATACTGCTTCGTCTTTACATCTTGTGTATCTCTGTCAAATTGGCCATGCAATATAATTCCTAGAAAAATATTCCCTTCTGTTTTCCTCTGATTTTCTCTTGAATGCCGCCTTGTCAATGACATCCTCTGCACAAATACCCATATCGCGCGGCTCATATTTTAAGAGACAATAAGCACTCATTAAAAGTTGACTTTGAAAACGATCAAGAATCATTATTATTATTATTGTTGTTGTTGTTGTTATTGTTGTTGTTGTTAGTGTTATTCTTAGTCTTCTTCTTCGATTTTCTAATTATTATTATTATTATTATTTGTTGTTGTTGTTCTTAGTGTTATTCTTAGTCTTCTTCTTCGTTCTTCAAATTATTATTATTTTTATTATTATTTGTTGTTGTTGTTGTTCTTAGTGTTATTCTTAGTCTTCTTCTTCGTTCTTCTAATTATTATTATTATTATTATTATTATTATTATTTGTTGTTGTTGTTGTTCTTAGTGTTATTCTTAGTCTTCTTCTTCGTTCTTCTAATTATTATTATTATTATTTGTTGTTGTTGTTGTTCTTAGTGTTATTCTTAGTCTTCTTCTTCGTTCTTCTAATTATTATTATTATTATTATTATTATTTGTTGTTGTTGTTCTTAGTGTTATTCTTAGTCTTCTTCTTCGTTCTTCTAATTATTATTATTATTATTATTATTATTATTATTATTTGTTGTTGTTGTTGTTCTTAGTGTTATTTTTAGTCTTCTTCTTCGTTCTTCTAATTATTATTATTATTATTTGTTGTTGTTGTTCTTAGTGTTATTCATAGTCTTCTTCGTTCTTCAAATTATTATTATTATTATTATTGTTTGTTGTTGTTGTTCTTAGTGTTATTCTTAGTCTTCTTCGTTCTTCAAATTATTATTATTATTATTATTAGTGTTGTTGTTGTTGATGTTGTTTCCTTTAATTTTGGCGTATACTCATTTCTTTCAGGGTCCGAACCAGTGATATAACTTCAGAAATGGAATCGTGACATTTTCAACTCAGCATTTTTTAAAAGAAGGCAAGAAAGCGAAGATCGCAAACACACAAATTACATTGTTCAATCAATCCGAGGCTTCAAACTTCAACTGGAGTTTTAATGTTATCATGTGCCACAGTTTTCAGATTTCTATTTCATGGTCCTTGTAATTGATAGTTTTTGAAGATCATTAAAGATACATTCTGAAGAGACTGCCGTGTCAATAAGAAGGCACATTCTGTTCTTGTGATTTCTGATCACGATGTCTGATCAATTAGCTTTGATTGTTCTATCTGTGTGTATTGTAAAGTCCCATAATATTGTTACAGGTCCTATGTTTATAACCGTTTCTGGCTAGTGCTAATACCAATTTATGTCAGTTTAATTTCCTTAAAAGTTGCATATTTTCCATTGAAGATATTAGCCCATTCCGTCCTGCCTGGTTTTATATTCCGTGTATGCCAATAACGTGCAACCTGATAAGAGACTCTTAGTTATTTATTTATCGCAGAATCTGCATTTTGGGTTAAGACAATTTTTCTGTGGATAATCTTGGTAATTTCTAGTTAGCAATTATTGGTCCTGTGCAGCAAAGGTAAAACCTACAGTTTCAGCTTTTTACCCTGCATTACATAACCACCACTGGGTATGGGGATTGTCTACATTGTTTGGTATATTTAGTGTATTGACCAGAAAGAGGCTTAACTTGTCATTTTTTCTGTATTGGTACATTGCATTTGCTTTCTTTTTATGTTCTTTGTCGCTGTAGTTGTTGCATTATGGTTTATTGCACTTCGTCACTCACATTAAATTCCATTTAGAATTTGTTGGCTTCTTTGTTATTGAATAAAGCTTCTTATTTCTTTCATCTTCGTTGAGACAGATAATCATCCACTCATCTGTAGTTTCCAGGTATCTTTGAAGACCGCTTGTTGATGATTATTATTATTATTATTATTATTATTATTATTATTATTATTATTATTATTATTATTATTATTCACGGTGTATGATATTAGTTGCTGGTAAAAAAATAAAAATCTACGCCACCACCTCAGGACACAAGAATATAAACTATAAAATATAATCTTCTTTTAATAGAAAATCTGTATCCGACAATTTCTTATGGCTTCTCGCTCTTCTCAGCTGGCAAGCTTTTTGTTATGACTTACTTACCAAATCATAATCCAGTATCTACAAGTTTTTCCCATGATTCTGTACAAACTCTATTAATGACTTGAGCTAAAATTAATTTATTTGCTAGTTTATTTCCAACGTATACAATTTACTATTTGTAATCGTTGTTGTCTTCCATCTCCTTTTATTAGCAACGATTTCTCATTTCAAATGAGCAAGATTATTCTACTAGGTTGGAAGTATACTTTTTCTCTTTGTCTATCAGAGTTACATCTGATTCGTTATTTTCCAAAAAAAATGTCAAATCATATATCGTAATATCCCGCAGCTTCCACTTTTCTATTCCATAGCACTTTCCACTCCTCTCTGACTTGTCATCTCATTTAAACTTGTGCTTTTTCCAAAACTTCCACTAAATAACGGTAGCCAACTCATCACGCCTCCATTTCTCATGCGCATTCTGAGCAATACACTGACATTCTGATACAGTGAAAATGATAGTCTCATCGATCCCTCGAAACATTCTACATAACGCTAAAGTGCTGACCTATCAACATTCGTATTTTCTTAGTCGATCTGCGATGGCTGATCCTGACCCGCCATTATTACTTTTAGTATTATTATTATTATTATTATTATTATTATTATTATTATTATTATTATTATATTTTTATTTTTATTTTTTTTTAATGTATTTATTTATTTTGTTGTTGTTGTTGTTGTTGTTGTTGTTGTTGTTGATGATGATGATGATGATGATGATGATGATGATGATGATGATGATGATGATGATGTTTGTTTGTAGGTGATTCGGGCAAAGAAGAAGAATATGTGAACTTTTAAAGGAGTAAAGAGAGACACACTGGAAGATTGGCAACGAAGAATGAAAAACTGATAAGCAAAGAAACCATAAGAATAACTAAACCCGAGGGTAATTAAAGAACTTAAAAGACATCGTGAGGAAGGAATGAGGAAATGAGGCAGTCACTTCACTGGCACGGAGACAACACGGAATTGATGCATAAATATGTTGGAGCGCGTGACCGAGATGACAGACAGAGATAAGGAGAAATAATTGGCTGAGATGATTGTACGGATACAAACTAGGTAAATAGGGAATGATTGGCGAATTCTAGAGGGGAAGAGAAGAGGGTGAATGTTGACAGTTTTTTTTTAGTTGGGTGACTGAAAGAGACCCGGTAAGAAAAGACAATCAACGAAAGAATTTGGTAGTGGGAAAGCTAAAGCGTGTGAAAGAAAGAATATCTGCTCTGTTTGAAGATAAGAGTCAAAGGATGGAAGGAAATAAAGGAAAGTGGGAACTGAAGAAAAGATGAGAAAAATCAAAATGAATAAATGAAGGGAGCCCATCAACATCAATGGAAAGATGAAAAAGAGAAAATTAAGAGAATAATATCAAAACATGGGATATGCTTTTCTGTAGGGACTGAAAATGTTAAAATTAAACCTCTGCATGGCAAACATCACGAAGAATATGTTAAAACAGAAAAGTGAAAATTGGAAGTTTGGTTTGGTTTGTTTTACGGCATATCAACCACAATAGGTTATTTAATGCCGACAAGATTTTTATTGCATGGTAACTTCTTTTCGAATGTGTATCGCTGGTATTTTTTTTTCAAAAATATATTGCTGGTAATAATGTATTGCAGGTAATATTTTTTCTTCAAAAATTTATCCATGGTAATAATTTTTTTACAGAGTATTTCTGGTATTAAAACCTACTTTTACATTTTCATAGTGTTTTAACCTCATTTTAGGGGGTAAACTATTTACCAATAAATGGGACCGTAACAGGTGCTACCACGCGGGACAGGGTGCACCTGGTAATACCAGCAATTAAGAGGTGGTTCCACGATTCTCAAAACATCCTGATCAGGGGCCTTGCTGTTGGACGTAGTTTATCGTCTTACCCAGGACGCAGATGCAGTTTATCATCATACCCAAGAAGAGGAATTGGAAGTAAATAGAACTGAAAAGAAATAGTAGAATGAAAAAATACATTCAAATTTGGATGATAGTAAATTATAATTGGCAAGAAAAAAAGAAAATGGAAACATTAAAAAAAATTGAGGTGGAAAACGGTAATTGTAATGAATGAAAATAGTAAGAAAAACTAAAAAGAAAGAAAAAAAGAATACATATATGAGTCATAAACGGAAATATGAATGAAATAAGAATAAAATAAAAAAGTAATCGGTGAAAGAAAGTAAAATAGGTGTAACACAAAGAAAGAAAGAAAGAAAGATAAAAATTGGGAATATTAAAGTAACACGAACATATAGAGAACTGAAAATATAAATAAAAATATTAGAATACGAAAAAAGACTAAATATATGAGTAAATAACGATACAAAAATAAAAATTTAGGAAGTAAATATTTTAATGAAAGGAAAAAGGAAGAAATAAAGAAATATGAAAGGGAGAAAGAAAACAACAAATAGAAACACTCAATAAAAAAGAAGTATAAAGAAGAAAAAAGATAACTAAGAAATGAAAAAATAAGAAAAAATAAAAATATAAGAATATATGCCAGAAAGGCAAAATAAATTTTAAATACATGTGCAAAGAATGAAAAGTTAATATAGGAATGAAATAAAATACAACAATGAAAGTAATAAAGTCGGAAAGAAACGATAAAGAAAGAAAGAAACAGGAAAGAAAAACCCAAGAATAAAAATGCGGAAAAGAAAGTAAAAGAAATATAGAAAGAAAGATAGAAATAAGGTAAAATAAAGAAAGAAAAAGTGACTTACAGAATATATAAATTCAATTTCAAAGAAGGAAGGGCTTAGCAATTACACGAATGAATTAATGAATAAATGACCATAAATTAATGAATGGAAGAAAAAGAAAATTAAATGAATGAACTAAAAAAAGTAATGTTAAGAAGGGAAAATAATAAATGGCGGAGTGGAAGAAAAAATGATTAAGTTACGTAAAAGAAACATTACATAATGTGTTGAAATTAAACAATAAGTAAACGTGTGAAAAAATGAAATAAACACGTTAAAATGAATTAAAGAAGGAAGGAAAGACAGAATGAATGAAATAAATTAATGCAGAAATGATAAGGAAAGGGCGTGTAAATTAATGAATGAAGGAAAGAAAAAATAAAAGGATGTTGAAAACAAAGAATGAATTAATGAAGTTAGAAAACTAATCAAATAATTGATAAGAGAAAGAAGGGAAATGAAAAAATAAAGTTACAATATATTAATAGAATAAATAAATGCGTGGAGAAAGAAAGAAAGAAAGAAAGAAAGAAAGAAAGAAAGAGAAAATAATAAAGAAACAAACTAACAAATGAAGAAAGAAGTAAAGAAAGAATGGAAGAAAGAAATAATGAAAAATAATGGAAAGAGATAAATAATTAAATAAAGAAGGAAAGAAAGAAAAGAAAGCAACAAATAAAAAAATAACGAAAGAAACGAAATGAAGAAAGAAAGTAGTATACAAAAATCAATCAAGAAAACAATCAATTAAAAAGAGAACGATCAATTTAAAAGGAAATAAATATAAAGAAAAAAATAAGGAATATTACAGAAAAAGGTCTTGAAAAGCAGAAAGGGAAATTGAAACTGAACTGATCACATTGAATGAACAGTACGTAAATTAGCGTAAATAACATATCGCCATGTAACTATGAATGCTGAGAGATGCAAGAGTACAAAAATGAGAAATAGACAGCAGTACCGTTGAACAGATTTAAGAAATTACTGCATAGGAGACTGAAAAAAGAGGCGTAGAAAATTGAAACCTGAGAAGAAAAAAGAAAAAAAATGATTAAGTACAATAGTTTGCTAAAATCAAAAGTTAACACATCAGAAAAAGAAAGTAAAAAAAAATGAACGTGATAAAGAATAAAAAAAACTTTAAAAGAAATATTTAAAATACAAAATAATTCTGAGGTGAGACGCAAAATAGACTCGAAAAAATCGACATTTAATGGAAATATAAATCAATAATGGCGAAACATGTTATATTTTGTATAATGGTTGTGTTTAGTACATCGCCTGGTGTTTATTCTTATCCGAACATCACATTACCATTATCTAGTTAATATAATAGGTTCGGTACGATTCAATTTAAAGTAAGCGAGATGGTATTGGATTGACCCCGGAGTACATGTATTCATTATACAACGTAAAAAACTCGTTAGTTTCAGAACAACTGAGTCAATCATTTTTTTTTGTTTGTATTATTCGAAACCACCCAAAGCAAGGCAGTAATGCCACTATGACAAAGAATTAATCGGTGTTCAAGAATTAGAAAAAGGAAACATTAATGAGGAGCAAATAAATACAAGTGTTAAAGAAAGCGCATGAGAACTCCACAAGCGATCAGTGTGATGAAAGATACTATTACCATAGAACTTACGGTACATCTAGACAATTAAACTTGATGAGAACGTGTTACTAATAGAGTAACGCGCTTAAATTCATAAAGTCTTGTTACCATAGCTAAGAGCTCATCAGAACAATTTGCATGGAAGTGTTTATAGAAAAGGCACAGGGAACAAAATATTACAGCAGTGATAAAGTAACCTAATCCGAGACGCCATTTCGGGACCAATAATATTGCTGATTTGTCTTTGGATTTTATCTGTAAATATATAGCAGAAGCACCGAAACATATATGGCAGCGATATTCAATAGAGAACGAATGGTAGATTAAAGATATGTAAGATAGACTTAGGAGAGAAAAATTGTCGTACGAGTGGAATAACTTCAGGTGATTCAAACTTGCAGTTTTAACAAGGGGTGTCTTCATTGTAAATATCCGAACTTACTGTACTATACCATAGAGTCTCACTGAAAACCTGTCATGGATATAACGATATATTATCCAAAGACTTTTGATGTTATGTGAATGTAGGTGGAAGGTGGAAAATAAGTAATTCCAAAAAGAACAGCGCAAAAGGTTTTGAAGTTTAACAAAGGTTGAAACTGAGTTTTCGCTAGATCCTGCCCAGATATGGCGGCAGTATTTCAGTTTTGGTCTGATATGACACTCGATAAAATAGACCATGACAGAAGTACAACTGACATGTATGCAGTTGTATAGGGTGCCGATCATTTTCCGCGATATTTTTAACGAAAATCTAAACAAATATTTAAGATCCAAGAAAAAATCGTTTGAAACAACTTAATAACTGCTGAAAGGCCATTTGTTATCACTCAGACTATATGCCAATGAATGCTGGACATTTATTTCAGAAATGAAAAGGAGACTTGAGTCAGTACTTCAGCCCACCATAAACTGTATCAACGAAAGACGATATGTTTTTCTTATTTGTTTTGTTATAAGAGAGGCACTGATATGGTAGTATCCAATCTAGGTGTATCTGGAGGAAGATCTTCAATGGAATACATGCCTAGGATGTTTAGCATCCCACCACGTGCGGGCTAGCCTATCTGAGGAATCTGTGCACAGAATGCCTGTCGAAGTTTCAAAAATATTCCAGCCATCTGCCAATTTCGCACCGTTTGCGTCTTATATCCGACATGAATACACAGGTAATCCATCACTGAATGCCACACATAAGAGGTATTCCGATAAATCACTCGTCATTCTTGTTCAGCCTAAGAATTGTATGACACAATGCTACGCAATCCTAGGACAATATATATGAGTAACGAGGACGTTTTAAGGAGAATAGGCACGAAAATAATATTTGTAGTTAGAATCAGCCCGTGAATGTCGTTTTCTCTGTTGTAAATTATGTGTAAAGTGGCCATGGTGAATTCGCATATCAGAAGCCATAGAGAGAAGGCAATTAGAGCAGAGGGAAGAAATAACTACTCAACCTAATGTGTTTAGATGAATCGATGTCAGAACAAGAAGTGACAGATGTTGTGATGAAACAGATGCTTCTTACCGGATAGGAAGTTGTTAAGAGCCATATCCCACCTACGTCTGAAAGGGGCACAGAACATAAAAAAGCAAGCAGAAGGGATCAACTGTTTGTACTATTTGATGTTCCTGAGCAATCAAACAGGTCAGAACTGATTTTAGTCTACACAGCATATCTTCCGTGGCCAGACGAAGACAAAGATATTGGAGAATGTACTATGACTGTAAGTTCCACAAAAAGTGACAAGAGAAGCGTGAATAAATGAATGAGAAATTCGCTGGATGTATAAAGAAATTAAGGAATTCCTGAATAGAAAGAAGGAATGAAAGTATTGATAAATCTACGGAGAAATGAAACAAAAATTAAACGTATAAAGCAATTAGCTAATTGATGAATCGAAGAAGGAATGACAATGTGGATAAATAAACAGAGAATTTGGATAAAAATGTGAATAGAATGAAAAAAGAATGAAAAAATGTTAATTGTATAAAGAACAGAGGGAAAAGCGGATGAATAAAAGAAGTAGATAAGAAAGTGAGAACGAATTGATAAACGTAAGGCGAAATGAGAATAGCTGAATGTATAAAAGAATTGGATAAGAAAGGAATGAAGAACAAAATTGACAAAAAAAGAAACGACTAAAGAAAAAGAAAATCCAGGAATCAATAAACAAATGAGCTAATCAAAAAAGAACAAATGAACGAAAGAATCATTGAATGAACGAATAAAAGTATATGAGAATGAAGAATAGATATAAATCAGTTCATAAAGACTAAAACAAAATTTCTCAGTGGCCGGGAATGAAGATGACAAGTATCAGTTAGTGAACTAACCCACCATGACAGGAAGACAGAAGGCGAGTTGACAGACCAGTTTAATAGGAAGAGATGTTCAATGAAATAGTCTAGAATACAAGGAAGCAGACATGTTGAACGTCTGGAAAAGAAGATGGAAAATTTATAAAATGTATGCATCGTTCAAGAAGAAAAAAAAGTTTCCATGTAAAGAACTTCTCGAATGGCAGACAGGGGCAGAGCGTGTCACTGACACAGTAATTCAGGCTGACAGGAAGACCGGGCAAATATATGTCTTGGAGAAACACGAAAGAACCTTATCTAGCTTATTAGAAGATAAGTTTGGGTAACGATCGCAAAGCGTCGTCGACAGAAGATGAATATTTGTTATCTGTGATGCAATCAGATGTTTTGGCGGGAAGAATCGATCATTTCCCGCCGATTCCATTTACATAGGACGCTGCAATTCAAGAACATCGTAAGAAGTGGATTCGTTTGTTGTGGGTGGGGAAGATGGACGAAGAGGCATGGTTATGGTATATTACGGCGTAATTTGGTGACCGACATGGCGGCTGCTGTTATTACAAATTATTTCATGACACAATCGTCGACCTTTCAGAGGCTTTCTGGTGAACTTGCAAAAATATATGAGAGTTAGCCCACTTGTAACTAAGCGGAAAAATATTTGTAGATGCATCAGAGAGGAATGTAGAAATATGTATTAGAAACGACAAAGCATAGAATCATTTCACAGAATAAAGAATATGGGTGTGTTTATGAGTTTCGTTATATAAATTGAGGAAAACGCTGAAAATTCTTGCCGCGACCAAGTTCCTGGAAAAACTGGATCTTTAAAACATTGGTCAGAATTTATCAAGTGTATGAAACCAAGGACATTTCACATTGCGCATGCATACACACACACACACACACACACACACACACACATATATATATATATATATATATATATATATATATATATATTATCCGATATATAGATTTACCGATATATATATATATATATATATATATATATATATATATATATATATATATATGTCGGTAAAGCTGTGTCTATTTGGAAAGAGAAACAAGCGTTTATACTATTCGAGCTGTTTCATATCTAATATTATCGTTCACGTCAATGCACTTAACACAAATATTGTCTATAAATCATATAAGACGAATATTATGTAGCAAAAATTTCGGATCGACCTAATATAAAGCAACTGATATAGTGATAAAACATTTTAAATGAGTATGCAAGTGAAAAGTATATATATATATATATATATATATATATATATATATATATATATATATATATATATATATATATATGTATATATATATATATTGTGCATTTAGGCACAAGCATGATAACCTCACCCGACTGTAAAAATTATTAAGAGTAATGGAAGCCCTAATAATAAAAAAAGATAAAGCCAACTCTTAGCAATATTAACGACGTACAAGGCCACAATATGTTAACCATGTTTAGAAAAGAAAACATCTCCAAAACACACTAAAAATATGCACATAACGCACACATTCAATTAAACTGAAAAAATAAAATCATCCTTGATAATGGCTAAAAGTACAGCCGAATGCGTTTGAAACTATAGAAAATTTGGACAGTTTCTACACACTCTTGTGCACAAAGAGAAGGCACTTTTTCGAACACAAGAAAAATTAATGAAAAGCTTAACCGTAGTACAATGTCTGTCATTGTTAGTATATATATATATATATATATATATATATATATATATATCTATATATATATATATATATATATATATATATATATATATATATATATATATACATGACCGGAAAAGAGAATGATCTAAACACTTTGCCATGTGCTCGCTATCTATCTATCACTACATATGCTGAAATTAGATTGCGTTTTAAAAGTCGCTTTCTGACCATGAGACCAGATTTCGAATCTCAACAAGTGTGATTTGTCACATTTTGATATTATTGGCGATCCTAGTGCGCGCCACATTTGGAAACTGATTAACTATCATAGCACTGTTTCACCGAAGTCAGTCAAATTAAGACGAGGGGACTATTTTTGAGCCATCGATGTTTGTGGTAGCACGAAGTCACAAGTCATTGTGACCGAGCGTTTACGTGCATGACCTTGTTCATTCCCGATAATGCTCTCTGTACCTGAACTTGTAACGAATGTCCGCTTAACATAGTTGCTGTATGAACCACATTTATGCTGTGGGGATTGAACATACGGGTTTCTGCAATAGCGATTGGATAGCCAACCTTGCAAACATGGCATACGAGTGTACATTTTACAAACTTTGGGGGCAGGTTCCTCAGAGCAAATCAAGGACAAACTGCAGAACCATATGAAACCGTGTGGGAGTATTTGAAAAGATCCGCCAGCCAATGATCGGATGGCGCATGAGTGTGTAGAAGACAGCGAAAGACATTTTAACATTTGTTATGAGTTAGTGTCGTTATATGTGTGTTATGTGTGTTTTATATAGCCTCAATCATCTCTATTGGGAAACTATGTTTTTAAATCATTCGACGTCTACCAAGACTTTTTTCATGTCTTGTTTTAACAACAAACTCTTCTCTCTCATGCCTCAAACCTCCGTCTTCTTTTCTAATATTCAATTTATTACTCATTCTGAAGACAAAAAACAAACATACATACACACATGTAAACATCTCTGTCTTTATCTCTGTCTCTCTCTCCCGACATATATATATATATATATATATATATATATATATATATATATATATATATATATATATATATATATACAATGTGATCGAAAACTCCCTATTTTATGTATGAGTATCCAGCCAGAAGTTCTGACAACTTACTCAGCGATGCAACGTGTGTGCACAGACGTCAACACAGAATGGTGATAGTCATGTTAGAACGCAATCTTCAACAACACACGGGCAAATACACACTCATACTCAAACACATATTTATTTATATAAATCTTATCTTTGAAAGAATTAAGAAATAAAACTACGTAAAAATATTTAGATTTCAGATAGTGTTTTGATATGCCGATAAACAAAAAACGTCCAATTGTCTTGCATACCATTATGTAAGATATGCTATATTATGTAACACGCAACTTATCCTATATTTTATAACATTTCAATATATGCTATATTATGTAACACGTCAGCTTATATATCAGTAATTATGAAATCTATAATTATTTACCAATGCATCTCTCTCTCTCTTTATATATATATATATATATATATATATATATATATATATATATATATATATATATATATATATATATATATATATATATATATACATATATATATATATATATATATATATATATATATATATATATATATATATGCGTGTCTTTTGTGCTTGTGTTTTTCTCTCTCTCTGTGCTATACTTTTCGAAATCATACCACGCACATTATTGTTTACACGATGTACATAATAGATGATTGTTTTGAAACAGTCCCTTTCACTTTATCTCTTCTCAAAGGAGAACTGATTAAAACTAGCTGCACATTGAGCCTCTCTCTCATTGTCTGATAGTTTTCTGTTCCACGAATAAACAGAAAGAAACAAAGGATTATTTTGTGATTGTTGACTTTTCCAAACGTGTATTTCTGTGAAGGTTTTCTGCTTAATATGTCAAATTAAATCCATTCTAAAACTTATGCATCTGCAATATTAAAAATATCCTAATTCGAAAATGGCCTTTGCCTCTTAACTTGATTACATCGAAATGTTTAAATGAAAACCAACCGGGCGTTACAAAAACTCCGTGAGAGCCAATCCGATACTTTACGAAGTTCATATTTTCTATACAGCTTCCGGCAAGCAGAAATCAGAAAAATATCTTTCGCATCTCAGCTGCACTGTAGTATAATTATCAAGGCTGATTTAATTATTACTCGTTATTACCAGTGCATTTGTAAGATTAAACAAGATTCGTGTAGATACCGGCGGAGAGTTTCACAGATAATGTTTGTAGTTGGAACAATGGATGTTGGTGATGCTGTTTTTTGATTAAATCTCAAGACAGATTTTTGGAATAAATAACGCAAACATTCATTCAGTTCTTAGGTTTATACGTTTATTTTTCAGCAGCTCGCCAATATTGCCTACGATAATTTGTCTTAAACCTGTTTTTCACTTGTATAACTTCTCGAATAAACACGAGACACAAGAAATAAATTTTATCTCAGTATTATCTCAATTAATATTTATTGAATTACAAAAGAACCACACTCACAAAGATACACTGGTGGAAACACGGATTTATTTCGTTTCAGTAAAAGATATTTCAACAATAATTCAAGCAATTTGAAATTTCCATATTCCGTAAATTCATTTCATTTTACTATTTTTCCCTCAGAATTAACAATAAAACTCAGGACTTTCTCGTGGCAAATATAAATGCGTATTTAAATAAAATAAAGACAATTAATATTTCTGAGACACATAATGACGAAAGAAAGTTTTGAAGATTTGGCATTCACAGAACATATCGAAGAAATGCTGGGCAGGGGAAAACATCGAGTAACATACGAAACGAGGTTTTGCGGATGGTTTAATAGAAGAGATGTAAAAGAAATATTTAAAAGCCAAATATGAAGTTGTGGATCGTCTACATAGTGAAGAAGAAGAAGAAGAAGAAAAAGAAGAAGAAAAAGAAGAAGAAGAAGAAGAAGAAGAAGAAGAAGAAGAAGAAGAAGAAGAAGAAGAAGAAGAAGAAGAAGAAGACCACCACCACCACCACCACCAACAACAACAACAACAACTACTACTACTACTACTACTACTACTACATTCAAGTTTGAACTAACAAGGCTTTGGAATAGATAGGTACGGCAAAATACAAGATATATCAACAATAAAAATGGTAGAAGAAGAAGAAGAAGAACAACAACAACAGCTACTACTACTACTACTACTACTACTACTACTACTACTACTACATTCAAGTTTGAACTAACAAGGCTTTGGAATAGATAG
This sequence comes from Acanthosepion esculentum, assembly GCA_964036315.1. NCBI lineage: Eukaryota > Metazoa > Mollusca > Cephalopoda > Sepiida > Sepiidae > Acanthosepion > Acanthosepion esculentum. The sequence continues at coordinate 106,492,403 of OZ038477.1, forward strand.
GTACGGCAAAATACAAGAAATATCAACAATAAAAATGGTAGTGATTGTCCTGTGGAATATTTACAGCAAATAAGCTAGTTTAGAAAATTAATTAAGCTGCTTTGGAAAAGCAGGTATAAACTGAGACGTAATTAATACTTGGCGTCTGAGGAAAATTGCATGGTAACTATGGCTGCTGGTTGTGGCCAATTCCACGTGTATGAATTAGCAGATCTTAAGTTCTTATTTGATATAATAATAATAATAATAATAATAATAATAATAATAATAATAATAATAATAATAATAATAATGTTGCTAGAGATGCAACCTCTGAGAGATGATGCAGATACAAACAACAAAAACACATCTTTAAAAACGTACGACGAATTAAGTAAATGCGAGAAACCCGAGATAGAAACGAGTAGAATGTGTTATCCCAAGTGAATATACTTACCAGTTGTTTGGGGTCTTTGGGATATATAGCAATAGTAGAAAATAAGTATGTGGATTAAATTCCTTAAGGCCCTAAAATATGTTAACTGCAAACATTCATATACATTAGTATCTCTCGCATCATACGTTGATTTTTCTCCATGAAATAAACACAATTTTTTACCATCTCATTTTTTACCACAACATGTTTTTTTTAATATATTTTGCTAAAAAGCCCTTGTTGTCTTTTAGGTGAGACTTGGGGGCAACTCGTATATAAGCAAATGTAAAACAAAGAAGCACACAATAATAATAATAATAATAATAATAATAATAATAATAATAAATAAGTAATGTGACACATGAGAACATCAATGATTCCAGTTGTAGTTGAAGCACGCGGATTCATTGGAAAAAGTTTCCGATGGACTCATTGAAATGATACCAGGTAATCTATGTCTTATGAAATAAAAGAAAAATACACTCACAAATACAGCTCACATATTACGGAGAGCATTATCTATGTAAAATTGGTGTGATCTTTTTTTTTCTTTTGTTATTTGTTACAAAAATGATTAGTTTAATATGTCATGAAGCCATTTCTGACCTTAGGTATCCGGATGTGACCAGAAAGGCAACGTGTGTACAACATAAGTCAAAGGAAAAAATAATTTCTAGTTAAAAATAAAGTAATACTTACAAATATATAACGGTTATTCATTTTAGCTTTTTCTTCAATACTGATCATTAAAAGTATGTTATTTCATACATTATTTCACTTATCTAATTTTCATCGCCCGTTCTACATTGCTGATTTTACTACGATGGTTTTTATTTATTAAATTAGATTGCCAGTATCGTAATCTCTTTTCAACACCTCCTCACAAACATTTTTCCAACAAGCTTGCTTATTCGTCTGTGGATAATTTTCTTCAACATATTATTCAATAATTTTATATATTTATTGAATTATCTGTCACATCCCATTACCTACGATGATTTTTTTTAATCCTTTGCTAGCAAGTTACATTACAATTTTTAATAAGAACAGACAATGCTTAACATTATGTAACTCTTAACAGATGAACAAAAAAATTGCCCCTGATATATCTATGTGTCTATTCAGATAACGCATATGTTTATGATATCTTTGTTGCATTAGAAAAAACAAAATAAAATGAATAAGTTCATTTGATAGCTAGAAATCGTCGACTGCAAAGTTTTTGAAAAGTTTTTGAATGAGTTCTTTTTTAATCTTTTGCAGTATACGAAAGACTGTCGTTGCTGTATTAAAAAAATAATTCCCTTTCGGGCCTTCTTTTAAATAAAATATCTCTTAGGGCAGTCAAACAATAATTATAGCAATAAAAGATCTTGTGCGTCAAGCGGCATTGCACTGTTACCAACATTCTTGTATATGCTATCCATTCACTTAAACACGTTACTCAAGTTAATCTCTCGCTTGCCTTCCGTATGCCCCGTTATTGTTGAATTCTACCACCGTCCTTTGATAAGTATGTTTTAATGCATATCAAGTATTTTTTCTGACTGTCAACAAGAGTTTCCTTGTTCCTAATCAGATTAAAACTTCCGTGTTACGCCCTCGCTCTGTGCTATTCTGGACATTAGTTTGTATAATCACATCTCGATCCGTTCAAGTAATTTCTATATCCCTTATTTAAAATTTACAGCCAACGACGTATATAGTAAATAACAGTTGAATAATTACGTATTTACTTCAAATGAAACTTTCCTACCTCTTAAAATTTTTCCCTGTTTTAGAAAGACATCATTAACTATTTCTATGCGCCTTCGGATTTCAGTGTCACGCTTACATGTGAAATTACTTTTAAAACCCCCATCCGTTACTGTATAGCTCAGGTAGTTAAATTTCTGTACCTGTATTATTTTGAAGCTGTTATTATCAAGAGTTTGATATACATATTCAGTTATGACTGCAAACCCATCAGCAGTAGACCGGAAAATGCAGAAACAGTATTGCTTATCAGAGATAAGTATATGGAAGTTCACTTTGGCATTGATTAAAGTCTCGAAGACTGTGGGTAGGAAACTAATAACGTGGTAGTTAGAATGGTCTCCAACCTTCATAAAATAGGGACAAGAGATGAGGACATCCAACAGGCTGGAAAGCAAGAAATAGCGAAGCAATAGTTGTATAGTTTGGACAGAACTGGAGCCATCAGCTTGGGAGCAGATTACTTTAGGATTACTGCTGTTATCCCTGCACCCTATGACCATGGTTGATGCTCGACCTCTCTGCGCCTTTTTGATCTCACGTTTTCCACTAACCTGAGGTGGAACAACTACATAGAATCAATAGTTGCATCTACCGCAAGTAAATTTGATTATCTGTGTCGTGCCAGAAGGTTTTTCTTGTTTGAGTTCATCCTACACTTCTACAAATATACCATTTGTCCATGCATTGAATACTGTTGCTGTAATCGGTCCTTACCTAAACTACAGGATGAACTCTTCCTAACACTATGTATACTACGCCTCTCAAGCGAGAGAGAAAGACAAATCGAGTTGACCAATAGTAGTTCCTTCCAAACCAGATTGACAGTCATATTAATACCTTCCACATCTTTTATTATTATTCCGTGTAATATATCTTCGTTATCTTTACTCTTGTGTACGTGTTGTTCTTCCTGGGTTAAAACCTGGACCATAACAGTTGTCATATATGATCTAGTGACCCAGCTATTCATCCGTAGATTCTAGACAAATTCCAAAGACGGATCGGCAATGTAATATGTCCTGACTTGGCACCCCAACTCCAGTCGCTTTCTCACAGACGTGATGTGGCTTCTTTCTGTCTTTTCTTCCCTCTGCCTTTTCTACAAATATTTTCATGGCATCCGCTCCGACGAGCTATTTTCACAGGTGCCCCAAATATAAGCGTGCTATTAGTTTGGTATCTAGGTCCCATCCTTTTACTGTTGAATCAGGTAAATTCAACCGCCTCTTCTACTCCAAAAGCTTCTTCTCTCGGACTTTCCGACAGTGGAATCCTCTTCCTCATATTTGCTTCCCCGACGATTACAATTTTCAAAAATTTAAAGGTAACATCAATCGTCAGCTTCTGATGCCTTGATCCCCGTGTTTTTATACTGTCCTCAAACCTCTCCATGTATTTTTCTCTTACCTCCACTCTCTGTAACCCCTTCCGTACTAGTAGCATTCCCGCTTTGCTTCGGGTGAAATGCTTGAAAAAAGCACAGTTTTAGTTATTACCATTATTAAAAGTCCTCAAGTTATGTGTTTTTTTTTTGCTATCTGGTATAGTTATATTTTTTGATTGTGTAGTGCAACTCGAGATTGTTCGAAGAATCATGACCATTGCCAAAAACCTCACGCTCACTCTTTCGTAGCTTAATCACTGATCTGAGAAAGCGGATATATACATCTGCCAGTTAGGATTCTGAACGGATCCCTGTGAAATCTTAACATATTCTATACTAACACTTATGTTGTTATGGACATGATTTTTAAAAATAAATCCTATACGTGACATCGCTAATTACTTGAACATCAATTTGAAATTTGAATTAAAAAAAAAACTCTAAGTTATTTTCATCTCGTTTTGATATTTATTTCATAAGGATGTTAAATCGTCTCCGGATGTTTTACTTAAATAATCTACAAATCCGATATGTTCTTCAATCTTCGTTACGTGCACGACGATGGCTCTCCACAATTTCCTATCCTTTGTAGCTCATATCAATATGTAACTTTTTAACTTCTCCAGTCCATATTTTGACATCTATTTAGACGGAAAAGAATACTTAAATAAAACATCAAAGGAAAGCTGAAGAAAAGACTAACAGTCAATGCAATTCGGTATTTATACATAATTGTACATATATATTCCGTAATTTCTCGAAAATAATACGCAAATGATCCAAAAATTAAGAAATATATATCCTTATGTATAATACGCATCTATAAAATTTGTCAAAAATATAATTATGAAGACATTTTGTCGACAGAGACATTAAGATTACCATCGAAACTAAGTAGCTAAATTAATAAAACCAAAGTTGTAACTTATTGAAAAATGGATTCAGGAATCTTGGGATTCCGTCAGTGAGGATGTTATAAAGAGAAATTTCAGTATTGTCTCATGACAGACATGGATTGCTCTGAATATGATATCCGTTGGCAAGACAATGGAGAGGCCGAAGATAATTTTCAACAGGACGAAGATAATATTGCGAATGATAATTTGTTTAATGACAATTTAGATATTGATTCTGTAATAGAATGTGGTGATGATGATGAAAATTAAAATTTCAATTGATTGTTAACTTGATATCCTCTTTTTTTCGAAATTGTCCTTTTTATAGATATTTTTTAATATTTTTTCGCCAAATGAAAAATGCGGTTACTGACAAACAAATTTATTGAGAAAAAATGTTATACTTACGATTGGATTTAAAATAAAAATTGGAATAATATATCTCTTATTTTAGAACAACAAGTACGTATTTATTATTATAAATCAATAACTAAAAAATATTTTTGTTTAAACCTATTTATAAAAACGCAAACCTACTATCACTTGTAATTTACAGTAAAAAATGTGTATTATTTTTTAGAAATTACGGTACCTTGCCACATTGTTCGTTCTGCCGTTGCACAGCAATGAGCCACAACTGTGCTCCATCTGGATCGATCCTGGTCGCGTTGCGGAACCTGGAACCAGTTGCCATTTTTTTTTTTTTTTGCTCAGTTCTTGTTAAACTGTAGATTAGGTAGATTAATCGCAGCATTCTCACATCCCGATTCCCTTCACTAAGTCATGTGAATATCAGCTTCACTACACACTTTTTTCTCATATTTTTCTCGGAGACTACATGAATTTAAGCGAGCTACCAGGATGGCATCTCGGCCCAACCCTTTCACTGTCAAAACGGTTAAATGTAACCGTCTCTTCTACCCAAGAACCTTCTTCTCCCGCACTTCCAGTCTGTGGCACTCCCTTTCCCCTTACTTGCTTCCCCGATGACTATAATCTTCAAATATTCAAGTGTAATGTCGATCGATATCTGACATCCAGAGTTTCTCTGTATCCTTTCCCCAAACCCGCCGCTTTACTCTTGTTCTCAATCCTCTTTAACACCTAGAGGGTAGTGGCACTCCCGCCTTGCTTGGGGTGAATTACCTTACTAAATAAAGAATCCCACTGTCTATTTCCAATTCCAAGTACCAGTGTCCATTCATTTTCATTTTTCTAACATTTTCATTATTACTGACACGCTCTGTCTATAGTACATTCACCATCCTACTGTAGAATTTCATATCTGTTACCTAAAGTTTCTTTTTTTATGTAGGTGTTAATTGACGCGGAACCATTGCTATATAGATCAACTGATCTACCAGCACAATTTCTTATCACTAGTGTGATATATCAAAGACTGGGCAGGGTTCCTTCATCCGCTGTGCCATCACTCCCCAAGGACACATGGCACTGTGGATAAAGTCGTTAGTTAGATCCAGTGACAGGACCCAAAGAGTGTGAGTTTAATACCTGTTTAAGCCAGTGGATAACTTGGAGAGAGAAATCAACAGGAGATAACTGATAATTGACATCCATTAAACATGGCACGCGGAATAGAACAGTCTACGGCAGTGAGCGAAATAAAGGGTTATGTTCGACGTTCCAACCATCTGAAGAAGGCCGGAGCGTACAACGGCCGAAATGTTGTAATAAACATGCCGACAAAGGTGAGGACAATACTCCGAATAATGTAAATAGTGTACATGATACCTCATCTCAGAAATATAGACAGATGTAGCAGCTATAACATATCCATAATTTTTTAGTCGAAAATCTTTCTTAACACATTAATGGGAAACATGTTGCTCTTCTCCATGACAAAGCAAATTCGCATCCAGTAAGAATAACAACACTGTAAATAAATTATTGGAACACAGTAGGTCGGTTCTTATGACTCCGCCATATACAAGTGAAAATGCACCAACCGCTTATTACCAGTTTATTACCCTGCTAAATATTTTGATGGCGAAACTGTCTTCTCATGAAAACCAAGGTCAAGTTTTCGTCGAAAATATCCTCACGTCAAATCCTGCGAAGTCTTACGTAAGAGGTATCGAAGATCTACTTGATAAGTGGAAACACGTGATTGTAAATAATGGCGGCGCATGTAATTGAATAAAATATAATCATACTTTATCTTCCGAAGAATATAGTAAATAAACAAGAACGGAAGTTGTATGTGGAACACGCTAAGACATTCTACATTTTCATACGTTACATATGCGCTGCTCTTTGGAAACCTAAATCAATTACACGTTTATACATTATCGGCTAAAAACTGAACTCAAGTTTTAGAATTCTCGCGGAAATCCTGAAACGCTATAACGAGATAAAATGATCTATAATATTTAACACCCAGAACTCATTCTGAAAGCCAAGAAATGCAGAGGGAAACACCTGGTAATCTACGTAAAAAGGATTGTGTAAATAGACAGCAGTGTAATGACAAAGACTGATGGTAAAGGATCAAAAGCTAGTTAATCAGTTATGTTACATCTGTGATACACATGTATGCGATCATGTATCTTTCGATACATGACTGACGCGGCAGATTTTTTTTTCCTACAGTAGGTTGTCATTTCTTTCTGCTGTAGACCAGTTGCCAAGGATATATATAATTATAGCTGGGTGGGGGGAAGAGGATTCGTACTTTTCCCAAAGGTATTAGCGCGTAAATGAATGTAATGCATTCGACTATAATGCGATTATCTCAGTCCGAGCCGCCTATCCATTACTACACCGTAAAGAGCCAGTAAAGGCAGTAGGTTTTCTCGAAATATGATAACTCAGGCTTTTTTATCACGTGGAAGAATTTTTTTTATTTCCAAATTTCGTCTCACCTGATATAATTTATGCCTTTCAGACTATGGTAACTTAGCAGACAAACGAAATAATTGTTGTTCTATTCTTTTAAATCATACATTATATCATAAAACCCACACGAGGCGTCACAGATGTCTCGAACATCAAGTTAAAAGTTAAATAAAAGAAACAAACTCTAAACATCTAATTTTGTCGTATAGGAAGAAAATGAGTAACTACCGACATATGAATATACGTTTTCATGAATCTATGTTTTCCACCAGGTGTACAAATAGCGGTGTCAGGCTACTGACTGCAGTGATTATTGAGTTTATTGCGTGAATATTGAGTGAAACTATCCAGTCGAATTAGTGTGAATTATGGTGTGTCGATTATTTGGGTTTGATTTAGGAATTTTCGTAAAACCGAGCCGCGCTACTAACATGTATTCACTGATATGGTTATCTTTGTTTGACTTTTACTTCTTTGATTCTGTTAAGTATGTATTTATGGTTGTAATGAAATACTTTTTTCTCTTAACATCGAATACTTTAGTTATACTTAATTATTAACGGCCACTGTACGTCAAAAAATGTATGTTTATTTCACAATTATGTTAAATGTGTTTATTCCCTTAAGATGTTTTTATTCATTAAAGCCTACTTTTCGCTTCATCTACAAATCTTCTTATATGTGACTTGTCTCTCAAGTACGTGGACAATAATTGCCCTCCCTAATTTCTTCATACTTTGTAGCTATTTCTTCTTAAACGTTTTCATCCTATGCAAGGCAAAAATGCTACTAAAAAAATGGTTTTTTTGGCTGTGGAAGAATTAGATACATTAGATATTAATAATGTGCGGTGAAAGAGTGATTAGGAAAGCTGTAGATAATTACTGATATTTCATTTACATTTTGCAGATTAAAGTTGGCTGGAAATCATGTAGCCGGAAGGGAGGTTCAGAAAAGAGAAGTACGAGAAAAGAAATTATTAGCATAGAATTTACGGTCACATAACCAGCTCATCTGTAAATTGATGAGATCTCGGCGCCAGTCAAGTACTGCGCATAAATTAATTTTAAAAAAGTAGTATAGGAAGAGCATATCCGAACAATTACCATGAAAGTATTTATAGAAAATGCACACAGACGGAACTTTACGGCAGTGGTAAAGTCATTGAAACCGAGCCGCCGGATTAGGAGTGATAATATTGTTGATACTTCTTTGGATATTATCAAGGCGCTAAATGTAAATAGAAGGGCCACTGGACCATATATGGCGGCAATATTCTAAACATGAACAAATGGCAACCTCATATATATGTAAGATAGGTTCTGGAGAGAAAAAACGGTTTTGCACGACACCGTGAAACAACTTTATTAACAGCTGAACTAGCAATTGATTTAATATAGTTTTTTCACTTCATGTCAGCTAAGAACGTTTGCCCGAGTAGGCGCACCGACTCACTTTCCTGGAGGTTAGCATCAGACATGCTGATGGATAATTAAAACTACTATTTAAATTGTTTTTATTAAGTAGACTCATAATAATGTGCAAACGTGTTTATCACATACAGCAATCAGATATCTTCTCTAATAAATATGGAAAATTAAAAAAAGCATAAATTATATCCAGCATAAACAGAAAAATATATTATTTAAAAAGAACAAAGTATTTATTAGCGATATGAAATATGATACTTGATAAATGCGTGACCGTTTAATTTTATGTTAACTGTATTGTTATAGGAATAAAACAAGACAAAATAAATTAAATAATTCAATAAAAACAGATATGACGGTGAGTTTCAACAGCACTGAGAATAGAGAATCCTTTGCGAATGCAATCCGGCATGACAAGCAGCAGTTGATTCAGTATCAGCTAGACCTACAATAGGTTTAAAGCTAATACTCAGTATTGTACTAAGGGACAATCGTCTAGTAGATGGCTCATTAATTTGGTGACATAGTAATTGCGGATCGAATTTCAGGTTCGGGTAATGCAGATTTAAAGTCAATTGTAACAGAATGAGATATATCAGTAGTAAATAAGAACGGGAGGCACGATGGAGTAATAGATAACAGCTCGGCTTGAAGAATCGGAGAGCCGAGTTCGAACTCCAGTCAATCTATTACATTCACATAAGTGCTAATACCCTTGGGAAAGGTATGAATCCTCTTCTTCTCCACCCCAGCTATGGGTAAATGGGTTGTCAACCGGTCTACTGCAGAAAGAAATGGAAAAAGATCTCAGTCATGTATCGAAAGATACATGATCGCCTAAACGTGTATCACGCATGGCACATAACTGACTGACTAAAATAAGAACTACACGATATATCGTTTGACATTGGTTAGCGGAATGAGAACGATAAACTTTCGAATATTAAACAAAGGATCCATTTTTAAATTACTTGAAACTTCCCTGTTGAAGGTCGGAATGTTGTCATGAAAATATTCAGACTTTAAATAATGTCAATAATACAATCTCCTCATACCCAAAATTTAGAGGGAAATTATAGAAATTGGATTGTAAATAATTTCAATACATATTTTAGAGTTTATGTATTCCACATTTTTTCATTACGATTATAGAAGGAAACTGTGATGAAACGATATAGCTCTACCTTTTATTAATTATTGAGTATAGTCCTGGGTACGAGGATAAACTACTTCCTGCAGCAAGACATCTGATCTGGAGAGTGGAGGATTTGAGGAGCGCGGAAACACAGTTTAATTGATGTTGTTCCCATGGCCACCCTGACACGTGGTGGAAATACCTGTTAGGGTCTCATCTATAGGCAAATAATGAACCCCCAAACAAAAAACCAAATACTATTAAATTATAAAAAATAACAACAATACATGTTTATGTAAAAAAATAGAAACAATACATGATTCTGTAAAAAATACCAATTCATGTTTATGAAAAAAATACCGACAATACATATTTATGAAAAAAATACTAACAATACATGTTTATGTAAAAAAATACCAACAATACATGATTACGTAAAAAATACCAACAATACATGATTATGTAAAAAATGCCAACGATACATGTTTATGCAAAAAAATACCTACAATACATGTTTATGTAAAAAATACCTAAAATACATGTTTATGTAAAAAAATGCCTACAATACATGTTTCTGTAAAAAAATGCCAACAATAAAATTTTAAATCAAAATGACTAACAATAAATGCGTACTTGAAGCCATAAAATTGATTTCAAAATATTTCGATTTCTGCCTTCAATAAACCCAGAGAGGTTGATATTGTTAAACAAAAACAACCAACCAAACAAAAAACACGAAAGAACATTTTCATTACAATAATCTATATAATATCGTACGATTTCTTAAAGAAATCAAACTGTTCTCCCAAATATAACTTCAACAAAATTAAACATAAAAAAACATATCACCGCTACTAGTAATTATGTCCATACAAACATTTACATTCAGAGAAAACTGAGTATCACTTACCATGTATTCAAATGTGAAAGCAGAATAACATATATCATATTTTATTACTTCAAATCTCCCACGAAAATTAAATTTCGGTATTAAATGATCCATAACGATTTGATATGACTTTAAACAAAGAAATCAAATCAAATCAATTAAAGAATACACATAAATCTTTACATTGCGGGAATTACATTCCTTTATTATTAAAATATATGAAATTCGAGAATTATTGTTGCATCCTAATAAAAAAGAACTCAGCTTGATCATAGTGAAATCCGGACGATGTCTATTTTAATAGAGCAATATCTTCCTTTCGAGCAAATGGAGGAAAAAATGCCCGATAGAAAATTAATTTATTTTATTTTATGGAAAAACCGCTTTGATTTAATGTAATGTGAAATGATCATTAAAACTATTTTCTGCTTTTATTTTGTCTTATATAAATATTACTGAACAGAAAACAATTTTAATATCGAAATATGACTATGCCGAAGATGCCGATCATGTACTTAATCGAGCGTCTGATAGCCATTTATGTACGTTCTATTAATTTTCTTTTTATCGATCTCTGTCTTCCTTAAATTAATATTTATTTATTGCCCCCTTAACCATTATCTTTCCTTATCTCTTTTCGATTATTAATATTCACATTAATACAACTAAAAATATGCATGACCATAGAAATCGAACCTCTATACATATCTATTTTAGAAAACCGCTTCTCCGTTTGGCACGTTGTTATGCAGTATTTTTAAAAAAAGAAATGAAAAGAAATAGGAATATTTTTCCAAAACGCGCAACCACAAAAATAACCTTTATAGCAATAAAAAATGACAAATTAAAAATAAATTTAAAACAACAATATATATATATATATATATATGTGTGTGTATTATTCAATGAGACATGTCTTATATATATATATATATATATATATATATATATATATATATATATATATATATATATATTGGTAACTATACTCGTGTCGAAAAACCTTCGAACTCTTGATTTAACAATAGCCAAATCAATCACGAAGGGAAAAAAGGTTTTAAAAAAGAAAGAGCCAGGAACATGAAAGTCTGTCGAAAATAATCGCACAGATACAGGTTCAAGGCCCAAAGAAAAAACCCCGATACGAGTAAACAACTAACTAAAGAGCTCAATACAAACGTAGAGCAAACCTAGTCAAACCTAATGAGCCAGACCATGACGATCTGCCTGGGTAGGTTTGTCTGGCTCATTAGGTTTTACTATACATACATATATATATATATATATATATATATATATATATATATATATATATATATATATATATACGCATGTTTGATTAAAAACTTTAAATATTCAGTTCAATTTTGTTTGTATATTTGACCGTATTGCTGCGTTCCCGTGATAATTTAGAGGTACATTGTTCAATGATTGCCATCGCTTTTATCACGCCGCTTATCTTGCCTTTATAGATCAATTTGATCGCATATCAAAACATACAAATAAATTCGGCAAGAAATTCAACAAACCTTACGAATATTGTCTAAAATAACACCCAAATATTCTATCACATAAAGTGTAACAAACTACAAGCCCTAAACGCATGTAGCATGAAAAATAAACAACGGACCACGAACAGGCTTTTTATCAAATTAATGAATAAACAGAATAGATATATATATATCAGAATACATAGAATACGAACAGACATAAGTAGATGCAATACATTATAACGATGTTTTGGTTTGTGAAGACGCGTTATTTGCAAAAGGATTAAACTAATATATTACAAGAAGAATCAATTCGATGTTCGGTCATGAAAGCTGAAACTGGTCAAAAATTGAAGAATGTATGCCTATATTTTATCGTAAACCTTGAGAACCGTATGAATACTGAACAAAATATATGAAAAAACATACCCTTAACAAAGCATTTTTGATGGTCTTTAAACAAAATATAACAATGAAAGAATTGATTCCCATCCATAAACACACACACACACACTTATATATATATATATATATATATATATATATATATATATATATATATATATATATATATATATATATATATATATATTACATAGATAGATAGATATATAGATAGATAGATGCGACGTTTGTCCAACCGGTCCGTTCGATGTTCAATCCTCGCGGTTGACCGTTCAATGGATCACTTCGATTCGATGCTAGCCTTGTGTTGCCCCGGGTTGTGTTTCATTTAGATCACAGTGCTGTCGAGGGTTAATTGTTGACAGGAATCTTTGAATTGGTCTGATCCAGAGAAAGTTGAGCTACAAGTCATAGGATAAATTGTAGTAAAGAAAAGGTATATATTACGTTTCTTGTAAAGAGCTGGTAGTATAATATCAGGTAGGGATGTATGTTTTGCATGCCGGAATAACCTTCCCTCGTCGAACAATTCAGGACATTTTATTCACCGTGTCTAAGTTTAGACAAGACTTCTGGAACAGAGCTGAAAATCGGAGGTCTTCTTCAGATGCAGGAATGCATGCAACTTTGGTGAAGCTGCTGTTCCTCAACAGGCGACTAGCGGCTTCTCCTTTTTGATCGCTTCGATTCTGTGTTTATATGTACCTACGTACAAAACCTGCATGAGGTCTGAGTTCATTGCATGCCCAATTTTGGAGAGAACCCTCCTCCAAGAGTAATGATAGAATGTCGTTCCACTCCAACATTTTCCTTCTCGTATTGGTGCCTCATACCAATACTGACTAATTCCTCAAGGTCCCTTGGCATTTCACTAAGGCCTTTCACTCCTCTGGTCACCCGACCAATCCGAACTCTCAACTGCATGGGCAAGCAGGCGTGGCTTGGCTTCAATTATTAATTTTAATTAACGTCCAGAATATTCATCAACGGAATACCTCGATCCATTCTACTTTTTCAATCGGGCATTCATCAGCTTTTCCCTTAACAGCCTCTTCTTGTGACACGTTGGTCCTCATCCAAAAACATATCATATCTTCCTCGATTCACACCAACCCCACCCTTTTTGGCAAGTGATAAAAAAACAAATCTCCAACTCAGCCCTTGTTTTCAGAAAACCTTAAATATTAACTCTCGGCCAATTTTCCTTACTTCGTTATGGCCTGTAAACAATTCCTTAACCTGGATCTTAAATAGTAATTATCAAGAATGTCTCCATTTTGGTTCTTATCTAAAGAAATTTGACCGATACAGCGATTCACAGATTTCTCTCTTCTTTTGACAAGTGATGAAAAGGAACAATTCTCCAACAATGATTTTGTGTACAGAATACCATAAATATTATCTTACGATCCATTGTCCACCGGGGTTATGGCCTGCAGACATTTCATGAACCTGCACTTTTAACAATGATGTCTCAATTTCATAGCCAGTTGTCAACTTCGGCCATATGGTTTTTTTATAGGAAAAATCAGATGTTACTGTCCTTCATCTCTGCCTTTATCCTAGGAAGAAAAATAACCCCTCTGAATCTAATAAATCTTTCCCCGTTTCTTGATATATATATCGAGCTATCCCTTCAACCCTTAAAGTGTCACATCTCTCTTGGCATAGCTATGGCGTCTTCGACCCTCAAGGTGTCTCACACACACACACACACACACACACACACACACATAAACACACACATACACATACACGCACAAACACACATAAACACACATATATGTATACATAGGACTGTGAGTTCAAAACCTGGTTAATATCCATCTATCTATATATCTATCTATCTATCTATCTATCTATATATATATATATATATATATATATATATATATATATATATATATATATATATATATATATGTATATATATATAGATAGATAGATAAATAGATAGATAGATAGATAGATAGATAGATAGATAGATAGATAGATAGATAGATATTAACCAGGTATTGAACTCACAATCCTCTGTCCTTGAGGACACATGGCACAGTGGATAAAGGCATTAGTTAGATCCAGTGAAAGGACCCAAAGAGTGTGAGTTTAATACCCGATTAAGCCACGGGGAACTTGGATAGAGGAATTAACAGGAGATAATTGATAATTAACATCATTAGACATGTCAAATGGAACAAGAACAGTCTATCCCAGCGAGTGAAATATAGGGTTCTGTTCGACATTCCAACCACCTGAAGAAGGTCGCAGAGTACAACAGCCGATACGTTGTGATAAACATGGCAAAAAGATTAGTAGGATTGTTCGGACAATGTAAATAGTGTAGATTTGAGCCTTTTTTAACCATTGATGTCTGAAAACGGTTATATACAGTTTAGATATTTATGAACGCGTTTGGCGCCATGCTATTAAAGTTTTAGCACTAATACTCGTACTTCCCTTTCCACTGCATTCTTTTTAAATGCCTATCAATTGCAGTATCCTTATAGTTATATCACTCAAAGTTGTTTTCTGTTGCCATAGCAGGATATGACAACACAACTAAGAAATTCAAAATCAGGGATTAATGTCACGGTCAGTGGCAATGTAAACTTTTGTACAGGAAAATGAAGTCACATACAAAGTGATAACGGTTAAAGACACGACAAGGGTTTTCGAGTTGATGCTTTGGGTTTGTAACAATCTGCGGCATTGAGTGAAATTACGTCTGGAGCAGCCAATTCTATGTTCTATTTCCTTTTCTGCTATACTTAATTTATTATAACTGGCCCAGTTGCCGAGGTATCTGAAAGTGTTTTGTATTTACTAATTCCACATCCTGATTTGTAGGTACTGCTTAGCGTATTGTACAGTATTGAGGTCAATATATATTTTCTGTCTGCTCTATGTAATAAAAAGCATTTTTAATAAATGTCTACTAACTAATTATACGAGGTTTATTCTGATGAAATACATTAAGTAACGTTATTTTAACGTTATTTTATATATCCCGTCAGGGTTTGTAGAGGCTTTAACTTTATATGACTTATGTTGACCTTTTATCAGCCTAAGCTAATCATACTAAGTTAATCATATTAAATACATGAATGCTCCTCGGTGGAATATTTCTTATAAATTTTATCAGGAATACCGGAATCTATATGTTATGCATTTAATGTAGAGATTAAATAGTTAAATTTAATATAAAGATTAAACACCGTAATTTAAAGATTATTTTTTAATGTCATTTTATCTTTCCCCGCCGGGGTTTTTAGAACTTACCTAACAAGGCTTCAACTTCAGATCTCACACCCTGTAACAGACTAAGTTAATCCTATTAAAAACAGGGCAGTTCGGTGGAATATAAATTTGATCATAAATCCTGTAAATCTAGTCGTTATTAATTTCATATAGAGATTAAATAGTTAAATTTGATATAGAGAGTAAACATCATAATTATAAAGGTTATTAATTCGATCATAAATATGCTATATATATATATATATATATATATATATATATATATATATATATATATATATATATATATATATATATATTATAATTGTATCATATAGACAAAACCATTTCACTCACTACAAAGATGTAACTTGGTTTTAGTGCATTTCAACTGCACATCGACGGGTGAGGGTCGAAAATGGTTATCTGTATCGATCTCTTTTTTGAATTAACGCTGCGAACCTTGGAATTTAATATTACTTTCGTTCTCATCGCATCGGGTATATATATATATATATATATATATAATACATATACTAAGTATGGGCGCGTGGTCGAGAGCTGTGACCACAAGCAATTAGTAGAATAGTCTTTCAGATATTTACTGGTATCGTGAGTACAAATTTTATTGTGGAAATTACTCTTGTGGATTTAAAACCACATATACGAGGATATATTTACTGAATACACTAGTACTTATAAGATGTCTTTTTTTAGTCTGGTATTGTATGGAATGTTTTTAAGACTGATGTAGACTAAACGTCGTCACCTCCTCACGGAAAAGTATCAACTCATTATTCCACGCAAAACAGCACGATACTTTCTTCTTTTGCTTTGGCCGGCATAAGATTATGTAAGGAAAGTGTTACATCTGAAATGAAAATCACGACTTCGTAAGCCTCCCTTTTATGTTTGTCACTGTCCGCGACCGGTCAGAAAGGGATCGGCGCCATTTTTGACACCAACTGATAAATATGGCCACCAGCATTTACAGGAGGCAGAAGAAGTACAATTTTCCTTTCTTCGTTTGTTTCTGTTCTTTGATTATATATATATATATATATATATATATATATATATATATATATATATATATATATATATATATATATATATATATATATATATATATATATATATATATATATATATATATATATATATATATATATATATATATATATATAGTTAAAAAGAACTAAACAAGCAGAAGGCATGGCCTAAAGAGGAAATATATACATGGCGTGATAGCTTCACTTTCAACGTATGATGAGAATGTAAACAAATCAATGGTTCACGGATCAATCCTCGGAGCCAGTGGCGTTTATTTTTCGAGCTATTTCAGAGAAAGCCAAAGGCATTTTTTTTATTATTTTTCCTTTGCTTTTCCTTGATATTTATTATATGTTTGTATTCAACCTGCGTTCTGTCTGGGTGTTATCTGTTAGGAAACATTTCTTTCCTTGTGTTTCTTATGTTTTTTTATTATCCGTGAAATTTCATTTTCTTCTTCAGCTAGTGAAAAAAACATATTTGTTCATACTGCATGTATTTGCCAGACTGGGTGGCTGATGTATGTCGCTGTTTGCTGTAAAACAAATTCTGGTGCCTGATATATTTTACAAGCACAGAATGCACAAGTATACAAAAATTAAATACAAAATATAAAGACGTTTGCATAAGGCATTCGTCATATTAAAAGTAACGACACGACGAACTGCAGACAATATCCTCAATATACAAAGTTGAATAAAAATTATTTTTCTTCTATGTGTCATCAGCCTACAGGGAGAAGGCGATTATGACTCTCCACAAATTCCAGTCTGTGTAGCAAATAGCAAGGTTTATCTTTCACCGATCTTTATTTTGCCATTTCTTTACAGAAGCTAGTTAGATAGAACACTCATTGTTTACATCTGTCTTTTTTGCCTTAATTATTGTCACAAGCGTTACATTCTCTCGATTTGGACACTTCCGGAATTATCCACCATTTGCTGAAATGTATATATATACATATATATATATATATATATATATATATATATATATATATATATATATATATATATATATATATATATATATAGGATATATATATATATATATACATATAGGGTATATATATATATAGAGAGAGAGAGAGAGGATATATATATATATATAGAGAGAGAGAGAGAGAAAGAGAGAGAGAGGATATATATATACACATATATATAGAGAGAGAGAGAGAAAGAGAGGATATATATATATAGAGAGAGAGAGGATATATATATATATCCTCCTCTCTCTCTCTCCCTCTCTCTCTCTCTCTCTCTCTCTCTCTCTATATATATATATATATATATATATATATATATACATACATACATACATACACATATATATCCTCTTCTACTTGTATTTTTGGTATACTTATTTGTTCTTAGACCGGTCGTGGACTACGTTGTTTATTAAAGCCTTCATCAAGATATTTCTTTACTTATGTTCCTTATGAAAATTCTCTCACATGTTTGTCAAATTCTCCAAGCCTGACCTCAGTAAGTTTCTTAGCGATATGAACTGTTTCTTTCTGATTCTACGTAAAAGAGTCCTTTTTGTTTTCCCCATTTTCTTTAAATCTTATTTGTTACTCGCATGTTCAGTTCATGATGTTCTTACCCTGTTTCTAGAGATCCACATATCCCTTCCCTCAAGTCACTTCTTTGGCTGTGTGGAGATTTCTTAGCATTCAGACCCAAATAAGAGGACGGATATTAATAACCGTTTAGCAGTCATTCCTTTGTTCCTAACAACATTTTCTTTTTTCTTAACCCTGCCATAGACACCTCGCATTTCCAAAAATGGATTGTCCCATTGTGTATTTACACAAACCAATACTAAAATGCTTATAGTGTTGCCATTATGCAAATATTGTCATACTGTTCAGAAAATAACATAACAGGCATTACACGTTACAATAAACATTACATAAAATCTTGAAGTGAGTATAAAATTAATCATGGAAATTAAAGTTTAATCGATTTCTTCCATAAACGTATGTTGTAAACTGTACATAGTAGAGAAAAGATTAATCGTCAAACATAGCCATTTTCCAAGCATAGCTTAGATGTGGCACAAGGCCGAAAGTATGGGGTGTCCAGTGAGGATCGAACTCGCTACTCAGTCGTAATTGTTCTAAATAGCCAATATATACTCCAATGAATAAAATTATATTGCATTAGCTAAAATAATAAGTACAAGGACTGAAAGTGGAGTATATATATATATATATATATATATATATATATATATATATATATATACTATAAAAAATATATTAAAACATTTTGAAATCGTTATACAAACGCTTTCATGTTTCAATACTCTCATGTTATTTCTTCAGATGTTGGTAAGTAACTGGTGATTAAATGATTTTATAAGAAATTTGAAAAACAAATGTTACCTCTTTTGCAAACTTTAATGGGGGACATAAAGCCAGAATTAAAAATAAACTCATGGATATGTCTTGTTTAACGAACTAAATGTCAGATCTACGCTAAATGGAATAGTAAAGTCAGGGTTTGGAGATGGGTGACTTACTTTTTCATGTCACAATGAACCAGGACATAGATATATCATCATTGATGATTGCCGAAAATGTGCCAATGACAAATGTATTTCGATTGTAAATAAATATGACATGTTCAGTTTTTTGAAGAGAGGGGTGGGTTAACCAGTTGTAAATTTAACAGAATTTTATTAGAGATTTTTTTAAGATTCAGGAAGATTCTTAAAGGAGCCTGTAGATAAAATTAAAAGTGTGGAACATCTTTATGCGATATTTATTATACTAACTGTACGGTAATACATATGAATATGTAAGACGATTAAAATAAATACGGTAATTACGCGTGAAGGGTGGACCATTATATACTAACAAATTACGACTATGAGAAATGGTAGTACGTAATGCAGCAGGAAAATAATCAAGCAATCACCTGAACAAATTAAAACCACGTGTAAGCGCAGAATAAAGAACGAATGTCCGATAAACTGTATTTGCTTGCAGAAAAATTAATATGGCAAGCCTGATTAAAATCCGCTAACAACGAAATAAATATACATAGGAGGAACTGATGGACTCTGGATACAAAGAAACTACGCACACAAAACATCCTTGACAAACAGTCAATAATTAAAGAGCGCAACACTTTCTAAACATACTAAGGAGATTTAAAACAAAAACAAAAATCATACCAAAAATATGACGGAAAAAAGCAAAACGACATCAGCCTACAACAATCAATCTACAAGCGTTAAACTCTGCCTGGAGGTAAAATAGCTTTAATTATCTTCCCAGATTGTTAAATATACTATCAGAAATCATGTCAAAATGAAGACACGAAAACAAGCTTTTTACTACATTACTTAAAAATTGAAAATGAACGAAATAAATGAAAATAAATAAACAAAATCAAGTAAAATAAATTTAATTCAAATAAATAAATAAGTAAATAATAAGTATCAAACCACATACGTCCAGGTAAACACAAGAAAACGCAGAAATATCATCCAAGAATGATATAATCAATAATAAATAAATGTCAACTAACAACACTATCAATGACCAAAAACGTCATTTGAATCCAGTATTTTTCCCCTTAACCCACAGAATAATTCGAAAACGTAAACGCACATCAAAATAGCCGTTAGAATATTACTATAAACCATCCACTATGCAATAAATTACCCACAATGCATCACTGAACTGTAATATAAACAGTCGAGAAAAAACACAACGAACATGGCTAGACGATCGCGTTTAGCATGAAACTGACTGTCACCTCGGGGTGTTGAGTTCAATGACCACTTTTATATTTGCATAACGCTTTATCTCTAATATTGGCCATTTTAAATCATAAATATAAGTTAAATTAAAACTATATATATATATATATATATATATATATATATATATATATATATATATATATATATATATCATACTTAATTTATTTTGTTTCCGCCTACTGGATGTCATTGGATTAAAAATACTGTTTAATTAAAACAGAACTTCCCCTCGAATGAATTTGATAATATAAACTAAATATATGTCGGATTTAAGCCATTTCATAAAATAAATTATCATTGTTTACATTAGGATACGAAAACAGCAGATATGGATGTTTCGAGAATCGGCAGAGAAGTGTGTGTTCAAAAGCATTATTTCGTGCTTTATTTGGTTGTATGGGTCGAGCGATCATGCATGTCAGATCCAGTGACGGTTCCCCATAGGAGATACAGGATCGAATTCTACCGGAGGACACATATTTTTCTGCCCAGATTTCTCAAATATTTAGGATGTACTTGGATAAAAATACTGTTTAATTAAAAGCAGAGCTTCATGACGTTTAAACAAATAAATTAAATATATATATATATATATATATATATATATATATTTATATATATATATATATATATATATATATATATATATGAAGAAATATAATCTTAAAGTGTGGTATATTTATGGGATAAAGTGTTCAATATCAGAGATAGAGCGTGTGTAAGTATAAAAGTGAACATAGAAGTCAACACTTAGAGGCGACAGTCTGTTTCATGCTAGATGCAATCGTCAGGCCTGTCGATTGCATCTCGCATGAAACAGACTTCTATTTTCAGTTTTATATACATATATATATATATATATATATATATATATATATATATATATATATATATATATATATATATATATATATATATATCGTGAAAACATGCCATCGTTAGTCTGTTGGTGTGTGATTCTGTGGAGCAAAAGAAAAAAATGTCGAACAGTAATTACGCGGACTTTAAACATTTTGGGCTAATAAATTTACTACAGCAGAGTTAATACTTTTCTCAGCATTGGAAGTCATCCTTCGCTATTCCAATGCTCTTTCCGAATTCGATGTCGAATTTTTTGTCCTGAGAACACTTCCGAGATATTTAAATTTATATACTCGCTTGATTTTGCTGTCTCAAATTCGTAGTGCGTATGTTGGGCTGTTATTCTTGATGACAAAAACACTGTTTTCTGACAATCAATGTTTAGTCATTTCATTGTGCTCTCGATAAATACCTTCTGTAGGATTTTACTCAAGTTTCCATTCTGGGAATTCTATCAACACTGTGTTAACTGCATATATAATGTTATTACGATTGCATCCGCCAATAATTAATCATTGCAGAAGTTCTAAATCCCACATCCCTGATTGACTGTAAAGTTTTAATAAGTCTGGCGAGAAGACACATCTTTGTCTTAGGTCTCCTTATATTTTTGTGTCTTTACTGAATTAATATTCTATCTATGTCGGATTTATCCAAAAATAAGTTTTGGATCATTCTAATATACTTCCCGCCAAGAATAATACATTCTCTATTCAGACAACTGATGCTCATACCTTTAGTCTAACTTTTCTTTACTACATTCTGTAGGATTTCTCTCAGTTTATTTACTGTGATTGCAATGAACATTGTGTCTGTTGGACATCCAAAGTCACTATGAAGTGTCCGCCATTAAAGTTCGGAAAAAAATCCATGCTTGATTTTGTAGTTGAGGTGATTTTTTAAAAATTTTATGTAAATGTTGTACAAATCTTTCTTTTACATGTCTTGGTCAGCAACATGATTGAGTTCAACAGTTCGTGTCGCTTCCAGGGCCAATCCCGGAGTAGGATAATTATCACTTAGTTGTTGTCTCTGTTTTCGGGAAGAGTGCGACTCAGTTGTAGCTGTGTCAGACGCAGCTGTGGAAAAAATAGAGAGAGGTGTTCGGTCCTGGGCAACAGCTGCCCGCGTCTTTACCCACCTCATTGCACTAGAGAGGTGGGGTCGTTAGTCATACGGACGGTTGCAGGGGCAGGGCAATTTTTGACTCTAGACAGGTTTTACGCGCTCGTGTTCCCAATATTATACCCGGCCTTGTGTCACATGCCGTCAAAGTGGGGAGACTTGGTAAATACTACCGTTCGTGTCCTTTTTTATTCTGGGAAATTGGAAAATGGTGTGATGCTTTCGTCGACAAAGTGATTCATTTGTGTTTCTTCTAAATGAAGGAGTTGTCAACAATGTTGATCAGAGCAGTTCGATCGGCTAATAATTGCGACATATAGTGAAGGTACACTGAAGAAGTCAGCCTCTGTTTTATAACAAAGACCAATATCTAAACCAATGCTAAAGGTATTTAATCTCTCGCCGCTCTGATTCGTCTCGTCTTGCCGATATTTCCACACTGTTCCTGAAAAACGTCTAAATTTAATAGAACAACTAGTGCGTCTTGAATCGCTTGAGCGTAAATTTCACTGAAATTTTTTTTTTTTTGCACCTGAACGATTTATCAAACAATAAGATGAGTTTTACAAAATTGAAGCTGAGCTTTTAAATTATCTGATTGCGACTTTTCTTTTGATCCTCTTTTCCACAGATTTGCCCAAAAGGTAATTGCGAATGCAGACGGTTAGATTTTGTCGCAAATATTTGGCGCCTATTTACTTCGAGGCTGCTAATCATCCAATTTTTATCAGTGTAGGGAACTCGGAGATACTTATTTAACCTACTGACATAATTCGGACTGCCGTCTTAATCTTTATAGCCTTATTAACGACGTTTTGGCCGTTGTACGGTCCAACCTTCTTCAGCAATATAGGTTGGAATTAAGAACCAAATATTTTATTTAGTCTAATTCCACGTGCCATGCTTTTTCGGAATTAGAACAATCTACCTCCGTAGACTAATTACAGGGTTCGGTCCGGAATTTCAATGTATATTACTTGATGAAGGCTGGAGAGTACAACATCCGAAACATCGTGAATATGGCAATAAAGATGAGAACAACAGTCTGAATGATGTAAATAGTGTAAATAGTTTCAATGCCTCATTTCAGAAAATAAACAGAAGTAGGAGATATTACTTAAAAATAACTTTTCAAATTTTGTTTTTAATTTTTCAAAGAATTTTTTTCTAATGTTTAATAAAGAATGAATATATATATCTGGTATGATTTTTTTTAAAATTTAACTTTTTGAAGACATTTAATACTTCTGAATACAGAGCTCATATAATAAAATACGGAATTCATATGTTTCTACAGTGATGCCATCGCAAAAATTGGAAAAATATATACTGATTTTTTATTGATTGATTTATTTGATTTTGACAGATTATCACGCACTTTACAGGCCAATCAATACAGAAAATATTTTTAGATTGTAAGAATGTTATTCTCTCCAAAAAAAACTCTTACAAAATCTTAGTGTCTCCAAACGTTCTTAAAAATATTTACTATCCCCACCAACAAACCAACTGGGTGGAGAAGAGTGTGAGGATTCATACATTTTCCTAGACTAATTGCGCTTAAGTGCCTATAACGAACTCGACTGGAATTAGAACTCGGCTCTCAGATTTACAATTTCGAGCATTACACCACCTACACATCCAAGCTTACAGCGCCTGATAGTACCAAGCGGTCACCCATCTAGGTACTGACCAACCTAGACTTTGTTTAACTTCAGTGATCGTATGAGAACCGGTATTTCAACATGATATGACCGTCAACCGTATACTAATTTCAGGATTAAAGCAAAAAAAATTATATTCTTACTTCGCGGAAAGCCTGTAGACATATCACGAGTATCTCTCTCTATCGTATACAACAAGCAAATATATAGGGAAACAAGGCTTTCTGTCAAGAAAATTCAGATTGTTTGTTTGGATGTTTTGTATGAGAAATCTCGGTTTCAATTCATCAATTCAACAAATGTAGCTCAGTCCTTTCTTCGTTTTTCCTTGTTTACTTGTAAAGTTAACTCTACTCCTGCGCAAAAAGAGTTTGAGACTAGGTCTGTTGTATAATTCTATATACAAATCGGAGTAAAATTCCTAATCTGCTGTCACAGACTTGATTTCATGTTGCTCTTTCTATCTTCGTTCCATTGTGCTTGGAACTTGAAACGACCACGAATACCTAGATTATTACAACTTTCCTCCTCTCACGCAACTGACAAAAGCCATATCGGTATTTCCTGTAGATCCGCTGTTTCTGTAACTTCATTATCAATACATTGTAAATTCGCTTTCAGAAATAGTTTTCTTTTTTTTTCTTGTGCCCGAAAATAGTTAAATCTTTTACATACAAGAGAGCATGATCGTAAAAGACCCGCACACGATACGACGGCACAGTACAGAATGTATGTGGATATTTTAAATCTAGACAATTCCAAAAACAGAAAACGGAGGATAACTCTTTTAAAAACACATGAGATAAGAAGGTATGAAACAATTCCCATAAATACTGGGTAGGAACAAATGTGATTTATAATAGATAGCGTTTGAACATGTTATTTCGTTTCACACGGGACTGAAATTTATAGCATACTAGCAAGTTTCGTCCGCTCGTTATCGCTTCGCTAAGTAAGATATATACACAACTTGAAATCTTTGAAACAAGAATTTTAAATGAACATTTCATTCATAAATTGACTTGTTATAGTTAAGGAAAGTTTTACAAACAGATGCCAACTTGTTGAAAGTTGTAAAATGCAAATTTCAAACAATTTTCAGCAATATATAAGTCGATTTTTCTAAACAGAACTATTTTGGATATGAAAATCAAAACACTTCTCGCATAAAAGAACCGTAATTAAGGACAGTTAATTAATGAAATAAAATTTTTATTAGTTAAACCCTGAAGAGTCATATTGCCTAGAACTAGATAATATATAATAAAGATATGGAGCTTTTAGTATGTAAACCCCACTCCCGAGGGGTTTGTAACACAAGTATTTATCATCTCTCAGTTGCGTCTCTGTCTTTGGGCAAAGTGCACTCAAAGGCCACTGTAAGGACAGAGTTGAAACTGAGGAAAATTATACTGAGAGGTGCTCAACCCTGGATAACAGCTGCTCGAGGGCGCGCCCTCTCATTGCACCTGAGAGAAGGATCTGTACTCGCACTGAGGCCAACGCAACCGACGGTTGCGTGCAAATTTTGTTCCTTACCTGGGTGTACGCACTCGGGTGACCGGCCTTAAAAAAGGCCTTGTGACACAACTCGTCTTAGTGGAGAGACAGTAAATACCCAGTGTGTAAATTACTATAAATTAATTTTTAAAAGTTTTATTTATCATATTCCAGTTGCGTCTCTGTCTTTGGGCAGAGTGCGGTCCTGAGCGGCTCAGTCGAAGGACAGAGTGGCAACTGTGGAGACATATATTGAAAGGTACTGGCCCTGGGGAGAAGACGGCCCTACGCAGTATCCTCTTATTGCACAATGGCTAGCGCGGGTAATTTTTGATCCTTGTGCAGGTTTACGAGCTCGGGTTCTCCGCATTAAATAGACCTAGTGTTACAATGCGACTTCGTGGGGGATCGAATAAAACCAAATTACTATAAAGTAGATCTGGGGCTTTTAATCTCAGGTTTTATAAGGTTTGGGAATGGACACCCGAATGCCAGGAAATGACTGCAGCAGTACTCCCCAGGAGGAAGAGTTTATGGATACCATCTACGACACCTTCGACATTCAGATACCCCGAGCAGCTCCGGAACTGCGAAGATCTAAAAGAAAGCGGAACTTCACGGACCCTCTCGTCATCAATCCAAAAAGGAGACGATATTGAGACTCCTGCGGAGGTAAAGGATTGGGAAGGGGGGTGTTACGGGAACCTACCTTCATGGAAAAAATAGATTCATCTTATGACTATGTTATGCCTCGCAAGAGGACTGTAGACAGTTGACGAGTTGACTACTGTACTTAGCCGTCACTCGGGCGTGCAACACTTCTGTATTCGTTCTTTTTGTTAATAAAACGTTTACACTGAATTGCTGAGTTCGAGTTTTCGTTCGGACATATTCCGGGTCCACAACAATTATATTGCCAGTAACATTGAAATTTCTAAGTTACACGTCAAATTTTAATGATCTTTTTAAAAAAATAACATATTCAATTATATATTTTCTATTAAGCTGAGTTATAAGTTTCATTTTTGTAAATAAACGGTCCGTTTTTTTTTTAATTATTTGTTAAGACCGTGGTTTGTAAGAGCTTGCTGACATTTCCGATAAATTTTTGTTGTGGTGACTTTATATCCTTTCAAATTCACGTGTAGTTTTCCCTGAATTTCTTTCTTCTGGTAGCTTTAGATTTTCGTTACCAGAGACAGATGAACGCCCCATTCCGAGTCAAGGTTGCTAACCACTGCAGCTCGGCGAAGTGCTCCCAGAAATCAAAATATAATGATCTGCTAATTCTTTAAGAAATAAAGATTTAACGCTTTGAATATCCGTATTCAAGATTCAGGATTTTTCCTTGGTTTTTGAACATGGATGAATGGCGTTAGAATAATATACCCAGAATGCCTCTTGACATTCAAAATTGTCACTGACAATGCAGCCCAAATAATAAAGTGCCGAAATGAATGGAACATACTGCATATTGAATGCCCTGTGGAATTTTCTTTTTAAATATATCTCAACAGGAGAAACAATGATATTATAATTGCAAACATTCATCGCTTTTCACTGTTTAAATGTTTAGTGAGCTTTTCAAGAAAGCCATTAATAATATAGCGAGTTCAAACATAAGTATTATCCTACGAAATAACTGGATACAGGACGAAGAGTTTAGAACGTTAATATTCACACCAGAAGACCGGTATACGGATTATACATTATCATGCCGGTGACTTATCGACATTATCGGCCTGTTAAAATGATCCCAATGTGCAACACACTCGTGATGTAGCTTAAAACTACAACATGCGATTCTTCAACCCTTGTGAGTGAAACTGGGCAGACAGAACCGTTGATGATTGTACTAGCATAAGTTATACCGCATCGGGTTTAATATTACACTTCAATTACTGAGCAGATTATACATTCTTCCCAACAAACTGTATCTAAAATCAACACTGTATTTTCTTATCCCATGGGCTATGTCCCTTCAGACAGTTTCTTATCACCATTCTCCATAACACTCTTCCCTTTGTAGAACTTAAATTATGCTCAGTGTTTTGAACAGGATTAGCATTTTTTTTCCTGTTTAGTGTTTGGTATCTGGTTCATTCTCCTAAATTCTACTCATTTTGTTTCACAAATAGTAGCCCACTCCTAATATAACTTCTTGTAACAACGCGCTGACCCTTTGTAAAGGTTTACCTCCGTAAAAACGAGGATGTTAGTTTGGATGGACTAGGAAAATGAAAAAAAAGAACTGGTTAAGAATCATGATTTACAAACATGAAAATGAATTTAAGAACAATTCCAAGGATAATCGAACGCAAAATTAACGAACCAAGATTCAGTAAAATTGAGTAATTCAAGATTCCACACATGATCCATTCCAACTCATAAGAAGAAGACATGATTAATGTGTTGTCGGTTTTTTTTCTTCCTGAGAAATTAAGGTCGGGGTTTAATTATACTTGCTGTCCAAAACATGTATATTCTTAAAGAAAAGCGTTACCTAAATACTTCTAGACAAAGAAGGAATCTCGATATTTGTGTGTATTGAGCTTACCACCCGAAAGACGATTATATTTACAGAAAGAAAAGAACAGAACATTCTAAGGACAAAGAGAGGGACTTATGATTATTCACAGAACTCCTAAGATTAATACGGTCAGGGTAGAAAAATTAGATATATCAAGGCCTTCGACAAACAGAGTCGGATAATCGGCTGTAATTTGAGAATTATCAATCCTTACCTACGGTACGCAACTTACATAGAGCGATCCGTCCTAAACGTCGCCGTCAATGCCAATATCGTAACTTTTTAGTAACCTGAATCAGCAATATAGAGTCGACACACCGGCCTCCACCGAGGGGAGAAGCAACACATGGATGACCCATGAGTTCGATATTGCTCAACAAAGCTAGTGCACCTAGCGATTGAGAAGAAGAAGAGACGGGTGACTAGAATACGAATAGGCTGTAGGCTATATTCTGCTATCCATTTACACAATCTCGTTAGGTAGATTATTCACCCTTCCTCTGCATTTCTTACCTTCATTATCTCATGTGAGTGTGAAATTCTCCAAGCCCTCTTTCTCCATTATGTGACTTAGGAATTTTAATATTCTTTCTGATTTGTTATATCCTTTTAGTTTTCATTTTCCTGAGAAATTCGTTGTTGCTCACATGTTCAGTCCAAAGTGTTCTCAGCATCCTTTTGTATAACCTGATACCTCTTTCATTAAGTATCTTCTTCATCTGTGAGAAGATTTTGCAGCCTTCATCGCCATATAGGAAGATGATTTCTGTCTCTGTGGGTGTTTATTTTATTAAATACAAAAGTGCGCCTGTGCTACTGCAATTACCAGTTAGTAGACGGGTATATTCGGAAAGGTTGGGCCATACATTATTATGCTACATACAGGAACGGAATTAATATTGCAACATTTGCCTATTTTGCCTTCGGTAAGTTATACTCATCCTCAGGTGGAGTAGATACTAAAGGAAAAATTCCTTGAATCCATTCACCTTTAACCTACACGCATTCTTATCACTGCACTGTCTGCGTCTGATGTTTAGTACCTGCGTTAAATGTTTTTTGGGGGGAATTGACAGTGTAAAATATTTTCATGAGCTACCCATATGCTCCATTTTAAACTAAGAATAATTCTGAATCGCTTGTGTTTTAATTTTTTGATACGATGGATTTCTATCTTCGAATATGCAGCATTTATTCGATGTGACGAGGGAGCGGTGAATTGATAACAGTAACAGAAGTCAAATAAACATTTTACACCGGCAGATCAGATTCTAATTGATCGAATAGTACAAACGCGCATTTTAAAGAGCAGCAGTGGCTGAACTCAAGGATTCAGCAAAACTAACTCGACTAAGCATAGCCACAGGTGGGCCAATACAAACCGTTGAGATGTTTTGGACTTGTATTCGGACAAGGGGCACGCATTTCTCTAACAATAGCGAGTATCTAGTGTAATTCCACGAGAGGGCCACCAGAAAGATAAAAATGAAAACCAAGTGTTAAGAGCAAGTTCTGCATTCATGAATGTTTGGCATGCACATTTCGCTAGCCACGTATTCTAGAATTAATTTATCCTCGATTCTAAGAACTACGCTCTGGCATCAAGATTTATAAGTTTCAAACTCTCACTCGCTTTTAGTGATTGAAGTGGGGACATTGAAATGCCTCATTTACGACCAGGATTTTATTTAATCAGTTCTGTTTTGATTCCCGCAACAGAAAGTCGATATCTTGTTTCAGTATGATTGTTCCTGCCTTCGTGATGCTTGTGCCATTCGAGATGTTCTGCAAAATTTAGACAACTTCTCACGTTGGTATTATCTTAAGATTTCTCGTCAATGACCATGTATGGTACACGTTCCTATATGATGCCTATGCAATTCAACATACACTTAAAGATGTTCGACAAATTTTCTTGGTGTTATAAATCGCCCTCCCTCTAACAATTGTATGGTCACGTTGTCACATGATGTCTTGATGATGCCCCTGCTACATTATGCTCTGCACACGGTTCGCCAGATATTCTGGGTGGCATTATTGATTTAATCACCACAGTGGCCATGTATAGGACACGTTTATGCATAATGTCCGTCCTATATCACGGATGTTCGATTGTTTGGCATTATAAACATACCTCTCACCATTGAACATATATGGGACATGTCGGGAAAATGACTGACTCCTTCAGTTTCTTTACGTACGATTCTCGTTAACAATGGCTACTATGAACATTGATTTGTGATTTCATTGTCTGAACAGGTGTAAGGAACATAGTATGCACACACATCACTGAGTTCAAGACTAGCGCGTATTAATCATATTTTACCGGTATGTCACTGTCATTCTTTACTACAAAAATGTTATCTAACCTTCAGCAAGTGCTGATGAATTTCAATGTAGGCGAATTATATATATGGAAAAGATCCTTAACCCATTATCTACAACATACGTATTTTCAGATCAACCACACATTTACCCAACTCATGTTGAGTTATTTACACTATATACATTCGGACAAAAGTACTCATATTTATTGTTGTTACCACAAAGTGTCGATCTTTGCGCTCTCCGACCTTCCGCAGGTGTATAAATATCCGGGTAATCTACCGGGAATTCTGAACTGAACTTCTTTATTTAATCTAAAGGGTAGACTATTCTCGTTCTAGAACATTTAATACAAATGTTCTACGGCAGGGATGCTGACCAGGTTTGGGCGTCGCTCACTGACGAGTAGCAACAGTTTTTTCTATGATTGAACGGAATCTTCAAATATATATATATATATATATATATATATATATATATATATATATATATATATATATATATATATGGAGAAATATAGTCTTAAGGTGTGCTATATTTATGTGATAAATTGCTCAATATCAGTGATAGAACGTGTGTAAATATAAAAGTGACCATTGAAGTCAACACTTAGAAGGCCTGACGATTGCGTCTAGCATGAAACCTTCTGTCGCCTCTAAGTGTTGACTTAAATATCCACTTTTATATATATATATATATATATATATATATATATGTGTGTGTGTGTGTGTGTGTGTGTGTGTATGTGTGTGTTAGAGAGAGAGAGAGAGAGTGTGTATGTGTGTGTTTACATATATGTGAGCTCGTGTTACTTATTATTATGTGATGATAGTGTAAAATTAACTTGACAATATAACTGTACATCGGAGGTGTGATTGAAATTGATAGACGAAAGAAAGAAATATGAAAGGAGATATTCGATGTAATAAAAAAAAATCTTAATTCAGGCAAATATAATTCGAGGGATCACTGGTGTCTAGCAAAAATGCTTTCAATATATAAAAATAAAGACTAAAGAATATAAATAAGAACATTTCATTTCGATTTAAAAGTACACGAAAGAATGTTAGTCCTGAACCAGTTCTGATTATCACACTGCCACATAATTCCAGGGAATTGGACCAAAATGGAATGAAATAATACGAAGAAAAATGACGCCAACTCAAGAGAGAAGTATAAAGTGAAATTAATTGAGTAATATGGACAGAAATGAGTAAATCAACGGGGGAAAGGAATAAGAAGTTTTTTGAAGTAAGTACAAGTTAAAAACAACGAGAAAGAACAGATATGATGGAACTGATTACATTACAAAAAATAAAAATGGAAGTTTGTTTAACTTCCTGCAAGAAGAATTCTACACTGATATCAAGTTTTTGGTAAAGAAATAATTCCACTTCTACGGTGATTCTGGTAAAGTGACACCCAGTATATTCTGTACACCAAAATAATTTTGCCGCCTCCAAGATACCCACTTACTTAAAAAAATCAACAAAAAAAATAAAAAATAAGGAATCAGCATGGTTATCTTATGATCTGTTAGGTGATAGAATAATTTGAATTTGGAATCAAAAGGCAAATTAAGAATTCTAGATTGGACAATGTGGAACCAAGAACGAAGACGATCTGGGGAAATGGATGAAAGAAACGGAATGGGATTAGAATCTATGAGGAGGATAAAGTAGAAAGTTTTTGTTAGAGTAGAGACATTTTGTCAAGTAGCCTAAAGAAAATCAGGGTTGTTTTCGTTGATTTTATAAGATACCAACCTTTGAAATGTTTAATTTCGACTTTTTCTATCTGGCAGTCAGCGAGTATCGAAATCCTTGCACAGCCGTAATTGTCAACCAGAATAAGCTAGCTAATCATCGTCCCACGAAAAGGCCCCCGAAAGATGATTAAAAAAAGAAGAAAAGGGAGCAGACTAGCGATAAAAGAAAAAGAAATCATTAGGGGAAAATAGATGTGCAAAAACGACGAAAAAGTGAAAGAAAAAATATATGGTATGTAGGTAAGATAACTGAGGAACAAAGGATAAATGAGGAATAAAGAAGAACGAAAATATGTGATAATGACGAGTATATCATGGAAAGGGATTCGAACAGAGACGAGAAAATCGCCAAAATAGAACGATTATAAAAGATGGAAGAGGAGAGATGGATGGTGAAATGTAGAAGGAAGAAAAAAACATGGGGGGAAAACAGTCAGAGAAATGAACACGGCAAAAGGCAAAAAAAGTAGTCGTACAGAATAACAACGAGTTAGAGAATAAGGAAGTGCGGGGAAAATTACTGAGGGAGAAAACATTGAACTTGAAGAATGAGAATAAAAGATGGGAATAAGTGAAGGCGAAGTATTCGATCGGAAAATGCGGAGCGAGAAATTGTAATGGCGATAGATAAGAGCTGAACAAATTGGGATATGAAAAGTGAAAAGAAAAGGGAACACGACGAAGAACGTGCTATAGATGAGAAGAATGAGGACGTGGAAAATCAAATAGAGGAATTGAATAGAAAGAAAACTCTGTTCGCAATCGGAGGAAAGCACTGTGAAAGAAGATTAAGTGGAGGAGGGGAGAACGACGAGGTGAAAAACAACAAGGAAAAGGTAATCGAATAAAGGAAGAGTAGATCTGAGTATGAAGAAAGGAAAGAAAAGATGCACCTTGGTAGATAGGGAGAAGGAGAGTGGGAAAGAAGTAATGGAGATGAGCATGTTATAAAAATTTAAACTAAATTTAAAGACGGACAAGAGAACGACACAAGAAGAAAATCTGGTAATACTCCAATTAAACGACGCAAAATAATATGTCAGATTTCTTTACATCAACGGCGTAAAATAAACAGACCATTTCGGCGAAATACATATCAAGATGCAACAGATGATTATCGCTGATATTGCAAATCACGTATGCATCGTAAAAGTGTCAGAGATTATTAATTCTTTTCTAACGGCAATTTGCCTCGAAAGCAACTGATCTGTTATGTCTATTACTAGAATTATATAGCATATCAGGTTTAAAAAACGTCGACCGTTTGGAAATTCTGAGGCGTAGTTTACGTTGTACTTTCACGATTTCGTTAGGCGTCAGCTGTGCAAGAACAGTCCGTGTTTGCAGTATTTATTTACTGCAGAAATCACCATTGTCTGTTGTAATAATGTTTAACGTTTAATAAACGTATATACTTAGATCTAACTGATCATACGATGTTGAAGAAATAGGGTTTATTTTACGCCGCGTAAGTGAAGGAATACCGAATATTAATTAAGAATGAAACGAATTCTGTTGATCGATTTCTTCGTTTTCTATGATTTATCAACCCATTGCAGGATATTTAAAGCCATAAAATGGTTTGAGATTGCAACAATATTGTTTAGGTAATAATTAGTGACGCTTTAGCGTGTGTCCTGCCAGGCAATTTATGCTTTAGTGTGAATCCTACCAACACCTGTGTATTCTACATTATTAAGGCATTATAAACATATTTTACTGATCAGTTTCTGCTTTAATGTGTTTTTCTACCAATACATTTGTATCCTACATTATTAAAGCATTGTAAACATATTTTGCGTATCAGTTTCTACTTTAGGGTGTTTTCTACCAACACATTTGTATTGTACATTATTAAGGCATTGTAAATATGTTTTACCGATCAGTTTCTGCTTTAGTGTATATCCTTCTTCCACATTTGTGTTGTACATTATTAAGGCATTGTAAATATGTTTTACCGATCAGTTTCTGCTTTAGTGTATATCCTTCTTCCACATTTGTGTTGTACATTATTAAGGCATTGTAAATATGTTTTACCGATCAGTTCCTGCTTTAGTGTATATCCTTCTTCCACATTTGTGTTGTACATTATTAAGGCATTGTAAATATGTTTTACCGATCAGTTCCTGCTTTAGTGTATATCCTACTTCCACATTTGTGTTGTACATTATTAAGGCATTGTAAATATGTTTTACCGATCAGTTTCTGCTTTAGTGTATATCCTTCTTCCACATTTGTGTTGTACATTATTAAGGCATTGTAAATATGTTTTACCGATCAGTTCCTGCTTTAGTGTATATCCTACTTCCACATTTGTGTTGTACATTATTAAGGCATTGTAAATATGTTTTACCGATCAGTTTCTGCTTTAGTGTATATCCTTCTTCCACATTTGTGTTGTACATTATTAAGGCATTGTAAATATGTTTTACCGATCAGTTTATGCTTTAGTGTATATCCTACTTCCACATTTGTGTTGTACATTATTAAGGCATTGTAAATATGTTTTACCGATCAGTTCCTGCTTTAGTGTATATCCTACTTCCACATTTGTGTTGTACATTATTAAGGCATTGTAAATATGTTTTACCGATCAGTTTCTGCTTTAGTGTATATCCTTCTCCCACATTTGTGTTGTACATTATTAAGGCATTGTAAATATGTTTTACCGATCAGTTCCTGCTTTAGTGTATATCCTACTTCCACATTTCTGTTGTACATTATTAAGGCATTGTAAATATGTTTTACCGATCAGTTCCTGCTTTAGTGTATATCCTACTTCCACATTTCTGTTGTACATTATTAAGGCATTGTAAATATGTTTTACCGATCAGTTTCTGCTTTAGTGTATATCCTACTTCCACATTTGTGTTGTACATTATTAAGGCATTGTAAATATGTTTTACCGATCAGTTCCTGCTTTAGTGTATATCCTTCTTCCACATTTGTGTTGTACATTATTAAGGCATTGTAAATATGTTTTACCGATCAGTTCCTGCTTTAGTGTATATCCTTCTTCCACATTTGTGTTGTACATTATTAAGGCATTGTAAATATGTTTTACCGATCAGTTCCTGCTTTAGTGTATATCCTTCTTCCACATTTGTGTTGTACATTATTAAGGCATTGTAAATATGTTTTACCGATCAGTTCCTGCTTTAGTGTATATCCTTCTTCCACATTTGTGTTGTACATTATTAAGGCATTGTAAATATGTTTTGCCGATCAGTTTCTGCTTTAGTGTATATCCTTCTTCCACATTTGTGTTGTACATTATTAAGGCATTGTAAAAATGTTTTACCGATCAGTTTCTGCTTTAGTGTATATCCTACTTCCACATTTGTGTTGTACATTATTAAGGCATTGTAAATATGTTTTACCGATCAGTTTCTGCTTTAGTGTATATCCTTCTTCCACATTTGTGTTGTACATTATTAAGGCATTGTAAATATGTTTTACCGATCAGTTCCTGCTTTAGTGTATATCCTACTTCCACATTTGTGTTGTACATTATTAAGGCATTGTAAATATGTTTTACCGATCAGTTTCTGCTTTAGTGTATATCCTTCTTCCACATTTGTGTTGTACATTATTAAGGCATTGTAAATATGTTTTACCGATCAGTTCCTGCTTTAGTGTATATCCTACTTCCACATTTCTGTTGTACATTATTAAGGCATTGTAAATATGTTTTACCGATCAGTTCCTGCTTTAGTGTATATCCTACTTCCACATTTGTGTTGTACATTATTAACGCATTGTAAATATGTTTTACCGATCAGTTTCTGCTTTAGTGTATATCCTACTTCCACATTTGTGTTGTACATTATTAAGGCATTGTAAATATGTTTTACCGATCAGTTTCTGCTTTAGTGTATATCCTACTTCCACATTTGTGTTGTACATTATTAAGGCATAGTAAATATGTTTTACCGATCAGTTCCTGCTTTAGTGTATATCCTACTTCCACATTTGTGTTGTACATTATTAAGGCATTGTAAATATATTTTACTGATCAGTTTTGCTTCACTGTATATCCTACTAACACATTTGTATCCTACATTATTAAGCCATTGTTCTGATTTTTTTGTTCATATTTTAAAAGACACTCAGAATTTTCTTATTTAATGGATTCAAATATCTTTTTTTAGTGTTTTAGTCATTTTTTATCTTATTTACATTTTTAAAATTTTAAGTTATTTTTTTAGTGATACATTGTCTGACTAACACATCGCTGTGTGGAGGAGAGGTGAATCTATACATTTCGTAATAGTATTTTCCCGTTAGTAAATAAAAAAAGAAACGAGCTGGGATTGATACCCTGATCCCTGATTAACTCTCCCGAACTATTATCCATTACACCACTGAAGTTACACCTCTTGATGGTCGCCCATCTAGGAAATGACCAGGCTTGACGTTGCTAAATGATGAGGTTGAGCGCCAAGAGATGTACAAGAAATGGACCTTCCTTGAGAGAACACACATCCATGATGGTAGATGAAAAAAATGGGATTTTTCGTAGTGTAATTTTAGGAGTTTGCTTTTGAACGGAGTACATTTTAAAAGCCAGTGCTCCCACAATGAGTTTCCTGGTCTAGATAAGGCGGGAGAAGAGCTACTAGATTCTGGTCATCCATAGTTTTGGAGATGCCCATCTAATCTGCTGTATCATCCGCATATATATGTACTGATTATTTGATTATTCTTGAGCAGATAATTAAAATGAGGTTGAACATAGGACCGATGAGGGTACCTTGAGAAACACCTGCTTTGATATTATGAGTATCTGATGACTGGCCATTAAAAACTAACTTCGGGGACCTACTTCTTAGGAAAGACTTCATATTTGGGTGAGCCCTTCCAGAGATTCCATGGCTGGAGCGATTATGTAGCAGTCCTGATGTTACAAATTGTGAAAGGCCTTTGATATATCTAGGGCGATGGTCACGGCGATTAATTTAGATGCTTAGTGACGCACCGCATATGTGAGTAATGACAGTTAATACATCATTCGTGGACCTAGCAGGGGTAATCCTGTGTAGAGATCGAGTGAGAGTAGGAAAATGAAGAAACCATAATGATGGAAGAGAATTGAACATCGCGAATAGAGAATCAAATTTAAATAGGGAAATTTTAGAGTCGAAGGAAATTAGGTGGATAGATGGCAGGGGACAAAAACAATGAGCAGGAGTAAAAAAAATGAATTTGGATTATATATATACGTGAACATAGAAGTCAATACTTAGAGGCGACAGTCGGTTTCATGCTAGATGCAATCGTCAGGCCAGCTGGTATTGCCTGACGATTGCATCTAGCATGAAACAGACTGCCGCTTCAAAGTATTGACTTCTATGTTCACTTATATATTTACACACGCTCTATCTCTGATATTGAGCACATTATCCCATAAATATAGCACACCCTTGACTATATTTCTTCATATATATATATATATATATATATATTACGTACAAGATTAATAGTCAGAGTTGTATCAGAAAAAGAAACAGTAGTATTAAAAAGTGCTCCATACACGTGTAAAAAGCAAGAGTAAAATTAACATGCAGAGCTTTTAACTTTTTAAATCACGAGGTCAGTTGAATCCGTAATCTTGGTTTCAACCTTACGATATTCTCAGGCGATAAAAAATAGCTTGAGGATACCGTAAGTTTGAAACAAGGTAGCGGATTCAACGAGAGGGGGAAATTGACAGATGACGGATTGATAGATTTATTGGTGAGTTTATTTACCGTTTACCCTATATACATTCTTCGGAATTTTGCCCTTATCTTTATTGCCATATTCACTATGTTTCGGCCGTTTTACCCTCCGGTAGTCTTCAGTTGATATTTTTTGGAATTTCGAAACGAAATGTTTATTAATCAACGTGGGTAGATGGTTGTAATTCCACGTGGTATGTCTTTTGATATCTCAGTTTTCGTTTATTCCCCTTGATAACTCAACTCTCCATTTTTTTTTCTCTGCTGTGGCCAGGAATTCACAACTCTTTGAGTCAATATATAGGTACCTCCACAGATTCCCTAAAACGAAGCCCAAAGTTTTATCGTCAAAATATTATGTTATTAATAAGAGGAAAAACTGAAAGATTTTTTTTATTATTATTGAATTATATTTTTGGATCGGTGTGAGATACGTTCGAAATTTTTATTAAAACTATTGTTTTTCTTCCAGCAGTGGGAGGGACCAATGATTAGTATAAGAAATTTTACCATCTTTTGGCGGTTAAAAACCCAATGATTTGTAAATTATTTCCAAAATCAATATAATCAGTTTAATATATATATATATATATATATATATATATATATATATATATATATATATATATATATATATATATATAAGAGTGGCTATTCTTGAATTCATTTATTATGTCCTCTTGTTTACAACGAGGAGTTTTCCAGTGAACCCTCCCCCTGGTTATGTCAGACACTAATTGTTGTCCTAGTTTATGAGAATTAGTAGTAGCCTGGCCTGTTCCAGGTATTTTCTTTTGTTATCTTCCATGTCAAGATTCCCAACCCCCACCCTATTTTGTTTTATGTCCACTTTTCTCAACTCGGCTCGCTCAGACTTTGATTTTCACATTTCGCCATTTATCTTTACCCTTCCCTCTCCATTAGTGAGTGTGCTTTTTGATTCTGTCTGTCATCAGAATGCCGCGGCCATTTTTATTATTTTGAAGGGGGACGAGTCTTACTAACACGTGTTTTGATTTAGTTTGCGTTGTTAAAATTTTTTGTTAGATTTGCGAGTTCATCCTCCCCCTCATGAATTATGAAATGTTTATATATTTTTGAAATTAAAATAAAATAGACATTATAAAATGGGGTGTTTTGTAGGTCCCCCTGAATATGTGGTATTGTGGCTTATGCA
Organism: Acanthosepion esculentum; assembly: GCA_964036315.1. Lineage (NCBI taxonomy): Eukaryota > Metazoa > Mollusca > Cephalopoda > Sepiida > Sepiidae > Acanthosepion > Acanthosepion esculentum. The sequence continues at coordinate 106,531,798 of OZ038477.1, forward strand.
GGATTGAATGGGGAGGGATGAGTTATTGTGGTAAATGTATAAATTGTGTTGGATGAAAGTGTCGGGATTGTGATTAACTCGGACTAGGATAGTTAGCGAAGACCTGTCTTTCTCCACTTCGGCTTTGTGCCAGAATTGGTGTATTTTAACAATAAAAAAAATAATATTTGTTCGTCGTTGTTTATCATTTCTGCTCGGAAATTCGTGGACAATTATAGCGAAATATTTGTGTGGATTTTCAGTTTTAATGTTTCTTATTCTTGTTCTTTTTACGTTAACTTTGAGAAATTTCGGAAGTTTTTGTAAACCCATTTTCTATGTTTACCTATTTAATGCAAGTAAGTGTTGGTCCACGTAGGCTTGGATGGTGATGGATGAGTTCTTTTGGTGAATGAGCAAATTGTAATGATTGAATGGCTCGTGATTCTGATTAGCTAGGTCTAGGATAGGGGCTGTTGCCCAGCCCTACCCACTTAACTTTTGCTCTTCATTCTCATGAATAATAAATATAATATTCGTTATTGCGTGATTGGCGGATATTTGATTCAAGATGACCTGCCGGAATAGGTATTGTTCCAGTAGGGTCGCTTGGGTGAACAGGTATAATGTTGGAACTACCTAAACTTATGACCCCCAAGTCAATAATATCACTGATGAGACGATACTGCGCACTGGTTGTGTTGTATCATAACAAACACGCACGGGCGCGCGCACACACACATATCGATATACCAGGTGCAACAGCAAAATCGTCTAAATCGTGTAACAGCAAAATTGTCCAATTGTTAGATTAAGCTTTGAACTGTTGTATCTTCGAAATAATAAAATACATCTTACCGGAATTCTCCGAGGTTTTATATCACTATTAGACTCTATTTTGAAAATAAGAATTTATTTAGATCTATGTTGAAATGATGACTATTTTTGCTGTGGTTACCTCATGATTCACTTCTCCTACCTATTGTCCCATCTTTTTTAAACCTCTTCATTCTTTTGGTGATTCTTGCATAGACTTTGAAGATGGAAACCAGAGTATGAATGTTGGTACTATTAATGAAAGTCTGAATGACCTTTTTTCTCTAACCATTGCTCAGTTGATTTTAACATGTTCTCTTCCTAGCAGAATAACCCAAAGTGTTTTCCCGTGATTCTTACGACAAATGGATTCAAGATGGCTACATGTCTTATCTAAAAATATGGAAAAAAGAAACTCATTTAGTTTAGTGTTTTTTTTTAGTCATTAAACATTTTGTGGGATGTACAATTATCTAAATGCTGTTACACGATTTGGACAATTTTAATGTTACACGCATTATATAGCGCTGCGAATCCATACGAAAATATTGATTTTAAAATTGTCTTTCCAGATAATTAACAAATCTTAAGTAAACAAATCTTTATTATTAAACGAATTACAACCACGCTCAAATCTGTTTCTTCATCTAGAATAATAATATTAAATAAATTTAAGATGTACGAAATTAAGTGAACTCTAAAATATAATAGTTGGTGATTGCTCTTTTAGAGGTCATGATGCTGTCTAGTATTTGTCGATAATTTTTAATAAAATTCTGGTAATTTTAAGCGTTATTTCTTGACCATTCTTCTTGGCAGAACTCCCACTATTGCGCGATATTATCTGGTTTTCTTGCATGTGTTGCCTACTTTACCCTAAATCACAGATTTTTCATTGGGTTTAGATCAGGAATATTGCTAGACCATTTCAAGACATCAGATTTCTTGTTTTGAGGACGTTATTTACCGATTTGATTATTCGATTTATTGTCCTGTTGGAAGATTCAGCTCCGACCTAAACCAAAAATTAGAACCGACCCCAAGTAATATTCATTGCAAATTGTTTGTATTTTGCAAAGTTAATTGTGCCATCACTGCGTATTATTTTCCTGTTGCATCTGCTGCTGCAGATGCAACAGGAAAAATAATAATATTCACCACCATATTTAACTGCTGGCACTAAATTATTCTCTCCAAAAGCGTATTAGATGATCGCCAGAGATACTGTCTATCGTTTCTCCTCAAAAGCCCTAGTTTGGTCTCATCATAGATATTCATTCAAGCTAGTAAGTCTTAGGAGCTCTACCTATACAACTAGTTAACCATGTGTGGAATTTAAAAGTAAAAACAGCAGGAATACGATTGTAAGTTGGAAATTTTTAGAGGAGGCGAAGCCTTATAACAACCACAAAAATATTTGCAACAACTATCAAGAGGAAAAATACCAATAATGTAATTTCCGGATCTCCGGCCCAAAACATTTTTGTACAAGAAAAACAAGTTAAGAGCCTTTGCATACATACTAAAAAAATCCTCTTAAGCTCATATGAGGCTGGATAAATAAGTATTTACATTTCAATTAACCCTTCCCAGAGGCACATTTATAATACTCTTGGTTTATTTTCCTATCCTCTCTTCTTATTATTTTCTTCTTCCTTCTTCACATCATTCTCCTCCTTTTCTATCACGTCTAACATCATGCATTTGTCTATATATATTTTAAAAAATAATATACATTCATGCATTTTTGCTACAGTAAAGCGCTGTGAGGTCGATTCATAAAAATCGCCTGATGATATTGTAAGGTTGAAACTAAGGCATAGATAGATAGATAGATAGATAGATAGATAGATAGATAGATAGATAGATAAATGACAAACTGGAAAATTCCTTGTGAAGCGTTTCATCGAACTGGGGTTTGTTGATGTCACCACGTCTACACATGCGTAAGACGGTAATTTCAAATTTTTTTGAAATTATATTTTTGCAATATTTTTTGTTTTGTTTTGGAAGAATATTTTTTTGTTTCAATGTAGACAAATCCATATGTATTCTATATATTTACTCTCCATCACATTTTTTCCAGTTTGACATATTATATATATATATATATATATATATGTGTGTGTGTGTGTGTGTCTGTGTGTATGTGTGCGTGTATGTGTGTGTGCGTATGTGCGTGTGTGTGTGTATATATACATATATATATATATATATATATATATATATATATATATATATATATATATAGATAGATAGATAGAGAGAGAGATAGATAGATAGATAGATAGATAGATAGATAGATAGATAGATAGATAGATAGATAGATGTGTATAAATATATAAGATAGTGTTTACGGCTACATGAAGATGAAACACCGGTTCTCGTACGAATACCAGGTGCTGTAAACTTTGGATGTGTTGGTGGTTTAGAGGCAAGGTGACGAACTAGGTAAAAGAAACGGTCACACACAACAGCCATTGAAACCAAGTACTTGCACCATGGATCATTTTCCTGTGAAAAAAATCTACTTTCGTCAGTTTTCTTTGGCGGTTTTGTCATGATAGTCTTACAACTGCTTCAGAGATTTGGCAAAGTAATTTGCATTGATGGTGTTGCCCTTTGAAAGATAATCAGTAAACACAATGCCGTTTGCATCCTCAAATCTGAGGACATCTTGCATGCAGATGGCTTTTTTGGACCAGATGTGTTGGAGGGATTTCACGTTGTCTCTGATGAATTCATTAAACATCATCGTTTAGGAAACATTAAAGGAAACCAGCTAGATCTGTCTCAGATTCCGCGTGACAGAGATATGACTTATTATGAACCGCCTGTCATTCATCAATATGTGGTGTACACATGTTGATGTGTTTTCCTAGTCCAGACATCGATTCATCTTCAATAATCTCTCTTCACCTATATTCATCTGGTCATTGAATTTTTCATCAAACTGGAGGATCATCCTCTAATGTAGCAACCATGTCAGGATGAAATGATCTTTTGGGGTAAACCATTTTGTTCTTCAGGTACTTGATAAAACCACGATAACAAACTGTTCTCTCTTTTCAAGAGAAGGTGCTACGTGTTACATATAAAATCTTCTTTGAACAGTCAGATGGAAAGAACAATGCAGTCATTAATATAAAGAGTTGATATTAGTACATGCAAAACTTTACAGTTCTGGCATCACTCCTTCATTGTAATTCTCTGAACGGCTAATCCACCCTCGTGCCTCCCTTGAAGGTTAATTAGGTAGTTATGCTCTATATTAATCATGATATAGCTTCGTTCTGAAGTATTAGGTTGGTGCAAAAATAATATCGTTTTCTCACATGAATTTGAACGTCAAAAAACGACATTATTTTTGCACCAACCTAATATATTTGGTTGGTTGTACCAATGGGTGATAATGCTGGAGTTGTTGCGCATAGCAATTTTCAAGTGTAAAATGGTTCATAATTCCGTACAACCAAAGAACTAATGATAAGGGTCAATTGTTATCTAGTCAATAAAACTTGTATGAAGGGATACTGAAAGATTCTCTGATAGACATTATTTTAATAAAATTAACCCCAATCAAGATGAAATTACTACTAAGACGCAACTGGGATTGAAAGAGAATGAAAAAAAATTAGAAAGAAACGGAAACCCAATACCAAATTGAAAAAAAGTCTGTACAACTCTACTCCTTTGCAAAAAAACGGGGAGGAGTGTGAATTGGTCAGAATCTACTGAATAGTGTCGATTATTTTTCGCTACATCTGTGTATGAACTGCATAACTCAGAATTGCTCGTCGCTCATCACTTTTTACGAAATCTGTGACGTTATATTTACTTCAACAGACATTACTGAATTGACAACTGGTTCTGTAAATGTGCATCCACGCTTTGTTAATCGTAGAAGCAAAAAGAAATTCTACGTTAAGATTTCAGCGAACTGTTTTTATCAAAGACCCGGACTGATTTAGACCCAAGTGCTTTTTAATGGTGTCAAGGATGTTTCTTTCATTTTTTTTTTTTGGCTTTTCTTTTTTCACAGCGCTCTATGTTTGACTGCATTAGCTCATTGTGAATTTATTTATATTTACCACTTTCCTGTTTACTTACTTCACGCGTGAAGGCTCAGTCCTGCAACTTAAACGTCGATTTCCCGAATCCGAAATGTCACAAATAATGCAATGGCGTCTCATCCGTTTTTTTTCTTCTTTTTTCTCCTGGTCGAGGTTGTTTCAGAAGTGAGTTGCTTGTTTTTCGAAGGATGGCACTGTATATTTACCGGACAGACAGAAAGGGCAAAAGAGCATATTAAAAATGATAATAACGGTAAAAACAGATTAGAAAAAAAAAATAATGTACAACATGCGAAGAATTACTTCGTGACCTTCTGCTAATAACAATGAGTTCAAAATGTAGACGTTAAAAGTCATAAGTGAGGACCATAAAAAAATAGACATGATCTGCGAACTTGTATGATACGTTGATTATTATTATTATTGTTATTATTATTATTATTATTATTATTATTAAAAGTAGTAGTAGTAATTTTAGTAATAGCAGTTTTATTGTACATGCGTTTGATTTGCTCCATTTTGAAATATATTTGGTCTTTATATATCTTGCGTGTTTTCCGTTTTATACAATCCCTTTATGATTATATCCTCTTTAAATGATTATGCATCTTGTCAATGTATGATAAGCAATGTGAACAGTCATTTCTAAATGACATGTCACTCCATAACAGAAAAGATCATGCCTCTCCACAACTTCCGTTAATATGCGTATATAGGTAGAATTTATTTCATAGTCTATCAATTGTCTGTGCATTGAATAGTTTTCTCTAACCGTGTCTAGTTTTTCTGATATGTATGAAGAGATACTTGACACAATAATAAGGCGTATCTGCCATGTTATAAGTGATGACCTGGCATCTCAGCTTCAAAAATATACCCACAGCCGTAATGTAGTTTCGACTTTTCATGGCGATTGTTCTAGAATTTTTTTCTATCTTTATTTCTTTCATTTCATGAATTTAATCTTAGTACTAGATTGGCAGCTAGGTCTCATATTTCTATTGCTATAATGGCTGACTATAACCGTAATTTTTATTCTCTTCTTTCGCCTTTATCTCTTGTGAATAATTATTCTATTTTTTGTTTTCCCGTCAATTAAAATATTCAAAACTATATATGCAACGTCAATCGCCATCTTCAGTTTTTTTAATCTTATATGTTATTTTCCTTTCGATTCAAAATTTTCTGAGTTTCTTTTCTTTCAGTAAAGATTTGTGTCTTAGTGGCATTAACGCCTTGTTTGGGGTGAAATGATTAATTGAAAAAATAGTAGTTGGCTTCTATACAGCTTGAAATAATAAAAATCCCCTTCTTTTAGGCTGTTTGCATTCGAGGCTAGATGACACAGTCTACACTGTTATTTTACTCATAGCCCAGAGTTGAAGTGATAGACACATTCCTGTCTCAAGTGAACTCATTGAAAATTAAATACAACATGTTGATCTGGAATTTGCACGCCATACACCGAAGCTACCAATAAACATACTGCTTTGGGCTAAATAACTGGTTAGATGTGGCTCTCTACTCTTGAAGGGAGGAAAACGCTTAGTTAAAAACCTTGGAGAAGGAAACCACTCCATTATGTTCCCAAGTAATAAGTACAAATGATGTATATTAAAGGAAATTCTGAAAAAAAAAAAGAAATTATGCAAAACATTTGAGAAACCAACGAGAAACAATACCGCTATAATCCCCAAGAAGTCATGAAAGTTCAAAGATAATAAAGAAATGTAAAGAAATAAATAAGCGTAGTCTATATACTGAAGGAAAATTAGCGTTAAAAATTAAAATTCTACGTGCCTGACATCAATTAAAAATGAAGAATATTCA
>OZ038477.1:106543495-106600995 GCA_964036315.1 Acanthosepion esculentum
CCTATAAAATTCCAGATTTAATTTTTGAGGAGCGGTTTGAGTAGAAACTGATCATATCATTTTTGTTTGTGGCAAATATATATATATATATATATATATATATATATATATATATATATATATATATATATATATATATATATATATATATATGTCCGCATTCATAATATAAAAATTACTACTCGACAACACAACTATCCTGCACCAAGAAAACAGCAAAATTAGATTACAAATACTAGAAGCAATTCATATTAAAAATTTAAAGGCGGCACTTAACGGAATCAACTATGAATACTGCAGCAATGTTCTGAAATGCCTGTGAAGGAACAGTTTTTTTCACGCTTTAATGCGCACGTGACCATGTCATTATAATATAGAGAGAAAGAAATTACATAATGGATAATATTTTTCACGTTCTAATGAACGCTCAGCACTTTGTCAACCGTTTTGAATTTAAAAGCATAATGAAAAACTTTACGGTAATGTATAACAACGCACAACTTTTATAAATACTTATATTAATGAAAAACATATAGTTTTGTATTAGTTGTACCCCTTAAGATGATTTTGGAAAAAGATCGAAGGTACTTGGGCAATATAAATAAAAGAAATTTAAACAGCTATAGCAAATATCAATACACCGAAGTTTATTCGTGAGTATGAACTGATTTAAAAATTAGGAGATATAATGTCTATAATTTATTCAATCAGACATGCATATATATATATATATATATATATATATATATATATATATATATATATATATATATATATATATTGATTGATTGATTGATTGATTGATTGGGAGTAAACAAAGTGCAGCATTTGAATAAATAATCAGCATCATCTTGTGAATGTTTACAGCAATTTCACTTTTGTAAAACAGTATTTATATTACAATTTCTTGATTTCTACGTATTTCTAAAAAAACAGGCATAATCATTACATCAAAATAAAATCTGAATGTCGACCAAAAATAAAAAGCAAGAAAAGTAGATTTTTCAGCAAGAAACTATTTAAGTCAATGAGGCAACAGAACTAACCTGCTTAATCAACACGATGGTCAACGTGCACATTTGGCGATTAAATGCATGCAAAAATATTTCTCAATTCTAATTGTTTGTGATGCAGCTACCTTGATTGGAGCTGATGTCTTATTTTGTTCTCTATGGAAATATTCAACTCGAATAACTTTGAAAAATACAGGAGAATAATAATAATAGAAGAATAAATATGTCTAGGAATGCTGCAAGCAATTTAAAAATCAGTATAGCAGAAATATAACTATTGATTGTTATAGGAGCTCTTATTAATCTGTAAAATAATAAAACGCTAATTTATGCATCCATATAGATTTAATCAAATATATATTTCTTTGGCTGATATTCTCTGCATTTATTTGAAATAATTTATGTTGACCTCAGTTCATTTTCATAGTTCAATCTGATACGGCCCAAAGAAGTTATTATACATAATTATGATAATTTTAATTTTCAGTAAAGATGGAAACCTCATCTTATAAAAGTAGGAAGATAGAATTTTTTTAATGTTTGTTTCCGTGAAATGTACAAAATTGTCAATTTCAAATATTTTCATATATACACACTGACTTATTTAAATTTTGACCAGCATTCATGTTTATGATTGTTATTTCAATATTTTCTTCAGGTTATTAACCTCAAATGTTTAACGATACGATAGGAGAATGTTGACGGTTATTTTATTGCCGTATAACTCAGCAGGAGCTTATTCAATAATTAACCTAAGAAATAAATTTCATCAGAATATGAATATAGGAAAACCGTGAGATTTTCTCGGTTATTTTTAGTTTGCTATAGTTCTCATATAAATATAAATATCTTTAGATAACTTTACTAACATGAGCTGGTTAGTAACAATGATTTTACTAATTATTTCACCACAAGCAAGGCAACAAAGTCACTAACGCACAGGGTTTGACTTTGTGTGAAACGATATAATTAAAAGTTAATTAAAATGCGAGAAGTATAAAAAACAGGAATTAAGAAGGCTGAAGGCGACTATTAACGTTGCACTTAAATTTGGAACATCAAACATGACTGGAGTGCAAGCAGCTGGAAGAATATGCCACCAGCGGTACTCGCGGGAAAAGAAACTATCTGCATAGAGATTACGGCTGCATCTAATGAAATGATGGGATAATGCCGCCAACCTCGTACTGCGGTTAAATACATAGAGCCTAGTTACCATAGAGGAGAGTTCATCAATACATTTATCGTGTAAGTATTTATAGAAAAAAAACCCAGAGAAACTACATTACGGCTGTGGGAAAATGAGATGACACGTAAGGATCAGTGGAATTGCATATTTTCTTTCGATTTTATGAAGAATCTCATCTGCGTAAGCAATATTCTATGCATGGGCGAATGATAGACTCTTAAATATGTAAGACAGATTCTGTCCAGAGAAGTGGTTTGGCACGAGCAGAGAACGATCTCTCCTAGCAATAGACACAGCAACTGATTCTTTTAAGCTTCCCACTTCATGACGTGCATAATAAAATCTGACATCATATATATATGACATAATCTGGGCATCTCGAAGGGGGGGAGTGTAATGGTTAGCAAGCTTGTCTCGCTAGAACACTTACGACTGAATAGTGAGTTCGATCCTCACTTCATGCCCCATTCGTTTGGCCTTCTGCCACATCTAAGCTATGCTTGGAAAATCACTCAATCCGGCATAATCTAACTTAATCTACACAAAAATACATTAACGTTCTCACACATTGAAAATCAAATTATTTCATAAAATCGCAATTATGCATCTTTCTGCTTAGCGTTTCTCGAAGCAGATGTGGTTTTCCAGGCTGCATCTTATGCTTTCAAATAGTATGCTATGAACTGCATTGGACGGCATGCTTCATGCAACATGAAACAACCCCGATGGGAGCAATTTGAAAAAGGCCTTCCTGTTTTACCTTCAGATCATTAATACCAAGTGAATACAGAATACCTGAGTACAAATTCCATGTAGGTGTACCGATCCTACATTCAGTGGAATTAAATCTTGGACTACCTACAAACCTCCACGTACAATTCGGAGTTTGATTCCTTCAACACAGACACACACACAAACACACACTCACAAACACATACACAAACTCACATACATTTATTTTGAATCCGCTGTATTTATAGGGGAAGATTATTTATAGATATAGTCAGTATGGACACAGAAATCAACACTTCATATTGCCTGTGTGTTTCAAGGCTTCATGGCTATATTGAGACCAAAGGTCCCTAATCATTTACCGGGTAGTATATATAGCGGGCTTTGTATATGCGTGACCAGAATATTGAGAGAAGTAGGTCAATGAAGTCATCTTTTCACAGATTATCCTATTTAGGATTAATACAAAAGTTTATGTATAGGCATGAACTGTAGAATGGTGATTTATGCTTGTTGAGTGGTTGGAGGAAGTCTATGTAAATAAACGTCATAGACTCCAGTTTAGACTTCTATTTCACTCTTTTATTTGTCCCACTGCCACACACATAGTCTCTCTCTCTCTCTCTCTGTATATTACACACACACACACACACACACACACACACACACACACACACACACACACACACACACAAACATATATATATATATATATATATATTGATAAATATACATATTATCCCTCATCGATAGTTTCTGAGTTTCATGCACAGCACATTCTTCAGGTGCTGAGTATACCCTGATCGCTACGTAATTTAAATTTTAAAACATATATATGTTTATCGCAATGTTAACGCAGTTCTATATTATACTGGGATTGCATTTTTTAAAATTTAAATATTATACTTGGCATGTAAAGTAAATGGCATTTGTGTATATATTTAAGAAAAAATTATTTTAGAGTTTTGAATATTAACGATTATTTTTAAATTAAAGTGTTGTTGCTTGTACTTTTTTTTATAAAAGCAAAAAACTGAAATTTACATTAAAATAAACCAAAATTTATACTGATAATTCATCTGGATCAACGTATTTAAGCAGATATTTATTTTTATAACTACATACTTTCAATTCATTTCTCTTGTTTAATAAGCTAGAGTTAATCAAGTGTTTTAAATTTTTTCAACAAGAAGTAATTTATATCTATTTCCTTTACCGTCTTAAGATTTGGCACTTGCTATAATATCCCAAATAAATTACCATCATTTTTTAAATCCCATAAATATTTAGAGAGAGCATTGCAGTTGTTGTATTCACAGTCGAATTACCTTGTCATTCATAGATGTTAAAACAGAATCTCCAGGTCCAGGGATTTTCAGCAGAAACGAAACGAAATTTTAAATCGTTACCGGATTGCATGCTAGCTCGGTATACAATATTATCAGTCATACGTTGACCGTTGAAAGGACAGTCACATTTTTTTGGTGGTTGTAATTGTTTTATTAAAAAATTACATTATCTTTGTTGGAAATATATTTGTTTACTGTGCTGTATTGGGATGTGGATTTGTCTATGTTTCTACTGCAGCTATAATTGATCCTAACATTACTTTTGTTAAAAATCTCTTTTAGTATTGGTGAATGGTTAAAGTACTTATGGATTAAATTTAGGAAGATGCTTCGGATATGAGATTGAACATTATGATTAAAAGGGGGATTGAAACATATGTTACGCGTAAGAACTTTCTGTTTATTTTTAACTTATTTTTCCCAAATGCTCCAAATTTACTTTATTATTGCTTAGAGCCTTTCTATATTTAATTATATTATCACCAAATATGTACTTATTGCTGAAGTTGGTGGATAAATTAACTTGAAATGATTTATGTAAATTATCTAGAATTTAGTGCTGATGGTGATATTCACACACACACACACACACACACACACACACACACACATTTTTGAAGATCAAATTTGACTGAAAATGAACGAGTCGGATGAGGATTCGGCAAGCGAGAAATGCAAATGAATAAAAAGTTACAAGGATAGATCTAGCAATTCCAGCGGTAAAAATGAGCACCAACACACGTCTATTATTGCAAGTAATGTTAAGATACCAATGAGCGCAGATTATCAGAAAAATTAACTAGAAAATATTTATAGAAGAGGCAGATGGAAGCTAAGTTAGGTTAGTAGGAATGTGACTGAAGCCGACATGCTAGGTCAGGAGCAACATTGCACATTTTCTTTGGATATTAGCATGAGTCTCTAAATAAATAGCAGGGACTGTAAACCAGATGTGACAAAAATATTCAAAACCTGGAGTAATGGCAGACTAATAGAAAAATATCTAACTAGCATGACACAGTATATGAGACTTATTAGCAGCAAACCTTGAAATTAATTCAATATATATATATATATATATATATATATGTGTGTGTGTGTGTGTGTGTGTGTGTGTGTGTGTATGTGTGTGTCTGTGTGTTTGTGTGTGTGTGCGTGCCTGCATGCGTGGGTGTGTATGTATATATATATGTGTGTGTGTATAGTGTGTAAGTGCGTGTATAATGTACTATTTAATTCATATAAATTATATTTTCGCTAACGCGCGTGCGCGCGCGCACACACACACACACACACACACACACACACACATATATATATATATATATATATATATATATATATATAAATATCCGATGGAATGAGAACGAAAATAATATACAGATTCTAACTTTCCCAGCATTAATTCAAAAGAGGGCTCGATACCGATAGTAGAGCAATATTTTTTGTCTATATGATAAAATTATCATATATATATATATATATATATATATATATATATATATATATATATATATATACTAGCAGCATGGCCCGGACTTGCCCGTGCTTGATTCAAAAGTCGTACGACTTATACACCAATCGCTATCACTTGACTTAAATTAGTTTTCCCCTTCCTTGCCTTTTAAAGGAGTGCCCTTTGCCGTGCTGATGTTGCTACATGCCATACTTTTTGCCTATCTCAGACTGCGAATTTTTTCTAAGCTCTATACTAAACATTAAATCTGTTCCGAAAAAAGAACTAAACAAAATGAACACAAAACGATCAGCATTAAAAAAGGACTCGTAACTGGAAAAGCCGAATGAATAAAGAATGTTAACTAAATATTTTTTCACACCCAACCCAGTTCTGCGGAATCAGAATCAACGTTGAGATTAAGCAAGCGAAAGAGGCAATTGAAGTAAAGTACCATGCAGATTTAAATTTTTCCCACTTGTGACGAATACACCTATCGATTTTTTTTTTTTGCATGCTAGCATGCTAGTTAAAATTCGTGTCAGTCAACTGTTGGCTCACACGCTGGCCAATAGGATCTTCCTGACTATTTGTGGCAGCCAGCTATAGGTTCTCACTCTGACCAGTAGAAAATGGTCGCAAACTACATGAAACCTGCCGTAGAAGCATGAAAATATCGATTATTTCCACTATCGATGGGAGTTGGGAAATGCAACTTGGAGCATGTGCATGTAAATTTTGGTGCAAATCCGTCGAAAATTGCGGCCGTGCATTCGTTACACACACACACACACACACACACACACACACACACACACACACACACACACACACACACACACACACGCCTTGGCTTTTATACACTCATATATATATATATATATATATATATATATATATATATATATAAGATATGCTGAGGCAACAATAATTCGTGCAAGGACATTTGGATTAATTCAAACGACAAGGTGTGTTTACTTAATTTTTATTGTTTTACCATTCTGTAAATAATAGTTTGTATATGTCAATCAAAATAGTCTGCAGGAAGTTTATATTTATTTTGTTTTTGGAGGGTTTTAAGCATTTTCCACACTCTCAACTAACAACTAGCTATTGGCAGTATGCCAGATAGTCGACGCTTTTCGTCATTCGACGGACATTATCACGATAAATGAAATCGTTTTATTTTGCAAGTATATATTTATCAGTAACCCATAATGTCCGAGTTTGAGAACGCTCATAAATATTCAGCAAGTAAACTGAAAAATATTAGATGTTAGAGCTTAGATTACGTCATAGAGCATCTTCGAACTATTTTTTTAAGTATAAATCCGCTCAAATATTGGTTAACCGAAGTGCCTATGCTTTTAGAGCGTAGAATAAGTTATTTATTATATTTAATTGGGATTGAAACATGAGATGCAATTTTGTATTATACATCTCCAAAAATTTAAAATGATGGATTCAGCCGTTCCGCTTTGATTTTTCACCATATTTGTTGTGTATGTTGCCTTTGAAAAGTTGCATATATATATATATATATATATATATATATATATATATATATATATATATATATATAATTTTGTGTGTTTGTCTCTGTGTGTACACACACACACACACACATATTTATATATATATATATATATATGTGTATATGTATGCACACAGATATACAAATAAGTATGCATATATATATATATATATATATATATATATATATATGCATATATAATTTTGTGTGTTTGCCTCTGTGTGTACACACATATATATATATATATATATATATATATATATATATATATATATATATATATATATATATGTATATGTATATGTATACACACAGATATACAAATAAGTATGCATATATATATATATATATATATGCATATGTAATTTTGTGTGTTTGCCTCTGTGTGTACACACACACACACACACACACACACATATATATATATATATATATATGTATACACACAGATTTACAAATAAGTATGCATATATATATATATATATATATATATATATATAATTTTGTGTGTTTCCCTCTGTGTGTACACACACATATGTATATATATATTTGTATATGTATACACACAGATATACAAATAAGTATGCATATATATATATATATATATATATATATATATATATATATATATATATATATATATACGTGTGTGTGTGTGCGCGCGTGTATACGCACCCATATGGGCAAGCATTTATAATTACCCCTACACATATACATACATACGCATCGCGTTTGGTTATTACTCTGTGATATGACAAGAAGTCTACTTAGCGTTGTTTGACGCATTGTTTGGTTTTGGTTTGACTGAAGTTTTCTGCAAAAGTGGAGCCAGACACAAACAAATTTTGGACATACATAAAATGTTCAATTGTGCTGACATTGTTCCCATGTTGGCAGCGTTATCGATAATGGACAAATATCTTCTGACTTCCGTAAGAGGTGGAATCTTTGTTCTTTGAAAAGCAGAGTAAATGCGCGTAAACTGGCTATTCGTCAAAAGAAAATAATAACAAATTCATCACCAACCCTCAGATGCCAAGTTGTTCCAACAATTCCGTAATTTCATCGGGTTGTTTACAAGTCTCCTCTCTCTATTTATGGAATTGGTCTGTAACGTCTGTTAGAAAAGCTAGCATTGATTTCAGACCAGTAACGGTAACATTCTTATCGATTCCGAAGCACAAAATTTACACCAACTGATGATAATTGCGCAATTACATTGTCGGTTACGAACCGTGAGGTTCAGTTTTAAAATAATTAAATTCTCTTTTTTAAGTGCTATTCTTTCAGTTCATCTCGTCAGAGTCATTCATCTTGCAGAAACTCACAAAACCTACTCACTTTTAATATTTTTGTATTAAGAGGCTCAAACATATGCTTTAATCACGCGTCGGATGTTATTGTTTCGCAAGACACAGATACATACAAGTGCTATTTTTTTTATAATCAGCACTAAATATTATAATAAAATTATTTCAATTTAATGAGAAAAAAGCTTTAAAATACTTTTACATCTTGAGTGGTCCTAAGTTATAATCACCGTTGCTTTTCACTGCTACATTTACAAGCGTTTTAAATCCAAAATGTCACCCAAAATAAGACTGTTTCAATAATGATCTCAAAAAACCGAATCTGTATTAATGCAAGAAATTCAGATAGAAAAATGATAATATCGTCCCATGTAGTAAAACTCTGAAATTATCGATTAAAATTTAAAGAAGTTAAAATCTACAATAACGTATTTTCGGTGCTACTATAGTATGTCTACCGTTTATTTTTTTTACCATAATGTGATAACTTCTATTCTTTTTCTAATATGTTATGATATTAAAAACTATTAGATGTATGGAATATATAAAAAATCCTAACCCTCTTATAAAGAACACCGCTCCATCTTCAACGGAAAATATTTTGTAAAGGTGTCTGGCCAGTATGTTTCTAGTCCAATCAAATAAATGGGCCAGAATTCTTTTGTCTAACGTTAGCTTGTTTATTTTCTAAAGGATTTACATAAATACCTCCTTTATGAATACAAATTAGGTAAATATACAACTCATTAGTTTTAAATAACAGTGTATGTAGTTGAAGGAATTAATTGCTGTAGGCCGTAAGTAGGTTGTTTAGTAGAGTGCATCGTCATTTACGGTAGGTGGCAAATGCTTCGGCAGATATCGTACGATAGTAACACCAAAACGTTTCTATTCTCCACATTCTATTATTTAATCTATCTATCTATCTATCTATCTATCTATCTCTCTCTCTCTCTCTCTCTCTATATATATATATATATATATATATATATATATATATATATATATATATATATATATATATATATATATTATTAATATTTTTCTATTTAATTATTACTTATATTCGATACTCACACACTGTATCTAATTGAAAATTAAACTTTATCATAGTTCAGCAATTAAAATGAATAACACATGTAACTCGAAAATATATCAATGACGTAAATAATATGGGTGATGACGCTTCATAGTTTTTCAAACAAAATATTACCAATGAAGACCACACCCATACTTAAAAATGCAGTAAATGTTACTGGGCTTAAGGAAAGTATTTTCCTGAAAACTGCATTCAAAAATGACATTATATTTAAGGAAACGCCTTATCAGATAACATAAAATATACGGTTCAAGACAATCCCTGGTTTCATGTATCCATGAGTGGTTTTGAGTATATCATTGGGTAAGTAAGTTTAAGTGCCTTTCATCATTCTCCTATATAACCCTTCCCCTATATTATCATTCTCCTATATTATAATTCCCCTACATTATCATTATCCTGTATTATCATTCCCCTGTATTATCATTCCCCTATATTATCATTCTCCTATATTATCATTCTCCTATATTATCATTCCCCTACATTATCATTCCCCTACATTATCATTCCCCTATATTATCATTCTCCTGTATTATCATTCATCTGTATTATCATTCCCCTATATTATCATTCTCCTATATTATCACTCGACTATATTATCATTCTCCTATATTATCATTTTCCTGTATTATCATTCTCCTGTATTATTATATATCTATATTTTTTTCATCATATGAGAAACTGTGATTATTTGTTACATTTTAATTACTAGTAACACTCCATATAGCGATGAAGATTTCATTAAAACGTAATATATTCCGTAAAATAAAAACAAGGAAACCTCTTAATATCAACATTTATATCCTCGTTTGGATCTGAGATAGTCTCTGTCTACTTGCGTGAGTATGTCTAAAATGTTTTTACATTCGTCAGTGAGCGTTTAAAAAATATTAGCACGTCATCAAATAAATGTTCGAAATATTTAGAATAAAAACAGATTCTGTTGATTTCGATTAATGAAAAATCGAGGAAATAAAAATTTTAATCAATTCACCCCAATCAAGGCAACAATGCCAATACGTTGTAATGGGTTACTGGGAATGACAGGGAATGAGAAGACTTTAGAAGGAACCGCAAACCGACTCCTAAAAAGAAAACAGTGGATAAACCGCTAATCCTTATAAAAAGATTGGATAAGCTGTGAACCGGTCGATAGCGAACCTACCAAATTTAAATATGTAGTTTCATATAACGTCATTCAATCCACTTGGGTTTCTTATGCTATATAGATGGAAGACAAAGAATAATATAATATCAGGTATTACCAATTTATTCTTACAGTATGTCTTATAACTTATAACTGACATATATTATATTATACTATATATATATATATATATATATATATATATATATATATATATATATATATATATATATATATATTAATTAAATATCATATATATAATATTTATTTAAATTGTACATATATATAATATTTATTTAAAGATTACACGCACACACACACATATACATATATATATATATATATATATATAATATTTAAATAAATATTATTTGTTATACTGGGTATTTAGCACTCACTTAAGAATAGTATTTTGGGTTATTGTAATTTTATTTCATGTATACCAACCCTGTTTATAAATATATATATATATATATATATATATATATATATATATATATATATATATATATATATATATATATATATATATATATATATATATATATAACGGAATATAACGAGAACGAAAATAAGATAAATTCTAACGTTCACACCAATAATTCAAAAGAGGGCTCGATACCAAGAGTAGAGCAATTATTATTTAACATAATTTTTGCAAACGCACAAAAACAACTTGCTCAGTACAAAAATGCATTCTTGTTTAAAAGCGGCTGCATCTCGACTTTGTGCGAACCAATAATGGTTATGAACAATTCTATTTACAAGCGAGCTGCTTATAAGGGGAAAAAACATAGGCAGAGACTTCTTAATAGAAAAGGGGGAAGGGTAAAGAAGAGGGTGAAAAGAAAAGGAAACGAAAGCGGGTGACAGAATAAAACAATATTATTTGTTGATAGCAGTTTTGGCAGTAAAGGAATGTTGAGGCGTTAAAACAAGGGCCTGGGCCTAAAAGTTTAAAAACAAAGCGGATGTGTCAGTTATAGCTTTTAATACCTTGCAACGGTCAGAAGTCTAAGCAAAGTATGCCAAAAGTCCCAAGAAAAAGAAAAGGAGAGAGAGAGAAGGAAAGCTGAAACTAGAAAAGAGGAAAAAGATGAAGGAGAAAGTAGAATTAAGTAGAGGGAAAGGCCAATGTAGTCATTGAATACGCTTTTTTATCGATAAAGGGTCGGTGATCTTAAAAAATATCCAGAGCTGGTTTACGCTGATGTTTAATGCTGACGTTTCTGTTATTTGTTCTGGAATAAACGTAGTATGGACATCAATAAATGGTCATTTAATTAGGAATTTTTTGGTATGTTAAATACGTAAGTTATTTGAGGTTTTTACAATAAATTTTAATTCACAGTTTAAGATATAAGCAACAAAATAAAGTATGGGATGTTGATATAGATTTTTATAAACAAATGTTGACCTATTGCTGAACTGTATAATTGTAGAATGAGTATGGATAAAAATCAATTTATCTGATATAGCTACTTGTATTATATATTTGCAGAAGCAATTTAGAATCCTAATCTAAGATAAGTCATTAGGAAAATATATAAGAAGGTAGAAACTATATAAAGGAGGTGAGTTATAAATTTAAATATTTAGCAAGTTTTCTTCAACTTCCTACCGCCATAACTTGCCTTCTCTTTACATTTTCTATAACCATTTTCATGATAATTATTCTGAAGAGCTTTCGTCTTTGGTCATCGAATTTACGACTTAAGAAACAGTACTAGTTTTCTAGTTAGGTCTCATTATATTACAGTTAGAATTGATCGATTTAACTGTCAGTTATATGTTAAAACTTTCCTCTCTGGCACTTCTCATAAAGTAAAACATAGCCAACCATTAAATATCAAATTTATGGCCTCGATATTTGTAAATGAGACAGGTCTCTTTGTGTGTATTTGCTTTGGCGTGTTGATCGTTCAATATTTGTTATGATTCTCTATATAAGTTCTTTAAATATTAAACACCCATAATCAAAAATCAGTGTTCGAACTATAGGAAAAATCATCACCCGATTTCCAAACATGAAAGCAGAAATTCAGATATCTATGTACTTTCTTATATTTTCTTTCTAAAAAATCATCACCCGATTTCCAAACATGAAAGCAGAAATTCAGATATCTATGTACTTTCTTATATTTTCTTTCTAAAAAATCATCACCCGATTTCCAAACATGAAAGCAGAAATTCAGATATCTATGTACTTTCTTATATTTTCTTTCTAAAAAATCATCACCCGATTTCCAAACATGAAAGCAGAAATTCAGATATCTATGTACTTTCTTATATTTTCTTTCTAAAAAATCATCACCCGATTTCCAAACACGAAAGCAGAAATTCAGATATCTATGTACTTTCTTATATTTTCTTTCTAAAAAATCATCACCCGATTTCCAAACATGAAAGCAGAAATTCAGATATCTATGTACTTTCTTATATTTTCTTTCTATCCATGTGACTTTCGATGGCAGCTAATGAATATTTTAATTATATGTATTATCAATTAATTTCTTTTTAGCACTCCTGTCTTCATTCCAGCACATTTTATATTATATTTCAATACAAAAGTAATAATCCTCATGTTTTTCTTTTCATTTGAAGAATGAGATTAGTGACATCAGATATTGAGTTTGGTTTGGTTTAATTTGGTTTATTTTGTTTTACGGCATATCAACGCCTAGGTTATAACACGGCCAACACTTCTCGCTCCTGAGTTGTTCCTAACTTGGTCAGTACTGCCGCTGGTCCGCTGATATATATCTGCATTTCGCTTCGTTCCTTCATTTGTTTCTATCTAACATTGTGTTCCTTGATCACAAAGCAGTGAAGATCGAATTTCGTCAGTACTTGAGCGTTGGTTCGTTGGCTCAAGGGCACAGAACTCTTCCGCTGTCGAAAATAAAAATAGCCTAACAAAATAACGAAGAAGGTCTCTGAGTTAATTTTCAATTGGATTCTATAATCGTTGATACAACAGAATTAACCATTTCCGTCAAGCTCTCTATCGCGACTCCTTGTCTTTTTCTTCGAAAACTTGGAGCGGTTTAAAAAACAACACATGAGGTCGGTCGGGTATTCTCTCGACAGCAGGTCACTTGGGGATCAGGAGCTCCTTCGCCACTGCTGCGTCATCTCGTTCGCGTCTCTTTTCGTCTTTCGCTCCAACTGCAGACACGCTTAATCGATCTGTCTATATGCATTTCGCCTGATTCATACCGCAACTCAAGACGCATAAATATTCATAACAAATAATTATTTAATCTCTCCAATTTTGGAGAACCGATACTAACCTTCAAGCAAAGCGGTCACTTATTCAAAACAATACATTCTTCGACAACATGTTTATCATTCCTTTTATATCCGGACCATAATACTTATTCAAAATAATTTTCCCATAATAAACTTTGTGTTTATAAATTATTTTCTATGTCCCTGACGCCAAAGAAATCCTTTGTTGTCGATTTTCAATATGACCGATAAAAGTTTTATCCTCCCTGAAAAGGTCTGACCTTTAATGGACATTAAACACACCTATTGCAGGGACAGGCCCGCACGAATATCAGTGGGTTCGCCCAAAAAATTTTTAAAATTACCCAGCTGAAATTAGAATATAAGAACAAGTGTCAACCGTGTAACAGGATAATAGGCTAGCTACAAATTGAAGATGTCAATATCAAGCAGGTACATAATTCTAAATATCTGGGAGGTGTTTCAGCAAATGGCAATAAGTGTGACATAGAAATGCGAAATCGATTTTCAGCATCGAAATATGCCCTCAACTATGGTAGCCTAAAATTAGGAAACATGATTATTTTGATAGAAAGAAAGAAACATGTTCTCAATTACAATGGCAATTGATATTCTGGATAATTTCCTCGCAGAGGAGGAAGAGACTTCGGGCAACAGTGATATGTTTTAACAGAAATAAACCAAGAATAACACTGGACGGAGCAAATTCAAACTTGGATGTTTCAAGGAAAATTGATACAAAAACGATTATAATAATCTGACAATTGAGATATAGGGATACATAATGAGGAAAAATATTAGGGAATTTAACATTCACAGGGATTCCTGAATAGTCTTTTGCTGACATAAAGTGGAAAGAATATATTGAATCAAATGTTAGTGTAGGAAAGGCGGTTCACTGTGACGCGCTAGAATTTTTTTTCTCCGGAATCTTACAAATTTGAAAGACTATCATTCGCCCAGACATTGCATATTGTTCCTCCTGCTATATATTTAAATATATTTGGTGAAATACTCAAGAAGAATCAACAATGTTGTTAGTTCTGACCTGGCATCCCGGCTTCAATCACTTTCGCACCGACGTAATATAGCTTTTCATCGTAATTTTTCAGAGGGGCTTTTGTCTTTGGTACTTCGATTCCATGAATTCAATCGCAGTACTAAATTTACTGTTAGATGTCATTTTATAATTGAAATGGATAAATGTATACCGTAAGTTCTATGCTGGCAGTTTCTTTTCGTGCATTCCTCGCTGATAAAACTTTATTCAGGGTTAGTACTTTCTAGTCAACTTTTATCTTCAAAACTTTAAATGCACTTACATCCGTTTACTTCCTTTTTAAATGACCGTTCTTTTATTTTCCTCTTCCTTTAAAATGTTTTCTTCTTATATTTTTCCAGTCAGTGCTTGCTTGGGAAAATATAAGTAAAAACAAAAGTTAAGAAGAAAACAGCGTGTAACCTACTTAGAACGTTTGCATAAATGGATGACAGAAGAGTGAGTCTGAATTATGAGCTCCAAGGGATAGGGAATGATGGAAAGGCATGAGTGCCTGCGCCCTGAAGGGACAACTGAAACAGAAATAAATTGCCACATAAATTTGTACAAGAGTCTCATTATTCTTTTAACCAATGCTATTCAACCAATATTTAATCCTTGCAATTTGCGAGCTCTTCAAGCGAAGACATCAGCACTAGACTTATTATTGATTCTATACAAACCCAATTGAAGCTACGATGTACGATGGGTAAATTTAGCTGTTTTATAATTTTAATTTCGTGCCTTCTCTTTGTTTGTTTTCGATTTTGTCGGTGGCACATTATAATAGTTTCAGTTGGGATCCATCTGAGAGAAAAAAGAGTACCATGATCAATTCGCTCAGGCAGAAATCTGGAAACGGGACGATGTACCGCTGCACATTGGCACCGGAAGATCCAACACGAACATTTCACAGTGTATTGCTGTCAACCTGAGGACAGTGCTGATGATTTAGAAATAGTTCGATGAGATTAAATGTGATTACGAAGGTACGCCAGCTCGGAAAACTCACTCTGATCAGTCTCATAAAAGAAGTCACGAATTTGATGGTAAGCCCTCAGACTCAACACGGGGAACTACATCAAAAGACTTCAGGAGGTAGTACTTCCCTGGATAAGGAGTGTGGCTATTGGAAAGAAAACTCTATACCATACCAAACAAGCAAGAGATTCCAATTAGGACTGTCAGACAATTTCTCCAACCCATCACCCCTTACATCTTACAACTCTCCAGACTGAAAAACCCATTATTATTATGTTGAGCGAGAGAACAATAATCTTTGTAACAATAAACAGAAACTGATGGTAAGGATCATGGCAACATACACGAGCTTAAAAAGGCAGAAGATATGCAGGAGATTCAGAAGTTGTCTGAAAGCTGTGTTTTTTTTTTAATCGAAAGGCGATTTTATTGAATAAAGTATTAGCTTGGATTATGCGACATTTGGACGAAAAATTATTCATCGCGCTCTGTATATGGTAGTGGAAGCGAAACAAGATCCTTGAATAAACTATTTCAAGTGATTTCGTACTACTGAGGGATCTTCAAAATATCATGGACAGAATATATCAGTCATGATGAAATCCAGAGCAAAACAGGAACAAGACGGCTGTTGCAAACAATGAGAGATTGAAGAAATACTTTAGATATATAATATATAAATATGACCTGGAATAATTAATACTTTCTGGGGGAGCAGGATGCAAGCAAAACCGCTGTATCTCCGTGGTAATAATATAAAATGTTTCCGGAAGTAGATAGAAGGATAGTGGTTATGCATTTGATAAAATGATTAGCTGCTTTCCTTGTTTTGATGATGTGCTGCCTTTAAATCATCTTTTTCAAGTTCTCTAAAGTTCATTTTGCCTTTTTCATTTATACTTGTTTTGTTTATTTCAAGTCATTCCCAAACCTCAGTAATCCTTAAAGACTAAATGTGTTTTTACACCTTCTGAAATAATTAAATTATCCTCCTGTTTGCAATAAGATGTTTCTCTTTGGGCCGGTGACACTTACAGGAAAAGGGGATTGCAAGATCTTAAGGTGCTAAATCAACTCTCTGCTTGTTCTCAAAAACAAACCTCAAAACTGATGACAGTCTTCGTTTTTAGTGCATTTAACGGAGAATATTAACATTGAATTCAGCACTGCTTCAAAATTGTTGACATGTTCATTAGCTTAAGACTCAAAAATATCTTACTGATATTAAAAGAGAATACGTCTAATCATTAAGTCGTTCTGTTTGACGTGAGACAGAAATTCGCGTAATTATTACACCATATTTAGAATACTAAGATAGAAGCATAGTTGAATTAGTCTAAAGAAATTGAAACATTAAAAATAATTGGATACTCTTACTTGTCCAAGGAATTGATTTCAGTCAATTCTATCAATTAAAAGGCTGTTATTTAACGGAATACATATATATATATATATATATATATATATATATATATATATATATATATATATATATATATATATATATATATATGCATATATATATATATGTATAATACAAATAAATGAAATTCTGAAAGCTATTTCGCTCCGCAAGAGGTTTTAATGTTGACAAGCTCTTTCGGAGGGAAATGGCCATTAAGATGGAGTATTTTTGAACTTCATTTATTTGTAATTATTATATGCTTTGTATTAAATACAATGGGCTCTATTTGTGTTCCTATTTTAATATTTTGTATTATTAGGATTCATTTGGATTATTTATCCACGGATATGTAACTATATATATATATATATATATATATATATATATATATATATATGTGTGTGTGTGTGTGTGTGTGTGTGTGTGTGTGTGTGTGTGTGTGTGTGTGTGTGTCTGTCTGTGTTTTTGTGTGTCGGTGTGTGTTTCAAGCCAGTTGTCGTAGATGGGATGGGATTATTTTTAGTTATGAAACAAGTACCAGTATTTATGATCGTAATGTAAATAATATGTATATATGACATAAATAAATATATAGTCAACTGTATATATGCAATATTCTTTATATATAATCACACACACACACACATTTACACACATATATATATATATGTATATATATATAAAACTGAAAATAGAAACTTTTTACTGTATTATTTGTGTAGATGTTAAATAAATTTGCGTGCAGTCAAATTCGAAAATTTGCAATAAAATAAACTCCAAAGTAATGTTTCTCAATTTTCCTTTATGCTTAGTTAGACAATGTTCATTAAAATATTTTAAGTAAGAGTCAATCAAGTTGTACAATTTTTTATTTCGAATTTTACAAAAAGCTGATTTGTTAAATAATTTTACTACCCCTGTATATGTGTGTATGTGTCTGTGTGTCTGTATGTATGTATGTGTTTGCGTGTGTTTGTTCATGTGTGTGTTTATTCTAATAGTTGTTTGTCAGAAACAAACATTTAGCAGGATTTATAAAGTAGTTGTTCGACATTGAACAATTATGTTGGGAATATATTGAAAATATATAGTTACTTTGCAATTAATAAACAACACGTCAAGTGAGTAAATAAATGATATATGATTTAAACTTATCTGCAACTAATATGACACCGATTGTTTGGCATATAACAGGACAATGAAAACATGCGAATGACAAGATGATTCTTTCCAAGTTTCCAAAAAATGTCCCTGCTTGCATGCATCAACCGTTGGTATACTAAACTACTAACCGTCACCTCATTTTCGCAAGTGTTTGATTGTTCTTAATAAAGGAATTCCATCGATAAAATCTACTTTTATGATCGTTGCTCGTTGTTTCAGTGTTTTAGATATTCAGGAAATTTCCTATGGCCGTAATCACATTCATATAGTATGGCATTGTTCACAAATTTGATAATAAAACAAAAGAAAAATGTAGCCTCAGAGCTTGATTCAACAGCAAGTGCAAAGCCTTGACATCTCTACTCCTTCTCCACACGTTTACTGTAAAGCTGTGTTTAATACGAGTTTCATCGGGATTTTTTTTATTTCTATTAACGCTTCAATAATGCATCTTAAACAATCTTTGCATCAAATTTTCTAGAATGCCAGTTCAGGATGGAATAATAAGAAGAATCAATTGGTTAAATGGCGAAAGCCGATTGGGGACCTAGTTTGTCGCAGCTTTCATTCACTTAAATGAAATAGTCTAACCCAAATATTCACACAAGAAAATTTGTGTGTCATATGTAATTTACATTGCAAACTTGGAAAGCATCGAATGAAAAGCCAGGGTGTTATGACCAAAAATATTGTAAGATTTCAAAGATACATTATAATCTTCAAGGAGTGTCATACCAATAAGAAAGCATATTGTTTTTCTGGTATTTGATCACGATTTCTGTGTGATTATCTTTGATTGTTGTGTCTGTGTGCATAAGTCCCCTAAATAATAATAATAATAATAATAATAATAATAATAATAATAATAATGATAATAATAATAGTTGTAGTTGGAGCCCTTGGACTGGTTGGAAAAGTTTCCAGTAAGCTGATTGAAGAGGTCCCTGGAATTCCATGCCTCAAAGAGATACAAATAATTGTTCTGACAAGTACAGCCTTTACATTTTACGAAGAGTTTATGTAATTATTTTTTTTTCTTTGCAGTGGAAAGTGTCATGATGCCATTTCTAACCTTAGGTCCCTGGGCGGTACCCGGAAAGAAATGTGTAAATCCCAGAAATCAAAGGATATAAAAATAATAAGGAGAAGAAGAAGAACAAAAGAATATGAATAAGAATGAAAAGAAGAAGAAGAAGAAGAAGAAGAAGAAGAAAAGAAGAAGTATGAAAATAATAATAATAATAATAATAATAATAATAATAATAATAATAATAATAATAATAATAATAATCATAATAATAATAATAATAATAAGAAGAAGAAGAAGAAGAAGAAGAAGAACTATTATTATTATTATTATTATTATTATTATCATTATTATTATTAACATGACCACACAACATTTCTCTCAAGGAGATTTTCAGGTCATCTCTTTGAGCAAAGTGCCATATGTCAACCCATAACAAGAACCCACGATGTCCCTTTAATGTCTTTTCAGAAAATTCCAATACATAAGAAGATTAAACACAGATGGGACCCCGTTAAATCAAAGTCATGTTTGGCACTTTTTTGTCTAGATCTGTACGTGTTAAATGGAAATAACCATTGAACTGTAAGATCATTTGCACCACTTAACCCATTCATGAAATCTTCTCACGTAAAACAGACGTTTTAGAAAAATAGAATAAAAAAATATATCAATATATAATGAGACATAACAGAAGAGTCGTCCCGAAGACCTGACATTGGAACCTAGCAACAGGCAGGATGTCAGACCCCAAAATCCTAAATTAAAGCGGCTTGAAAATTAACTGACCAGAATGTGATTAAAAGGAACAAACACAATGATGATCGATGGAGAAACTAATTGAATAATTAATGAAGAAAAGGAACGAAAGTCATTTAATTAAGTAATGAATTCAGTACGTGAGCGTTCGTATCGAGATTAAAGCAGATAGTGTTGAAAATATGTGATCACTCGTATTGGAAATATGTTTCTAACAAAACATTCAGGATATATGTTTTTCAAACGGCCACCATTCAAATGGTACTAAGAAATTGGCAGCAAAAGTGTCTCGTATCACAATAAATAATATTAGATATGTAGTATTAATAGACAAGATTTGCATTATGTGCATTCACAAGGACGAAGATTATGTTTTGATAAAGAAGTAAATTCATTTTTTCGTGAAGCTACCTTATTGTGTCGTGGCCGGGGCAGCGGCCTGCTGTTATTAGTCAGCCGTCAGCCCACATTGGTCGGTCGTTGATGATGTTTGGCACAGCAGCTGGTCTTTAAGTTGACCTCTTTAACTATGACCTCTCTTACCCTCGTTGGGTTTTTTTATCAAATTTTTTGGTCAAATTGTATTATCACTGGGGTATCTCAACCAAGCTAAAACAAGGAGTTGAATACGTACACAAAATTAGAAACAAAATAAACGACGCTCGAATAAGCCACTAGATGATACGTATATCAAAATAAAAATAATAATTAGTTTTTTTTTTCTAATTCCAACCCGTTTCTAATATTTGACGATGGAACGAAAATTTCAGCAAACTCCAATCAGGATTTGATTTCACTTTCAAGGACGGCACAAGGATATCATCGGAGATTATCTTCCTCAGCAGATAATTATTATCATTAGGTTGACAAAGCACCGTAATGGCAAAAAATCTCTTATCTCTCCGTCTACAATTACTGCAACTCGCCGCAACTCCGGACCACATATCTTTTAGCCCCCATGGTCGCTTGTATTTATGGGTGTCCATACCAAACTGGTATGGGTCAGGCGTATAATGGAATTTTTGTCAAATATCCTAAGATTCAACCAGTATCCTTCCTTCGTTCTCTCATTCAAATTTCCAAATTTGAATGGTCCCCCCTCCTTCCTGAAGAGCCATTACATGACGTCAGTCTTCCTGACGTCTCCCCCAGCATTCAAAAATTACTCATTCTGTATTCACAACTATAATTTTTTCTCAGGGAAATTTTGGTTGATAATTTTCTCACCAGGTAAACATTGACACCTTTCAACAGTCGACTTTAACCCATGGCACCTGAACCAGCCCGCTGTGTCTCGCCGGACACTAACAATTGCATTTCGTATTTTTCAACAGAATTCGTACATCTGTTCTCAATGACCTGGCAAAATTGGTCTCTTTCTGATAAAAAAAAACAAAAAAATTTTCGTCAGTACACCATGTTAAATAATGTTATATTATTACTACCGACGTTTTGCAACTCAAACAATGTGAGGTGAACCCATTTTAAAGAAATCAAACAATTTCAGTTTCTTATGCGCTGAAAACGTTATTTACTAACTCGGTACGTCTGTGCCTTTTCGTCTTTATTTCTTTCTCAGCTCGGGATCTTTTTCTTGCCTAAGATGTTTATACATATATTTTTGTAGGTAGTCTATTAATTGCACCAGCACTCTAGATTTTTCATATATATATATATATATATATATATATGTGTGTGTGTGTGTGTGTGTGTGTGTGTGTGTGTGTGTGTGTGTGTGTGTGTGTGTGTGTGTGTGTGTGTGTGTGTGTGTGTGTGTGTGTGTGTGTGTGTGTGTGTGTGTGTGTGTGTGTGTGTGTGTGTGTGTGTGTGTGTGTGTGTGTGTGTGTGTGTGTGTGTGTGTGTGTGTGTGTGTGTGTGTGTGTGTGTAAAAATTTCAAATATAGTATATCTGTAAATGGACAATATGATTAAAGATAAAAATAAAACTTAAATTAGAAAACGCGTTTCGCCCTCTGAGGGACTTTATGAAAGCAAATGTAAGGGTTTTAGTTTGTGACATGTATTTATATAGAAGAACAAAATGTTAATTGTTTTTTTAAAAATATTTTGTAAAGAGGTGCTCAGGAATATTCATCAGGCTAGCAGAAACGTCAAGCAAGTTTATGGACGCGAGGCGATACAGTTGAATACCTAATAAACGACTCTGAGTTGGAGATTATATATATATATATATATATATATATATATATATATATATATATATATATATATATACATATATATATATATACAGCAAAAATGTAAAAACAAACGTAGGAAAAATATTCTTTAAATTCTTACACAAACACCTCCCGGAATCAAGCGCTCTACACAAAATATTCAACAGAAACACGGTAAAAAACAGCTAACTTTGCAACAAGAATATTGCACAAATAATAAAAAGCACAACATGAAAACTATCAAAAAACCACCCGAACAAATTAAACCCACGTGTAATTGCAGAATAAAGAATTAATATCCCTTAAACGGCAATTTCTTACAAAACAACGTAATATACGAATCCACGGTAACATCACCAGATAATCCAAAAAAATATACATAGGAGTAACTGAAGGACCCTGGAAACAAAGAAACTGATCTCACAAAATATTTTTTTACATATAGTAAATCCGCGAACTGCAAAATCCATTCTAATATATCTGGGAAATTATAAACAAAACGTTAATCACACCAAACATATCAGGGAAAATAAGGAAAAGATCATGATCCTACAGCAATCAATACATAACCTGAAAACTTCGCTTGGAGGAAAACATAGATATTATTATCTTCGCAGAACAAATTAAACTACTAATTAAGCGATCTGCACTTAAAATGTAGACATGAAAACAAAATTTTACTACGTTATTTAAAAATCGAAAACTGAAAAGAATAAATAAAAATAAACAAAATAATAATAAAATACAATTAAAATGAAGTTACCCAACAAATAATAAATTAACAAACCTCTCTCGATAGAATAGAAGAAAAAGAATAAAAAAAAAAAAAATAAATAAGAAAAATAATCAATCCAATTAAATAAATAAAGCAAGTAAATAATAAACAAAGTAAGAAACTAAACCCGCCAAAAGAACCGTTAGAATTGACTACAAAAAAATCCAGAAATTGGACGAAAATATAGCTATAACTCCTACATAACGATTAAAGAAAAATTTTAAAATTTAAAAAAATGACTACGTTACTTAAGAATTGAAAGCCGAAAAGAATAAATAAAAATATACAAAATTAAAATAAATAGAGATATTAATAAATAAAAAAAACAAATAAATGATTAAAAAGCAATTAAAATAAAGCCAAATAAATAAATAAACAAATTAACGCACATCTTCCGCTAAAATAACCGCTAGAATAAATAAAAATATAAAATAAACAAGCTTAAGTAAGTAAAAATAATCAATCCAAATAAATAAAAAAAATAATAAACAAATTAAAAAACTGCCCCCCCCCCCCCGACAAAATAACAGTTAGAATAGAATATAGCAATCAATTCAAAATTTGACGAAAAATAGCTTTAATTAACTTTTTGGACGAAAACAAACTACTAAATAAACGATCTAAATAAATCTCAGTTTTTACTATGTTACTAAAAAAAGAAATTAATATACAAAATAAAAATAAGAATAAAAATAAAAACAGGTAAAATAAATTAACACAAATATTTAAACAAATCACTCCCGCCAAAATAACCTTCAGAATGTACAACCCACAATGCACCACTGACCTGTATATGTAAATAGTCCAGAGAAAAAAACAATACATGTTGCCTGACGATTGTTTCTTGCATGAAACAGCCGGACTTCAATTTTCCCTGATATATATATATATATATATGTATATATATATATATATATATATATATATATATATATGTGTGTGTGTGTGTGTGTGTGTGTGTGTGTGTGTGTGTGTGTGTGTGTGTGTGTGTGTGTGTGTGCACGTGCGTGCGTGATGCCTACACGGTTTGTTAAAATTAAATAGTAACCTTCTCGGGAAGTGTCACATCGGAGATTAAGAGTCCCCTGTTGTTTCTATTACATTCATGAACAAAAAATAAATGTTATATTTTCCCGCTTTTTAATAGTCATGGACAACGTCAACAGCCGAGTATTTTTTTCAGAGAAGTTGGGTTTAATCCCAACAGATATATTGACGAACATTTTGTATTAGCTTGTTCGAAAAATAATGTCGGATTTTACAAGGAATCTTTTTTTAATTATATTCTAATATACTATTATAAGTGTAGAACAAACATATATTACCCATTTCTAATGCTTAAAGTGGTCTCTTTGTTATTTCCCTATCGATACCGTTCAGAATTTAACATAAAACATTATATAGTCCTTATCTTGAACATCAAAATAGATGGGATTCAGTTTTCCTTTTGTTTGTATGTATGAAAACTTCATCCTAACGCTTATCAAACTGCTGCCAACATTAAACAGATCAAGAGGTGAAGGATCCAGTTGTGATCGACGCTGATTTCGGAAGTTCCGCAATAGGGATACGGCACTTGAAGGTCAAGGTGGCAGTAGGTGTCCAGCTGCAATTTGCAATCATTACCTGAAATTATCAGTTGAGCAAAACCCATATCAAAGTGACGGATATATTTCGGATGTTAGTTTTCAGATTTTCAACAATGTCGGATAACTAGCGAGGTAAAGAACTCGATAAATGTGTTCCATATGAATTCAATGAAAGTTAAAGAGTCCGGAGTTTCGAAGTGCGTACAATTCTGGATATGCGACATTCCACAGATACATTTCTAGATGGAAAATTGCTGAGAAATGGATCCTAAAATAAACGATCGGCTCAAAGACGAAGCACCCAAAATCTTCCCAAAACCAAAATTGGACCAAGTGAAGGTTATGTTTACTGCCAGCAACTGGATGTAATGCTCATTCATTTAAGTAAAATAGGACGCACGGGTTAATTAACGAGGTTTGACCCTTCTCCATATAGACATTATCTCTGAGATCAATCATTGCCTGGTTTTCATGTATGTTGACATTTTCTTAAAAACAGATGACATCAAGTTGCTAAGAATATACAGAAAATATATTATTTTCTCGGCTTCCAAACTTTTACAGTTTTATCGTAAAGGCTTAAATAGAGTTTTAACGATAGCAGAAATGTATATGTTCAACGTTCCTATTCTGAAGGATTTCAATACTTTTTGAATACATTAACATAGGAATTAATGATGATTTTAAAATCGGACAATCTTGTTGGAACAACTTAATATGGCATGTGTTGGAAAGCATTTTTTTTTTATATCTATTCACGAAATGGTGGGGGGAAATAAGAATTTAGCGCGAGCAAGTATGGGAGAAACTATAAAAATTTCAACTATATTGAAAACAAAACATATTTAGCAAAGGACGAAATGTGTTATTTTCATGAGAGGAGATGGTAGCGCAGACCATTGAACAATGCTTTATTAATAAATATCCTTTTAAAAATATAATACAACGAATAATAATAATAATAATAATAATAATAATAATAATAATAATAATAATAATAATAATAATAATAATAATAATAATAATAATAATTACTGCAATAAAATCGTAGTCATCTGTAAAACTTAAGGGCATTATCGAACCGTAGTGAAAAGATCAGAACAACGAGAACGAGCGCATTAAAACGGGATGCATTAAAACGAATGCATCGATAACGCAATATTTTTGACTTCAAAGAAGACACTGATATTTGTTTCCAGGATTCTGCAACTGACAATATGAAAAGTTCAACAGCAAGAAAGTCATAAAATTTCTTGTAAAGAATGATGCTTGAATCTAACCTCTTTTATTCAATTGTCGCTGTCACGTGCTGTTTGTATTTATATAAACTCAATATAAGAAACGGCACATACTTCAAGCAACTGTTCAGTGTATTCACTGGCTTGACGCATTGTAGGTACAAGGAGATTAGGGAATAAATAATGAAGACTTGCGTGACAAAATTAGGGGTTGCTCTATCCGGCTGGTAATGTAAATGTATACGATGTTCTGTCGCTGTTCAAGAAGGTTGGAGAAGCGAGATCACGGCATGAGTCTTCATCTACAAATGTAGTTTGTTGACATTGGCTTGTGGCAGATGCAGAAAACTCTAAATGTACAGATCTACTTTATATCTGGTAAAAGATATATTGAAAATTAAAATCTTACAATCTACAGGATTATCTTAGTACGGTTCTACAGCAGATATTTAATCTTGCCCAATGCGTTGCTTTTCGAAGAGTTTACCCATTCGAGTAATGCTCAATTATGATGTTTATGATGGCGAAATTGCGTTTCAGGTTAATTTGATCGAATGTACACTGCATTTTATTACTAAACGATTATTGTTTCTTTTTTTCGTATGATATTATGACCTGAATATTTCAAACGTTATATTTACTATGCCTCTTTTGTAAGACTAATGAATACACATGCCGGTGGATGATCCTTTATACTACAACAACGTAAACAGGGTTGCTTATTCACACACTGTATCTACTGAATATAACTTTAAAATAAATACTATTTATGCGAATGGGTATTTATAGATCTATTAATAGAATTAAAACAATACTTAGTTGTGTATGATCCACAAACTTTAGATCGGTGAATTTTTTCATTGGTCTTCAATTACTGATCGCTAGCGCGTTCAGGGGTTGATTTTTTTTGTTTTTTTTTTAAGCTTATCACCCCAAGCAAGGCTGGAAGCCACTAGCACGCAAAGGGTTACAGAAGGTTTGGAGGAAGAGCAGATAGTAGTGGTAAAGGAGAGGATGTGGAGAAAGATAGTGGATCGATCAAGGCAACGGGGTTACAGAAGATTTGGAGCGGGAGCAGATAGGAATGAAAGATGAAAGGATGTGGAGAAGGGAAGTGGATAGATCAAGGCAACTGGAGATGTCGATTGACGTTACACTTAAATAGTTGGAGATTGTATTTGTCAGGGAAACAGGGAGAAGAGAGTTCCACAGGCGAGATGTGCGAGTGATGGAATTGCAATTGAAAGCACATATATGAAACAGTTTACACTATATGTTCGAGTATATATTTTTGTTTTGCACACTTGTGGTGTTAGAGCTCAGACCAGACACCAGGGTGATTGACAGGGTGCAGCTTCTTCTTGTCAAAACGCATGTAGCTTAAAAATTATCCTTCGGCCACATCATTACACACAAGTGAAAGACCAAACAATCTCTAGCAGTAAACCTAATTTTATTCTCGGTTTGTAACCTACTGCTATAAAGGAGTGAATTGTAGGTTAGAGAAATGGACTGTCTAATGCGTGTGTTCCCTGTCCGTTCTCCGAGACCCACTTCGTCTCGCTGTATGTCTTCTCCGGTTAATCGTCAGTGTTATATCTAATATTATTGTTTTTCCTTTCCTTTTTGTCTAAAAAAGTCATTCATCTTTATTCAGCCACTTCTCTTTGTCTTGATCGTTCCTTGAAACCCACTTCACGATACTGTTAGCCATCGTTCGAAATTAAAAGTTCCGAATCTATTTTGGCAACAGGTCCAGGTGTTTTCAAATTAACAAGATCTCAACTGACTGATATTGCTACACAATATAGCTCTGTAATAGCTTGAAGGCTATGTAAACATAACAGAAATGAATAATAACGTTTACTTGATGCACTGATGAAACGAGGTCGGAACAATTTACAGTCAATGCTCCGTTCACGATCAGGTTCGCTTCCAAAGATTTGATTGCTAAATAAGCTGCACGCAACCTGAGAATATTTACCTGGCCGCTATTCCAGGAATACTACACCTATAACTGATTTGTGTCATCCACTTCAGAGAGTGCTAGTATCATTTTCACCCCATTAGTAATATTTTTAATTTATTTCTAAACGATTATACTGGATAGTAATTATTTCCTGAACCATTATACTGTATAGTAGTGTACCCAACGTTATAAACTCATTGAAAAATCAACTGTTTTTTTGTTTGTTTTTGTTTGTTTCATTTGATTTATTTCTTTCATTTATTTTGGAAAAAAGAGAAAAAAATTACAATGAAAATAATCTTGTAACCTGCAAAGCAGTCCATTTGAATTTTCTGTTTTATTTTGTCAGGACTCGGAATTAGAAATCAGTTGAATTCAAATTCCAGTTGGATTCTTTATATTCACTTTGAGAAAGGCATGAATCCATCTCGGTCATCCAACTATGTGTGAAATAGTAGGACTTGTATCTGGAAAAAAAGCATTAGTATTATCAAAACATATTAATGCAATATTCACTCAAAAATAGTTATTCAAACAATACGATATATGTTTCAGCTTTAAATAAATAACAAAGGGCTGATAATACGTAAAACAAATAAGTCAATCAATGCTATTTCTCTCGAAATACTCTCCTTGGATCATGGATTTTAGACATGTTTCTGGATATCTCTGACTCTTGATTTGTATATTAAATGTTTAAAGTGCTGATAAAACGATGCTAAATAGAACAAAGAATTATTCTTAAAATCCGGTATTTGTCTCGGCTTTAAATAACAAATAGAGGACGGATAATCCGTAAAAAAAAGACAAACAATACATCATTTTATTCTTTGATATTGCCTTCGATTTTCTATCCACAAATTCTTTTTCTAAAACTCTTCTTGGGTCATGGATTTTAGACACGCTTCTGGTTATCCGCGAATCTTGATTTATATTGGTAAATGGTTTAGGTGTAGATAAATCGGTGTGAAATGAGACAAAATCGAAAGGCACACGTTAAACATGGTTTCTTTCCCGATAGCGCAGTTTTCACCGTCTATAAATCGTAAGTATTTCCTTCTCGCATGTCATATCAAAGAGCGCAACACGGAAAATATCGATAAATACGTGCGTAAAGGATGGACCATTTTTTAGGCAGTAAGCAAACATTGATTTTCTTTTCATATCTTCGACTTTTTCGGGGTATTTTATGTGCAGCATAAGTCAAACATTGCCAGGCGGAGAGCAAGGCGCTAAACATAATAGCAGGACACAAATAGAATGAAATATAAACAAAACATATTCCTCTCTTTAAAACCGGCTACCAATATTTGTGGGGAAGCAAAAAATGTAAGGAAATAAGTCGTGACTTAGTAAGCTAATCATATAATAAAATTAGTAAGCTAAACATGAAAAAATATGTTTATTTTATACTAATGGTAACATAGCACAAGGCCGTTTATGTGTGTTGCATTAGCGTAATAGATGGCAAGGAGTACTGTTCATTGGATTATGCAGGGAATATAACAGTCACGCGTCCGTGAGGCCTTTACAAAATGCAGCATTTCCTGGGGAAAAGCATGAATAGAAATTACTTTTTACTGTAGAAATATGAAGGGTATGGGTATGGTTCACACTTGTGTACTTGGTATGTCATGTCCCAGTTGTAAAGGTCAATGTTGGTGGGACTAATGAATGTAATTCATCAGAACATATGCCTTAGAAATAAGAATAAATCAGCGGAAAACACGCAATATTTCGTCTCTGGGGAGACGGTTGTAGGGTGGAACATAATTCATCAACCACAAATCGAATTAAACTCTGTCAAGTTACGCAAGTGAAAACGGGGAAGCTATATTTAGATATGTCAATAATTCCTCACTTTTGGTCTGATCTGGCTCTTTTGAAAATAGAGTATATCAGATGGGGTCAGACTGGAAGCGTCAATGAACCAACCGTTTTCCAACATCTTTAATAGTATATTCAATATATGAGTTCCATTCGAGGTCTGGGTAGAGATTGAGGCCCAGTTAACGTTCAAGTCAAGGTACCTTCCTCAGAGAACATCCATCCATCATAGGTGAAAATTCGTGGTGTTATAACAGCTGTGAGCCTGGCGATCATTCGGTTCTAAGTAAATGTGGCCCTATACTGGACCAAGCTAGGTTTAGGTCATTTTTCGAAGGGAATTAAAAAAAACGCTAAACGAAAGTAGAAAATGATGTCAGTTGACATAATGCTACTAACAGAGTGTGTCAGCCTTCCATGAATAATGATGAAGACCACACTAGAAAGATAGGAAAATCTAATGGGCAGACACGGCAATAGATTCAGAGGGATGTTTTAAATAACTAAAAGTATACATTAGTACATAGGAGAATTAACTAAAATATTAATTATTATTAAATGATCTAACTTCTCATACAAATCACTGAAATTGCTTTTTGTCGATGATAAATCTCCTGCGATGAAATTGTTGAGATCATGTTGTCCATGAAGCTCTCCCGTTCTTAGCAGAGTGTTGGAACATGTTCTATCGCCAAATTCATCTGCTTTATGGCGAATGATGTCCTTTCAGTCGCTACGTATTATTTTGTAAAGTCGTCTCCAGTTTGCAGATGGCAATTATAACTGATAGATGAACTGTTGAACAAGGAAAACGTTTGGGAATGGTCATATGAATGTCAGAAAACTTTCAACAAAATCATTTAGACTATAACAGCAGATTTATTTTTAGCGCATTATGATCCAAAATTGGAAATAATAGTCGCGAGTGACGCGAGTGACGCGAGTGACGCGAGTGCCTATGGTGTTGGGGCATGTATACTTCATAAAATGCTGGATGGGACACTAAAACCCATCGCGCAATCGTCAAGAACGTTACTAACAGCCGAAAAAAATTACTCGCAAATCGAAAAAGAAGGGATGGGGATTATTTTTGCGGTTACGATATTCAAGATATATTTAGGGTAGATTTTTCACGTTACAGACGGACCACAAGCCGTTGTTGACAATATTTGGATCAAAGAAAGGTCTACCTGTCTACACTGCTAATAGATTGCTAAGATGGGGGACGATTTTCTTAAACTATAATTTTAAATTGAAGTATCTTCCATAAAACAAAATCGGGCACGCAGATGGTCTTTCAAGACTAATACCAAAGAAAACGGAGCCATTAGAAAAATTGCAGCTCTACGATATGAGGACGATATTAGAACATTATTATGTAGTACAATTCGAGACCGCCCCGTCACATTACAGGAAATGAGAAACGAAGCAGTGGATGACGAATTTATAAAGGAAACGAAAACAAATTAGTAGAAAAGGATAAGTATATATCAGAGAGTTTTTCGTGATGTGATAATGTTCTGCTATATAATGAAAGAGTAGTAACCCCGAAAACGCTACAAAGGCGAATCCTCAAGGATTTTCACATGGGCCACCCAGGAAAAACAGGATGAAATCCTTAATGCGAAGTTACGTGTACTGGCCAAACATGGATCAATATATTATT
The DNA here is from genome assembly GCA_964036315.1 of Acanthosepion esculentum. Lineage (NCBI taxonomy): Eukaryota > Metazoa > Mollusca > Cephalopoda > Sepiida > Sepiidae > Acanthosepion > Acanthosepion esculentum. Next base: position 106,575,196 of record OZ038477.1, read on the forward strand.
CATATGGTGGACAAATGCAAGGGCTGTTACTTAGCCGCCAAGGCACCTCAAATCACTCATAAGCCATGGCCTAAGACAGATCGACCGTGGTTGAGAATCCATGTAGTTTTCGCAGGTTCATTAGAGGGTTTCCACTACTTGATTGTAGTAGTCATTTACAGCAAATGGCCAGAAATATTTCTTTGTAGAAATCATACTTCTGAGACTACAATAAATTTCCTTCACGAGCGGTTTGTTTGTTTCGGAATGGTTGATTGTTTAGTCACCGATAATGGGACACAATTTTCATCTGCGGATTTTCAAGAATTTTGTGAAGCTTTTCAGGTGAAACACATCAAATCCCCGCCATATCACCCAAGATCAAACGGAAAAAGTGGAAATATTTGTAGATACATTACAAGGAGCACTAAGGAAAGCTTATGACGTACCAACAGAAAAAGGCTTTACATCAATTCTTGCAAGTGTATAGAATTACACCGAACAGTACTACGCCCGAAAAATGGAATCGGTATTTGAGAAAATACTGCCAAAACAGACAATGCAATTACCAACGTCGTTTGTACCAAAAAGAAAATTTAAACCGGGGGAGAAAGATTTATTTTTAAATGTTCCAAAACAACAAATCCTATTGGGAGCCAGGTACAATAGAGAAACGAATCGGGTACGTGATTTACATAATTCATGTTCTGAAGTTTTCGCATAAAAGGCACTTAAATCAGATCAGAAATAGTCTGTTAGAGGATTCTAACGGTCTACCCCAGGAAGAGGAGGAAGTAATGGACACAATATTTGACACATTCAATATGCAAAGGCCTCAAGCAATTTCAGACCAGCGGAAATCAAGCAGAAAAAGAAAATTTACAGAGCCTGATGATTAATCCGAAGAGTAAAAAATATTAAAGACCCCTGCGAGGTGAAAGCTTGAGAGGGGGTGTTATGGGTCCTTACCTATTACTGCAGAATGAACACATCCTAACACTATGTATACTACGCCTCTCAAGAGAGAGAGGAATCGAGTCGAGCCGATAGTAGTTCAATCCAAAGCAGAATGACAGTCATACTAACACCTTCCACATCTTGTATTCTTATTCCGTGTAATATATCTTCGTTATTTCTACTCTTGTGTTCCTGTTGTTCTTCCTTCTTCATAACAAATATACAGTTCGTTTCTTCTTCATGACATTCTCTGTATCTTTGATGGAATGAATGTCTTTTCTGTCAAATTCATCTCCTTTCTATACCCCTCGGAGAATGTCTCATTTGAAAATTGATTCCACTGTTTCTTCCACATACTTCTTTTTTGTTTAAAGGATGCTGTGGAAATTAGGTTTCTATCTTCATAAACTTTGGCCTGGCTAGGAGAAAAAAAAACTCTAAAAAATGTTCTTTTTAAAATTTGTCATCAGGGATTCTTCTCCAATGGATAAAAATAAATAATTTTCACGCGATAAAATGTATATACAAACATCATGCTCGAAATGGGTTGGAGGCAACACCATATTTCATTAAAAAAAAAAAAGATTTCCTTACTGAGATTTACACAGCAAAATAAAGCTTACAGAGTTGATTCATTTTTTCCCTGTCTTTCATTAATTCTTTATTTTTGTCTTCCCCAAGATTCGGAAGAAGCAGAGATGCAATCGCCTGTTTTGAAAATTGACGGAATAATTTTTAAACATTGTTAAGATAACTATATTTCCTTTTTAAATACTTTTCTTTTCATAAAATATTTTTATTTTATTTAATAGATTTCACTATGAAATAATTAAATCGATTTCTAATAAAATATTTCATTGATTATCTTTATACATTTGGTTTATAATTGAAGGGTATCCAGTTAGTGTAGTAATTATGAACTTCAACAGAATAAAAACATAAACGCGTGTGCGAGAACACACTACAAACACAGATATAGAGTGCAATGGGTAATTTGACGCTATTTTATGTTTAATTTCGAGCATGCGCGTTATTTGGTTTTGATTTTGTCGACTACACAGTATAATAGGATCAGCCGAGCATCGTCTGTAAAAAAAAAGAGCACTACGACACAATTCATCTCGTCAGAAATTTGGAAATGTCATTATGTACTGCTTGGCATTCAATAGAAACATTTCAGAATGTTTGGGTGTCACTCTGATGACAGTTCTGAGCATTTAGAAAGGGTTGGATGAATCTAAACGTGATTACGAAGGTATGGCAACTCGAAAAGTTACACGTTCTAATAAGAAAATTATTCGCGAAGTTTTTGGGAACAAGATAGCAAAATAATTCGGATCAGGTTTAACGCGGAATCGTACATCAAGTGCCTTGAGGAGGTAGCGCAGTTTTTGGTCAAAAGGTAGCTGCTGGATGATCCTAAGTCTGGCAAATGGTTACTGCACTATGCCCCACAAGTAGGATAACACGGTCATGGCTGCCAAACAATTTCTCTGACCACATCATTACTTACATCTGGTCACCTAACTCTTTAGGCAGCAATCGCCTTGATTATTAAGTGTGGAGTGCAGTTAAGCGAACGACCGACCAAGAAACTCCTTGTATCACCAAAGATGTACTGAATGCAAGAATTATGACAGCATTCACCAACTTGAACATAGACACCATGAAGAAGAGTTGCAGAAGATTCAGAAGTTGTTTGAGTCTGTGGTTGAACCCAATGGCGATTTTATTGAATAATTCAGTAAAATGGTTGAGTAAACTTTCCGACGTGTTAACGAATCATGCAGGCACAGATTTGAAATAGGTTTTGAAAAAAGAAGTACATTTTGAACGGAACATTTCACCATTAAATAACTTGTAAATAAAATGTTCACATCTAATTATATTTTTAATAAATTATCTCTATGGTGCGCGACTTTTGCCTCACCCTTTAAATATATATATATAATGATGATCCGAAAATAATAAACAAAAACTTATATAATAGATCTCCTTAGTATTTAGGCTAAGAAATTCTGAGTTTACTGAATACGATGCATTGATGGTTCTTCGAATTTAGCAATAGTATTAAATGAATATTTCATAAAGTACTTTCTCTTATGAACGGCTAAAAGTCTGGCTCCATGTATTTAAACAGACGCACATGGTATTCGGATTAACCCTCTTTTTACTTTACATAAATGATTTGCCTAAGAGTATATTCCGATCATTTCAATATATGTGCTAATGATACAAGCGTATATGGGTGCACCTCCAAAACTCTAGATGAGTAGAGACGATAAATGTAATTTTAATCTTGCCGGCTGTTTTCAATGTCTCGAAAGCCAAACTAATTACATTGTCGCATACCGGATCCTAAGCAATGACTAATCAAGATGTACGGAGATGCCCTGTACTTTGAGAGCCTATAGACCTTAAATTCAACACATATCTCAATTGCATTTCGTATGTACGTTTTATCGCTAAAAACGTTGGGGAATTTTCGGTTGCTTGTGTCTCTCCAGTAGGTACCTTATTCTTGGTGCTATTGTCTTTAAAAGAACCAGGCCAGGCCTAACTGGTGCATTGCGGTCATGTATTAGTAAGAATTTCCCAGTTTTCACTTTCCGGTCTCGATAAAGTCCAAAAGCCATTCCCCGTCTTTGTGGTTGACAAACTGTTTTCCACGTTAGAACCCGTTTCTCACAGGTAAAAGGTCACAAGTGGCTCATTGGTCTATTGCTATTTCTATTCCCTAGTTCTAACCGTAAAGGCTGAGATCAGTCATGCTATGCGCATTGTAGCGAACAAACATCATTCCCTTCGTATTCCATTGGTGAGATGTAAGTTCCACCCGAGTATCTTCTTCTCGCGAACCGCCTATGTGTGAAAGACTCCCAAGAGGATGTTTTAGTGATAACTACAATCAACCTGTTCAAGTCTAGGGTTAACAGTTATCTTCCCCACATATCCACATAAAAGTACCTCATACTCTATAACACTCTACATCGAGTGGCTTCTGGGCCTTTTACAGTCTGAGGGCTCAATACTAAGAAACAAAAACAGATATAATGGATACTCTTAGTATTTATGTTAATAATTTCTGCTCATGCTGAATAGGACGCATTGATGGGCTTTGAATTTCGCAACAGTGGTTAAATGTTCATTCCTAAACACGTACCCCTAGTATGAAGAGCGATGTAATAAGGACGCTCGCTAAGCACGATATATTCCAAAGGTAACACAGACAAATGCCATGTCATTCACAGTACTATTTAAATTGAAATAGATGCCTCAACACGGATTAATGGCAATCATTTACATCCAGCAGTAATACCAAGTACTAATACTAAGAACTTCGCATCTTCCACGTAACCTACAAAACTGCCATGTCTATCTCCAGTCGCATCGTGAAAATTTACCAGAGGGAGCAACGATAGATTTCTAGTGATGATAGATTGGCTGTTTACAAAGAGGTTCGTGTTTCCCAGTCTATTCTGATGTTCGCCAATTATTCAAGCCTAAAAGTTCAACAAAACTATCTCCCACGGAACATGCATGGAGCGTGATGAGACGATAAATATAATTTTAATCTTGAGTTACACCAAGAATTGCGCATGCCATACTGAATATCAATTTTGGAATATACTCTTAAATTGGTTCACATAGATAATTCCTGAAGAACATAGGTTTTAAATCTGATATTAAAAAATGGACATATATATTATATTAATAACATTGTCAATATTATAAGTAGATTCAAGCGTTTTATAATAATATCCACAATAATTGTTTTTGGAAACAGCGGTTATCACCAAGAGTCGACCGTCTTCTTCAGGATAGAAAGATTTCTGCAATGTGTTGTCTGGTGGCTCGACTATCTATATATGCTGGTCAATGGGATATTATGGGTCGCAATGTCAGGTATTTCCAGATTATTGTATTAGCCTAAATGATATTGGTTTGTATATATAAATAGTCGCAAAACGCATAGCCTCAAGATAGCAGTTATGCATGAAACTGACTCAGTGTTGATCCGTGTGTCTACTTTTATATTTCAACACGCTGATATCGAACACTTTAATTCATGAATATAGCATACATTGAAACTATATTTTATCATATATATGCATATATATATATATATATATATATATATATGTGTGTGTGTGTGTGTCTCTGTGTGTGTCTGTGTGTGTGTTTGTGCGTGTGTGTTTGTGTGATTGCGTTCTAATAAAAAAATATGTGTGATCGTTCTAATAATTTTATGTGTTTGCGTGCGTGCATGTTTTTATGTGTGTGCGTGCGTGCGTGCGTGTGCGCGCTAGTCGATGATGACAATACACATTTTGCGTGTGTTATCTGTATATGTGTCGGTTTTATTCAAGCTGGTTTGATTAGCCATAAGAGCAGCAATTAAATTAAACCTTCAGCAGATTTCTACAGATTTGTCCGGCTCAATTTGTAATAAAGAATTTAGAAATATTTAATGATTATCTAAATGTGTGAAATATTACAATTTCAATGTACAATAATACAGGATAACAAAATAAGAGTTTTTGAGTTATCTTTGCGAAAAGAGTGCAACTCCCTTCCAAAGTTAACGAAACAATTTCTTTACAATTCATAAGTTACTTATTATAAATCATTGTGTGTTTTCATTGTATTCAATTTTGCTATCTCACCAAATAGTTGTTAACTTGAAGTAACTGTGAAAATTACATGTTTTTCCGATATTAATTCCATGAGGAAATGGAACTAATGTCTTTGGTTTAATAACAAAATTAAATTCAGGGGCTTTAGCTTCCATTTCTGAAACATGGTTATCACTGTGTAGCAGTGAAACCATATTTTAAATCTATTAATTTATAATATTAATGCTCTGTAAATTTAAATTTACATAGAGCACTATTGTGTAAAAATAAAAATATCTATAAGAACACCGGATTTTATATCTTACTGTTCTTTCCTTTTTATTTATATATATATATATATATATATATATATATATATATATATATATATATATATATATATATATATATATATATATGGGTTAAAGATATATATATTTTTTATATATCACATAACATATCATATAACAACTTTAGAGGAAAGAAGTATGACACAGTTGAAAATATTTTCGTGTGACTCGTTTCGTCCTTTTGACTTCATAGGACAGATGACAATTTTGATTTAAAAAATGCTAGTCTAACTAAAAAATAATTTTGCTAAGACGAAAATGTTTAGAAAGTGCTTTAATCGATCATCCAGAGTGAATTTGTTCTATCATTTTCTGATGAATCTTCATTCATAAGTAAATGATAGAACAAACTTCTTGCAAGTTCCCCGTCTATAAAATACACGTGCAAATTTCAAAATCTCATCATTATATATGTGAACTTAGAAACATTAACAATACAATAAGTAGGAATTCGGGTCATTGCTTAAAGAAATAAGTGTGTACAAATGAAAAGATCAAAAATTGATGAGTGTTTCCATTCCATTTAAGCTGACGTTAAACACGAGTGTTATTGATACTTTCATCTCTTCTTTTCTGTTTTCATTCCTTCCTTTTCCTTCTTTCACTTAAGCTAAACAACGTCTCTGATACGTAATTTCCGTCTTTTCGCGTGATCAATACTGAATAGTTCGTTATATAAGAGGTGTTATCAAGGCCCAAGAAACGTGCTAACAAACTAATTAACTAAAAAAAGGGAACAAGCAGAATTATTTATTATAGTTTTGTAGTATAACCGTTAATTGTATACATGGTAATATATATTTATGTAATTTTAATCATAAGATTATTTTTGTCATTTATATGCAAAGTTTATTGCAAATTAGAGTTACACTGTAAATTCAAAATCCAATAGAGATCGAATCTTATATGTTAATGGTAAGAAATATGGGCGCGTGGCCGAGTGGTTACAACGTGATCTGATGTTATCAGGCTGGATCGGGGTCGATCCCAGCGTGAGGCACCTTTTGGAAGATGCCTGAAAACCATACCACGGGTTGACCCAAGTCTTGTTAGTGAAATAAGGTAGACGGATCTCTTGGAGCCGTGGATAGCTTTGCTAGCTATACGAAGCCACAAGTAATCGTAGACTTGTTCAAATTTTGATCACATTAGATAACACTCTCTCTTTCAGAAACTTTAACTAAGTTGCAATATAAACCACTGGTTGGCTTTGTGGGTGTTGAACAAACACAAATGTGCCTGAGCGAGCGTCTGCAATAGTGATTGGCTAGCCACCTTAGTAGACAGATATCTCTGAATGCAAGTAGCGAGCTATTATAATGGTTAGAAATAGAACACAGAGAACTCAGGAAGTTTATATAAATAGATTTGGCTAGAAAATTGTATAGGAATACAAATTTGTATGAAATGTCAGCTTAGAAATTTGAATCTGAAATAGTACATGATTGTGAAAGTTTCTATGAAAAATTGTGTTAGAAATAGTAATAATAGGTTAAATAGTGGACAGTCACCATCCTTTACCTATATAAAGTTAGGCTTTCTTTACAATCAGCGAAGTTAAACAACGTCGATCTTGATCAGGTAGCAGAGACTCATCAATTCACAGTTGAATTGTCTAAATGTAACCGTAAGTTCTCTGCTAACGGTTTCTTTTCTCGCATCGCACGTGGAAATCTCTTCCGGCTAACTTTGATCTTCAAAAATTTTAATTCTACCAAATCCAAGTCGCCGTGTCAGGCCTAAAACTTATTAGAAACAGCTAGTCACTATAATAGGGGCGAAAATACATAACATGATGATTATTGCGTAAAATATTATAAAGGAAAAACATATTTATTTTAAAATGTTATAAACAAATGTACGAATACAAATATTGTAGAAATTTTCCCTTCTTGCGTGCTTATTATAGCAAGATAACACTTTTCTGAGGTTACAAAAAGCGAACAAACGCCAGATGTAAGAAAAATATGTTACAGTTTTTTTCGAAAATGACACGGATTCAAAGACCAAAATATTGCACCCTTTAAAATTTTAATAAGTTAAAAACCTAGAGGGAGTAAAAACTTGCATGAGGCAGAAAATAGGAAACACACCAACTACCGCTCTTAAAGGAGTACTTAATAATATGACGTCTCAGCACAAAGAGGTTTTCGTGTTTTCAAAGGCTGTTAGTTCGAGCGATTTTCATAGTACTTTGCTGGAAAGCTAAACTTGAAAGTTCTTTCTGTCTAAATTATTTTCATGAAATCACAGAAAAGAGATAATCTGACCTGGAGGTTGAATCTGTCTTGAATCTTTTTTAATATGTTGGCTCTTTCTTTCCTCGTGTAGATTTTTGATCCTCTATAGCTGGACAAATCCTTTGAATCCCGGGCGCCAATGCCTTATTCCACCTCAACCATTAACTGCTTTGCCAACGGTTCCTTCTTTCTTCTCGTCTTTATCCACTCATAGAAGTTCTTTTTTATTGAAAAAAGGACAGTCACACTGGCTGACCAAGTTTTCAGATGGACTTCAAGAGATCATCTCTCATAGGCCAATATATACAAAAGTTTTCTCGAAGAATTCGAAAAACCTATCCGCGACAATTCAACAAATAATTTTGGCGGTCAACCGCTTGTGACAAGAATGTCATAAACAGTAACAACTTTTACACAAACATTCTGGCATTAGGAAACAAAATACAATTCACTCAAAAAACGTGTATTAAAAAATGTTATACACAATAGGGTATATTAATTTATTAGAAGATTTTGATTTTTTTTTAATAAGAACACTTTTATTGATTTTTTTTACTTGTTTCATTGCTAGCTGATGAAATAATAATTTTGGCGGACAACCGCTTGAGACAAGAAGGCCATAAAAAGTAACAACTTTTACACAAACATAGAAGTTTTTGATTTTTTTTAATAAGAACACTTTTATTGATTTTTTTTTACTTGTTTCATTGTTAGCTGATGAAATAATAATGTTGGCGGTCAACCGCTTGAGACAAGAAGGCCATAAAAAGTAACAACTTTTACACAAACATTCTGGCATTAGGAAAAAATACAATTCACTCAAAAAAGTGTATTAAAACAATCAACCAAGACGATTATACATTTACAATTCTAACATTTTTAAAATAATAAAATAACATTTTCATACTCCCCTCTTAAGAGAATCTACGATAAACAAATTTATTTTATTGCATTTTTATATAGGAACATATTTGTTGAAAAGGTTTTCTTTACACAAATCCATATATTGAAGAAAATGTTATACACAATAGGGTATATTAATTTATTAGAAGTTTTTGATTTTTTTTTAATAAGAACACATTTATTGTTTTTTTTACTTGTTTCATTTTTAGCTGATGAATCAATTTAAGGAAAGTTATTTAATCAGTGATTCTACCATTGATTTACTAATATCCTTTAGTCTGTTTTTAACAAATAAATTCTTACTTTTAATACCTTCAGAAAGTAACTAAGATAATACTATCAGGGCATCAACAACTAGAAGGTTATTGTTTAGAAGAATTATCTTTTTCTTTTAGCATTTTCTTCAATAGAACTACTAGCAACATGTAAGGTGTCCTCAGAAGGATTATATCTGTAACCTAATACCATCTCTAGCTCACAACCATGCTAACCACAATTTCCACCTTTCATCATTTGAGTTTTCAAAGTTGCTTCTACAAGATCGCAAATCAAATTTTCCCTCATTTATTTTATCTATTGATTTTTGGTGAAGGTACAATAGCTTTTCAGGAGAATTATTAGTTTTCTCCAAGTTAAAATGAACATTTGTTTTTAAATTTCAGTGAATTCTACTTCCTGGAATGTATTGATATGATGGACAATCGCCCAAATCAATATCAATAGACACGCAGAAAAGCCACAAGTTAAGGTTGGGCAAAAGAATCAAATTAAGCAAAATATATTCTTATCTTCTTCAGGATTAAGTATTATCATTCGAAAAACCTTAATATCTGATAGAAATACACATTTTTTTTTCATATAGAATAACGGTAATTCCAACATGTTTTTTGTTAGGTTTATGCCATGTTGGAATGCTTCATTTAGTGAAGGGGCCCCACTTATAGTAAAGAACAATTAAAACAGGCCTTATTTTGGTAGTGGTTTGATTCTCAGACTTAACCACAGATCTAAGAAGTACCAAATATAGTTTTCAAACCTATCACTGGTAACATATAATTGTTTTATTATCCCTTCTTCTTGTTGCTGGTTAAATATTTCTGTATATTCTTCATACAGATTCTGTTTTACTTTCTAGTCTAATCTATTTAATACATTTAGGGCTACAGTACGGTTAAAAGAGAAATAATTATTTTTATCCCCATCCCAAAACTTTACATAATAACAATTGCCTTTATGATTTATAGACATTTCAAACTGCTCAATTAACTCTTTGTCGTAGTCACTAACCGGATCTTCATTTGACAAGCCCAGGTACACTATACTGAACATTTTCTCCAGGTTGAGTTACACAAAACTGTCATTAAAATATTCCGCAAAAGGACACATATGTCTCCATTTTGGTTCTAATATGAACTTCACATATGTCATTGGGTAAGACGAATACTGAGAAATAACAGTACAGGAAGTATGTTAAGCGTCCTTTTTAAGGGTTACAGAAACAATCATTTGATTGGGATTCAAGAAAGTTTGTACACTTCCCAATGGAATTATCCCTTCAGTAATCTGCCAAGCAAATCCATTCATGCATTCAATCATTTGCATGTGTCCCATATACTGAATTAAATCCCAATCCAGAAGACCATGAATGGGAAGGAAACTTTTACCTCCTTTAAAATTAGTTGCCAATTTATAATTTAACCTGTTTGGATCTTTCATAACATTAGGAAACCCATCAAAATTAAATTCAGTATCAAACTCATGCTCATCTAGAACACGTAAGGAAAGATGAAAATCATTAAATCCGATATCAGACATTACTTCTCTCAGTTTCCTTTGCTCGGCAGTAGAAACTTTCTTTACTCTAAACTCTGTAGACAGAAGAAAATTATTTTAATGAAACAAGTTGATATATTATCCGCGTCAGATATTTCGCAATTTTCATCAACGTCAGAAATTTCACAATTTTCAAGAGCGACAGACATTTCACAATATTCATGGGCGTCAGAAATTTCACAATTTTCCATTTCAATGGAAATACCAGATATCTCATCATTGTCAAAATTTTCAACAGGATGATAAACTTCAGAATTATCGCTAGCAACAAATACGCTATATAATTCATCGGTGCCAGAAACTTCAGAATCTTCCATCTTTGTCAGAAATTTTAATTGTATGAGACACTAGAAATTTAGTCAATTTTCTTTTAATTTGTTCTTCTAACTTAGCTAATACTTCCAATGCATCACATCGGAATTGTGAAAAATCATCAGACTCTAATTCTTCAATAATACTATCTATGTAAATATAATTTATTTGGTCAGTAATAGTCTCCATGGTTTCTAACCACTTATTTATCGCTTGATCCTGAGCAGTTATGGACTTTTAGAATATTTTCTTCTGCCTTCAAAGAGTTTATAAACCTCTCAATCCTTTCTTTGAACGTATGTCTCCTTTTTAATAGTGTAGAAACTTCCTTCATTTTCAGACAATCTTCCAGCAAAGTTACCCAAAATATGATTAGGAATTACAATAACCAACAAGATTTTCTTTACTAAATACAGATTTTCATTCCAAATAAATTTAAAAAAAATAAATGGTCCAATTTTACGCTTAAAATTCTCCAATAATAACTCTGGTCGGGAATACTGGATAGATATTTATTTTTTATGAAAACAGAATTTACATTTAAAATAATTTTTCAAGAAAATAAAGGACACAATTTACGCATAAGTTGTTTAGTTTTGAAAAGTTAACGCACAGTTAACACACTTATATCAGTTCAATCAAAATGCTGAATAAGTATACATTAATATAATTTGTATATATAAATTAACGGCTGAATTTTATTTTTGAAATTTTCCCATAACTTTAGAAGGGATTTTTAGTTTTTTCTGTCACTACTGATTTTAAAAGAATGAAAGGACGAATTTACGCATAAATCCTCCAGATTTGTTTTTTGAATGTTAACACTCAGTTAACATAATAACTGCAGTGTTGAATTCTAGATAGGTATTATTTTCGAATGAAAACAGATGTTCCATGTTAAAATATTTTTCAAGAAAATAAGACAGAATTTATGCATACATTCTGTTTAGCTCTGAAACGTTAATGCACGATTAACACTTTTATTTCAGTGAAAATCCTGAAGGAATAAATATTTTTGAAGAAACAACGACAGAATTTATCGTTGTAATTCTCCGATAACTTTAGAACAGATTTTTAATTTTTTTTTTTATCTCGGTCAATAATGACTTTATATTTGAAATGATTTTAAAAATGAACAGCCGGATTTACGCATAAATACTCCATGTTATTTTAATGTGGGTAACACAATAACTCCAGTTGGGGATACTGGATTATATGTTTTTATGAAAACAGAATTTTCTTTTAAATATTTTTTCAAGAAAATAAGACGCATGGTTAATACATTTAGTGCAGTTCATTCACAATACTGAATAAATACACGTTAATATATATTTTAAAATCCACGGCAGAATTTAATATTTGAAATCACCCGATAACTTTCGAACGGAATTTTGTTATTTTAGTCACTGTAATGAATTTACATTGGAAATAATTTTTTAAAGGTGAAATTTTACATAAATTCACCTTCGCTGTTTAAGTCAAGATCATGCTTAACTTTTAGTTACCACTAAGAAATTCTTTAGAGATTGTTAAAAGAAAGCAGAAATTCCTACTTTCTTTTAAAATTAGAGTTAACTGAAATCTTTCTTTAGCTTAGTCTGATAATCTATTCCTAATACGCATGAGAGAAAAATTATCCATCCAGACTGTACACAAACCATCCTAAACAAATCACTCATTAGTCTAGTAAAAACGAACAAATATTTTGTTCCTTGCATTCAGGAATTAACTATTTTTGTGCAAACTACATAATACTTTGTGACCCACACAAAACTTAGTCTAGTAGAAAAAGCAAGTCACTATAATAGGCGCGAATTTTACAAAACAAGAAAACCGAAGCATAAAATTTAAAAAAGTAAAATAAATTTGATAAGTTGGGCACGAAGCTTTATTTGAACTGTTAGAAAAACGAGATTTGTTTAGAAAGGATATTCAAATAACCCAGAAATTATAGTGGGAGCATGCAACGTGTATACGGAGAGAAAACGAACTGATTTCGTACTCTAAAACAGGAAGGGACGTAAGACAATGATGTTAAAGTAAGGGAAAGCTAGAAAAAGTACAAGTGTAAGAAAACGGGATGTATGGTTCTCGCCAAAGGAGACTCGAATATGTGGAATACACATTGTCAATATCAAACAAGTACAGATTTTTGAATATCAGGGAAGTGCTTTAAAAGAGGACGGAAAAAATCAAAATGTACATTGGAAAACGAAACAAGCAATGTACTATAAAACAAGAAAATTTCGTTTTAACAGAGGACGGAAAATGCGATACCGAAATCGGAATTCTCATTGGGATAGCGAAAGGTGCCTTACAAATCTATGCAAAATGAATTTTAAAAATCGTTAGAAACAAAGAAAAGAGCACTCAACCGTTGCATAATACCAATCCTCTTATGTGGCAGTAAATATTGGAAACTCTCCTCGCAGATATAGGAAAAAAATTGATGCAACAAGAATTTGGTTCTACAGAAAGATAATGAGAATTATGGACGTACCGCGTAAGCAACGAAGAAATCTCATGAAAAATAGAAACAAAAAGAACGCAAACATAGGTGAAATTTGTTGGACGAGGGCTTGAGGAAGGTGGGCTTGGAGAATTAAATATCTCAGAGAATATGCCGAAGGTAAAAATGACAGGAAATACAGCGGATCAATAACTTTGTGAATGGATGTCGCAACGGAGTTTAGGAAACGGATAAACTTGACTAAAAGCTATAACGGATAGTAAGTTGTGGTGAGCCATAATTGATCACGTCATGAATGTACACATAGAAGAAAAAAACAGTTCTATGATCAGATATTAGAAAACTGATTTTGGGAAAGGTTTCTGGCCGTGAACGTTTCATCCATCCCTTGTGCGTGATACAAATACTTAAACATATTACGTTTATGTAGGATTTTCATTTTATTTATGAATTTGTATGTCTCCACAACCTAAAATATAAAGGCATTTCAATATATATACTCTTTCTTTCAATCCGAAGAATGCTTTTATTGATATATTTTCTTTATGTCACCGTAAGCAACTCAGATTTTAATATAACAGTATGTTATCAATTATAAACCCAGACAAGAAATAATACTCATTTTAAAACTCGATATTTATTCTATTCAGGCATATACACCATAGGCTAAACATTTAGATGCACCTTCTGGATTTTAGAAAATAATTTATTAACTCACTTCGGAACTGAGAGAAGTTTTCTTCCTGAAGTGTTTTATCATATATTTAATAATAAGTTTCGATATCATAGTTTTGTGGCAGTTCACTAAATTATAAAACTTAATAATTATTACATCCGGAATATAACCCCAATTTTGGGGCCTATAATGTATACTTGTATGTGCATCATAATTTATAGATATATGCATGTTTTTGCATACATATATTTTTATTTCCATCCATATATACTTCTGCAAACACGAACACGCATGGGTTTGTATGTGTGCTTGGTGGGGGGGGGCTTGTGCAAATTAGGTCTATTTGAACAGAAATCATTTCGTTTATACAAGTTTCCTCTGACCTAACGAAAATTCTTTATTAAGGATACTTTCTATATGTTTTACTATATTTTGAACCGTTTTCCTTGTTTTCAATGTTTACATATTTTCAGCTTTTTCAAAACATTATTGAAGAGTTTTTTTTTCCTTGATTTTTTTTTTAGGCGCTCACGTATCCTCATTCTTTTTTCAAGTATCACGTCATAAAAATTATGTTATGGCATATCTGTACGCCTTACCGACTTAGCTATGCAAAACATTCTGTCAAGCGAAGGCAAATGCTATCTTTACATCGGTCGGAACAGTAGCTCGAGCTGCCTTGAGGGATCCAGACACGATTCCTACTGGGAGCGCAAATTTTACTTTAAGAAGATATCTCGAAATCTCAGAGAACAAAATAGATAAATATATTCATTAATAAATAAAGAGGGGGGTCACACAAATACGCGTATCTACTAAAATAACGTTTAAAGTGATAAGAAATCCTCAAATTCGCCATTAGGTATGTATGAATTCCATTCAGAGGATGTTACTGATATTCTGGTCAGAGCTGAAAAAATTTAATATGAGTTTATTGACTGTCTTGTCTTCTGCTACAATTAGGCAGGAAATATCGTAATGTTCCGCTCAACTTACGTACCACCACGATATCGCTAAAAAAAAGAGCATAGCATGATGAAAAAGACGCCAAACTTGACAAAAACAAAATGTTATCGTTTAAATGTTTATGTTATTATTAAGACGAAAGATCAAAGCATTTTGGGCTTATATTTTTACAGTTTTTAATTGTTCCTAACACGTCCGAAAATTTCGTTAACAATTTTTTTTTAGTCAGCAAAATTGACAGATGGCAATCATTTTTTTCCATTTTATAAAATCAATGAAAATCTCAGTTTGAAATTCTTTTAAATATCAATTATCCTTTTTTCAAAATTTATATTAAGGAAATCAGATATAATGTTTATTTAAAATATTTTGAACCAAGCTTAACTTAGCTTCTGCGGCGAAAAGATGTAATTTGATAATAAAACATAGCATGTCATAAACTTTCGCGTCACTTGAGAGGTGACGAATGACATATTGAGGGATTCCGTGAGAATAATTTTTTCTACGGAAGGAGAAAAGTAAAATATTTTACATATAAGTGAACAAATTATTTACCTCGTTTTTTTTAAGGAAAACATTCAGCGCTCTAATTTTTTTTTGTTTTTTGTACTTAGCTTTCTTTTTTAAGTTTAGGATGCTTTATGGAAAATATATTATAAAGAAATTAAAATAAGACTGTTACGAATGAGATTAAATTTCATAAGAAAGGTATTTAATTAATTTATAGGTAATTTTCTTATGAAATTTTATCAGAAGTGTACATAAAATACTATAATGTTATGTACATTTACTATATTTCATTGTGTTATTTGTATTTCCATTCATTTTATTATTAATTTTCATATATCATTTATTGACAAAATGCCATAACTCAGATTAACATAAAAATAAAATCACATAAATTTCATAAGATGATACTGATACTTTTAGGTACCCTTCTCAGTTAAAATTGAAGAATCAAATAAACTTCTCCACACGTGTTTCGCAAAATTAAAGGTCTTAACAGCGAAGAACAATCCTTAACTCAAATAACGCAAATTAAGTGTATTCTTGTTGGTCTTTCGTACTTTATAATTATAAACCGATTATTAAAAAAATTAATTTCTTAATTACTGCGGATCATCTGACTAGTCAAAACGATACAATTTACAACGCACTAAAAAAAGATCTATCACATAAGGACACTTACAAAACCTGATGCGGCTTTTATCTAATTTTATAATATTTGAACAACTTAAATGTAAACATCTATTATAATTAAAAAATATCAAATAATTGTATTAAATATTCATTTTCCATCGAAAAAAATTATTGGTTTCAGGAAATATTGTCCATATTCATAAAAACAACTAAAAGCAAATAAAAGCATTTGAAATTAAATAATATATTTGTTTTATTGAGTTTTGTATGTTACAATTCAGAGTTGATTTTCAGGTAGGTGGGGATCAAATTAAAAAAAAACATGATTTGCATTCCTCAAACCTTGTGCTTTTAACTATTGTAATCACTAAACTTGACGCGATAGAATTAATAGCGTTTTCATAAAATTAGTTATGGGTGGGGGGTAATAAATATAAAAATATTTCTGCCATGACTTTAATGAAAAAAAAATATTTATATTAATTTCGATCATCTGTGAATACCTTCTAAAAGTTTCATTAACATCCGACAATTATTTTTATTTTTGCAAGATTTTCCAAATTGATGTGTGTTACGCAAAAAAAAATTTGTTAAAAATTGTATATATGTTATTTTACTAGTTCCGGTGATACAAAGAGAAAAACGTATTTTTAAATGAAAATTCAGATTGTTCTAAAAAGATGGAAAATTTTTTAAATAGTTAAAAAAAACGTTGATTTTCCTCTTAATAATAACATAATTATTTAGACGATAAAATTTTGTTTTTCGTCATTTTGCCGTATTTTTCATCATGCTATGCTCTTTTTTAGAGATCACGTGGAGGTACCTAGCTTAACTTGTCTAGAAATTGGATCTATAACGTCAGCAACGTGTAAAGCATAATGATATAAAACTTACCTATACAAGAAATTCGTCTTACTGACTGACGACAATATATGTTTTGTCTGCACTACTGTCTTTCGCTAGATGAAATATTTATTTTTGTTATCCGATTAGTAAAACCCCTTGAGTCATAGGCATAATTATTATTTTGATAAGTTTGTTTCAACATCATGGGTCTTTTATTGGCTAAACTTAAAAACTAACTTAAAGTGATTATTACGAAGGACTGCTAAAAATTTATCTCTCCACATAATTCACAATATGTGACCATATGCACAAAATTCAGATTCTCTTTTAGAATACTTCTTGGTCGGGTTGAGATCGTTTCAATTCGTACTTATATTTAAAAATAAATGATTTTAAAAAATCCGTATTAAATATATTTAAAAATTTGATTACAGATTTGTTGCATAAACATATGGCATCATGAAAGAATATATTTTTGTATTTTAGGAAAAATACTAGATCCTTCTTTCTTTTCAAAAATATTCAAGAAATTCAAAATGACTTTTAATTATAGGAGATTCCAACAGAAATCAGAATAAATGGTAATCCGAATGTAAACATTTAAACATCTCAATGTGGGATCTAATTATTGACAGTATGGCAAACTGCATGCTCTCAAAAAAATAAAATAAAATAAAAAATAAAACGGAATGTCAGAAGGATGGTTTTTCCATTGACACCGCTATTATTTTAACTATCTTCACTCCTCGTCAATGTTTATTCTTTTAATAAAAGGGGGAATTAGAATTGTAATAAAGCCTAAACATATGAAATTTAATTTATACATTTTCTTTGTTCAAAAATTATTAACACTATTTATTTATTATATTGTTTTGTGCAATGCTTGGCAAAAGATCGACTAATTGCAAGTTGATTCAATCTTTATAAAATGGTAATTATTAAGTAAATGATAAATATTACATTGTATTAGTTTTAATAGTATTAGTTTTTAGAAATTTGTAAATAAAAAATAATATATTTTAAACAAACAATCCAATAAATAGTGTTTAATATTTTTTGTAAATTCTCAAGAAAAAAAAAAAAATATGTATAAATTCCTTTACATCTTATGTTTAGGCTTTATTACAATTGTAATAATAACTTTATAATATAAACATCTCCGAGGATTGAAGACAGTTAAAATAATAGCGGTGTTAATGGAAAGAACAAGTCCTTTTGACATTCCGTTTACTTGCGGGCACAAACTTCTAAGTTTACCGACAGTATCATAGAAAAGGGATTTTGTTAGCTATATCTTGGAGATTTCCGAAACGTTATATTTGCACATTTAAATATACGTTCATCGTTTAAGTGAAAATCAGTTCACAAAACTTGACAGCACGAGAAAAGAACCTCAAATATTTTACAAGTATTCGGATTAATTTACGCACATTTTACATGTTTTATACACTTTTTCGAATCCCTTTTCGGTGAAAAATATTTATTTAATACCATTTGTATATATTTTATAATAATATATTGGAGTACTTTTTACAGTGTTTGCTGGATAGTATTTTGGTATTGCCTTCGATTTGCCTTAATTGTCTCTTTTGTTTGTTGTGATTGGTATGTACCCGAATAACACAGTGATAACTTAATCTACGAGAACTGGACCCTTGTGTAATTGTTGATTTGTGGTTACTGGTATATTAGATGTAGTACTCTAAATGATACGATATTTACAAAAACAACAATGGATTTTTTTTATACCTAAGACAAATATTTAAGGGCCGGTGTGATAAATATCTGAACATTTTTATACTATGAGTTTATTGCTTTCTCCTCCGATTGGTTGTAAATTATAAATCTAACTCACAATCATTAAGCAATATATATATATCGGGGAAATATATTTTTAATGGCTGTTTCACTTTGTTTATAGTTTTGGCGCACTTGCTTACGGAAGAATAAATTAAAGATGCTTTTAACTTTTACTATATCAGGATGGTTCTCTTTGTCATATTTTTCTAAAGTTTTGAGGCTAATTTGATTTGGTAGTCGCGACTTTATTGGGAAGATGCTGTTTATATGTGCGGAATCGTATTGTTATCTGGCAAGGAAATGTCTATTTCAGCCAAGCTCTTTTTTCCAACTAAACAATGCAGAAAGAAAGAAAATACAAGGCAGAAATTTTCCAACAAAAAAATAAAAAGTTATTTCATAATAATAAAACAGCTAATGTTTCATTGTGAAAAGTTATGACGATCGTTGACTAGAGAACCAGCGTGTCTACATTTTAAAACATAATGGTTTACTCTATTTACATTATTCTGGCTATCATCCTCATCTTTGTTGCAATATTTATCACAACGTTTCGTCCTTTGTACGCTCCGGCCTTCTTCGGGTAGTTTGAATGTCGAGCTGAACCCTTTATTTTGCTCGCTGGGGTAGACTCTTCTAGTTCCACGTGCCATGTCTAATGGATGTCAGAATATCAGTTATCTCCTGTTAATTACCTTCTCCAAGTTCTCCACCGCCTTATCCAGGTATTGAACTCACACTCTTTGGGTCCTGTCACTGTAACTGACTAACCCGTTTATTCACTGTGCCATTTTCCTTGAGGCCTGTGAGCAATGTAAATAGTATGCATAATACCTCATCTCAGAAATATAGACAGATACTGAAGATGGTGTACTCTTGTCATATTCGGGCAGGTACTGCGCAGAACTCACTCTACAGCATTGACAGTGTTCAAAAGCGTCTCCGAGCCCTTCTGGGTGACGGGTTATTATTCGCCCTTCACCCTCTCTCCCATAGGCGGGATGTGGCAAGCCTCTTTCTGCTCTACTGCTACTTCCACAGAATGTTGTCAGATGAACTACATTCCCTGTTTCCTCCTAGGCAAACCTTCAAGCAATAACACGCCATGCCACTTACATAGTAGCAAACCAACCATATTCCCTCCGTATTGCATCGATAAAAAGTAAAAGCCATTCGAGCAGCTTTTTTCTCGCGAACGACCGCGCATCTGGAACCGACTACCAACAGGATGTTAGTATTCCGTTATAATTGGTCTACAATTTTAACCTGTTGAATGCCAGGATTAACCGTTATCTTCCATTCCTCAAATATAATCTTCTATCTCTAGTGGCTCGCACGCCTTGTAAATGGCGAACCTCGCTGCAAAAAAAGTACACCTCATCCTCATATTTGTTGTCATATTTATAACACTGTTTCGGACGTTGAACTCTCTGGCCTTCTTCAGGTGGGTGGAAAATCTAGCTGAATTCTTTATTTCGCTCGATGGGTTAGACTGTTCTAGTTCCACGTGCCATGTCTAATGGATGTCGGTTATCAGTTATCTCCTGTTAATTCCTCTCTCCAAGGTATCCACCGCCTTAACAAGGTATTGGACTCACACATTTTGGGCCCTCTCACTTGATCTAACTAACACCTTTATCCACTGTGCCATGTGTCCTTGAGGACTCGCTCGCTGTTAGTATTAGAGAAATTAGCTGTAGCGAAGAAAAGCAATATTCCTTTCGCAAGATCTTTCATATAGTCAATCACTAGCTGCGGGTGCTACTAGATTAATGGTCGCTGATGCTGTTACTGACCTTTCTCTTATACAGCTAATATTTTGTTGGTACAAAACTCGTCCCAAATATTTATGCTATGTACCTCAATACCTTACAAAATATGGTACGAAATTTATATGCATGCAATTTATATGCATATAAAACATATTCATAATTTATATTTCATGTCAACCTTGTATATCTTCAGGAAGTGATCGACTCCTGTATCCTATATTGCTATATCCAAAACTTCGTATACATTTTAATTTGAGGCAATTTGTCTCAGTACTTTTCTTCCTAATCCTTTTTGTGTCGTCCATTTACACAAGATCGTTAGGTAGGTAGATATTTCCTTCTTCCTCTCTCAAATCCTACATGTCCTCTGAGTCTCAAATTCTCTACACCTCATATCCTCATTATGTCTTTTAGAAACTTCATCTGTTTCTTTCAGACTCTAAGATAAATTTGTTTTATTCCCATCTAAAAAAAATGTTCCACGTTACTCACATGTTCTCTTTATAGTATTCTCAGCATCCTCCTGTGGAACCACATCTCTGTTGCATCTAATCTCTTATTCATCTTTTAGGAAATTCTCCATCACTCACTATCATATAAGAGTTTTGATACTGCAAAGTTATGTACTCTTTTGTTTGTTTCTATGATATTTCTTTTTTTTATATTTTATGGTGGTAGCACCTGTTAGGTTCCCGGTTATGGGAAAATATGTAACATACACCAAAAATAAGAAAAAAAGAACTCTATGAACGTATAAAAATAAATCTTAATAGTATAAATTGCAGCAATACAATTTTCTATAAAAATAGACCAAAAATACATATAGTAAAATTAACAACGATTCATTTTATTTGTAGTTGAATGCATACACTTACGTCCAAAATATATTTAGTTGAAGCCATAAAATTGTGTTCAAAATATTTAGATTTAGGCATTAAATAAGCCATAGTGGTGGATATGCCGTTAAAGAAATTCAACCAACCAAGTAAATTAATATTATATTTACATTTTGAAGTCATATTTCGCTATCTCAATGCGAGTTGTGTATCGTGATATAACATATTTCAGATATTTAAATTTCATGATTTAATTGATTTTAAATTTTTGTTAGGTGAGATATTATTAAATAAAACATCAAAATGGCTTTTATTAGAAAATTTGATCAGTTGGCTCATATTTTGATAATTTTGAGAATTTAAAATAAGTTTTTATTGAAAATATATGGGAAGTATATTAACACACAGATCCATATCTAAACATGGTTTAATTTTGATTAATTTTAATTTGTCTTCAATAAATGAAAACAATTAGACAGATCGAGTGAGATCTTTGAAATTATCAATATAATAATATTAACAGAATTCTACATTCTTCTTACACATGAGTATAGGTTTATAACTTTCTTCGTTTTTAGGATCAGTGTTCTGTTTTCGATCACGGCTCTTTCAATTCTATACTTCTAATTTCTCTGCCGAGACACTGACATTTTATTTACTATCTATTTATTACTTTTTCCTCTATTGAAATAGATTTTCCAATCGTCGGGATCAAACTCCCTGCCGCCGGTTTTTTTTTTAACAGTAGAGGCTTATCTCTTGTTTCGCGTTTAGGATTGGGTTTTCTATCCCTTAAAAATTATTTTCATTCTCTTTCATTTCTAGTAGCCTCTTGCATATTAGTATAATTATTGCCTAAATTGGGTTGAAAGGATTAAAAAAGAAAGACAAAAATACGCTATTTTATGGACACACATTCGAATTTTTTTTAAAGAAATATTGTTTCTTTTTAACGTATCTCGAACAGTGTGTGATACAACCGCTAATTTCCCCAGAACGTCGCTGGCAGTTAGAAAAGGTTGGACCAAAGTATACGAAAGATAAAAAGAAAGAAAACTTCCTAAATCAATTGCTATAGTCGGTTGCAAGCAAAAATGATAAACCAGTAATCTTCTTTAATGTACCGTGTCCCTTCAGCACGTAGGCGATCATGGCCCTCAACCAGCTATTGTCCCTTGTAGCTCTAAATAAGATTTGTCTTTAGTTATTTCTCCCAGATCCTGCTCTGCCACCCACTTACTCAGGCACATTAAGTACGCCACGCATTGCTCTCCTCTGTCCCTCTTTCAATCTATGTGTATCAGATTTTCCAAGAAATCCTTCCTCATTAAGTATCACCAGCAATTTCAGCTGCCTCTTCCTCATGTTAAGTATAGATTTCCCTTTCATTCCATTCCCTTCAAAGCTTTGTCCTTGCTCACATGTTCAGCCCATAGTATCATTAGCAACTTTCAGTAGAACCACAATTCTGTTACTTCGATTCTCTTAGTGATCTTTGAGGAAATTGTACTACATTCGCTGCCATACAGGAGGGTAATTATCACATAACAGTTCCGTCATCTTTTCTTTGATTCCAACGAAAATTAGCTGTCTCATAATAATCCGCTTAAATTTTGGAATGCGTCGGTGGCCATCCAAATACTTTGGATCTCAGTGTTGCAATTCTGTTAGAATCCTTCAACATACTTAAATTTCTGTGCTTGGTTGATTTTAGTATCCCAGACCTGTAAACGGTATTTTGTACTCATCTTTTTGCTGGTGACCATGCATTCTGTCTTCTTGTTAGTCCTTTCTTCTTGCTCTCCTTTGCTACCTTCTATAGGAGGTTTTGTACATTCATTTCTGTGTTTGCTATCAGCACTTTGCATATCGTTTTTTAAGATTCTGTCCACCAATGAGGAATCCTGGTTGGATTTCTACTTAGCTGATAATTTCCTCGCTGTATAGGTTGAATACGTCTGGTGAGATGATACATCATGACATTTAACAAACTCCAAAACTCACACGAAGTTAGACAATTTTTTTCTTTTAAATATTTAATAGAAACATATGGAACATGTTGCATGTGAATTTAATATAATATAAACGGTATATGCGGACTAAAACAGAGGAAAATGTTGTAAATATATCGAATACAACGAATACGAATGCGACGTGAACCCCTATAATGTTTTGCGAAAGAGAAGGATGGAAAAATGAAATTATATATATATATATATATATATATATATATATATATATATATATATATATATATATATATATATATATATATATATATATACACACACAGAGAGGACGGAATGTATAAATAATTGTCTAAATTACGCAAAAATGAAAATTACACAAAATATATTGAAATACTATAGAGGAAATTTATTCAATAAAATATCCATTGGCTTCAAACATAGCCTCAAGACGACTTCGGAATCTCCTGCAATTCTTCTGGGCGGTTTTTTGTTTAAATTGGTGAATGCTGCCACAATCGTTGCATTCATTTCGACTTGGGCGTTACAACGATATTTGTTGTTCTCACGCTCAACTCCGCCCAGCCGTAACTGGGTTCTGCTTCTGTGGCATGGTGCAGATTTATATTGCCAGACATAGGATCTTCCAGCAGTCACCCTCTTGATTCAGGGCAGAGCTACATCCTCAAGGCACTTGATGTGAACCTCCGTGTTGAGTCAGATGCCTTCCGCAACAATTTCGGGTGTTCTTTTCTTATCAGAATGAGCAGAGTGAGTTTTCCGAGCTGCCGTAACTTCGTAATCATCATTAGACTCATCCAACACTTTCCGAATCTAGGGTACTGTCCACATATTTACACCGAAACACTCTGAAATGTTTGTATTAGAACTTCCGTCGGCTGGAGTGTATTGAGTTATAGTACCCTTTTTTTCACAGACGGTGACCAATTGTCACTACCATAATCTACAACCGACAAAAATCAAAAACAAGCAAAGCGCATGCGCAAAATGAAAAAAAAAAAAAAATTACACATAGCAACCTTTATAAGTTCGTGTGAGTTGTATATCCTATTGCTCTCGCTCTCTCTCACACACACATGCCAACATTCAGGTTATATATATATATATATATATATATATATATATATATATATATATATATACATGCACATTTCATTGAATACGATAGACAAGTTTCATTTATTCAGTTTTTTATACAATTTCTCATGAGATCTAACATTTATTTTTCTTTTCAGATGATAAATTATATAAAAACTGTCCGAATGTTCTTTTTAACCGAGCGCTTTCGGCTATATATTTAGCTATTTTCAACGATTAAATATTTTAACTGTTAAATAAGAAATAGTTTGTTGCATGTATGTTTTATAAAATGTTTTCTTTTTTTAAAACACGGTCAAGATATTGTGTCCATGTTCATAGTTAATATTATTAAGTACGGTCTGTCGTATTCAATGAAATGTGTATGAAAGAAGGATTGTTGCCGAAACGCACGCACACACACACACACACACACACACACACACACACACACACACACACACATATATATATATATATATATATATATATATATATATATATATATATATATGTCAGTGTGTGTGTGAGAGGGAAATAGGATATAAGACTAACATATACAGAGTCGCTTCCAAAAGTATTGGAACTGCAAGGAGATTTTTTCTTAATTTTGTAATTCACTGAACACATCTGGGTTGAAGATCAAAACTTAAATTGAGACAAGTGTTCATAATTACAGTTTTTATTTCCTGGTATTTAGTTAGATGTGTTAAACAACTTAGGGTATACTACCATTTGTTTGCACCTACCCATTGTACAGCCAGAATGAAATTTCAAGAAAGTACTGAGATGACCGACAAAAGATCTGGAAGAATGTTTTATTGACCGCTATGACCAAGATTAATCTCTACCAAAGAGATGTAAATGCTAACGTGTGGAGAAAGAAATTATCTGCTTATGATGGAAAACATACAACGGCATCTATGATAATGGAAGCAGTGTCTTGGCTTTGGTTTACATGTCTGCTTCCGGAACAGGCTCATTCATATCTTTTGTTGATGTATCGGATCATACCAGCAGCAGAATGAATGCAGAA